>CALNVZ010003428.1:31224761-31293282 GCA_940671915.1 Paracentrotus lividus
GTCGCACTTAACTTCTACATGTATGCGCATCTTATTTTATAACGCACAATTTAATTGATAGATTTCACAGTAGCGCACATCCCTGACCACGGTCAATCCAATGAGGTGATGCATAATATAACGCACGAAACTAACAGTGCGATTTTTAAGTCTACTTCACTCTTTGTGAAACACCCCCCTGGATGGGTTGAAGCAATGTAGACAAAATGCCTTGCTCATAAATGTAGATGCCAGTGGTAGGCATTGAACCCGCAACCTTTGCATTCCGAATCAAGTATTCAATCTGTAGGACTATGACATAAACTGAAGGTGCTCCAAGGCATTGTCATCCAGTGAATAGAACAAATCACGCTGATTGCATGTGACTATTGTTTAAACAGATGTCCTTGCTGTCACCTCACTTTAACAGTCATTTGATTGCATGAGAGAAGTGGCCCCTAGATGTGGGCAGATTGTGGGTTAGTGTGGTTATAGCTTCATGACAGGTTGTGGTTCCAGGCATCATTTTTCTACCAAGATTGACGTTAATAATGATTTCTTGTTATGAAACTGCATTTTGAGAGAAACAATGAAATTTTGGTTTTGGGTGATTGCAAGACATGTATGTAAAATGTAAACAAAGATTTGCTGGAATCTGGTAAATGTACAATGAAGGCCTACAATGTACAGTGGAAGAGTGTAAATCTTTTTCAAGTGTGAATTCCATTGGCTTGTGCTGCATTCAGCACGTCAGTTATCACTTGGCTTTTTAATAAGATTTCATCTCCATTTTTCAGCAAAATTTGTCAGATATCTTTGCACATCAGTACTACAGCCTTTACCTTAGCCCCAACCATCTAGATAGCAGAATAACTTGTATTGGGAATTTTAAAAAAATCTCTCCCACTCCCACCCTAACCCCTGCACTCCCATAAATGCAAGTTTACATGTACTATAAAGCTTTGATTCAATCAGCTGTTATAAAGTCTCTAGCCCCCCCCCCCATCTTTCACACACATAAACACACACACATCCATGGTGGAGATCAAATTGAACATTAATGTGAATATAGAAAGCTCTCCCTTTGCATGCACTCAAGAAGAAAAGAATGAGCAAGGAACATTGCATAATTGAAAACACTCTAGCTCGGACAAACCTTCTGCGGAAACGAAGGATTGATCGACATATTAGATTTCGCGCGCAATTTGCTGTCAAATGTGGCGTGGTCCTCGAGCTCTGCGTAAATGCTTGACTGTACCTCGGGGCATTATAATCACATTAAAGGAATGATGCTAGAGTGGGACATTCAACAGGAGAATGTTCAAGTACTAACGTCACATTGGGGAAAACCATTCCATATGGTCTAAAGAAATCATTGCCAGCTATCTAGCATCATGTAGCTCAACTCCGGGGGGGGGGGGGGGGGGGGGGGGGGGAAGAAGAGATGTATTCATATTTAAATATGTGCTTCAATGCACCATTAATGATACAGAAAAATATCTTCATTAACTGCAAAATCTATTTCAAGAACAGATTCTAGCATTGAAACAAATAATTTGTGTCTTTAACCCAAGGACAAATTTATTATTTCCCTCGAGCCACATGCATGACATTAAAAAAAAACAACTGAAGGCTTTTTGCCTGGTCCATGCAGTACTGTACTGTGCTAACCCTGGATCACATATCTATTGTTGTTATAGCTTCAATATGATTTACTTCTATCTGTAAATTCATAAATCAATATATTTCAATTTATTCTGACTCAATTTAATTTGTATTCATGAAATGCATTTATGTTGTAAATCAACAAGTGCACGTTCATTTTAAAACAATAACCTTGTACTTCCTGTCAAGCTTGTAACGTATATGGAAAATATCATGGTAGTTTCATTTTATGATATTTAAAAAAAATGACATTAAACTTGTTTTCAAATATCCTGGTCCCACCTGCAACCAGCATATGATAATCAAACAGGTGCTTTACAAATGAATTGATTGAGGTAGTTTATTGTGGTTTGTGTGGTACTTCATCATATATCTTCATTAAATATGATATATTCTATTTACATTGAACTCAAACTGTGGTCTAGAAATGACTATTCAGATTGGTTATGGTGGAAATAGTCTGCTGGAAATATTCAAACACGATAGTGAGGCCACAAAAATAAAGCAAGCAAGTTTCAATTTTGTATCCTGCCTCTTGAAAAAATGAAGGAGGGGCCCTTTTTCAATTAAAAAAAAAAGAGAGAGGATGAGCCAGCCTGTTTTGTAAGATGGCTGCTAGTCTTGTTTGTTTTTTTTTGTTTGTTTGTTTGTTCTTTAATGGGCCCACTTGCACTCAGGATAGGACATCTTTACACTTTTAAGGGCTTGATGGTATTTTTTGGGGGAAAAATTCAAAAATGGTCATTAATTCAAGGTCCAGGAATTTTCACCTTAATATGGCAAATATAAAAAAAAGCTTTCACAACAAAATGTTATAATAACACCAGTTGGCACTACGATGCACAAGTAAATTAAAATAATTTATTTTGGCCTACATGTATGCATTGGTATTATACTAGTAAATCAAAATAATTATTGTGAACAATATGTACATGTATTTTTATTGTAAATAATGATTTGAATTTACTTACAATTCAAATAATTCATTTTTTATGTATGCATTGTTACTACTATAATAAAAAAAATTATTGTGAACGATATGTGCATGTATTTTGATTGTAATATGAGCAAGGGATCATTCACCTCTATCCCCCTTCCACCATCCTAGGTTTGATTAATAATTGATGTCACCCTCTCACATTCCTAACAGGTCATGTGACAGTACCAACGTTGGTATTTACAATGTAGTCTTGTAACCACACAGGGCAGTGTATACAGATATCATATCATAAATATAGACTTTTAGGGAAATAAATTTTACCTGTCTGTTTTAATCTATTACTGTAAATGACTTTTATCTTCTCTTTGTCTACTTCTGGGTTTTCAGTTTGTATATGTATTTGGTTAATGGTTTAATTGATTGTTTGTAGTAATATTGTATCGGTTAAAGTTTTTTCCAACTACCACGTAAATTCTCTTGCAATGTAAGCGTTATGCATTAAAGTAGTATTTGTTGACATAAATACTTTCTTGTATAGTCTCTATATTGTCACAAACTCTTTTTATTTCATTTGTTTTTATTTTTAAAAACAATATTAATGTATAATAGTCCTGTTTCTTATTAAAGATGAACTTGAGTTCATTACCAGTAGTGTCTCACAGAATTAAATAACATTTACACCGGATGTTTATAAATGTAAAATGGCAGTTATCATTTCAAATCTTGATCAACACCTTTTCTTATCCGTCAGATCTTTATTTTCATTTATGTATATAAAACACTTTCTTAATGGAACATATTTTCTGTTTGTCTCCCTCTCCAGTTACAACTATGGGACACGGCAGGCCAAGAGAGATTCCGTAAGAGCATGGTTCAACATTACTACCGCAATGTACACGCTGTCATCTTTGTCTACGATGTCACCAAGATGAGCACGTTTGAAAGCCTACCCACGTGGATCGACGAATGCGACAGACACTCGCTAGCCCCGGACACGCCTCGCGTTCTCGTCGGAAACAAGTGCGACATGGCCGACAGGAAGGTGGTGACATCGGGCATCGCCCAGAAGTTCTCCGACGCCAACAACATGCCCTTTTTCGAGACGTCGGCCAAGATGGAGGAAGAGGAGGATAAAATCACGAACATTTTCATGACCCTAGCGCACAAACTAAGAGATCACAAGCCTATGATGCCTAAGTTGGACAGAACGGACTCAAGGGCAAAGTCAATCAAGCTACGACCAAATAAAGATGAAATAGATGGTGATGATGATCAGGCACCGGAGAACTCGTGTGCTTGCTAATGATGTACAACTTATCAACAATCATCTCAACAACTATACTCAATATCCATAAGTGCAGTAATTATGACAATTTTGTCGAAACAGTTCTTGTAAATATTCAAAGATATATTATTAATTGTATATATTTACGATAGATAGACAATGATGTATGATGAAAATTATGTCGTTCTATTCTTCAAATATTTTTATTCTCAATGTTTTCACCATGTTTGCATAATGAATTTAAAGGGAGAGAGAAGATTTATATTTTGAAAGACTGTTAACTTATAAGCTTTGCACAGGTTGTATTAGAAATCAGGCTTAGAGGGTATATGTATATGAATTTATTGTCAGGGTCTAAATTATTCTCTCTTTTCTACTCTTTGTATTTCTGTTGCTTTACCTTTCAAAAAACTGTATGCGTATAACTATTATTTAGGTGTAAACACTTTAGCTTTATGTTCTTATTCGGAATCAGTATTATTAGTTCTCCAATGCTTTATTGGGTAAAAACTGCTACTAAGAACACAACATAAAACCATTAACCTGCCGTCTTGGAAAAACGTTTCCTTTTTTGTTCTCTAAATCATGCCTTTAAAATTATCACATCACAGTAAATGATAACAGTAAAAGTAAACGGTAAAAAAAATTATTTTTGAAGATAAATTATCAATGAATTTACCATAGATTGAGGGACCATGTGCTTTTAACGATGAATGCTGTGTATCACAGTAAATTGCCATAAGACAGTATAAGTGAACGGTAATATACACTGTACATGTACATTGTACACTTATTTAGGATTTTAATCTAATTAATATTTTTGAGAGAAATTAATTTGCATTCTGGAAATAGAAAGTACTATAATCAGGAAGATAGCATAATGATTTGCAAAATCTGATACTTTCAATACCAAACTTTTGTCAAATCACATATTTTTCTCAAATGCAAAATAAAAGTAGACAACTCACAGAAGAGAGGTACTTGGGGTGAAAACAGGAGATAATCAAAACTCAGTTTCAGTTCTGTCTGCTAAAGAGGGCAACAAATGGGTAAAAAAGGGCAAGGTTCAAATAGTGGTTGTTGAATGGAAATTTCTCTCACTCATGGATCATTAGTAAATGGAGGAAAATGTTCATTAGGCCAAAAAAAAAAAAATTGTTTGGTTGTCCAATGAATGCCTTTTTTCAAAAATCGGGTCAGTCGGTCGGGTTTTTTTTTTTTTTTTTTTTTTTTTTTTTTTTTTTTTTTTTTTTTTTCCTCCCATTGAAAAACAAAGAAGAACAAAGAAACGAATGACTTCCATTTTTTAAATCACTTTTACGTTTTATTGAGTTATGTAAAATGGGACTGCATGGAAAAATAACACATGTTATGATACTGTTTTATGAAAAATATATACAAATAAATATGAGCTGTGTATTTTCGGCGTTTGGGTGAAAAAAAAAAAAGAAAAAAAAAAGAGGTTGGTCGGGTCGGGCCGTTTTCAGAGGGTCGGTCGGTCGAGGACAACCAAACAATTTTTTTTTTTGGCCTTATGTGATGGAGGAAGATGAATAATAACAAGAATAATGTCTGTGTCATATGATTAAGTTCCAAGATTGGAATCATATATTTACATGTATGCCAAGTGTTATATTGTATTAATGGCTGCATATATTTTGAAAATCCCCTTGTGATATAGGCAAATATAATAGTGAGAGGGCGCCCTTCTTATAGGGGAAGGGAAAATAGGAGACAATAGAGCAAAAATTTTCGGGGTTAAAGTTTCGGTAGGTTGGGCGATTCGAGGACGAATAGCAAAGTAGGCAAATATATAATTCTTTTGAAGTAAATTGGTTTCCTATAATAGAATTTAAGGAAAGGACCATTGTAAATGCTTTACATTTCAATAGACAACCAGTGAGGTTATTTCATTAGCCCGCTGGGGTCTTTTCTTAAATCAGTATTGAAATGAAATCCTATTTCATGGTCTATTTGAAATGAAATAATCTCTGACCAAGTTGAATAGGGAAGGTCTCACTAGTAATCCTGTAATGAATTCACATGATTTTTCACCATGTATGAGTGAACACACTTATAAGACCAACCTGTATTATAAATATATGAGGACATTGGCCTATTCAATGAATTTATATGTGACATGTTCAAAGATGAATATATATTCATGGGATTTTTTTTTTTTTTTAAAGAATAGATGATAAGCTAAATGTCCTCCATGGACATTTATTTCTTTTTAAATAGCCTGATTCAGAGAGTTTTCTCTATTCTTTAAACACCCTGTTAAGACATGGAAATATATCCAAAGAAAATGCTTAAAAAAACGTCTAAAGAAACATGTTTAGGGGAGACCAAACAGTGTAAGCTTAACACATTGTGGTCTTATTGTAGTTGATCATGGACATGTGCTCACATTATAACCTGCCAATTTATTGTTTGAGTTCAACATGATAGCCAAACATGCGAAGGGTCCTGGGGGGCGTTTCATGAAAGGACTTGTCGGATGTTTTATCCGACAAACTGTTATAAGCTACTGAAATGCTTACATTTGATTGGCTAAGAGCAAATTTGTCGGATAAAATGTCCGACAAGTCCTTTGATGAAATGCCCCCCTGATTCTGTATCCAGTATGTTGTTCATGTAGTTTGAAATGATGCCCCAACCTCCCATGTTCATACATGTGCTTTTAATTCATTGTATAGCAATACAAAAACGATATAATTATACTATAAATTTGATGAGTCTGAATGGGGGGTTGGAGGAAAGCCTTTTGTTGAATTTAGAACATTAGCCTCGAAGCACATCCGCTTATCTTAACAGCCGAAATTTATAGTACCTGAATATTGCATTGTATGAGCTACGTTTTTATGTGATGCGCTATTGCTTCTATATATAGAATTAAGAGCATTAATAACTGATTACACCTCATCACAGTTTATGTCAAATTGTAGGTTGATGGACTGCAGTTAATGCAGACAAAATAAATTGATATTAATGGCAGGTACATGTACATTGTACATTATAAATGAACTTTAATGTAATGCAATTTTCATACAAGGGTAAAATTTGAACTCTTTCAAATGGAAGTACACATAGAGAAACTAAATACATAAGGTTATAAAGGGTAGGTTTAAATCTAGATACATGTACCATAAAAAAAAAAAAAACCTGAATACTGAATCAAAAATCACACAGTTTTTTTTATCCAACCTCAAGCTAGAAATCAATCAGAAATAAAAATACAAAACATGTGATATATGACTCCCAATTTCCGATCCCCCACTTTTTTTTGGGGGGGGGGGGGATCTAGGCCAATCATGAAACATTTGAATGTATCAAATGCATGTACATGTATGTCACTGTGGATGCCAATTTAACTGTTTTGTAAGTAATAAATCTATGGTGGACTGAATATTTAACAGAAAGTGGGACAGAAGGATCTGTATTAAGGATTCAGTAACCCCTTGAAGTATGATCCGAAACCAAAGCTTTTTTTTCTAAATTTGATATTTCCTTCTCAGCTATTGGCCTCCTTAGCAGGGATAAGCAACAAGTCTTCTGTTTCATATCCTCAAAACCATGTTCACATTTAAAGCTACGTTCACACAAAAAGTCTATACCCTAAGTAAACTCCCAAGTTACCCTCGAGAAGTCAATTGTCGATATTAATTTGGGGTTTACCTCGGATTTAGACAAGAGAGGACACACTCACGATTTAAGATCTCGAGAATTAGTCGCAATTTAAAACCCCCGTCAGATTTTAGGGTTTAGCATGAATCCTGAGTAGTGGATGGTATGCACTCAAGAGTTAGTGCTGTTGGAAGACGAATTCGCTCGGGGTTTTGTACTCTTGAGATTTAGACCATATGCTACATATCTTTGGTAATTCCGGTTACGCTGATTGTTTTTATTCTGAAGGTTACAAAACCTCAAGAATAAGAACTCTGTGTGAACCTGACTCAGGATTCAGCCATCAAGATTTCAATTCTCCAGGTTACAAAACCTTGACAGTTGAAACCTTGATAGTGCCTTGTGAACTTAGCTAGTAATTTCTTACAAGAAATTTTCCTGAACGTTTTATTAAATTAATTGTGTGTACTTGTGGCACCTGTCATTCTTTTACTATATAATTAAAATGGATAATGTCAGAGCTGTCTTGCTTATGACTCATTAAGGTGAGGTTGTGGTAACTAGAACATCTGGGGCATTGCATAAAATGTACCGCTACCATTCATAGTAACTCTGCCATCGGTGGTAACTTCCATTGTAATACTGCTGAACTTCGAATTAAAATTTCTGGATTTTCTGGCAGAATACCATTTATTGCAGAGTTACACAAGTATTAACTTTCTGCAACAGGGCAATGCTTTAGTGCTTTGTTAGGCATGGCAAGGTGATGAGTGCTGTCCCAGGCATGGCACTGTGTACTTTAGGAAGGCATTTTATCTACATTGCCTCTCCCCACATGGGTGTAGATCGGTACCCTATAGGATGCAACCATTATGGTGGTCAATGCACTTTATCCAACGAACAGGGTAATTATATGTTGTACATAAAGCACTTTGAGAAGTTATTCTTTTTCAATTCTCTGGAAAAGCTCTTTACAAAATTAATTTGATAAATACTCACAAAATGATTCCCTGAAAGATGAAAATGCACTCATTTTCTACATTATCTTATACTGGTTGGGATCAAATTTACGCCGTGCACTTCTCTTCCAAAACTCAATTTTCAAGAGAACAATTTTCTGGAGATCCACTTTAGCTTTTTAGTGTAAACCTGAACACCCTGACAGGTTTCTTTTTTCAGTGGCTTGTTGCCAACTGCATCTGTTGATATCCTATTTCACTTGAAGCTTAATGATTAACTTGTATTACCCTTTTATGGGTGACTACATGTAGATCTGGAGTGTTGAAAATGGCTATCATGTGTGACTCCAGAAGAGGTTTTATTTAACTTGGGTTATACCTTTTTGATTGTGAAGAAAAAAATGGGGAGGGGGAGGCTTAAGTCAATTTGCCCCCAATATGCAGAAAAGAGCCCCTGTGCATTTGTTAGCCCTTTTTTCATAGAGTTACTTCACGTAGATGCAATATGGATGCAATGCAATTTATGGGATTTATAGAAGGCACAAGAAGAAATGTTGAAAGACCCAATCATAATTTTTATAAGTTACCATTTACCAGGGACGATAGCGAGGGGGTGCCTTTTGTTATTAGATCATAACTTGATTATAAAAGAAGTAATAACTTGAGCAATATGGGAAAATTTATTTGATTATTTGATCGGCCAGCTCATGCATTCCCATTTAAATATGGCCTCTTGTTAGGCCTCCCAATGTACTTTTAGAATGTGCTTCGGTGCTATCCAATATTTATAAACTATTCAAGCTAACTTCTGATCATTTATTTACAATGCAGCTCCTTGACATTGAGAAAGAAATCATTCTATATGCATTACCCTTTAGTTCACACACAACAAATCTATTGCAATGCTATACCGAAATGGTACAGCAATACCATGTTTTTTTTTGTGTGTGTGGACAGACCTGGAGATGTCACACAAACTTGTATCAGAAAATAATGGCCCGAATTCACAAAGGAGGATTCTGCAAAACCCACGGATCTGTGGATCTGTGGGTTTTTTAATCGACGGCTCCACGGATCCACCAGTTTATTATTCACCAACAGTTGACCCGAATTATGACATTTTATGACGCTGTGGATCTGTGGATTCAGTCGAGTCCACCTTTTGGAATACCATATTGAAAATCCTAGGTTCAACCCTAGGTTAAACCCAGGGTTGAAACCATGGATTTTGCAGAATCCACCTTTGTGAATTCGGGCCAATAACTTTGAGCAATCTTGGCAGCTAGAGATCGCAAGGTTATAATGTGAGTGCTGAAAGATAGCAATTAGCTTGTGAAAGCTTGTAGTCGTGAATAGAAGCTTATTAAGGTTTCCACAAGATGAGATTTTATTAGGGCACTTACTAATAATACAACGTATCCAGAAATATCACGTAAAGAAATGGAGGTTTGGGCATGTTTTATAACTTGGACTTGATAAAGTATCACAGTTTGTATTTGGACATATATGTATATGTTTAAACAAGAACAGTATAAGTGGGCAGGGCTAATTTGAGCACACGCTTATTGACCCAGGTCAATGCTGAGGTCATCTGTTCAGGCAATGCCATGACTTAAGTTGATTACACTATAAAAACGGGTATCCTTCCCTATCTTCATATAATTTCGGGTTAAACATATGATGTATGAACAGGCCATATATGCAGTGCAGTTTCTGTGTACATACAAACATGCACATTGAAAGTCTTTGCAACTTGTTACCAATTCATGAAGAAATATTGGTTAAAGATTATGTTTGCTTTCTCAGAAAATCATTACTGTGCGTACATTTGACATTTAGAAAAGATGACATTGGTAGCTATGTTAGAATAACAAAGCAAGTCGTATCATAAGAAGCAGAAGGATGAAAGACAGAATGATAACGACCAAAATTTGTGTACATTTACATTAGCCCGTATTCACAAAGGTGGCCTAAAGTTAAGCCTAGCTTAAATCTGCGGTATATCTATGGCAAGCAAAATGGGAGACAAATGTGTCTACGTTTCAATGTTCCTTTCTTGTTTACTGGATTCTGGAATCGTGATTTAGTGGTTAGGAAAACCTTGTACTTCTTATTCCCATGCAGTTTTTAATAAGTACGTACAAATCTGATTAATCAGACATTTACTTTTCAAGATTGCTTCCCATTTTGCGAGTCATAGTTAAACCACAGATTTAAGCTAGGCTTAACTTTAGGCCACCTTTGTGAATACGGGCTATAGAGTTCATGGCCTTTTGGCTCTTAACCTTTTATCTGGGGGAACTGGATAGTATCTGTATGAAGTCTACGGGGAAAGAGAGAATTCAACAGTTACAAGTATAATTTTTTTTTTTTTTTTAATACATAAAAATGTGTTTTTATTAATGATTGGGTTCTTTATGAAATGCTGTTTGCAGCATATCTCCTTTAAATGGTAATGCATTGAATATTATTCTAATGTAAATTAGCTCATTTGGTTATTCACATTGACAATCCTTTTCATGACTGCAAAATCTATTAAAGAATATTATTGTGCACACCTCTATCTGGATATTTGTTGATTATCATTATATATTAGTAATTATAATGATTTATTATGATATTATGTTTTTAACGAAGCATCTCTAGACATTGTTTATTTGGCAGTAAGAACAGACCCTTGATATCAGTAGTAATAAATCAAATAGTTACATGTATGTATCGTGTCAGCTCTGCAATCAATCAAGAGATTGAGTGTGTCATATGTTTACATTACGCAGACGAAGAGCAAATATTTAGACAATCTCTTATTGATAATATACCAATCCATATGATCCATAATGCAATAAAAGATCATGTATTTTGAAAATGTGACATTTAAACTGCTAGGAATGAAATATCTTGTATCTTCAAATCTTGTAAATCTCTCATTTTTCTTTTTCTTTTTTCATCACAGAAAGAAAAGGGAGAGCTGATATAAGGAAATACATGGTTTACTTGTCATGGTGGGAAACTGTCTTTGTATGAAATATTTTGGCGAAAATTATATTTACAATTTACATGACAGGCCAACATGGAATATTGCTTGCATAGCCAGATCATGTTGTATTCTTCGAAATATACAATTTTAAAGAACCTGAGGTTAGGATTTATTGATTCAATTAGGATAGCCTCGGGCTTTGGCTGGTGCATCCTTTTCAATTTATATTCTAACATGAAATTCTTTGTCATGATTGTCAGCATACATGTATTTTTCATTTCTTGCTTGGAAATTGAATGAGTAGATAAATAGAAATACATGTAAATTGAAAAGGTACCTTGGGATTACTAAGCTCCAGTCCAATAGGTTTCAATAAAGAAACCTTGTTCTGTAGAACAAGTTCACGATAAGAGCTAAAAGATCTCAAAGCCTTGTGTTAAGAGTAAGCACCCTCCTGGCTCTCAACAGACAGTGTATATGTCAGGTGTTTCCTTAACTGACACCCTAATTCTAAACCTAGTCCTAACCCTAATTCTAAGATCATAGAGTATGTGTGAAACCTCCATTGAATAATGTGTAATTCTCAGAAAATGCTTTTACTTGAGCATTTTCACTATATCACCTTTATCAGGCACATTTATATTTGGGGTTTAAACATGAACAACATGAAATTATATGCTTCATCTCGTAGAACAAATACTCATAAAATATATGCAGCCTGAATTATTGAAAAGCATCTTTATTGTTTTTGTAGTTTAAAAATTAATATATTTTATTATAATTTTATGTTTCGATAATCTTTGTTTGTCAAGAACTTAATTTAGAAATTAAATTTCTTTTCTTCTTTTTTTCATAATTTTGATAATAGTTTGCTTTTATAGTGATATATGTCGGGGATGTTTTTGTCTCTTTTGATATATTATGTGACAGGCTTAGGAGATCAGAGATAGCTAAAGGTTTATTTATATGGGTGTAGTTAATAAAATAAGAATGTGGTTATTATTTTATATATTTCATTTACCATGTGATGGTTTGATAATTTAAGATATTTATGCTGGCTTACAAGAAGATATGAAAATTAAAAACACTACTTTTAGCACTAGTCTTCAACTTGTGTGATTTTTGTTCATCTCGGATATAGTTTATATTTATGTATTTTCATTATTATCCATGTACAGTGTGTCCCACAAAAAATGCTAATGGTACTTTAGATGGGTATAATATTAAAATTACAATATTATATTAATCATAACTCTACACCCTTAAATTACCATTCATTTTCTACAAATAGATGAAATTTTATGTGATATGGTCCAATAATCACAAAGATAGGAGCATTTTTTCATCACACATCAGGAAACCTCCCCCTCCAAGTTTTGTATTCAGTAGTACCGGGTATATCGAATAAAAGAAACCCGAGTTTGATCATTAATAATTTGCAAAATATTTCAGTAGTGATTATGAAGTTTATATCACTGTAAAGTGCAACTCATTACCATTCTAATGATATGTCTCTCAGCTCACCAATACCACGCATCGCTGATCCCCATTGTTCTGAAAAAGTCTTGCAAAATTGTGAGTGTTCACTTTCATGCTCCTTGAGACGCGTTATTCAAAAATATTAAGAGGAAACCCAACTTTGATCATCAATGAGCGTGAAAGTGAAGCACTCACAATTTTACAAGACTTTTTCAGAACAATGAGGTTCAGCGATGCGTAATATTGGTGAGCTGAGGGACATATCATTAGAATTGTAATGAGTTGCACTTTACAGTGATATAAATTTCATAAATACTACTGAAATATTTTTCAAAGTATTAATGATCAAACTTGGGTTTCTTTTATTCGACACATCCGGTACTACTCAATACAAACTTGGATGGAGAGGTTTCCCGATGTGTAATGACAAAATGCTCATATCTTTAAGATTCTTCGACCATATCACATAAAATTTCATCCAGTTGTAGAAAACGAATAGTAGTTTACGGGTGTAGAGTTATAAACAATATAGTTTTGTAATTTTAATATTATATCCATCTAAAGTGCCATTAGCATTTTTTGTGGGACACACTGTATGTAAACTGGTGTACAGTCTTTGATTTGGTGGAAATAAACATCCTTCATGCTTAATTGACATCTGATAATGGGGATGATTAACAATGATAATGATGATGACAATTATGATGGGGAGTTATAAAAGTGATGATGATAATGGTGATGGTGATAGTGATGATAATGATGTGATTGAGGATGATGATGATAACGGTAATGATGGTGGTGATTATAAATGATAATGAAGAAGATGATGATAATGGCGATGGTGCTTGTGATGATGGTGATGTTATTGATAATAGAGATGGTGATGATGTTGAAGATTATGTTGATAATTGTGATTGTGATGATAGTTATGTTAATGAATAGTGATGGCAATGATGATAATGATAATGAAGATGGTAAAGATGATGGTGATAGTGATGATGATTTTATTGATAGTGATGATGATAATGAAAATGGTGGTGATAATGGTGAATGCAAGGTGATGCTAATGGTGATGATAATGATAGTGGGATAGTGCATGATGGTGATGGTGGTTGTTGTGGTCACATGATGATAATGATGAGGAGGAGGAGAATGATGATGATGGTGATGATGATGGTGACGATGATGGTGATGATGGTGGTGATGATGATGGTGATGATAATGATAGTGGGATAGTGCATGATGGTGATGGTGGTTGTTGTGGTCACTAGATGATAATGATGAGGAGGAGGAGAATGATATTGATGGTGATGATGATGGTGATGATGATGACGATGATGATGGTGGTGGTGATGATGATGATGATGATGATGGTGGTGGTGGTGATGATGATGATGGTGGTGATGATGATGATGATGATGATGATGATGGTGATGATGATGATGATTATGATGATGGTAAGTAAATGATGTTGATGATGATGATGATGATGATTATGGTGATGGTAAGTAAATGATGTTGATGATGCATACCATAATGACAGTGATGAAAATTGGGAGAGGATAACGCCTTAATGATGATTAAGACTAAGTAGATAGTGATGGTGATGGCCATACAAAATGTTGTTGATGCTTATAATTTTGATGATTGATGATGATGATGTAAATGAGGAGTAGTGATAATCATTATTGTCATGACTGTTATAGTACGAGGTCAGGTAAGAATTATTCATAATAAATTGACTATTTTTGTCACCCCACGTTGATCACAAAAACGTCCAACAATTTGCTGCGAATTCTCAATTTATTAATTATGTTACGTACAGACTAGTACTCGTTGTTATCAAGGTGCGGCTGGCATAGAGACTACTTCAAAGATGGCGGCGCCCATGGTCTGCAATCGTCGTTGGCACTTTCTGAAGATAGTGGGCCTTTTGAGCAGAGGCTCATCATCAAACAGAAATCTATGTGACTCAATCGCTACCAGGACTGTCAAAGATTTGATTGGTGGTATAGAATATGTCGGCAAAGAGGTTGAAACAAAAGTAAGTGGCCATAAACAAACAGTGATTTCTGCCGGGCAAGATTAGCGTAACTCCAATTGAATGTCACGGGACTCTGTGGGGGCAGGTAACGTTAGACCGAGGCTTCTCACCGTTGCAAATTAAGTGCCTTGTCCGATTCTCTACAAGTTCAACTAGCACATGTACATGCACGTGTCGGCCGTCGGCCTATGTGGTTTCACGAAACCAATGACATTAATGATTATCTATGTTATTTTTTATTCTATTTTGCCCTCTGTCATGTCTGTGTTTTATTAATATTATTGATTTTGTTCTTAGAATCTTAGTTAGCTATCTAACTTTAGACCTCTTTACATCTTATGCCTATGGTTGGTTGTTTGTGAGTTTTTTATACCCCAATGTATTACTGCAAGAGAAAAACATATAAAACTTAAAAGGTTTAAACTTAAAAGGTTTTTTTTTTTTGTTATGTATTGCATTGTGCTCAATCAAGTCGATGCAAAGGGAGCCAATTTTATGCATTGAAATTTGTGAGGCATGAATGTGGTACTGCACTTTGTTAGTGAATAAGTGAGGGTGCCTAAATTGTGTTGCAACCTTTTTTATGGGCTCTGTTAGTCAGGGGTGATATTCCTCTGATTTAAATTGGAATTCTGATTTTTTTTTTTTTTTTTTTCTTATTTATATATTTTTTTTTTCTCCAGGTATGCACAAAATTGCACAATTTAAAGTCCCAAAATGCAAAAAGTCCCTACCGTGTGAGCGGGGACACCTCCTCCCACTCCCTTCCCGCCTCGGTCACTTCGCTCCCTCGCTGAAGTATGTCTGGTTTTTTTTAGAGAGAGAGAATATGTCTTTTTTTCTAGAGTGAATATTACCCCTGGTTAGTTACTGTAAGTGTCTTGTAAAGTTTAGCATCCATTACCCATGAAAAATGAAAACGTACCGGGTTAAGGCATGTATGATCTTTATTCAACTGATCCCATCATTTCTTTTTTAAATGGTGTTCCAGGATGATGTCTCCTGTACGAAATCATGACAAGTGATTTTGACCACCTCAGATTTTCACTTGTGAAAGGCCTAATTTCCGATTTTGTTTTGAACGATCGTGATCACAACCTGCACATCATTTGTAATCGCAATCATTGAATGTTACATGTAGGTCTAGATCTATATTAGGTGAGTCCATTGTTCAAAATAAAGAGCTTGCTTCTAAAAACCAACAGGTTTCAAGTTTATCTTCCACAGTTCATTGAAAATGTTATAAATATAAATGTACTTTGTATAGGCCCTAGATTCTAAAAACAATCAAACAGTTACAAAATTAGGTTTAACATGTAATCCTTAACAATTACAATACAATATTAGAAAGGGGTAGAATCCAATAAAAGTGTGGTGGATGGGAATTGCACAGGTCACTGACCTTTCATTTAAAGGTAGTGTCATCCTTTTTCACAAATTGCTAAAACTAATGCAACTTGGCATAACTTTAGAATATGATCAACCTACAGTCTATTCAATCTTACTGTCATAGGTTACCTAGATCAATAATATGAAACTAAAATCTGACTACCAATCTAGACCTGCTCTCCATCAGCATCGTAGATATTACAGCGCATGCAGCTTGTTTGCTCTGCACAGACCCCATACAGCAATATACACAAGGCATATAGCGTGCATTATCCTCCGTGCTAACGGCCAACGGTCGATTTGAATTTCGCACCGTACGGTATTATTTTCGAGGTACGAAAAATTAGGAATGAATTTTGATAATCGCAATATAATGACAAACATACACATTTGAGCTTAATCATGTTGTGGGAAGATATAGTCATTGATATACTACTATATCCTCTCAAAAACAAGAAATGTAAGATTTTTGCCTGCAAAAGGATGACACAGTCTTTAAAGAAATATAAACGAGTCTGACAAAGCATTATAAAAAGATTATGAAATACAAACAAAAGCCGATAATGTGGATAAATTTCTCCCCTCTTTGTACAGGCTTGGATCAGAGGTTTAAGACAACACAAGGGAGTGACATTCTTAGATGTGAATGATGGTTCCTGTGCTCAGGATCTACAAGTAGTAGTTAAACCACAAACTAATCATCATGACAGGTACGTATGTGGGTTATAACTGATATTAAAATGTGATTATATAAAAAGCAAAGTGTCAAGGAATTCAACAAAATATTACAATATTCAATTTTAAATACTTTCCCATTGTCGTACTCTCTTCTTCTTTTTTTCTTTTTTCTTTTTTTACAGAGAACACATAAAACATTAAAGATGCTGAAAATCAAAAGTATTTTCCCCCAAAACTTGACTTTCTTTTTTAAAGTTCCCAAGTGCATGTATATTGCAACTTTTAACACTTTCTGTAAGTACACAACATGTGTCTTTCTTAAACATGCACAATGGATCTAATTTTGTACAAGCGTTCACCTTCTCTGATTTGCCCGCTACCTTCAGAACAACTTTCTGTCGAAAAAGATCTTTTAAAATTTGCCAATCTAGATAAAGGTTTCCTGACATTCAATGATTCTTTCCACAGTGAATTCACATTTGGTGGTGCTATAGAGGTCAAAGGTCATCTTGTAGAGAGCAAGTCTAAAGGTCAACCGACGGAACTCCTTGCGTCTTCTCTCCATGTAACAGGATCATGTGAAGCAGAGGTGAGGTGTCATATTTTTCATTCTATTAGTCCATAATCTAGCCGACTTTTGATAATGAACAAGGGACAGACAGTCAAGTATTGGAACCCATGGGGAAGAACCCCACATTTACCAAACTGAACGTCTGCCAGATTTAGTCCCTACTGGCTACAAGGAGGGATGCCCCAAAAGTGCCCCTTTAAAAAAAAATGTATTTGGAGGAAAAACTAATATAATTTGTTTTAAAAACACACTAAGTTTGGTGCTATTGTATAGAGTATTAAAGTACCTTCAAGTTTATGTTATTTAGAAAAAGATTGTTATTTTTAAAAAAATGAAAACTGAAAACCAGGACTATATCTGTACTTTGCCTCAAATCAGGGAAAAGTCAGGGAATTTGATACTAGTTGTTATGTTAGTCTGCTGTCTACTAGTTTCATAGACACCGCATTGAAATGGTTATCCTGGAAAAAATCCATCGCCCAGTCTGTTTCACTAAGTCGTTCATAAGTTACGAATGACTGGTAATCAGTTCTTGTGCTACATTATAAAGCATGTGATTAGTATATCACCTAAGAACCTGTCCCGGTCATTAAAGTCGTTCATAACTTTGAGAATTACTTCAAAAAACACTACCCTGGTATTTTAAATGTAGTTCTACCAAATATAACAATGAGCCCTCTCTATTTCCATCTAGGCTTATCCCTTCAAAGCCAAGGCGAGGCATCCCTTAGACTATACGAGGCAATATCCTCATCTTCGTTCAAGAACACCCATCAATGGTGCCCTCACAAGGTTGCGAAGCTCTGCGACGATGGCCGTTCATAACTTCTTTCAGGATGAGGGATATGTGAATGTGCACACACCAGTTCTCACGTCAAGCGACTGTGAAGGAGCAGGGAACCTCTTCAGAGTTCAAGTGAGTCATTCCTTGAATTAAGTGCAGTTTAAAGTAAAGAATGGTACTAAATAAAACTTAGCAAAGTGCTTTGTTTCTGTCTCAAGTTACTTTATATTATTTGTTTTGGGTTTGTTTTTTGTTTTTTTGCATTCCACAAGACTAAGTGCTTCAATGAGTATGTATTTGTCCTCTGCCATTCTTTAATTCAGTTGAATGATCATCTTTCAGTTTAAAATAAGTTGTATTGTTATAATTCAACTGAAGTATTAAAGTATTAATGATCTAACAATAATGTCATGAGGAGGAATTTATTCAAGGCCCTATCTAACTTGCCATTATTTTTTGTTTGAAATTAGTTTGAGACTCAAGTCTCTGGAGTCTTCATAACAGTGCTGTGATGTGTCCTAAAAAATGTAGTCTCAAACATTATGTTTAGTGGTTAGCTTCTGCCCTGCTTTTAGGACAGAGTAGTCTTTACACCCATTCAGGTTCTGTTTAATTAAAGACTCCATATTGCTTTGGGGATTTCAACAACAACAAAAATCAAACATGTTGCTTCCTTCCTATGTAATCTGTCTGCTCCAGACATTGGCGATCAAGGCTTACCATCTACAATCTCTAGACACTTTTATTTTCTATGATGTGTATGTAAATAATTCTACTTCTGATTTTTTTTTTGCTTGTGGCTTCAAGCCTTCAGGTGAAGAACAAGATGATGATGAACATTTCTTTGGAGTGCCTGCTTACCTCCAAGTTTCTGGACAGCTTCAGCTGGAAACAATAGCATGGTAAGGTAATTAAACAGTGAATGTTTCACAAAGAGTTGAGAGTAATTTAAAGGGATTTGGTAACTTTCAAAAACAAGACCAATTAGATCAAGATTAATAAAATTATATTGCTCCAACAGTAAAAACAAACTGCTGAAAGTTTCAGATCAAATGGAAGTCATTTACTACCTTAAAAAAGTGTAACAAGTGATGCTAAGCATACAGCCGAACACCAGTAAATGTACTACCCCTCTGTTAGAAGCTCAGCAGGCCGCTAAGGACGGGGACTACACAACAGGAAATGGGTGTATGTTGTGCTGTTGTTGAAAAGCACATGGTTTTATAAACCATTCGGGGTTCGGTTTAAAAATTTGAGTAAAAAATCATTGATTAGCTTGCAATTTTGAAGAGATACTAGTGTTTATAATTATGTTGGCAAAACGAACTAAATCTAATGAATTGCGATTTGAATATCATTCAATGTTTCTACATCCCTTTAAAGTCGCTTTTAAATACCTAATTGCTTGCTTTATATTGCATATCAGTATTATCACCACATTGGACATAATAATTAGGAACGCATTCTTTTAGGGCCAAGGAGTCTGTCAATCAACTAACGCATTGATTACCAAATGCGCAAGGAATTTTTTTTAAAGTGCCAAGATGGCTTCAAACTACTGATCTTCCCCTATTGAAGCTACTGTTCTCCCTACTTAGTTATCATGCCTCTTTAAGAATAAGAAACTGTGGCGTGAATTTTCATGGTGACAAATATCTTAGTTGTCAGTATTGATATCTGTATTTGCTGATTTTTCCTCACTACTTCTCACAGTTCCCATTCTAAGGCTTACACATTTGGTCCAGCTTTCAGGGCGGAGAATTCAAGAACAAGAAGACACTTGGCCGAGTTTTATATGGTGGAGGCAGAGATTGCTTTTACCAAATCATTAGAAGACATAACTCAGGTATTAAAAAAAATTAAAAACTTGCTCTTATTTTATCATCCTTATTCATCTTCAATTTTGGGGTGTTGGCATGGAGTTATCTTGATTTATTATATTAGATGTAGTGGATAAGAATTGGACTTTGCATCATAAAGCATTTAGTAATGCTCCTGTACAGTCCATTCTTGTTAATGAGTTGGTCTGGACCCAGCCAATCACATTATATTAAAAAATCTTGACACCATGCACATACAATTTAGGTTGCATATTATTTTTTATTTAAAGAACAGGGTGGTGTTTCACCAAGTCGTTCTTAGTTATGAACACTCTTAGGAACGACTGGGGATCGGTTCTTGTACTAAATGATTGAAAATGTGATTAGTATAGCACCCAAGAACATGCTCCATTCATTTGTTAAGTCATGCGTAACTTAAGAAAAACTTGGTGAAACACCTCCACGAGAATGACCTTGTTAAATGCAATCAATCATGGGCTTTCTTTGGGAGTGGATCATTATTTGCTGACACCAGACTTTGGGAAAATCACTGGACTTATGTCTGTAGTAAAATGGTACCCAGGTAAAGTAAATAATCCATCAATAATTAATCAGTGTGTTATTTTTTCACAGGT
The DNA here is from genome assembly GCA_940671915.1 of Paracentrotus lividus. Lineage (NCBI taxonomy): Eukaryota > Metazoa > Echinodermata > Echinoidea > Camarodonta > Echinidae > Paracentrotus > Paracentrotus lividus. Next base: position 31,245,594 of record CALNVZ010003428.1, read on the forward strand.
AATGGAAGAGTTTGTTAAATCGGTTGGCAATGCCGTCTATACAAAATGTTCAGAAGATGTCGAGTTCATTAGCAGTCGTACTGGAGAGAGCAATAAACATGTGGTGAGTTGTAAATCCTAATGTTTCTTTGGTTTAGACTAATTACCAGAGTTAATAATAAATGCTGAAAGATTATGTACACACATGAGTTCATTTAGGCAGGCTAAATATATACAAGTGGGCATGGGGTCACACCTGAAACAGATCTTCAATGCTTTCGCATTTTTAATTATAAGAGGAAGGACCATTTATTTGCATGGGTAACTTGTACCCATCTGTAAAGAATAATGTCTGTGAACAAGGTATGTAGCTGGCTTATTAGTGCACAGACCTTTTATAATAAAAGTAATTGTATGAACATAAATGTTGTTTTGATAGCAAAAATAAAGTCAGTTATCTATTGATTCTCTGAGGTGTTTTAGATCTGCACTATATGTACTGTTTTCCTTAAAGAATTCCTATATATCTGTCTTGTTTTGCAGGAAGAGGTACAGACAGCATTGCAGAAACCATTTCAAACGTAAGTGATAATCCATGATTTGAAAACAGTCGCCTCATTCTTCATAACCATCTACATTGTATGTGCTTATCAGTCGTTTATTTTACAATACATTGAGATACCTAGTACAGAGTAAGCATCCAGGAAATGTATGGCTTTATTAGAAAAAACATTAGTCTGTAGACATTGTAATTCTTGATGAGATTGGAGGAACGCAGGCCTAAAAAGGTGAAGTAAATAAGGAACGCATCAGGCTCACAATATACTCTATAAGCTAAAATTTTTGCAAGGTTTTTTTTTTCTCGAATGAGTCCTCGCAAAAATTTTCACTTCAATGCAAATAGTTTGAAATATTAACCCTTGCAAATTTTCCCACCTACATGTACATGTTGTTAAAAACTTTGAAAATATCTGTACAGAAAGATATTGGCTTATACAATAAGTATTTGTTTACCTGTGTTCCCTGTATGTTCCTATCATATAGATTCTGGTCAATGTAAACCTTCTGTTTTCTTTCAATGTCTTTAACCATCTCTCTCTCTCTCTCTCTCTCTCTCTCAGGCTGTCTTATTCAGAAGCCATCTCAATTCTGGAAAATCACAGAGATCAGTTTGAATTCTCGCCATCAGTAAGTAAGAGTAGTATATACTGTCAATGTTAAATATTTTATCCTTTAGTATTGTATATACTACAAACCACATTTTAAAAAATAGAAATACATATTTATGGTACAAGTTCCTCTCTCTGATTCTCTAATCTAGCATGAATCACTATGTAGATGCTTTGTTGATAAGTTTTTAGGGTAATCACACTCATGGCCTTTCTGTTTCTGTTTATATTTTTGAAGATTAAATAATAATTAATGCCCTATTTCTTCAAAATCAGTCATAATTAATTTTTTTTTTCTCATTTCCACTTATTATTTTTTTAAATCATTGTAGTGGGGTATTGACTTGCATACTGAACATGAAGCCTTCGTAGTTCGTCACTGTGGAAATCTTCCAGTCTTCATTGTAGACTATCCAAAGAATATCAAACCCTTCTATGCAAGAGAAAATAGTGATGATAGAACGGTAAGTCTGTTCTCACATGTCAATTATACAACTGCTGAAGAATGTATAGAAGTAGAGATAATCTGTGTGTAATATGTTTCCATACCACACATAACGAGAAACACACACACTGAAACCCTTATAAAATAAAAAAGCTCGGTCTCATAATTTTTCTTCCTAGCTGTAGTAATTATTAAATGCTTGTGATAGAAGATTTGAAAAATAACAATGAAATTTGTTGTGTTTGTGGAGTAATATTGAGTGTTCATGCTGCACAGACAAACAAAAAATAATATCATTTTTTACACGAGAAAATTCTGATTTTTTTTTTTGTGCTACAATGACTGTTGCATGCAAATAGTTGTTGTCACACAGAATATATGATATAGTTTGTTTAAGTAGATTTCTTGCTTTCTAGCTGTCTGCAATTTGTTGGTGTTGTATTTTGATCCTCTTAAATGTCACAGATCAAACTGATGAATAATTCATGTGATTTATTGTAACAGGCAGCCGCTGTAGACCTGTTGGTTCCAGGGGTAGGTGAGCTGATCGGGGGTTCCTTGAGAGAGGAGCGTTTGGATATACTCCAACACAGAATTCAACACTACGGACTACAGGATGATTACCAGTGGTATGTAGTAAAAGAATCCGGTGGAAAAGCATGTATTATCTAGCACCCCTGTACACCCTTACTCTCAGTCCAAAACAACTCAAGTTGTTGATATTTGCTTTTGTCAGGATGCAAAATTATGAGCATACAGTTTTATAATAAATAGTAATTTGAATGATTACGAATTTATCTGCTACCCTTTGTAATATTCATACCACAAATACATGTATCTTTCGAAATTAGGAGAGGAAACTCTTCAATTGTTCCTGGCCTATGATATAAAACCCATTGTGGTCAAGTTCACGGAAACATATTGTCGATCGTTATATTTAACAAGAATAACTTTCCAGCAAACATCCTAAGGTTGCTGGAATGTGCTTTGCAGTAAAAGACAACAGAAATATCATTGTAGACAAGATTTATTCATAATGGCAAAAAATTGTCATTCTTTTCACAGGAAATTAAGGCATCTTAATAATAATAATAATAATAATAATAATAAGTTTTTATATCTAGCTCATAACAATTCCACGTCTCTATGTGTTTAAAAGAAACAGAAAACAAAGGAACAAAATAAAATATCTCATCAAAAGGTGTGAACTCGTTTGAACATTCCGACCGGCTTTGCAGGTTTCCGTATGTGATGTACTGATCCCCCTCTATGCTGCCAAATACAGTGTTCTACCTAAACATGCACTGTTATTGTGTTTGTGAAGTTTAATGTTTGTAGAAAATTGTTATGTTATATCACTAATGTTGTTATTTCCATATTTATTCAAACTCAAAACAGGAGCTAAGAGAAATCAAAATAAATGTTTGCTTTTTGCATGATATGAATAGGTATCTTGATTTGAGACGCTTTGGGACAGTTCCTCATGCTGGCTTTGGACTAGGATTTGAGCGACTACTACAATACTTATTTGGTGTGGACCACATACGCGACGTCATACCCTTTCCAAGACTTCCTGGATCATGTCTTCTTTGACGATATTGCACCAAGTTAGCTTAAGGTTTTTGTCCTTGCAACAAGCAGACAAAGAAACATTGAACATTTCTTCTGTGATGAAGACACAAACTCATGGAGGCACAACAAACATTCATAAAGAGACATCGGAACTGAGACGTCATAACTTCCCCAGACTACCTGGCCCCTCTCTTCTTTGATATGGCACCAAGCTGACTCTTCGAAAGGTATCAAATACATCCCCTGTAATCCTGTGCCAAACAACAGCTACCAAATTCCTCTATGCCAAAGCAATAAACCATTGTCTTTTACCATGGAGGCTTGCACATATTTGACCCTTTGTGTTTCAGGTACTACCAAGTCAATCTTCATAAAAGGAAAAGAGAATTCAAGGAGAATTCTGAATTTGTGATCATTGATAAGATTGGTGCATGTTGGGATGGCTTGATCTTTTGACCTAAGATTTGACCTTGAAATTCACATTGTGGATCACTGGAGTTGAAATGAAATGTAATCTCTGACATTTTCACTAAAACAGATTATAGTTTCAGAGATGCCTTTTTTTAAAGGGAAAATTAGGATTAAAATTAGCCATAATCACTGTTATCCACACTAAATTATAATGTACTACAACACAATTAACAGTTGTTCGTGTACATGTATGTAATGGTCCTGTGCATTTTTTTTAAATCGAGCATGGAGGTATGTTCTAAGAAGGTGGTGGCAATACTGAGGTTATAGTCTGTAAGATAAGGACCAAAAAATGGCCTAGTTGTTCACTTCCGGCAGAAAGTGTGAAATTTGGCATGTTGGGGTATTTTGGGGCGCTGATTTCAAAAATTGCCGGCCCCAAGCGATCCGACCACTCGAACGGCGGCCATTTTGAAATCCAAGATGGCCGCCATGAAAAACCATTGAAACTGCCTTACTTAAGTTCTAAATGACATATGGCACTCAAATTTGGTACACAATAGTATTTTGACATCCTGAATTCGAAAATTGCCGACTCCAGTCGATTCACCCACTCAGTCGGCCGCCATCTTGAATTCCAAGATGGCCGCCATGAAAATTAGTGATATGCCTAATTTGAGTTCTAATTGACATGTGGCACTGAAATTTGGTATTCAATGGTCTTTTGACATCCTGAATTCAAATATTGCCGGCCCCAACCGATCCGACCACTCAGTTGGCCGCCATCTTGAATTCCAAAATGGCCGCCACTGAAATCATGGAATATGCCTAACTTGAGTTATAAATGACATATGGCACTCAAATTTGGTACATAAAGGTATTTTGACATTCTGAGCTCAAATATTGCCGGCCCCAATCGATTCGACCACTCAGTCAGCCGCCATCTTGAATTCCAAGATGGCCACCATGAAAATCAATGACATGCTTAACTTGAGTTATAAATGACATATGGCACTCAAATTTGGTACACAATGGTATTTTGACATTTTGAGTTCAAATATTACCGGCCCCGATCGATTCGACCACTCAGTCGGCGGCCATCTTGAATTCCAAGATGGCCGCCATGAAAATCAATGATATGCCTAACTTGAGTTATAAATGACATATGGCACTCAAATTTGGTACACAATGGTATTTTGACATTCTGAATTCAAATATTACCAGCCCCAATCGCTCCGACCACTCGGTTGGCCTCCATCTTGAATTCCAAAATGGCCGCCACTGAAAACCATGGAACATGCGTAACGTAAGTTATAAATTACATGTGGTATTGAAATTTTGTACACATATGGTATTTTGATACTTTGAATTTAAATACTATCTGCATATAGAAATCTGATAACTTGGTCGGCGGCCATCTTGAATTCCAAAATGGCCGCCATGAAAATCATTGAAATGCATAATTTGAGTTCTAAATGACATGTCACACTGACATTTGGTATACAATTGTTTTTTTTGAAATCCTGAACTCAAATATTGCCAACACATAGCGATCTGACCACACAGTGATCTGCCATGGAAATCATGGAAAATACCTAGCACATGAAAATTAAAACACTGATGGTAGTATCTCACTTGCCATGGATTTGAGATTTGAGACAGATTCAAGACAATAACGGAGACGTCTCAGAGAAGTTTCATTTGTCACCGCGCGACATCTCATGAGTTTCTGCGACGTCTCATGAGAAAAAGAACATGTTCATGTCTATGATTTTTTTTTCGTCGCGGAGACGTCGTCATTAGCAACTCAGGACAGGCTTTACAGATTTTCAATATTGCAATTGCTGCTTTAGAATGGCGGCCAATATTATATTCACAGTCATATATAAAATCAAGAATATATATAGGCTCATCTGAAATTAGCTTGTCAGTTTACTTACATGTACAAGTATCAGCCCCTCCTACCATTTTAACTAAAGGTAGGTAGGCCACTCATGATTTTCTTCTTCTCCATACGATAAAGCACTATCTATTACAACTTTTTACTATGGAGTTGTACTCTGCAGTGGGTAAAATATTACCCAAAAGATCACATTACCCAATTTCTGGTTGAAAAATCAATTCAAAAGGACAATTAGAACTAAAGTAAGCAATTTTCAATGATTTGTCAAGCCGACCATCTTCGAATTTTAGATGGGGATCATGAATGACCATGTGGTTAGATCAAAGGGATCAACAATTTTGAATAAAGAATTTCAAAATACCAATGTATCCATATTTCAGTGCCGCATATCGTTTAGAATGCAAGTCTGCATTTTCCATGATTTTCATGGTGGCCATCTTGGAATTCAAAATGCCGACAACTGACTGGTCGGATCGATGGGAGAGCGACATCTGAATTCAGGAGGTAAAAATACAACATTTCAGTATACATGTCATTTAGAACTCAAGTTAAGCATATCAATTATTTTCCTTGCGGCCGCGCCTGAGTGGTCAAATTGACTGTTGCCGCCGATATTTGAATTCAGAATGTCAAATACCAATGTTTTCCAAATTTCAATACAACATGTCATTTATAACTCAAGTTAGGCCATATTCCATGATTTCAATGGCGGCCATTTTGGAATTCAAGATGGCGGCCGCTGAGTGGTCGAGTTGATGTGTGCCGGCGATATTTGAACTCAGAATGTCAAAATACCATTGTGTACCAATTTGAGTGCCATATGTCATTATAATCAATTAGGCATATCATTGATTTTCATGGCGGCCATCTTGGAATTCAAGATGGCGGCCACTGGAGGTAGTTGAATCGATTGGGCTGGCGATTTGAATTCAGGATGTCAAAATACTATTGCATACCAATTTCAATACCACATGTCATTTAGAACTCAAGTTAGGCACATCGATGATTTACTGGCGGCCATTTGAAATTCAAGATGGCGGCCGACTGAGTGATCGGTTCGATGGGGGCCGGCAATATTTGAATCAGAATGTCAAAATACATCTTTGTACCGAATTTTCAGTACATATATGTCATTTATAACCTAAGTTAGGCATATTCATGATTTTCATGGCGGCCATTTTGGAATTCAAGATGGCGGCCGACCAGGTAGTTGGACAGGTGGGCCGGCAATATTTGAATTCAGGATGTCAAAATACATTTGTGTACCAAATTTCAGTACCTCATGTCGATTAACAATCAAGTTAGGCAGTTTCAATGGTTTTCATGGCGCCATCTTGGATTTCAAAATGGCCGCCGATCGAGTTGTCGAATCGCTTGGGGCCGGCAATTTTTGAAATCAGAATGTCAAAATAATCTTTTGTACCGAATTTCAGTACCATATGTCATTTTAACCGAAGTTAGGCATACAATGATTTTCATGGCGGCCATCTTGGAATTCAAGATGGCGGCCGACTGAGTGGTCAATTGATGGGGCCGGCAATATTCGAATTCAGGATATAAAATCCTGTTATGTACCAATTTTCAGTGCCACATGCCACTTAGAACTCAAGTTAGGCAGTTTCAATGGTTTTCATGGTGGCCATCTTGGATTTCAAAATGGCCGCCGATCGAGTTGTCGAATCGCTTGGGGCCGGCAATTTTTTAAATCAGAATGTCAAAAATACATCTTTGTACCGATTTCCAGTAACCATATGTCATTTATAACCTAAGTTAGGCATATCAATGATTTTCATGGCGGCCATCTTGGAATTCAAGATGGCAGCCGACTGAGTGGTCGAATTGATGGGGGCCGGCAATATTCGAATTCAGGATATTAAAATCCTGTTATGTACCAATTTTCAGTGCCACATGCCACTTAGAACTCAAGTTAGGCAGTTTCAATGGTTTTCATGGCGGCCATCTTGGATTTCAAAATGGCCGCCGATCGAGTTGTCGAATCGCTTGGGGCCGGCAATTTTTGAAATCAGCGTCCAAAAATACGCCTATGTGCCAAATTTTACACTTTCTGCCGGAAGTGAACATCTATGGTCCTTATCTTACAGACTATTAATACAATCGCATTAAGTCCACTCATACAAGAAGCCACAATTTTCTCTCATATTTTAAATATTGCTGCGTTGTCAATAGTCAAGACTGGTTTGAAAGGTGTGCAAAGCCTGCTTCCGTATCCTTGTGGTGACGATAGTCCAACTCAGCTTTTCTTACTGGCATAGATTCCCTGTAAGAATAAACAAATGAAAAATTAAAAAAAAAAACATATTAAATGTGTGAAATATAAACTACAAAAAAATTATATTCCTGAATGATGATTTTGAAAACACAATTTAATGATTGATATAAAAGCCTTCTTTTGTAAAATTCTTATTCATTTTCATGAGAATAAAGTAGACATCAGTCATTATCAGATTATCAGACAAAAACTAATATTTATGTTAACATGACATAACATATCTAATGTTACATGAACAGTCGATGCTCTGAAGAGGGGGCCAACAGAATTTTAATAACATTTTTTTCAATTTTTTTTTTTTTTCCCAGACATTTTGTAAAGGAAAAGGCTTAAAAATATGGCGGCGATGTTTGTCCCATAGAAATCCCAAGAGAGTAGAAGGGTCATCCCCATTCACGCTCTGCACACCGCGATGGCACCGCTCGCCATTTTTTGTTGCACAACCAGTTGTAAAAGCCTATTCAAATACGTGCTAATGAATGGTTAACTTTTTATTTAAAACTAACCAATGTTGTGGCTAAAACCTTTAAAAATAACTTTTGCAATAGCATAGAGTGTAACATTACTTATTTCGGTCTTTGTTTTCTGTAAATATGGTAAAATGAAGTATTTACATGGGTTTTTATACCGGGTTTCATCCATAATTTCATTCGCGGTCCCACACGTTGAAGTCGGTGTTTGTGAATCATATTAGGCCTATATAATGGATTATATCCGAGATTGAAAAAGATACAGATTCTTCTTCATCATCATCGTCTTCTTCTTCTCTTTTTTTTTTCTCTTCTTCTATCTCTTGTTCTTCTCCAAAACGAAACACAAATAATAATGGGAACTTGAAGAACAAAATACAAACTTGCAATATTAAACATATTCTCACTTTTCTGTCATTCCTCCTCTCTCTCTCTCTCTCTCTCTCTCTCTCTCTCTCTCTCTCTCTCTCTTTCTCTTTGGTTCCTCGATATCATCTTGTTTTTCTCTCTCACTCTCTCTCTCTCAGCTCTTTATTCAACCCTATTTTCAAGTTATTTCTTTCTCTCTAGCTATTGTTCATCTCTATCGACTTCCCTCTCCCTCTCTTTCTGTCTTTAGTTCCTTTATATTTTCTCAGCTTTTATCTCTCTCTAAATCTCTTGTCTTTCAAATTCCATATTACATCCCTTCCCACCTTTTCCCCTGATTATAATCCTGTTTAACAGTGCTAATTTATCAAATTACCATTTTCATATTAAATTTTTTTTTTTCTTCTAAATATTGTTAACAGGATAAAGTGGAGTCTATAACTAAAATATAAAGTCTGTTTTTATCTTTTAATCATGCATTATCTTCCGAACGGTCAAGAAACTATACATGGTTTTTCATATCACATATCAAATCAATAATGTATATTTTCTGAGATCAACAGATGCATTGTTTACATACTGGTACATGAACATTCCTTAATGATCCAAGTACAACCCCCCCCCCTCCACCAAAAATATATAAATAAATAAATGTGTCAATGGCAAGAATTCTATTGGATATTTTTTTTGTAGCATATTGCAACTTAAATGTACCCGATTTATATGGTGTATACTGTAATAATAGATTACATGAATTTTTAATATGAACAAGAGACAGCGTACATGTATAAATCAGTAATCCCCTCTCCTTTTATTCTCCCCCCCCCCCCTTTAATATAAATAATACTGAGTTGATATAGTTTTCAGGGGGAAAACTAAATAGAATACAACATGAATTTTGTTTAGCTTGAGTCATTTCGGTTAGTTACAGGGACTCCACATCGGTGATTGACATTCGTATGCAGTGATGTACATGTACACAAAAGAAAGAGTACAATATAAAGAGAATAAATAAATAAATAAATAAACATATCATTAGAACGTTTCATAATCATCATCACAATTGTACCTCTCTATCATTAATGATACATCTTTCCTATAATTACTTCCTACGGTCACTTTCGGGTCACATTCTGCGGTCACTTTCTACGACCAATTTCTAAATGCATATAATGTTCATACAGCTTATGCCTATACCCATTCATTTATCACACCAATAGAAAAGTGTCTTATATTTCACCAAATACATCAAAATCATATAAATCCGTCACACAACATCATTATGAATGATTAAACTACAATTATATTCAAGGAATGTTACTAGCAACTGTGGGCTTATGCTGAAATAACTGGATTTCTTACAACAACTCATAAAAACTTTCATCACGTGTAGCATGAAATTAGGCTGGCAATTCTGAAGTGCCCTCACACAACTAATCATTACACTCTCCAATTCTAACGTCAGAGACAGACTTTTACCTAGTAAATCCTATATCTTACACTGTGCATGTATGTGCAAATGCTGTATGGAATAAGCATAACTTAAAACAATATAATCCATCCAGGATGAACTATTCTGGAAACTGGGTTCAGAGAAATGTCCTAAAATACCCCTTTACTACAGAAATATACTTTAGACAGCATATCTGTAAATGCATAGTATTATTAGATACTTATATTGTTTAAAGCTGGTGTATAGTTTCGGGAGAAAGAAAAAATTATTTTGATTCACATTAAGATAAATTATGATAGATTGAATCCAATAACTATAATAAAGCAAATTATAGTACTTGAAATCTCGTTTTAGTGTCTTTATTTCATAATATAAGGATAAAAAAAGATAAGTCGGGGACCCGTCACAGGTTAGCGCTCACGTGGAAAACCAATGGGGATTCTCTTGTGTGGGTGTTACACACAGATCGTTCGCACTAATTCACGCCGTAACCTCGGGCATGCGAATTTGTCAGCAGAGGTCTAAACATCAGTTGGATTGCGCTATATTCGAACTTTATAAATGAAATTCATCGGAAATATTGAAAGGAATGTCACAAGATCTCTCACACATATCTTTTAGTGCAATGTGGACAACATGTAACTACATTTGATCGGTTTTGTGCCAATTCCTTTTTTGCTACCAAAACTATACACCAGGTTTAAATATGATTCCATTTATTGCCAAGGATCAGAGTTGGCATTTTACATGTACATGTAAGTACATGTAGCATAAGCTTTCCAGAGAAAATTGAATAGCATAAAATAAACCATTCTCCTATTTTACTGGTGCTTAAAGAGGACTAGTTATGACAACTGTTTTTACAACAAGTGGTCCGCTCAGCTTCTCATTCATCCTACGGGCAAGATGGTGCATACGTATCTTTACGTAAGAAGAGGCTACACGCTTGATGAGGATGAACACATGATTTTTCTCTGGTTCACAGTAAAAAATATGGTCAGAAAGACAATCAAAGATAGACTTATTACCAATCTCTCCCAAACCCACGGAGGAAATCGCATGTGTGAGTCCGGGCGCTTGTGGAAGATCGCCTCCTGTTATGTTCAACAATCGTTGGAAGCATTTCTCTGAAGTTTCACACACTTTCACCACATCTGGAGTAGGTCTGACTAAACCACCTCTGTTCTTCTTTTCTAGGAAACTGCCATCGATAACTTCTCCAGTGGTCAAGGCAGTGAGACATTCCTCACAAGACACATATTTCCTGGTCATCTTTACAACATACCCAGAGATGTATCCAATTGCAGCCCATTTGTATGTTGAGAGAGCAATTTCATTGGGCATGTCAGAGTAATCATGGTCAATCCTTGCTGGACTCCGTGGCGACAGGTCATATTTCCTCACCTATCATCTTGATAGGGAACATGTGAACTTGCAGAACTCGAAACGTGTAGAATGCTAGTTCTGTCTTGAGCTGAACAATTTCCTCCTATGCCCTGGATTTTGGGCCTCACAAGCATTTTTCGGTAAGATGTTGAGAATTCCTGAGCTGTGGGATTGTTGTTACTCCCCAAGGAAGACCGCATGGCACAGAAGAACAGTTCGAGATGGTCCTGACTCATTTTGTAAGTAAGAAGATATTTTAGCTTGGGATTTTCTCCGGCAACAAGCCTATTGTACATATTCTCACAACTCTTGATCCCCGCCAAGAAGCCAATGATTGGAGTCTTCCTCGGAGTGCTAGACATCTTCCTACCCCCGGCATCTGTTAGTGAGGCATTGTATCTGAAGGCTTCTGTCAGAAATGGATGCCAGACTTCATAGCCTGCTGGCCTAAGGGGTGCCTTGTATCCTCGAGCTCTTGGATTGCATGAGTTTAAGAGGTCAAATAACCGGTCTGTTGTTCGGATGAACTTGAGGAAGGCCTTGTTCTGCTAAGTACTCGATGGCATCCGCAATACTGGTGCTCAGAGTCTGTGCAGCTTTACTTTCATCTTTTGTTTCGTCCATTCAATGTGAGCCCCTTTGACTTTATTTCCCAAGTGGTGTCCCTCTTCCTCCTGAAGTTTGTGCAACTCTTTGATGTACTGCCACTTTATTGCATTGCCTTCTCCATCTTTGATAATGCCGTACGAAGCTAGAGTGTTTCGCATTAGCTTCAACATATGACAAATATCCAGATATACATGCACTTTATGATCTGGATTCTGAGGATGACCAAATGATGGGGTAAGTTCAGGGACTGTCATCTTTGCTCCTACCGTCTCCAGCATACTGAAGTGGCAGGAAGGACCGCAGGAAGGTTGGAGGGGCTGGCCAGTTCTCTTCTTCTTGCCATAAGAAATCTGGTCCTTATAGCCATCAAGGATTGTCGATTAGCTCCCTCGCCGTCATCCCTCTTGGGCCATCATCTGCAGGATTCCCTGTCTTGTTGCTGGTTTCTCCTTGATGTTTACCTGGAAACCAAAGGCGTCCTGGTTAACATTCCAATGTGTACATTCTATTGGCAACTTGTCCAGATCCAAACTTGGTACAGGTGCTGCTCTTGCAGCTGGTGGAACAGATGATAGGACATCGCAGTTGTTGATTATCCACTAAGTAAGCCTGAATCCACCTTTGCTCAGCGACTCTCTGAGCTCCTCGACCAATCTGGAGGCCTCTTCTGCAGATTTGACAGACGTAAGGCAATTGTCCACATAGAAATTCCTCCTAACGATTTGAGTTGCCCCTTGGTCTATTTTTGTCTTGTTGTCATCTACTGTCTTTCTCAAGGCAAATCCGGCTACATGTATGCTTGGTGATGAGGTAGCACCAGAGAGATGCACAGTCTTACGGTACTATGATGGCTCTTGGCTAATGTCGCCATTCTTCCACCAGAGAAATCTTAAAGCATCCCGGTCCCTACTTGCTACCTTAACTTTTTGGAACATTGCTTCCACATCAGCAACAAAGGCTGCAGGTTCCTGTCTTAACCTTATCAGAACTTGTACAAGGCTGTTGGTGTAATCCGGACCTTGGAGGAGCTGATCGTTCAATCCTTAGCAATTGTGCTTCTACAAATGTATTTCGCCATTCATTCTCAATTTTCATTGTGTCCAACCGTTTTTCTAGTTTTGGCTGTTCATGCTTAATATCCTGAGCTTTTTTCAGCTGCTCCTTCTTCATCTTCGCGAGTTCAGCTCGGACCTTTGCGTCTCAGAGACGAGAAGATGATGACGAACTAGCACCTGACATGGACGAGGACTTGCTTCTTCACGATGCTGACGACTTGATCGACTCTCCGTCGCACTCATCTCTTTGGATTCTTCCTCTCGGCAGGCGCCAGCCCCCAAAAGTTGTACATGCAAAGACCTTGGGTTCCCATGAAGAGAAGAATATGATCAACCATCTTCTCCTCTCGAACATTCTTCATGGAAAAGTATAGCTCACACTGTTGTTTGAAAACCTTAATGGCCCCTGGGAGATCATCGTCGTCCCACAAAATCCTTGGCACGATGGAGTCAGTCATCTTGACTTGATAGTTCACCGTTAACACACAGCACCACAATTCATCTAAGCGGAGCACAGACAATGCGAAGCCGTAAAGTTCGGGGGAACTACTCACCGCGATCCGAAGGGCAAGGTCAATTCACTTTCGGTGCATACATCGCACCATTTCACTGTTCAAATGTCACATGTCCGAGGGCATAATCATTGTCAAATGGTGGGGTAAGAACTGCGCTGCCACCATGAAATGTCCTGGGGCTCCATACAAAGGATATTGTAATGCGATGATTACATTTTGGTGGTATTTATTCAAGTAACACAACAACATTCGTCACATGGAAATGTACAGTACAGTGTCTTGGAACTGGCAAACAACAAAGCAAATATATCCAATATATTGCAGATGCCAGCTGCCGAAAAATCCTTTATTTGCTTATCAGCCATACGGCTGGCAAACTTCTTTATTTTGCCTATGAGGGTCAAAGACTTTTGGGGTGGCAATGCGCTCACGTACAGTTAGTTCGTGGGAGTAGTCTCTGAACTTTCTTTCATACGAGAGAAATGTTTCTTTCAACTAGCTGTACTTAGTTGACATTTCTTCAACATTGTCCCTGCTGAGCATCAGAAACTCGAGCTCCTTATATTGCAATGTCAACTTACCGACGTAACTTTGGCAAGACTGTTTAAATTCCATAACGACTTTAGATTGCTTGATTTTATCATTTTCTGATATGTCCTTTTGTTCATCCTTGTGATGATAACCTGTCACCTTGGTTGTCGAACTCTTATTCAAGGAATTGATCTCAACATCTTTGTACATAATGGTTGCTAACTTTAGATGTAGCTTTGTCTACATTCAGTGGAGACTTATAAAATGTACCGGAAAGCGCACTCGTTTAGACTTGTAATATGTTCCAAATAAAAGCATTAGTGCATATAATTGGATCTCAGCTTTCTCTTAATCAAACGGCGAATCATAAACAAATGTCAATCAGTGAAATGAATACTTTAAATTGAAATATTTGACTGAGAATGCGGGCAGCGGCATTTTGCACTCTCTGTAACTTCATAATCTGATCACCATGTGCATTGAACAGTAAAGCATTGCCTTAGTCTAAACGAGAAATGATGTATGAGTGGATAATGGATGAAGTTACTCTCTTAGACATAGACTTCCTTACATTATTGATATTACGAATTTGGAAAAACAAACTTCTACATGTTTGATTTACGTGAGCGGACATTGACATCTCAGAATCAAATTGAACATCACGATTACATACATTAGACTTAGCATTTATACAGGAATTACCAACATTCAAAGAATATTTTTGAATCTTCTACATTTGATTACGGGTATGTGATGCGATGATTATAAATTCATTTATTACAAATCATCTAAGCTTTCATTTCAGCGATACAGGTTTCCATACAAGTTCTCACATGTGCCTCACTGTGAAGATCAGACGGGCTCAGTGACGTATGCAACTGTGTGTCAAGACCTAGCAATATCTGCAAGCGGAGCTGCATACACACAAAAGAAGGACGGTATAACTTTTAAATCCAAGAGATATCTGATTTTGTTAACAGAGACAGAGAAAAGCCCTTTTGGATTAAAATTGTAAAAAATAAAACTATTCAGTGAATTTGATAACATTACTCTTAAAATAACAGAAAAAATGTACAGTCAACCTTACCTAAGTCAAATCTGTCTGGACTGAAAAAATAGATTTGACTAGGAAAAAAATTGACTTATGAAGGGTTAAAAACAAAAGAATATAAAGAAAAGACAACTTGAAAAGACCTTAGACTAAGGCGATATTCAACTTACATAGGCAAGGTTCACTGTACATGTATCTAAATTATCTAAATCAGAAGTCCAAAGTAAACCAAGTCGTGAAGCATTTATGTCATGAGTCACATATAAATGCTTGAAAATAAGAAGTTCATACAAAATGAGGCTGTCTTAACTTTAGTTATTCAAGATGTTTAGGTTTCAACAAAAGTCATTTAGCTTCATTTTCTCTGCTGACAAGTCCTGCAGTACCACACTCCTTTTGGGACGGTCTTTCTCGTTGGACGAATGCAGGCTAAGTGTATCCGTTCATGAGGACAAGCCTTTCCATCACACTTGACTCGAACTGACACGCTATCCCACTGCTTTTTACAGTAGCAGTACACCCTTGGAGCCTGCGACTTCTTTGAACTCTCAATTTCTATACATCTCGTAAGAAGTTCATGTGTGATATGCCTCTTCCAAAAGAGCTCCAGTGCTGGTATGATTTCAGCAAGGTAATCGTCATCACGAGGCACTGTCTGGTGAAGAAGAGAGTCCTTGAGATATAAACAACAAATTCACACATCTCCACATCATGGACATACGCTGTACATCTCAAGTTGCAACTGTGTATAATACTGGTGATTCTTCTTCAGAGTCCTGCCAAACATGAACGACGAACTGTCAGAGATGAATTCCTCCACTGACTTGTCTCTAGCTGAATACGGGCAGTTAATTTCAATGACCCGCTTACCATGGCATGTGCAGTTTACTAGTCCATCAGCTGATGCCAAGAGCCATGGCATCTTTGTTGAAACTTGATCCCACAGTGCAACATGTGACAGTTTTCATCAGTAACGGGCTTCAGAACCGTGCTGAGTCGGCTGATGCTGTTTGACGGGAGCCTCAAAGGAACCTAGCAATTGATTACAATCATCCATTTTAGCGAACCGGATTATTAATGGGCGTGATGCCAAAGCAGCCGTGCCTTGCTTACATTGTAGGTGCTGGCAATCGATTTGCATTTACTAGTGGTAGTTTCAATGCTTCTGACAGTGTGATGCGAAGGAAATGAGCTATGATTCCACTTACGGTAGCATAGATATTTTCATTGCGACTTTTTTGTACCCCATATAGAATTCTGCTTTCTCTGATGTAACTCGAGCAGCATTAACTTGTCATCGGTCTCCTTTATCTTTATGTTATCTTTACTCCAAGGATAACTGAGCAATTGTTTATGGTAACCTCAGCCCATAATGTCTCAGTGTGATCTACATTTCCCTTTAGCAGCCTGTATTTCAGAGATGACTTTACATACATTCCTACACCACCACCTCGCATTCCATTATCACGGCAACTTATTTCTAAATTATATCCATCTATTGAAAAGAGATCAGGAGATTAACCTGCCATATTTCAGACAGTCCAATTACATGGAATTTACAGTCTACAAGATTTTCATACAATAATTTAAAACTTTCAAAATTTCTATTCATTGACCTGATGTTAACATGAGAAAAGCTAAGGGAATTGGTATACTAATTCAAATCATCAGGTGACAGTTTATACGATTCAATATTAACATTATGATTGTCATTAGCTGTGATTGGTATCATAGCTAAATATATAGTTCATATTATAGACAGATTGACAGTTTATATAAGGAAACGCAGTTGTTTGAATTGTTTGTATTCGACGTCAACCATGCCTATTTCAAACAAGTCGTCCGGATTTTTGATTGCCACAAAACTTCCGTCAGATTCCATTTTGCACACAATCTTTCCGTGATGAGTTGAGACGCTTTTCACACCTGGTGCCTTCTTCGCTCTCATCAACACGGCATGTCTCAATGGGGTCAGGTCTTCATTGATGTAGACACCTTCAAAGTCAGCTTTACCCTTCAGATTGAAGCGTGCCTTGTACATCTCTTCCCTCCTCCGCCTTGTTGTAAACCGGACGATGGTCTGTCTGGGGCTCCTGCCAACAGCTGGAGGCTTCCCAAGCCTCATACATGAGGAAATTTCCTCTAGCCATAGAGGAACTCCCACTGCCGACGAGATGTTGCAGATCTTAGTACATTTTTTTTTGTAGCTAGGCTGTCTTCTGTCTCTACATCTGCTGGATCAGACTCTGTGATAACAGTTAACCAAAGATTGTCCATGCGGGTAGCTTGGTCGAGATCATAGAGTTTAAACTGTGTCTGTAGTATAAAGGGATTGACCTTCTCCTTGACTGACATGATGCAAGCATCTTGTACAGCCTTGACGATTGTTGGGATAGCTGCAGTCACAGTAGCCTGAACAGCCTTGGAGATCACGCTTTCCATATCGCCCTCCTTCATGTTGGTCGCACCCACCAATACTTCATCGTCAAAGTGAAGCTCGTCATGAATCGCGGACAGGTCGACATAAACCCCCTTGCGACGTACGTTCTTCCGCTCATCCGCCATTCCCCTCTCATGTTTAATTGCTTGGTCCAAGTCCTCCCCAGAAAGTTGCTGGCCTTGCCCTTGAACTTTCAAAAGTCGCCCGGGCATTGATGGCTTGGCTTTCCGTCTGGTCATGGTTGTGTTTCTATACTTTTGGGGAAAATGGGGCAAACAAAACTGTAGCTGGCTCCCGTACAACACAGAAAGTTTTTAGGTCTGAGATCCCAAGAGAATCAATAATGTATACAACTGTGTGACATCTGCATAAAGGTGAACAACAATATTATAAGACCTTGCAATATCTGCAAGCGGAGCTGCATATACTCTAAAGAAGAACGGTATAACTTTTAAATCCAAGAGATATCTGATTTTGTTAACGAAGATAGAGAAAAGCCCTTTTGGAGTAAAATTGTAAAAATAAAGCTATTCAGTGAATTGAATAACCTTACTCTTCAAATAACGGTCAACCTTACCTAAGTCGAATCTGTTTGGAATTAAAAAAATAGATTTGACTAGGAAAAAAATTGACTTATGAAGGGTTAAAAACAAAAGAATATAAAGAAAAGATAACTTGAAAAGACCTTGGACTAAGGCGATATTCAACTTACAAAGGCAAGGTTGACTGTACATGTATCGAAATTATCTAAATCAGAAGTCCAAAGTAAACAAAGTCATGAAGCATGTATGTCATGATTCACATATAAATGCGTGAAAATAAGAAGTTCATACAAGTTTACACCATAAAAAAGAAGATTAGACTTTCGATCGTGTAGTTCAAGGACAATGATCTTGTTCTCAATCGATTTAATCATGTTGGCAGTAGTATTTTTCATCTCTGGCAGTTTGGTTTCTTCTATATCCTTAATTTTTGTAGCATTGAAATTCACGCTTACCTCGAGCTCGGTCTGTTGTTTTCTCATTGCTGCCATTTTTGTAGAAATGGCTTCAAGTTTAGAGGATATGAATGATTTGAATTCTGCTATACTCTTATTGATGTCGGCAAGGGTGCACTCAGGTTGAACAGAAGCTTGAAGTTGCACATCAGATTGTTCGGCATCAGCATTGTCACTATCAGTGCCCCCTTTACATCACACTTGACTCAACTGACACGCTATCCCACTGCTTTTTACAGAAGCAGTACACCTTTTGAGCCTGCGACTTCTTTGAACGATCAATTTCTATACATCTCGTAAGAAGTTCATGTGTGATATGCCTCTTCCAGAAGAGCTCCAGTGCTGGTATGATTTCAGCAAGGTAATCGTCATCACGAGGCACTGTATGGTGGAGAAGAGAATCCTTGAGATAAACAACAAATTCACACATCTCCACATCATGGACATACAATGTACATCTCAAGTTGTACCTGTGTATAGTACTGGTGATTCTTCTTCAGAGTCCTGCCAAACATGAACGACGAACTGTCAGAGATGAATTCCTCCACTGACTTGTCTCTGGCTGAATAAGGGCACTTAATTTCAATGACCCGCTTACCATGGCATGTGCAGTTTACTAGTCCATCAGCTGATGCCAAGAGCCATGGCATCTTTGTTGAAACTGGCATCCCACATTGCAACATGTGACAGTTTTCATCACTGACAGGCTTCAGAACCTTGCTGAGTCGGCTGATGCTGTTTGACGGAAGCCTCAAAGGAACCTAGCAATTGATTACAATCCTCCATTTTAGCGAACGAGATTATTAATGGGCGTGATGCCGAAGCGGCCATGCCTTGCTTAGGTGCTAGCAATCGATTTGCATTTACTAGTGGTAGTTTCAATGATTCCACTTACGGTAGCATAGATATTTTCATTGCGACTTTCTTGTACCCCATATAGATTCTGCTTTCTCTGATGTAACTCGAGCAGCATTAACTTGTCATCCATCTCCTTTATCTTTATGTCGGTCTCATTTTTTACCTTAGGGATAATCTCCTTCTCTAGGGCCACAATTTTTTAACTGTTATAACAAAGATCATCTTTGGACAATGAACTCCTCGAGGGTTCCTCTATATTTACACCATTGATAGGTATGATTCGAATACCTTCAGCAGAGATGATGTCCATGTGATCCGAATTAAAATTGGATTCACCCTGCGGTGACACAGTAACCTGGGACACTTGCTCTGTTTTTGTTGAAAGTGGAACGACATCATCTACTACATTCACAAAATGTGCCCAGATTTTGTGAGGTCTAGGACAGTAGGAGCACCCACCACATGGCAAGTCGGTCAGCGAAACGCCTAAATGATATTCGTTACAAAGAAGTTCTGGATAGGGTATCCGAGACAAGGCATCTGCGTTCTGGTGCGACTTGCCAGGTCAATGTTCTACTTTCAGGTCAAACTGGCCTAGTTCCTCTAACCAGCGAGCCAATTGACTTTGTGGCTCTTTGAAATTAAGTAGCCAGGTCAAGCTCCCATGATCCGTACGTACAATGAAGGGTCTACCTAACAGGTAATGGCGGTATTGTCGCGTAAACCGAATTATGGCCAGTAACTCACGTCTGGTCACACAATATCTCCTCTGCTGCGGAGATAAGGAAAGACTACCATATGCAATTGCTCTTTCTTGTCCATTCTGAACTTGAAGCAATTCAGCTTCCACCGCAGTAGCCGACGCATCTGTGTCAAGAATAAATGGATCAACTGAATTGGGCAAGGTAAGGACAGGAGCAGTAGTCATTAGTTCTTTCACTCTCTCAAAGGCCAATTGATGCTCGGGTTCCCACCTGAACATGTTCTTTTCAGTAAGGCCATAGAGAGGTCCTACTACCTCTGCATAGTTTTGGAGAAAGACTCTATGGTAGTTTACCAGCCCTAAGAATTGTTCCACCTCCTTTGTATTGGATGGTGTAGGCCAGTCTGCCACTGCTTGAACATGATCCGTTTTCAGATGTAGACCATCTCCGTCGACTTCTCTGCCCAAAAACTCCACTTGTCTTTGGAAAAAGGAGTATTTCTTGGGCTTCAGTTTGAGTTTGTGATCCCTGAAGCGTTCAAAAACCTGCCTAAAATTCAACACATGGTCAGAGAAAGAAGTTCCCAATACCACAACATCATCCAGAAAAGCCAAAGCTGTGTCCCAGTTCAATCCTCGAAGAACCAGATTCATTACCCTCGAAAAGGTAGCTTGGGCATTAAAAAGACCGAAGCCCATACGAACGAATTCGTATAAACCATGTTTGGTTACAGAGCTGGTTTTTTCTCGGTCCTCTTCTTTGACCTTCACTTGCCAGTATGCAGAGTAAGCGTGTAGCTTTGAATACCAGGTGTTGCCTGCCAGGGTATCCAGACACTCCTCAATACAAGGAAGAGGGTAGACATCTTTTTTTGTTATGTCATTAAGTTTACGGTAGTCGATGCACCACCGAACTCCTCCATCTCTCTTCCGTACTAGCACTGGAGCTGACACCCACTCTGACGTAGAGGGTTGGATAACCCCCGCTGACAGCATCTTATTCAGGTGTGCTCTTTTTTCGTGCACGAAATTCATTGGTGTACGCTGCATCATTTGTTTGACAGGCTTGGGGTCACCAGTGTCAATATGATGAGTAATATCAGTGAAATCACCTAGATCGCATTTGTCCCGAGCAAAAACGCCCACGAATTCCAAGAATAAACTCTTCAAGATTTATAGCGCAACCCTGGAAAAAATTAGAGTGCCGAGGCCCAGGGTGGACTATAGGAAGGGAAATAGGGAAGGAAAAACAATATGGTTAATAATGATTGAATATGATATATAAAATAGGTAAAAGCTTAACTACATAAAAACTTACGCTAATAACAGCTCAGGTCCGGTTCAACTTAAGACAGTTAAGTGTAGGTCCAGAGCTCAGAATATCAAGTGAAATGGGCTTAAGTAGGTGCACCGGCGCCCCGTGCGTGCGTCCCCTAGTTGAGCTTCACAAGACGGCTTCGTACGCGTGCTATCAGTGTGATCTGAGCTGCAGCACGTACGAGGCCCAAAGTGTGACGTATCTTGTCAACACTACTGTGTTCTTACAACACTTCCCCTAGTTTACTAGAATTGAGGAACTAGTATGATTTTTGATCGGTTCAGTTATCCAGAGGCCTGAGCCGAAAAAAAAAAACATGAAGAGAGACTGAATGGCGACTACTTCGATGTCTGTTTTCATTTGATTTCGACGAAGGGCGTGGCATTCATTTCCATGCCCTACAATGATTGTTACATCATCAATGACGTCCAATGCACTTCTGCACCAGTATTCAAAGAGAAACTGAAGCAAATTCTCCTTGTTCTGACCACAGGACAAAAACTTTGCCCATTGTTTTGGTATCTTCTGTCCTGGAGAGAAGATTTTCATAACTTCGGTTGGGTCATATCTTGGCTCATACATTTTGTTAATGTCCTGCTTGTTATTCTGGATTCATTGATACATCAAATCCAAGCAAACAAGAATGATCGATGTCAACTTTCTCCCATGGCCTCGTTGATAGCCATGGATCATGAGTGATTCTTTCTGTTGGCTCACTTCCGACAAACAACAAACATCAGGCGTTGCTATGTATTGCTTCGTCTCGCTTCTCATGCCTTACCAGAAAAGAGATTTCCGTGCTCTTCGGAGGCATCCCTCAAGTCCCCAATGAGAAGAATGAATCTTTTCCTTCATCCCTCTACACAGTCTTATTGGAATAATCACATGCTGACCTTTAAAGATCAAGCCATTCTTTACTGCAAGATCATCCCTGTAGCTATAAATGTAGTTCTGGTGTTACATTAAAAAAATCAATGTCAGGAATGTTCTGGCTGCATATTTCCATTGTTGCGTCACCTGCTAGGATTGGGTTAGAGTAAAGCGCTTCAGAATAGCCTTAGTAGGTAACCATTTCACTGTCCCTCCTGTTCCTTCGCATGTACTATTCCAAAGCTTGTTGCGAAAAGTTCCATTTTGGATTAAAAATCAGGATTAGTTACACAGTGTAAATTTCCTGAAGAAGAGCAATTGAACATCCAACTGCCATGTTTGCAAACAGATGTGGAAGGGTGTATTTGGACGCATTTGAAATTGTCCTTTTTGTTTTTTTACTACAAAATGATAGTGCAAGTACATATGGTATAGCATGAATTCATGCCACGCACATGGGCCACCATTCTTTTTATTTTGTACCTTACATAAGATTTTTTTAATTCTTCAACATTCTTGACATGAACAACCATAGATTAAGGTTAAGAGTAGTGATATTAGCTCATCATGCCATGCACTCAAACTGCCATGTACATTTTGCTATCATTTCAGATAACAATTGGCTAATAAGGATTGCATGGCTTCCAATACAGCATAGATTTTGTAATTTTGCATATTCGTTGTGCCTCTTTGACGACTTTGTAAGATACTAATATAATCCAGTCAAGACTTTTTTTGGTCAGCCAAGTACATTTGCATGAGAAGCCTCTTTCTTAATGAATGCTGCCACCCCATTTCAGAATCCTACCATAACTGCTGCATTGTCTGAGCTGAAGCAGATAACTTTATTCCATGGGATGCTGTGTTCTGGACTGGAAGAACATCATGTAGCAATTGGATGATGTTTTTCCCTGTTGATCTTAGTTTAGTCATTCCTATTTCTAACGTTTTCAAAAAGTTTTATATCTTAATCGTAGAATCGGACAGTGATTGGATACAACTGTTCATTTGCTCGCCTATCACTGCTTCTATCAGTTGACAAGAAAAATGGTTACTCCCTTATTTTGCAAATGATGTTGCCTGAAAGAGGGAAAAAACAATTTACAATAATTTTACCGATACAATGAACTACACATATTTATAAATAGCTTTGTATCTTGTCCCATTTTGTTGTGGACAACGTAAGGTCATTTTTCAGCAAAGTCACCCTGCAAAATGATCTGAGTCTGTGGCGTCATTCATGCTTTCAGCTTCTACTTGTAAAAACGTTGCATTTTTGCATTGAAACTATGCCGTGTAAGTTAAAGAACTTGACAAGAAAAGTTATCAACAAAGTCGGCCTTTGACTCTGTTATACTGACCAACTTCATTCTGTCAGTACTGTCCCATTGCAGGTAGGAGGTAACAAACTTCCACTTTATCAGAAATTTTATCACACTTGTTCAGATTTCGCCACACAAAAAGCATTGATTCCAGCAACTCCAGCAAGGTTACAGTATTTAGGGCAAAGAGAATCAAATTTGGAAAATTCAATTTTCGTCCTAGGTTTGGCCTCTTTCCGCAAAGAATAAACCCAGAAACGCTCCCTTGGCTGCTTTAGTGTTTGTGTGAGAACTTTAAGGAGTATTTCTTCATACAGGATGGTTATTTGGTTTGATAAGTAAGATGAAGCAGTATTATTGAGGTATTTGTAAACCTAGTGTAATAAGCCCAGTTTATAATCTATATCTGCTGTGATCTAAGCCAGTGGAGTTGTTTCTTTAGAGGAATGCTTGGAGTTATCCTCTTCACTCCAAGCACCTTATGATACATGGTATTGTATTGTACAATTTATTTTGAATATGTGTATGGATAATTTCAATCCTTATTTCTCCTAATAAAAAAAAAATACATCTCTGAATCTTTTATATGTCAAGTGAACACGTCGGAGATTACATTTACATTAATATTTTCAAAGTCATGTGAGCCACAATGTGAATTTTAAGGTCAAATCTTGCAGATTTAGAATCCTCAATTCCATTTCCATGATACATATTTTGTAAAGATTGTTCTAGTAGTTTCTGATATATGAAGGATAAAAGATACGGGGTGCTTCCCTTTTTGCCAAAAATATCCAAATCTGGTGGGCCGTATCTAATAAATCCCTCATCTGATTGATCTAAAATTTAAATTTGGTGTTGTTAATCTTAATAGTTTACTTCTACAGTTCCAAGAGAGTTGCTGATTGAATGCTAGGCAGAATAAAATGTTTGAAATATTGGTAAATTATGTGAACAGTTTCATTTTATATAAGGTACACTTTTACAACAAAGTCTTATAATAGAAAGGTGGTTATGTCCAATACAAATTTGGTTGCAATTTTAAAGCACAGTCCACTCTTATTAAAATGAGCAAGGATACAATGAGATTTAAAAACAGTAATTGGTTAACAAGGTTACACACTTCATGATAAAGGGAGTGGACTGTAATTTGCTCTGATGTAAACGTAAATGTATTAACATTTCATTATTACAAAGAATTCTTCTTGTTCTTGAGGAAATGTGAAAGGGTGCTGATATATTGTAGACAGGAATAACTTGTTCTGACATACAGTTTTCCTTTTTGTATACCATATGATTATGAAGTGCAGATGGAACAATTATATGATGTCTTGTAAAGACAATTATATTGCAAATAAACATGAAAATATATATGAAATGAATTAACTATGAATGAGCATTTTTATCAGTGGTGTTTTCGGTATTCCAAAATTTATGTCTATTTTTTCGTTTGAAACTTGTTTTCTTCTCTCTTTCACCCTTTCCTTCTCTCACACTCTCCCTCTCTCTCCCTTTCTCTCTCCCTCTATTCCCCTATTTTCATTTCTCTCCCTCTCTCCATTTTCCTCTTCCTTTCCAATCTCTCCAGCTTCCTCCCCCCCCCCCTCTCTCTCTCTCTCTCTCTCTCCCTCCCAGTGTTTCCTTTCCCCTTTTCACTTTCTTGCGCTCACTTTCTATCGATGTTCTTCTCCCTTGTTGGTTTTCTGTTGATTTTCTTCTTACCTCATTTTACCCGTCAGTATGCATCTCCTTTCTCTCTCTCTCTCTCTCTCTCTTTCTCTCTCTCTCTCTCTCTCTTTCTCTCTCCTCTCTTTCTTGTCTTTTGTACAATTCCATTATAGTTCGAGGTCTTCTTAACGTCAAACATGATGGCCCGTATTCACAAAGGTGGCCTAAAGATAAGTCTAGCTTAAATCTGTGGTTTAAGTATGACTAGCAAAATGGGATATAATCTTGAAAAGTAAATGTTCGATTTATCAGAATTGTAGTTACTTAAACTTTTAAAAACTGCATATAAGTACAAAAGTTTTCCTAACCACTAAAGCATGATTCCAAAATCTAGTTAACGTGTAAGGAACATTGCAACGTAGACATTTTGTTTCCCATTTGGCCGGCCATAGTTGAACTTCAGATTAAAGCTAGGTTTAACTGTAGGCCGCCTTATGAATTCGGACCGATGGTTTTAACATAGAGATAGGTAAGAAGGTAGAGAAAGTCAAAAAGAGAGGAGGTAAAAAAAAAAGTGAGTGGTGTATGAACCCCTATGTATATTTATGAGAGAAAAGAAACGAAACAGAGATAGAGAAACAAACAGAGAAAATAGACCCGATAAAGGATCAGAGATTTATTGACGAGCAATTAGTAAAGAAAGAGAGATTCTTTCTTTTCTTTTTCAGTAATAGGATAAAGAGGTAATAATAATAATAATAGTTGCATTTATATAGCGCTTAATACGATATCCACCATAGTGTTTCTAAGCGCTTATAGTGTTAACAAGGTATAGAAAGAAAGAATTAGATACAGATGAAATAGAAAGATTTTTAAAAATATATATATATATCAATAGCTTTCCACTTGAAAGGACGCTAAGAAAGTTCTTTGGATCCTTGTAATTAGAAGTGTGCGGATTCAAGATCCAGAAGTTGATATAAAATCAAATGTTTAAATTCGACCGGATCTCTATTGATCATTTTACTTATTATTATTTTATTATTATTTTTTTTTATTGATTATTTTAACAAATAAGTAACTCGAGCTCACCCTGTTTTCGTTTCCTAAAGGATTTTTTTACGATCAGGGTACACCATTTTGTCTCACTGGACCAAAAAAAAAGTTGTTTTGTTTTCCCTCAATTTTCGTGTACGTGTTCGAGACAAGTAAAATGATATTGCTTTTAAATTTGGAGGCATGAGGTCACCAACTTATTTTTCTATAGGGGTTCAAATTTTTTATTACACGTAAATTCAATTGCTTCATTTTCGGAGAGGACGTTTTTGACGGAACGTGATTTGACAACATTCTAACGTTAACTGTCTGAAAAATAAGTGGATGTGGGTGAAGTAAACATTATAAGGTTGTTGCATATATACAAGCGTTCTTCCAGAAAAAAACATTGTTCATCAAGTGATGTCTAACTATGCGTAAAACCACCGAATTCGGAGAGGACATTTTTTAACAGAATTGGCACCCCATTTTTGGTTAATGGTAAAAAAAAAATCAAATTCGCTGTAGCTTCTGGGGTTTTCAGTTTTTAAACAATCGCATTTCAGTAGTCAATTCTGATTTGAAAAACAAGCTTAATGATTGTTAACAATCAAGATGCGCAGGCTCAAAATCAGAAAAAAATAAATAAAATGAGTCAGTAATTTTGCCCTAAAATGCAATATAATGGTCAATTTTCAGAAGTAAATGTGTATTTCAATAATTTATTTTTCTCTGGTAGGTTGCTTTAACAGTGCCCAATAGCTTGCCATCATAGATTTGATATTACAGTACCTTAGTTTTTTTTTCTTTCTTTTTATGGTGCACAGAAGGCTATTTTTTGACGGTGTACCCTGATCGTAAACAACTCTAAACCAGATATTTTTTAAAACAATAATCAAGGAATAGCTCGATGATGCTTCATTCTTTATTCCAAACCTTAGTTATAATTCCTTCTTTTTTTGGGGGGGGGGGATTGTTGATGATATACAGTGGTGGCCAAAATTATTAGAACACCAAGTTTATTTAAATGATTTTAATGATTTTCATTCAGCTGACCATTTAAATACCTATAAAATGGTTGGAATGTCTCCGAATATCATCATTGTGCTTTAAAAACTAAATACCAAAGCCATGCGTTGGGAACTCGCCCCAAGTCGCCCTTTTTATGTTACACCACCAATTGAAAAATTTAAAAATCTTGCCCCTTTCAGGATCAAAGTGTCATAACGTGAAACATTTTAAGCCTCTCCCTACAAAAGTATATATATTCTGAAAGGAAATTTCCTGAGGATGTCAAAAATGGCATTCATAACAACACAGGGTGAAGTAATTACATCTTATGTGGGGATTTTTAAATTATTTCTAAGGGCCCCAATTTTTTAATTTAGTGCCCCTATTTAAGACCATTGTTCCAATGACCCTTAATATTTCAACATATTTGAATTGCTCATGAAATTTCCTTTTAAAAAATATACCTTTACAAGGAGTGTCTTCATTAAATAAAAAAATAGTCTTAACCTTTAATGGGCATGGTTATTTTGGTCATCTCACCACCAAAGGTGGGGGCGAATCCAACCTCCCCCATTTGACCAAATTTGCTGAAACTTAGAATATATTTGAGGCATATTAGAATGAACAAGCCTGATAAGTTTCATACTTCTACCTCATATTTTATTTGAGCAATCGGCATATGTAATTGGCATTTTACTTTTTTGCATTTGGACTACATGTTTAATACACAAGTCTATGGGGAAACCAAAAGCGCATAGCGCAACTGTTTTTAATGCTGCGCATTACCAGATGGTCGAGACTATATAAATTAGGTATCAACATATACGTAAGACCCTATGCTAAAAAGTCATGAAAGATCATGGTACACAAAAGATATCTTTAATCTGATTTAGGCAAATGAACTAGGGCATTGATAATCCCATAGACTTTGTGTAGGTTCAGGTGTTCTAATAATTTTGGCCACCACTGTATACTTCAATATTAGAAGGCATATAAGTTTGTTGTTTTTTTTTATATGGCCTTCGTCATGCCGGGCGTTCATGTCCCCAAAGTTATCTTTTAAAACCAGCTACAATGTAGTCGCCAAGTACTCCTAGTATCGAAATAAAAGCTAATAAAACCCGGAGCCAAAAGAGGCGCACCTCTGTCGTATCCTAATCTCACCTGCTTAAAAAAAGTTGATCTCAATCGTCATAATAGATCTGAAACTCCTATCACACCTTATCCTGCTACCTTGATCTATTTATGATTAAAGGTAAAATACAGATTTCCCGTCCAAAAAAAAAATAAAAGAATATTTTCTTGATTGATGTTGATCCTCAAGTAGTACCAGAAAGAGGCACAAGAACCAAGACTTAACCCGACTCGATTACACATCCTTTACAATTGAAATGAAAAATTATAGTACTGTGTCGTATGGGGCATAAAAATAACAGAAAGCATAGAATCACCCTGTAGATGATAGAAGTGTATACCGTGGTAACATCGATTCGGGCTAATGTACAGTCTGTGTCAAAAAAAATGGTACAGTCGGGGAAAAATAATTTAGATATGAAATCTTTTCATATAATGTGTGTTTGTGGTACCAAATTAAAGCCGAAAGATTTTTCTTGCTGATGCGCTTTGTCCTGTATAATTTACTTTCGTAAAACAAAAGTTATGCTAAGTTTTGTGCGACAAGGAACAAATCGAAATTACGCACTTCTATTGTTCTGGAGCGCTGAATTCACGGTCATTATGCGAAATCATACACAAAGGCATGGGACGGCGTGCGAAAAAAGAATTTTTCTTGATTGTAGAAAATTAGTCATATCTCCAAAAATATTGCAATAAATGTGATGAAAAAAATTGCAGAAGAAAGTTTGATTTTCCTGCTTTATGAAAGTACTAAACAATACCAGGTTGTGATTAATCTTCACACTATAAAAAAATGTTTTCCACTTGTACCATTTTATTTGACACAGACTGTATATTTGTATGAATTTATGGGTATAAAATCGGGATGCAAAAATTGTGAGTTTCGTAATTATTTCTTTCTTTCTTCTTTTCCTCTTTTCAATCTGACTAATACCGATTGATATCCTCATAAGTAAAGTGGTTATATCCTATATAATACTCAACAGACAAAAATATATAATACAAAGATTTTGATAAAATACTCTAAGACTGGAAACGCTCAAACTATCGCTTAACAGTAACACTATTTTTTAATGTATATTTTTAGGTCATTCTACAATTTGAGCACTGCTATCTTAAAGTGTATAACTTCCTTTGCAATAGTGAAAGGAAACAGTTTCCTTTTAATTTTCCTGTCCTCATATAAACTATACATCAGGAAGTAAGCCATGTTAGTATGAATGGCCTGTACCCGAACGACAGAAGTCAAATAAATACATTTGGATGTATTACACTTGCATTGTTTTTATCAAATTTTATGAGGTCAGACAACCCTTTGTGATCATGTGAGAGGTGTAACTACAAGATTGCGTTTATCATGAATTGTGATGTTTAGCATAATGTTTCTTGAAATATGAAGAAAAGCAAATCTACGGTGAATTGCTCGAAGTGGTTTCCAGTCGTGTAGTCTGGCTCCTGCAAAAGTTGGAAAATCAAATCGCTAACAACTGTGCTTGGGTTTTTTAGCTGCCTGTCGATATGCCGCTATCGATGCAAAGTGTAATCTGCCTGATTTGTGCGCTAAGTTTTCCCGCCATTTCTATTGCAAACTCTGGATGGCAGTCGTATCAATGTGGAGCCCCCAGCCCCATCAGCCATGGAACGTTGTCAATCATTGGGGAGGGGGCGTATGCGTCCTTCACGTGTAATCAAGGATTTTCATTGTACGGGGCAAGAAAGTTGCGTTGTCTAGGCAACGGGCAGTGGTCAGCGCAAAGTCCACTTTGCGTAGGTAAGATATTTAATTTACTTAGTTGTTTAGCTGCATATTAAAATCATATACAAGGTTGGTTTATTTTTAAATATAGAATTGTAATTTATGATACAATAAATAAAATATGCAAATAATTTTGGTTACCCTGTTTGAAAAAATAAAAGATACAGAAAAATCTGGATTTCTACAGCAAAGTGATGTCTGCAGAGTCTCCATAAAATATTTGCTAATTTTACTCCATGAATTTATGGGAGAGAGGAAAAAACAAAAAAACAAAACAACAAATAAAGAAAAAAGGATGAGTTTCTATAACGTAGTCGTATTTAGCAGTTCTTGTGTATAGGAGATAAATGACAATTCTGTAATTTAACGCACAAGATAATACTCTGCTGACAGCAGTCAGTGTAAGAAAGACGGAAGTATGCGAATCCAAGAATTTAAATGACGGCTGACGAATATTGACTGCTCATAATATCAAACTGATTGGCGCAATTTGCAATTTGGTTGCCGAGGGTATTGTTTGATTTTTTTTTTTCTTTTCGAGCGCTCAAAAACGAATTTGAATGCTGATTTTCGATCACAATCGCATTTCAGACGAAATTGGTTGCTGCAAATGACGAATCGATTGTAGAGAATTTTAAAAATTGAAGGAAAAACCTAAATAATATCAGGGATATACTTCGACATTGCAGAAATTGATAAAGTAGCGTACCTGTACACATTCAGGTTCATCCATGAACAAAATTCGAGTGTAGATAGGCCTATTGCGGTAGTGAGAGAAAAATGTAAGAAAAAAAAGATTGCCGTCAATTACTTCGTAATTCGAGCAAGCCTATCCTTGTTAAAAGCACAATAAAGTGGAATTTCTTTTCGTTACGGGACAATAGACTCCGCTAAACGTTTTTCCTTGTGCAAATGCGACTCAGGCGCCTTCCTGGCTTCAGTTTCGGCGCGCTTTCACCATTTCCCTCAAGTATCTAGTACACTCGCACGTACGTGCAAGCTCTCTCGTCGACGGCATGAATCCACGTCAACGCCCATAGACGAAGTCTCTAATGTACATCAATGAGGCCATTCTATCCGCTATCCAGGCTCTTCAGAAAAGATGGATTGCGCTACAAGGAAAGTAGATACACAACCCAATCCCTCATTCAAGAACGAAGGCAACCGCCAACAGTTTGAATTCACAGCTAAAATCATAACCCTGATAGAAGAGGCAATCAGGGTCCTAACTCGGACCTCGACATTCCAGGAGCTAACCATCATTTGAGTTCAGCCATTGGAGAGCTTAAGACACGTCAAAAGCATATAAAGCTTGCTGACCGATCACCAAATGGTTGGCAAACGGTGAAAGAGTACACTCAAGATGATCTCGCAGAAGACTCTGGGGACGAAAAACGCATCAAAAAGGTAATATGTTTTTTATTCCCATCATAAACGTGCGTTTTCTATAATATTAACAAACTTCAATTTGGCTGTAACTTACTCGTTCGCCTTTAGAGAATCTACATACTAATTCTTCTTTCTTATCATTATGATATTGTATTAGAACGTGATTAGTGCTATTTTCCGTGCTTGTATTTTAGGCTGAGAAAGCTGCCGCATCAAAGAAGGAGGCAGCCAAGAAATCCCGACAAGCTCGGCGACCTACAGGCCTACACGCACTGCACAAGGTTCTACTCGGCCTACTCCTACTTTTCGTCGCTTTCAACCCTACACCACATACCGTCAAGACAACAGAATCGTGTCCAATGCGGCCTCCCCGGGCACCTTCGTCCAAACTGCCCCGCCCTCCGGGCCATCCGTCGACCCATCACCTCACAATCGTCCGTTGCAGCATCTCAAGGTTCCGCCCAACTCAACTAGACATCAAGAACGTGGAGAATCATCTTCAGTCTTCCCGCCTATCGGCGTGCGAGGTAAATTGAAACCACGTTTATCCTTTTGGGAAAAAGAACTTAAAGCTTCCCCCTTTGTCTTAGACGTTATTGAGAACGGGTACAAAATACCCTTTTTAACTACACCACCCCCTTGTTGTCTCTAAAAATAACAAATCCAGTTTGGACAATGCGGAATTTGTCGAATCCGCTATAATTGATCTGTTACAAAATCAAGTGTAGTCGAAGTACCCACCCAGCCTTATTGCTGCAATCCCCTTACCGTAGCAGATGGTAAAAAATTCGACTTTTACTCGATCTTCGTCACCCAAACGAATTCGTTTTGAAATCCAAGTTCAAATATGAAGACCTCTCTCATATTGCCCCTTTGCTAGGGACGGGCCAATATTACTTACTTTTGACTTCAAGTCCGGTTATCATGTCGATATTTTCCCGCCACATCGCAAGTATTTAGGTTTTCCTGGCGACATTCTGACCACGTCACCAGATATTACGTGTTCAACGTACTACCTTTTGGTTTAAATAGTGCATGCTATTTGTCACAAAACTGACTAGACCTCTGGCATATTTTTGGCGATCTCGGGCATCTTGGCTTATATTTACATAGACGATGGGCTCATATCTCCCCCTCTATTTCAAGCAGCAGAGTCCAATCTTGCCTTGGTTAGGAACACAATTTCTTTAAGCGGTTTTGTCCCTAATGAAGCAAAAGTGTCTGGAAGCCTTCCCCTCGCGTAACCTACTTAGGATTTATAATCGACTCTCCTTCATCTTCCTTCCTCATACCCAACAAAAGATCTCTGATTTACTCAACCTTATTGAACAGTTGCTTGCTAGCCATAATACCTCCCGCCGGTTTCGGTAAAATCGTTAGCTTCTTTCTCCGGTACGATAATTTCCATGTCGTTGGCGCTCGGTCCAGTCACTAGGCTCATGACCCGTTCTACTTACAGCAGTATCGAAATTAGGTCTTCTTGGGCCTGCTCATTATATATTTCTGCGTCAGTAGCTTACGAACTATCATTCTGGCAAATCGCATTACTGAGCTCAACGGCTTCCCATTTCATTTTCGCCTATCCCAACTATGCAAATCTTTTCAGACGCAAGCGCAACAGGTTTCGGTGGCTTCGTCGACGGAAAACCCGATTTGCGCGCGCATGATCTTTGGTCACGAGTGAAAGGACAAACAGTTCCACTTGGCGTGAATTAGCCGCAGTCTCGCGCATTCTCGAAGCCTTTGCGCGCACTGCCATCATCAGAAGATAAGATGGTATACCGATAACGCCAACGTTCCCGTGATCATCAAGCGCGGCAGTCCCAAGCCTTCATTACAGAATCTAGCTTTGGAAATTTTCGAATACGCGCACTCTCACGACATAATCTTGCTCCCGCAATGGCTTCCCAGAGAGGAGAACAGGGTTGCCGACGACATAAGCAGATATAAAGATTTTGACGATTGGTCCATAGATCCTCAATCTTTTCTGACATTACAACAATTGTGGGGGCCCTATACCGTTGACAATTTGCTTCCCCTCACAATGCTAAACTTCCCCGTTTCAATAGTAGATTCTTTTGTCGCGGATCGTCCGGAGTAGACGCTTTCTGTCAAGATTGGAACGTCGACAACAATTACTTGTGCCCCCCTGTCTCTCTCATCCCCCAGGTCATCAAGCGCATGAAGGAAAACGTAGCAACCGGCACTCTAGTAGTCCCACACTGGCCCTCATCACACTTCTGGCCACTCATTTGCCCCGACGGCACCCATTTTGATACTCACGTTCATGACTGGATTCTAATGAACACCTCATTCACACCCCCTCAATTGGAGGCTCCCGCTCTTTTGCAGCAACCCACGTTTCCATACTTGGCCTTCGACTCGATTACTTTTCAATTCCCAGAGCGTCGAGTGTCGGTTTTCGCTGCCCCCTCCCGTCTCACCTCCTGTCCACCCTACCCCCTGAACGAAGCCTGACCTCTCGATGTCGAATTTTCAATTCAATATATATTGTTTGTTTTTGTTTAAATAAATAATGAATCACCGTTTGGTGTCTTTCTCCGCCTTTCCGGCTATAAATCTGCCTTTCGGCAAGAATTATTATATGCCTTTCCGGCAAGAATTATTATGCCTTTCCGGCCTATATAATTTCACTGGTAATTCACTGGTAACTCACTTGTCTTTTCAGAATTCTTCTCGTGAACACGACTTTTATTTATTTTATGCCCACCTTTCTTTTTTCGTGCCTTTCCGGCCCAAGACAATCTTTATATGCAACGTGCTATTAACACGTACTAGGATACATTTACCCATGTTTCATACCAATGGTTATTTCGATTTTTAACGTACTTTCTTTGGCGTTTTCTCGCTTACTTGATACTCGAGCACAACCAAAAATGTGCCTCCAGAAAATAACAGTCGATTTCGTGTCTTTATTTGTTTTGCCTATTGGTAGATATAGACAAGAAATTAGCTTTCTTACGTAGTAAAACAAGGAAGAAAGTGGAATTTCTTTTCGTTATCGGACAATAGACTCCGCTAAACGTTTTTCCTTGTGCAAATGCACTCAGGCGGCCTTCCTGGCTTCAGTTTCGGCGCGCTTTCACCATTCTCGCTCAAGTATCTAGTACCCTCCCTTCCCTATCCCCGTCAACCATTATTATATTTCAATTGGTTAAAGATATCATATTTATATTCAATAAATTCATTACTCTTGCAAGGAGCAGGTTGTGCGGCCTCGTTTAAGCACCCTCGGACGCACCCACGTTTCCTCCTTGGGGTTTTTCGTGGCCTCCGCATATCTATTGAATTTTAGATTGGTGCTAAACGCCTTGCCCCCCCCCTCTGATTTGATATAGTTAGATTGAGATATGTTGTCATTGATTCGCCTATACATTCTACCTTTTGCCTGTTACTACATTACGTGGCTAATTATTCTATTTTGAATTTGAACATGAATTGTTTCGATGTGTATTTTTTGGAGAACTCCGCATTCGGCGTTTGTGCCTTCGAACTATGTTCGTGTTTATTCTTTGCATGTTGTTTTTCCTTTTCGACTCGTTTGAGTCAACTTACAGATTCATGGACAACTAGATACTCGAACCCATATCTTCATTCTCTGGCGTCAACGTCGCTTCCAGCCCTCTTACTTTCTTCCAAGGCATCGTCCACCGTCAACAAATACAAGTCTACCTGGAGAAGATGGGAACAATGGGCCACACTCATCGGGCTGAGATCGTTTCCAGTTGCCCCATTTGACCTCGCTCTATACATTCCCACTTATCTAACTCCAGTGGGGCGAAATCGGCAGCAGACGCAACGATCGCTTCCATCAAGTGGGTCCACGTTATGGCAGGTCTATCCTCCCCCACCGATGACTGTATGGTCAAATCACTCGTCCAGGGCTACAATCGTGTTCATGCTTCACCAATCGTCAGAAAAGAGCCAATCACTCCAGAGATTCTTCTAAAGCTACTCCATGCCCATGATCACTCCCAAAGCGACTCTCGCGGACAAACGTATTCTCTTCATTTGCTTCATATCATATGCTGATTCCTTCGTTACGACGATCTAAGTTCCCTCACCAGGAGAGATTGTGTTTTCTCGCAAGACAGGTTGGTCATTCATATCTCATCTTCGAAAACCGACCAGTTTCGCCAAGGTTCCAACGTGACAATTGCTCGTACGAAATAACCAACCTGTCCTGTCAGAATCGCCGAGCAGTATTTCAACGAGATTGGTGACTTGCAGACTCCTCCCTCCCTGCAGTCAGAGGCTCACCCATTCGAAACAAGGTCTACGCGTGACGTCTCACGGACTGAGCTACACCAGGACCAGGGAAGTCCTGCTGGAAGCCCTCAAGCCCCATGTAGAGGACATTAGCCAGTTTGTTTACATAGTCTGCGCTCGGGTGGGGCATCCTCCGCCTCCAACGCGGACGTTTCTCCCCTATTAATCTCCCAGCACGGGAGATGGAAGTCATCCAAAGCAAGGGTCGCATATATCAAAACGGACAGTGACCGTAATCTGTTGCCATCCCTCAGTTTAGGATATAATTTTGTTTACATGCTTTTGTCACTTTTTCGTGCTCAATTGTGATTTATCTCAAATAAAGCGAGCTTACTTGATACTCGAGCACAACCAAAAATGTGCCTCCAGAAAATAACAGTCAATTTCGTGTCTTTATTTGTTTTGCCTATTGGTAGATATAGACAAGAAATTAGCTTTCTTACGTAGTAAAACAAGGAAGAAACTGGGTTTTTTAAGTGATAATAACCGTAGGGGACATCAACTGACAAGAATGATACAAGCGGAGGACGCATGAGTTCTTATTCACCCGATTTATTAATTTCAAAACTAATCTCAAAATATTTTCCTGAGTAAATTCAAATTACAAACTTAAGAATCTTACAAGGCCGCAGCCGCCGCACCAATTAGAAATTCATATTAAGAGAAAATGCCGAGATTAATGTAGTGACTTCAGATAATTATAATAATAAGCCCGTCTCAGGGGCCGCGTGGCTAGGGGGCCTGTAGCCCTTCTACTTTATGCAGCAAGCGTGTACAAAAACGCGAAAATTACCATAGATTTGTGATTTTCAACGTGTTCAGCCCCTCCACTTTCAAAAACGCTCCGCGGCCCCAGCGTCTAATATTTATTTTGTAGATTGAAATATGGATAAGGCAGCAAATAACAAAATACCACTTATTTCGTATTTACAGTAAAATACCATTTTCATAGAAAGAGAGATTGTGATAATCCGAATTATCATTTGATATACTTTAAAAACATGCACAAATTACATTTAATGCATTTTAGAATAATGCTTCTCAGTTGGATGTTTTTTTTTTTTTTTTCATTATTATACAGTCAACCTATAAGTCGAACACCCATAAGGGCAATCCCATAGTAACTGACATTACTTGTTACATTCATTTTATATTTTATATTCTAAATATACAATGGATTTCTACAGCTCAATAATCTAATGGTTGTGAAGGAATTTTGGGGAGAATTCTCCCAAATATCGTTTCCTATGAAATAGTGGGCACATTTTCCGCCATTTTAGGAAAAGATATTTTGGAGAATTTTGTAAGGCTGGGTTCTAGCATTGATAAATCTAAAGATATATATTTTCAAATAATGATATTCCATTTCAGATAGAATGAAAGAGAATGCGCTAAAACATATTTCACTTGACAGATGAGATCTAAACGTCATAATAAATGTGCATAATGTTACTCTTAAAAATAAAAGCCGAATTCATTATTAAGTGGATAGTGGTTCAAGATCCAGGGATACAGACCAGGGTGGAAGAGTCATCAGTCCTGTACCTGTAGAGAGATCAAGACAAAGACAAAAGAAGGATACTAAAGATTACGATAGAGAAATGGGGGCTATATGCCACACGTCAGAAATAAAATAAGAGAGAGAAACATAGAAACAAATAATAATTCGTATCTACTGTATATCGGATGTAATATGCTATATATTTTGTTACCTAACTATTTATCAAAATTAAGGGCATTATTTAGAATGTGATGATTGCCAATAATCAAAAGCAAGTGCCCAATCGGTCTCATCCGCATTTTGGTTTTAAAAATTTTTTGACCCCCCTCCCCCCAAAAAAGGGGCCCCATATGAGAACAAATGGGCATTGTGGGGGTTGAAAAAACTTTCTTCTTTTTTCACTCCACGGTAATGGTTGGAGGAACGTCCAAGATATAACAAAATAAAAGAGGGGACAAACAATTTCAAGGAAAAAAAGCCGGAGCAAAACGATGCTGCTGGAGCAAACATAAAAAAACTATTTAGATCATACTAACCCTAATTGACTTGGATATGGCTGTCATTAAAACGAGCATAGCCCGGTGTTCCTCCTGACGAATGTCCGTTCGAAGCGGTGGACGGCGGAGGAGTTATGTCGATCGATGTGGTGTGGATATTACGTCGTGGTCTGACATGCCTAATTCTGTAGGATATTAACGATGTATACTTGATTAATGGTTTATAATTCATTGTATGGCCTAACATTTGCATTGTTGTAACAGGACATTTACATTCCCAACATTGTAAAAACGGAAGCGAAAAAAAAAATCTGTTTTAGCCATCGTTAAAACATTAAAGTTTTATCATTAATACTTTCATCAATCGTTTATTCCATTTCGTTTCATTTCATTTACTATTTTTTGATTGGATAATAATTGTCAACATTTACATAAACTCACAGGGTACAAAATAATTTTAAAAAATGTAAAAGAAAATAATTTGAAGAAAACAGAGGAAAGAAATAGAAGCAGAGGATGTACCAAAGATATAAAGAAACAAAAAAATAACTATCTTGATGCATAATCAAATTCGCAATAAAAAAATTGAATTAAATCTTGAAAAACAAGGAATATGTATCATGTAAAATTACAATTTAGAATACTTTTAATGTATCATAAAAATTATTTACGATCCTATTGTTAATAATCTATTTTTTCAGAGGTACTTATCTTGACAGTATAGCGTGGTAAGTAAGTAAATTTTTGTTTAATGTGAATACTTATTTGATTGATCATAATATTTTGAACTGTTGGAATAACATCGAAAACCAACCCCACTTTTCACCTCCCCCCTCCCCCCGTAAAAAAAAGTCTGATCGTTAACCAACAGCTTAATATACAATCATCACTAGAGGGTAACATATTCAGCTACCAAAATCTAACATAAATAAGTTATTTATTATTAAAGGCAAACTTCAGAATTTTTACCTAGCCTTGTGCAATTACAACAAAAAACACGATCAGCAAACATTGAGCAGCTGTCAAAAGTATCGGAACAAGGGCATTATTACAAAATGATAATTCATCATGAATAGCTTGCTTCTATATTCAATATCATATTTTCACAAGCAACCACATAATTATAGTCTTGAAGTTCCTCTTCCTTGCATAACCGTATGTGGTGGAGAACGAAGTTTGCGGGGATGTATTGATTTTTTTTACTCCTGGCCTAGTTCCCAGTTCCACATCTTTTGTGAAATTATGATTGTTAACATTTTAATGCCCGAAAAAAAAGGTAACCAATGAACAATAACGAATACATTTGGACGGGGTCTTTGTTATGTAGGTCTATTATCTCGTAGCCAAACGAGCGTACTTTGCCCTCGATTCAATTGAATGGAGAGTGGGATAAAAAAAATTTATTTATGTTCAGTTCTATTTTGGCTCAGTTCTTTTGTCCAAACAATAATATTGATTACCCGATAAATTTTCTGCCACGGCTTTGAAAATGTGTACCCCTCTATGGACATTAACTGCAAAACAGAAAATGCCATTTAGATATGCAAAACAGAAAATGCCATTTAGATATAATGACGATTTTAAAGTCTGAACGAATTATATATTTGTTGGGGTCAACTATACTTTCCTACTCCTTATTTGATCTTTACAAATACATGTACATCTATCATTATATGCTATCTTATTTAACTATTTTATTTTAGGTTTATACAATTGCAGGTTTTTCTTTTTTATTTTAACAAAGTCGACATTTTAACTGTCGTGCGTCTAAAAAAAAACTCACTGTTGGAATGGCTGACTCAGCATTGATATGACACCAAAACCTTCGAAAATAATTCATGCTTGAGTGAGCACTGCAAACTTTTATATACAGTGCGTCCCAGATAAAAGTATACCCAACTTTGAGAGCTTCATATTAAAATTGTATAACTTATGTGTAATTAATTTTAATTTCATGACAAAGAGTAAATCATATTCTATCAAATGATACCAAAATCATACCGATACTGTCATGGATGACTGAACACTCGAATGTTTAAAAACTTTGGTCAAAAGTGATCTGTATTCCAAGTTGTCTGAGAGGCAGCCCTGGCTTTCTGATCATTCAGTGTTTGTTTGGGGTCAGCCGTCCTGAGTCCATTCATTAGGCACAAAGGATTACTTGATCTATTGAAATGCAGGGGCTGCTTTTGCTCAAACTTGGGACAGGGCACTTTTTACGCTTGTTTTTTTTAAAGCCCAACTGCTTAGTCATCCGTCGCAACACAAGTATAAGTTTGGTATCACTGAAAGGAATATGAGTTGCTCTTTATCATGATATATATTTCAAGGTCACACAAGCTTTGATATTTTAATATGAGGCTCTCAAAGTTGGGTATACTTTTTTTCTGGGACGCACTGTATAACGGACATGAAAATAAGATTGCGCGTGAATTTACTATCAATTTGACTGGTATGAAATGGAACAAAATTTTGACATTGGCCAATGACACTGAAAACACCTCTCAGAACTTTTTGTGTTTTGAAATTGAATACATGATCATTCATCCACATATTTAAAAAAAAAATAAGTGATAGCATTTCACTGAGAACTCTACATCATACATGATTCATCACATTTATTAAATGGGCTGACGATCCGTAATACTTAGATTGCTTTTCAAAACAATGAATAGCCAATTTCCATGACCCTAGCTAATGTGAGCAGTGCTCAGCCACTTGAACATGCATTTTTATTTTCAGATTTCTTTTTTTTTTTTAATTCCTCCTGAATCATATATTTTGTTAGTTTGACAGGCATTTAAAGAGCGTTCATTTCCTTCGAATACCACGACAATGGATCCTGATCGTTTGCCATTAATGTAATAATAGAATTCATGAGATACATAATACTTAAAGGTGACTTATTCTTTTGGCAAAAAGAGAATCGACATAAAACTACAAATTATAGTGTCGCGTATCGTGTGATATTCCTTTCATATACTGTTGGTCATAAAGGTTGAATATTATTATTTTTATTATTTTTTTTATTTATTTAATTATTGCTCCAGCCACATCATTTTTCTCAGGCTTTAATTTCTTTGAATTCGTTTGTCTCCGCTTTCACTGTTTGGGATCCAGGATATATCTTGGACGTTTCTTTTGTTTTTACCATAAGGATAAGAATAAAATATCTAAATTTTTCACCAGTCACACTTTTTACTTCAACCCCTTCCCTAGACAAGAGTCCAAAGTTTGTAACCTTAGACCTAAGTCAGTAACAACCCTACATCTCAGATACGTTTTGTCTGACGGGGTTTTGGTGAGCAATATAAACAACAAGGGGACCCAAAAGGAGAAATAATGGGCATTGTGGGGGCTGGCGAACTTTTTTATTTTTCAATCCCGGAGAATGGTTTGGGGAACGTCCGAGATATAGCCAGGGACCCGAAAATGAAAGTGGGAACAAATCAAGAAATTAAAGCCGGAACAACTGAAACGAGTTATGCGTGTTTTTTCTTTGCTTGTTTGTTTGTTGTTGTTGTTGTTTTTGTTTTTAATGTAAG
This sequence comes from Paracentrotus lividus, assembly GCA_940671915.1. NCBI lineage: Eukaryota > Metazoa > Echinodermata > Echinoidea > Camarodonta > Echinidae > Paracentrotus > Paracentrotus lividus. Next base: position 31,287,136 of record CALNVZ010003428.1, read on the forward strand.
TCACTCGTATACAATATAGATAGATAGCCCGCCTACTTACCGTAATGCTCTAGCAACCAGTGCAATGATCATGATCAATATTAGCCCAGGAATGATTCCAACTAAAAAGGAAGTTGTGAAATGATATTGCTATTATTTTAACAAATATAATTCAGAAAAATATCTTTTGTACCGAACATCATTACATCACCTTGGACAATGATAAAATGTTTTTTTTTTTTTTTTTTAAATTCTTTTTCACATCACGATTTTGTTTATTTTCTTTCAATGAATGCAATGAAATACAGGATTATAACAAATTAAAGGAACTAAGGGGGCAAGTGAATTAGAAATCAATTTTTAGGGCCTACCGATAGTTTTATTCGGGAGAGTCAATCACAGTGTGTCCACACTTTTGAAACACTGTGAAAATGAGCCAAATTCACACTGTCGACTCTGTGAACACAGTTTCCAAATCCAACACACTGTGACGACTGTGTGAATTTGGCCCATTTTCACATGTCGGTACTGGAAAAAGTACGACACAATGAGACAACACTGTGTCACAGTGTGTTCACATTGTGTTCACACTGTGGTTTTTATCCGGCAAAATTAAAAGTAGTAAACAAATATTGCACCGTACCCACGTAGATGTGCTTCTTCAGCCAGTTAGCGTCATTCTTATCCGACGACCCCTGCCTCGTGGTTGCCAGAGTGGAACTAGTAGGATCCACGGTTGAATCTCGCTGCAATTTTCTCTCGCAGTTAGGGGTATCTCCTACGTACTTCCACACGTTTCCACCCGTATGTGTACTGGTACCACAGTATATGTAGCGGATACCATTGTCTTCATAACCGTCATCACAGTACAACCTAGGCTCACAGTCGTGCCAGTCGACATCGCAGGGGTAGGCCATTAGTGGGTCGGTAGTTTCGGTGGAACTCGGGAAGAGCATGATACCTCCATGGTGTAAAGTGATATGCTGATCCTTGCACTGGTTATTTTCTGAAGGGATTAATGGTGGTTATTCATATAGTGATGTCTATTGTGAAATAAATAGGCATACATCAAAACAGAAAAACTCTAAATATCCCAAACTACAAATCTTACGATCAAAAGTACAATTGATATGGTCGTAAGTTTGATTGTATATCTTTGGGCAATATCGAAGCCTATGCCTACGTGGTTGTTCATTCTCGTAAAATTTACATTAACGATCAAGTTACCTAGAGTGACCATTTGAAGCACATTATGCTAGTACTTTGAGAGAGCGGTTACTAAACCCATTTCTCGAGATATTGGCAAATTATACAAAATGAAATATATTGTATATATCTATCTCTTATTCATGTTGTACAATACTCTTATTTTTCATTCCATTTAATTTTGTAATATCCTTTGGGCAACACCCAGGAGTTCTACAGATTAAATTTCATGTAAAATTATAAGCTTTGTTCTGACGGACAAAACTTACCTTCCCCTTCATCACGTTGTCTCTTAATCCTCACAAGGGCCGAGTCTGTCCCAGTTAATACCAAACAAAAAAACAAAACTAGCTTCGGAATGTTTCTCATAATCATAGTTGGGAATTAATATCCTAATTATCTCAAAAAGAAAGTCGAATGATAAAAGTGATTCTACGAAGTGCAATTAATATGCTCCAAATGCTCCAATGCTCCAAATTTTATTGTCCGGAAAGGATATTTATTTTGCCCCTTTTCTCGTGGGCCCGGCAGCCGCTGAGCAGCGCCAGAAGGACGTTGCTCTATCCCCCTCTTGTTGAACGCCAAACAGGGAAGCAGCAACTACCACTTTTTAACGTCTTTTGCTATGTTTCACAAGTCAATCCAGAATGGTTTATAAGTGATGTTTATGACGGCGTACTACACCTGACCTAAACAAGCGACAATCCCTCCATGCCGTATTTCCATTGGCCATCGACCGACAGCCGTCGTAATATGATTGGTCAATTGATTCAATCACATCGGCTCTGGCGACAATTGTTCTGCAGTAAATTCTATACATTAAATCGAATGACTGATTTTCAACCCAAACACAACATAAAACATAGACCACCCATATAACCCTACATGAAATTATAATAAAGCCCGGATCAATTGTCCCTTGGGCAAAATAAGTCGTGTTACTGGCCTGTAGATCATTGCGTCATTAACAATCGGGAATTTCCCTCCAGCGCACTTTTGAAACGTTGACGAGGTTGCAACATTTGCAGTTCGTACAATGTATCATTTTGATCGGTCTGGGTGCCGTTGCATGAACAGTTACAATAAATAGCCATCAATGGTAACTACAATGGTAACACAGAGAAATTTCTTCTTTTTTCGGTTCAGTATGCGTTTATTGAATTCCTCTTTATGATCATATATACTTACCTTCATTAATCAGTCTCTCTCGTTGCACTCATAAAAAATAGTCGTGTTGCCCACATATATGTGATTTTCTACTGCACTAGGCCTTTAGGAATAATGATTGAATATGCTTCCTTGATTGATATCAATCGTAAGTCTATGGAAAACCATGTATTAAGAGTTATATTCGATCGTAAAAAATGATCGTATCTCTTTATATTACAGGGCAGATGTTGTTGCACTTTATCGAATTATTTAAAGCATAAAGTGTGTTTATTGACTTTGCCAAATGTTCTTTGATGACATCTGAAGAAAAAAATGTTAGTGTACAAAGTTTATAATTATATTTGTTGATGAAAATCTTTATTTATTTGATAATATAGAAACAATGGATTTAAATTTAGCACCGATACTCTTTATGCAAACATTTGGATAATTATGCCTGTCTTTGGTGCTGTTGACTTTATATACAGCTCTTGGATGCAGTCCGCTATCGAAGTTCGCAAAAGGACGCTCTTCAAGCCGCATGAACGGGGCAGTCGTGGTCTACAAATGTCCCAAAGGAACCTGGATTCGGGGTTCGAAGACCATCTTCTGCAATGGCGAGCGCTGGAACGACACGGTCCCAACGTGCAAGGGTAATCCGTCTTCTGCTCCCTTCCTACCAATCTCCAATTGCCCTTTGCCTCCTGAGGTCCATGGTGCCGTTGCGGTGAGGGGATACGAATACGTGACCTACGCATGCGTCAACAATACTGTACCTACACTTGGCTCCAGGATATTGAGATGTCTTTCAACGGGAAAATGGGATCGACGGCCAGTGATCTGTGCAAGTTGGTTAATTTTTTTAAAGATAGATATTAACTTAAGTTCATATTTAATATACTTTCTCTTTTCTATATGATGACGATGATGATGATGATGATGATGATGATGATGATGATGATGGTGGTGATAATGATGATGATGGTGGTGGTTATGATCCGTATAATCATGGTCCTTAAACAATGATCCTTATAACGGTAAAGATGATGACAAAACAATGATTATTAAAATGGAAAAGACGCATTAAAATATCTAGGATAATGGTGATGAGGATGATGATGTTGAATTTGATGGTGGTGGTGATGATGATGATGATGATGATGTTGATGATAATGATGACGATAATGATGATGAAAATAATGATAAAGATTCTAAAGATGACAACGATGATGATGTTGATTGAAAAGGGTGTCGATTGCGACAAGAAGAAGATTATGAAGATTCCCGTCAAACTATTTGCAATAATAATAAATATGATGAATGTTATGTTGATGATTACTACCATAACTGACACCTATCTAAATCACCGATACTAGGACCAGGGTGCCCGCGTCTCTCAGAACCTCCTAACGGTCTAATCATCGAGATGTATGGTCTATCTGTTCTCGAGTTTCGCTGCTTCCTCAACTACCATCTCCTTGGCTCCAGCATTCTATTCTGTGATGGACAGCGATGGAACGGAACCATCCCCTCCTGCGTCCAAGAACTCCCCCAAAGTCCAGCTCCCTCTTCGGGTCCTGGATCTAGACCAGAGTTCACGGTCCAGGACGGTACCAGTTGTGGTCAGTCCCGTGGCATTAGGCATGGACAACCCAGCTACTCTACAGAGCTTGATGATCGGGGCAACACGTACTGGGCTGTAGAGTACCTATGTGATCCTGGATATAGGATCTTAAGGAATGACAGGTTGTTCTGTTCGAGTAGTGTCTGGATTGGTGAAGTACCGCAATGTGTTGGTACGTAATGGTCCCTTCTATTATTGTTATTATGTAAAATTAAACCAATTGCCCTTCCATTTCAACAAAATAAAACTAAACATATATATAATTTTGGCCATAAGGTTGCAGACCTATGTGTTTCCAGAGTCGAATATGTTAAAACGAAACTTATCATTTCCATCCTCACGTTATTTTTAGCATTAATTCATCTTTTGTAAAGGGTACATTAAGGTTTAGCTATCATTGTGATATGTCTGGAAGACATTGATGTAATAAGTTTTTAGAAAATACATAGGCCATCTGTCAAGAGTGTATGTCAACAGAAGAATTATGTCATGAAAAAAAAAACATTATATTCCAATGAACAGCATATTATCTCAAATATTCATATAGACATTTCTGCAATGAAAAGAATATGGCTTTACAAAAATAGTATCACATTGATGTTATTGTTAGAACATATCTCCCTTTCTGCTAGCTTTCTGCGGCGTTAATAATGGGGGCTGTTCGCACAGATGTCTTAGCATAAATGGGCGAGCCACTTGTACATGTAGAACGGGATATAGACTGCACATCAACGGCAGGAGCTGTAACGGTAAGTGTAAACACATACAAACCCGAGTATTTACAAAACTGTATAAAAGGTAATTTTGAGTTAGAAATTAAGGTACACCTTGGAAATCGTCCATTAGTAAACAACGGTATCGTATTTTCATATTTTCTTTTAACACTTTATGGCACACACTAAGAAATTAGGATGCAATTTGTATCCTATAATAATAACGGAAGCAGCACCATTTGGGGTGGAAACGTACACATTAAAGGTACATCCTAAAGGATGCTGTAAAAACATAGATCTTGGTAGCATAGGAGGTGCAGAAATATTTTTGCAAATAATGGTGCTGAATATATCTCATAATGCACCTTTAAGAATCCGGCATGCTTCTTCGGGTGAAAATATGCACCCAGTAAGGTGCTGCTCATTTTGAATTAAAAGGGTGCAAACCTGCATCCGAATCCAATTATCTAAAACCCATTCATTTCAAGATGGTTGTTATCTTTGTATGTATATATCTCATAATGCAACTTTAAGGATCTGGCATGCTTCTTCGGGTGCAAAGATGCACCCAGTAAGGTGCTGCTCATTTCGAATTAAAAGAGTGCAAACCTGAATCGGAATCTAATTATCTAAAACCCATTCATGTGAAGATGGTTGTTATCTTTGTTAGATGTGAATGAATGTGCTCCAAACAGTGGACGTGGGCCGTGCTCGGAGTTCTGCAGTAATCTGGCCGGTGGCTATGAATGTCGATGCCAAAGGGGATACATACTCAACGAGGATGGACACTCTTGCTCATGTACGTTACACCATCTTTTTAATGTTCAAATGTATTCCTAAGATAAATATACTTTTTTTTCTGTTGAAAGGTGAGAATGTTGGTTATTTTAGTATCTTCATAATTCATAATTCATATGTTCACATGTATTTTATTTTAAAAGCTTACTGTCTATCGTATTTAATATCAGAATTTTGTGGGAAAAAAAAACTATACCAGAGGGATGCACAGAATAAGAGAAAGGGTGACGAGTATCATACGAGTCTAACAAGAGGGAGAGTGACGAGTATATTACGAGTATATTATTCATATATCAAGAGGGATGCTCGAGGGTGACGAGTATATTAGAAGTATATAAAGAGGGAAAGGTGACGAATATATTACTAATATATCAAGATGTAAGGTAACGAGTATCATACTAGTTTAGCAAGAGGGAGGGTGATGAGTTCGAGAAAGCGTGACAATAATATTACTATAATATCGAGATGGAGGGTGTCGAATATATCAAGATGTAGGGTGACGAGTATATCAAGACAGAGGGTGTCGAGTATATCAAGATGTAGGGTGACGAGTATATCAAGATGAAGGGTGACGAGTATATCAAGATGAAAGGTGACGAGTATATCAAGATGTAGGGTGACGAGTATATCAAGAGGAGGGTGTCGAGTATATCAAGATGGAAGGTGACGAGTATATCA
>CALNVZ010003428.1:31312101-31346724 GCA_940671915.1 Paracentrotus lividus
GTGTTTATGAGTGTCAGTCAGGATTCAAACCTGTTGGAGACACTGAAAGGTCTTGCTTATCTGGGGGCCAGTGGTCTGGCTCTGCCCCTGTGTGTGTCCGTAAGTTTGACATTTTATTTAGGGCATCAAGAAATGGTGTGTGCAGTTTCATTGCAAAAAGGATTACATTCACTTTTGTACCTTAGAAAATAATTCGTTAGTTTATCTTATTTTGTGTTGACGAATCTATGAAAAATGGATAGCATTTTGCTATGATAGCTTTTGAAATGTAAGTCAATACTTTTGTTCGTATAACGTTACCCTCCTGAACAATGGTCTGATATCAATAACAGTTACTAAATATTCATCAAAACTAGATTATGTCCCTTTTAGGAAGGAAAAATCATTTTATTTTTTCTATTCATTATTTTTAGACCATGTCTTGCTTACTGAGAAGACATGTAGGACATGCATATTACATATGTGATACGTCTTGTCGAAATGAGAGAGAAGTCGCAGATCAAAGATCCGAGTAAATCGACAAACTAATAAAAAAGTCAACATTTTGAGGATTTTTTGTTGATTTCTGGTCTACCATGCTTCATGCTTTGCTCAGTTAAAAACATGAGTGAAAATGGTAACGGGAAAGTGGTAAAAGCAGTTTTGGCGGTGTTTTTTCGGTCTTCTTTTTTTCCGGACATACAAAGCGAACGTCCAAGCTCATTTCCCTTCGTTAGCTCCACTGCAACGCTGAGATTGTATGGGTATTACGTGATTTCTGTGTTTGTTTGTGAGCGAATAGGAACTACTCTCTGGCTGATAGAATTTGCGTGGGTGCACAACACTTTGCTGTGATAAAGCGTTTTCATCCGGAATAGCGGAGCACGCAGAGCGATCAAACTAACAATTCTGGGGGGAGAGGGGGGGGGTTATGTTGGGGAGCTACCTTATTGTTGCTACTATTGGATATCAATGAAGTGTTAATGTCTAGCTTTTATTAGCGCCGGATATCTGTTGTCTGATGGGAATTAAACCGTCGTTTAACAATTTTGGTTGATCAGGGAAACGTAGAGCATACAAAAAGAGGTGACGTGATAATAATTCTGTCGTATTTAGGTTAACAGTTCTGCTTTTTTTACAAAGTAACGTGTTTAAGAAGTAGCGTTTACTAAAAAATACGATTTATCTAACATTTTATCAATTTCTAAATTATTCATTATCTCAGGGTAACAGGTTGATCAATAAAAGACGAGATCGGCAAATCAATTTACGGTTGATTTTATTTTCATTGTTTAGCTAACGAGCCACTCATCAGAAACGGATCGTAGTAGAAGTTCTATACATTCGTGAGGCAAATTTCTAAAAATTTTTTGGACTTAACTTATAATACTTTCAAGAAAATATAACAAAATGATAAACCCTTAAAGAATTATTAAGTCCCTATAGACCATTATTATTTCGAAATTTCCAACAGAGTTGAATCAAGATCGCTTTAATATGGTAGAGTATAACGCGTATTGATTCAGACGACGCAACCATCAAGAAAACCCAATCAAGGTTTAAAAATAGTTTTGGTTTCTAAAGTAATTTAGCAGCAGGATTGGTAACACTTTTCTTAAAAGACGACTTTTTCTAAACAAGTTAGAAAGAACGTGAGTTTTATTTATTGAGAAGATGATAAAAGACTAGACCAATTAATTTCTTTTTTTGAGAAGATTGATTTATATGTAGACAACATCGCAGTTGCTGCGTTTGCTCGATTAGGCGTGACGGAGAGTATTTTCTCGTGTTATACCTGAATGCACCTCACATATGGTCAAATCGTTCACCTTTGTGACAAGTGGTTGCTAGGGCATTTCGGTGAGGTAGAGCGGTGACAAAATGGTCTTATTTTTCTGGCTCGGACTCAAACGGAAGTCAAAACTTCGCAAACGTTTTCTCTTGATTTTGATTTCAAGAGCACAATTCTCTCTCGCGTGTCGAGTAATATTCCACTTCTATTTACTCTTTACAGTCGGGTTATATACAAATTTCAAGGCAATGAATAGAGATCAATAATATCAAATAAAATGGATTCAAAAATCCGATTAGTCTCCCTTTTCGACGTGACGCAATGCACACTATATCATTAATCATTCTTAATCTTAAAAAATAATAAAAGTTGATATCATAACTGATATTCTCTAAATTTAAAAGCAGAAATTTTCACACATATAAATCCATGCTAACACATTTTATCCCGGCTTAAAAGCAATTTACAAATTAATCTTCTATTTATAATATAGGGATACAATGCCAACGCTCTCATCCCGGATATGGTAGATTGGTACCAGTGGAGTGTCGCCAGGGACCCGTGCATCGGGAATGTTTGTAGATTCTCAATGTGGTAGGGGGTACACCTGCTGTCGAGTACAGCTGAGGTGCAACAATAAAGGGTGTGGTCGCATAGAGCCCCTATCTGCGCAGAGGTGAGCTATCTAGTCAATAGGATAACATGTGGCGCGGAGCCAGGCGCGTGGGGTTGGGGAGGGGGGGGGGCAAGTGTTTGTAGATTTCATTTAGTAGGGGTACACCTGAGGTGTAACAGCAAAGGGGTGTGGTTCGCACAGAGCCACATCTGTTAAGAGGGTAACTGCCTGTCCAAAAGAATACACATTGTTTTTATCGTGTTTTTGTAAATTAATTTTATTTTCATACAGTATGAAAGACATTTTTAATCAGATTGTCAATTTTATCTTTTATTATATGCGCAACCCACTAGACAAAACAGGGGGAGGGGTCGCGTCAACTTTTGGAAGCAAATAATTTTATACCACAAGCCCTCACCCAGCTTCTGACTAAAGGTTTTGATGAGAAAAATAATAAAGTAGAAGTGTGTTTACTGTTGCATACAATATAAACTAACATATTTAAAAGACAGGTGAAGCTTCATGAATGCCTTTGACAACAATATTTTTTTTAAAAACATAATTCTTTCTTTTCTATTAAACTACGATGGAGACCCGAGCTAGAATATTTTGTAATATAATTATGCTCTTCTTTTTCCCCCCTATACAACAGTGTGAAATTAAATTCAATTCTTCAATTCTTATTTTTGCAATTTAGACACCCAAATACGATGTCCCGATGACGTCACAGCCAGCCTACCCCATGGTGCATCAAAGATAGTGATCGACCTACCGGAAGCTGACCATCTTCTTGACATGGTCAATACAACTCATGCTGTGATTGGTCAATCGTTTGGTGTTGGTCAAACAGTGGTCACTTATGCAGCCTATTCACGGGATCTCATTACTCAAGATTCCTGTACAATGAGAGTGACTGTCCTCGGTAATGTAGGCCTATTCATTATTTTTTAATGAAATTATTTTTTTTAATATCATACTTCAATCAATCTTCTAAAGATATTAACCTCCTATTTACCACGTCTGAGATAAGACATCTCAGATCATGTCTTCATTTTTGATTGCCAAAAGTGCTAAATTAAAAAGATTTTCTCACATAATAAAGCGTAATATACTATTTCAAGACAGACGATGAGACACATATTATCAGTATTATGTATCGGTGATCTGAATGTGCACGCTGTCTTTCCTAAGCTTCACTTCGGAAAGACAGCTACATCCATATCGACTTAGACCTGATTATTTGTCACCAACGATGATTATTTGTGTATTATTGATACCATGAAATCTTTCTTTCTCTTAATATCTGATACCATAGACCAAGAAACACCGACTGTAATAGAATGCTTGCAGACCCATACAATGAAAGTTGAACAGCGGTATCTGACGTCACTTGATGTTCCACAACCCGTCTTTAGTGACAATGTTGGTGTAACCAACGTTACGAGGACGATTGTGAGTATATTTTACTCTTTATGGTCATAAATTAAAAGAGGGCAGATCAAAAGAAAGATAGACAAAATTTATTTAGTAAGAAAGGCGAAGAACATTAGGAAGATGAGAGAGAGAGAGAGAGAGAGAGACAGAGAGAGAGAGAGAGGGATAGAGCTATGATAAAATAAGAAAATAAGGGCAAAAAGTGAGAAACGGAAAATAAGAGGATGATTTTAAAAGGTCATAGATAGCGGGAGTCGAGTTTAACATAACTGCTCTTGCAATGTCAATTAACACAAAACAGAAGTTTTACAGTTGATTTTAATGTTAAATTGAGGGCAGTTTGGAATGAAATTCGTCTTTCGGGGTATTTTCTATTCCTTTCCCATTAAAAATGTAAATACTATTATGGCCTACTCAATTATTACATGACCATGTATCTTTATTTTAATTTTTTAAGGAACCCGCAGGGCGCATAACGTGGGGCACTTACACGATACATTATGTTGCATCTGATAGCAGTGGTAATACTGCTTCGTGTACCACATCTGTTATTATCCAACGTAAGTTGTATAACGCATTGTCGTTATCATAACAGTGTTAAAAGACATAAAAATGTTTTTTATAATAATATAAGTTAAAGAAGAGTTGTTTTGTATTTTCCTTTAAATAATGTGTATTGCAAGTTTATAATTATTGTCTCACAAATAATATAATATAAGTTAAAGAAGAGTTGTTTTGTATTTTCCTTTAAAAAATGTGTATTGCAAGTTTATAATTATTGTCTCACAAAATATAAATAATTGTTTCACAAAATCGTGCTTTCTAAATAAATTGGATTGGAATAGATTCTAAAACATAACCATTAAACAAAATTGAATTTTGTTTTTCTTGTCATCCGTGATGCATTCATCAACTGTGAGCACGCCAAACGCAAGACTGTCACTTGCAAAGGGCTGGTGGAATGGATTAATAAACTACAAGCATTGAAAATGTTTTATTCATACTTTGTACTAGAATCATTTTTATATTCATCTTCCAAAAGTAACATTCACTGATGCTTTTGTCTAAAATAAGTAAAGGAGGAAAATATCTTTCTTAGTTTTTAAATGTTTGACCAAACTTTAATTACTTCAGTTGAGGGCAATATCTATTTTCTATAATTCAAAACGTGCAACAACATCTAATTTTATTAACTTTGAATTTAAAGCTCTATCAGAAGACTGTGGGGTCATTGACGGTCCTTTAAACGGCAACCATTTCTGCACGTCATGGCTGAACGGACAGATATGCCAGCCCACCTGCATGCCAGGGTTCTATTTCTTTGATGGTCCTTTAACGACACCTACATACATCTGTGGTCGTGATGGACAATGGGACCCAGCGAAAAAGGCGCCAGATTGCACGGCCTTTACATTGGTTGGGAATTCATCCGTGCCATGTCAGCCGGGGAAGGAGATGAAAGAGTATCCCGCAATGGGAGGAGTCGCGTGCAGTAAGGATGAATTGTAGCTTGTTGAAAGTGTTCTCATATCAATTGTACTCTACGTAAAATGTAACTATACACAGCCCCGTTGCCGAAGGCGACGGGGCTGTACTTCCACCACCTCCATTTACAGCGAAATAATCAGCGAACAGACGTAGCGCTCAGATGATTTATACTAGGTTTCAATTAATCAATCTAATGTTAAAATGTGTTTGTAAGGTTTCTATGATGTTTCTCAGCGTAACAACGACTAAAATGAAAGTTATAGAAGAGCTTCTTGACTTACCAATTGAATTTCCTTGGCCTTGAGTTTGGTGCCATCGCTGCCATTTTCTATGACGTCATTTTTACTGTGCGGAGACCGTATATATATGGCGAAGACAACGCACGCACGGAGAGATCATGGAGATATACGTTGATGGACTCAATTTTCCTGTATTTTTATCATTATTGTTGATTACTTCATGTGAAACATTCGCAGATGTCACCAATTAGAGGAAAACTTCAAAGATTTGATTCAATGTGAGTATGAATTCAATAAGGTATTTTGACCCGAAATTGTGGTCAATGTATAGATATTTTTCAAAATTCGCCAAATATGTCTACTGGTTCGTCAGTTCCCGTCGCTTTGCGACGGTGGGCTGGTCGGTACGTAAAATGTAAGTTAACGTATACCAATGTGCGGCATTTTATTCGTAATTAAACATAGGCGCGTCATTATCTAAGAGGCCAGACGCAACGAAGCGACGTGGAAAATACGACTGACAAGCGTAGAAATCTATACAGCTGGCTGCAATAATAAATTAGCTCACAAAAACTCGCTTTAAAAGAAGGACTTTCCTCCAGCTGGAATGGATTATCCGTCGTCGGTTCAGCAATCTACTTCGTACATGGAGATGAAAAGAAATTAATTGAACTCTTATATGTTGTTAGTTAATATATTTCTCCAGACCAGATGGAGGAAATACACATTTGGGGAAGCTTGTAACTATATTGATGAAGTTGTAATCAGAATCTTTTTCACATAGATTGATGTTCCAAACGATTATTTGATATAAGTAGTGATCTTGTCACCTCTTGCGAAGACGCCGTCCACATGCGATATGCATGTGATATGCGGAATATCGACCCATCGAGTATAAGATTTTATTGTTGATAATATTTCAAAGTGACAGGACTTTTTCTTAACCATCGAAATGAATTTACCATCTCTGGAAATGTGAGAATCAACTTTTAAAAACGCTTGATCATTAAGCTGTAATATAATTATGCGTTATCCAGAAGATAATATGTGCGCGTATGGCTATTTGAGAGCAAAATTGGCCATATTGTACAGGATTTATTTCTGATTAGGATTTCGAATTGCACAAGTACAGGACTTTTTTCCCCTTTGCAGTAAGTTATTCCTATTTGAAAAAAATTCTATGCTCATCATTCTTGAAAAGGTAGTTGCTCGCCATAATAAGAAAACAAGTGAAAAAACGTGCAAAATACAAATGTCTATGCAGCATTTTGATTTGCGTAGAGTGATAGCTCCCCTCTTCCTCTTAAGTTTACAACTAGAATGATTGATTTCCTCTTATTCCTATTCATTTTGTATATCATTATAAGTATTTTATATTTCATATTTTCATTCCTTTTTTTCTTTTCTCATTTTCATATCATTCTACTCCACGTAAATGTAAAACTAACGTATGATATTAAATCTTAACATAAAGACGCGTCCATTATTTATGAAGGAGGGAATAACGCAACATTGACATTCTGAGTTTTAGTGGAATATGCACGCAGCTGAAAACATAATCCTCTGCGCTAACGTTCGGGAAGCGACCGATTTGACAAACTAGATGCATTATTACTTAGCGCACAAAAACTCGCCTAAAAATCCCTGTCGGTAAAATGAATTGTTCAGTCGATCCGTTCGAGGAAATTAGTCCTGGACATGAAATAATAATTGAACTTTTATCATGATTGTGTAGGTAGATGCTTCAGACCAGATTGGGGAAAAAGACATTTTGGCAAGCCTATAACACCATTGTGCTATAAGTTGTAATCAGAATCTTTATTTCACATAGATTGATGTTCCTAACGATTATTGATATAAGTGATCTTTCACATCTTGCCCGTACATGCAATAATCTGTATGTGATTATGCGGAATAATTGACCCAAACCCCTATGTGATTCGTTGTGTAATGTCAAGTGACAGGACTTTTTTTTTAACCATCGAGATGAATGTACCAATTTGGAAGCTGAGAATTCAAGCTTTTAAAAACTGCTTGATCATTAAGGTGTTAATTAATCAGGAAGATGACTATGTCAGCGTATGACTAATTTGAGAGAGGAAATGCCATATTTACAGGAATTTGATCTTACAGGATTCGTAATTGACACTAAAGTGACAGTGAACTTTTTCCCTGCAATAAGTTATTCTAAATTTCTTGACTTGCTTAGCGTACTTATTCAAGTTGATCATTTCTTTTGAAAAGATAGTTGCTCGCATATCAAGACTAAAAAACTGTGCAAAATACAAAATTCTATGGCGCGTTCGCTTTGCTTAGAGTGAAGCCCCTCCCCCTAAGGACAACTAAAATTATAGTTCTGGGGGGGGGGGGGGCTCGGGCTCGTTAGGTTTGAACGAAGAAGGACATCCGTCTCAAAATATTACAGTGTATCAACTTTTTAAAGGAATGCTGACTGGTATACAGTGAAAGAGTCAAAGTATATAATAGTTTTTATTTTTGGAATCTGAATCTTATTGAATAGTAGTTATCTATAGTAGATGTAAAACTAGCGCTTTGCCCATTGATTGACATCGTTATATTGTTCCTCCCCTCCACCCCTCTTTCTCTCTCTCTCTCTCTATTTCAATCCCTCCCTCTCTTTCTCATTATCTGTTGGCCTATCTCTCGCAATCGCTGTAAAAGTCTGTCCAATCCCTCAACTCCACCCATTTTATTAAAACACTGCTTCTAATTTCTCAATAATTATCTATTTCCTAATTTTGTTTTTCTCTATTTTACCTTTCCCCACCCCCACACTGCCACCGTTAGGTTTACATCACTCTTTCCCCTCTATCTTTTCCTCTCCTCAATCCTACATCTCCTCACACCAACATCATAATTGAGATCAAAGTGGAAATGTGTCTGTATGTCACTGAGAAGGTCGCCTGTTTGCCTGCGGTAAATATGGAAACTAGTCTAAATAAGAGGCGAAACCCTGGATGTTTAACAGTTCCATAGTTACCTTGTGCAAGCAATTCCTACCGACACACTCAAACATGTGCATAATTTGTATAATGATCAATGTTATACCGTAAATTCACGGACTATCTACCTTTTTATCTGACAGTGGATTGTCCACGTGGTATGTATTCTTCGGACCTAGGACCTGCCACCCAGCCTATCTGTAAACCCTGTCCTCAGGGCCTCTATCAAGACACACCAGGTCGAATCTCATGCCACGTATGCCCTAGTGGTACAACCACCACCTCTACAGGCGCCATCAACGTTAGGCAGTGCAAAAGTAAGAAAAATGATATTAGTTACCATTTTTTAGGCGAGGGTCGTTCATTAGGTTTAAAAAGAGAAATACCACGATTTTGACCATCACACAGACTTTTCTTAAAATCCAAATTTGCCCTGATAAAGTATACCTGAAGTGTATTGAAATATCAATTACTACGTAAATTTCTTGGTGGTTATCTACGGTAGATAGAAAACTAGCGCCAAGTAATTTATTGATTTAGAGATGACATAGGCTCAGTGCTAATCTGCCCTCGATCATGTAGTAATAAATTGAATTAATGATTGTATCAAGTCTTAATTTGAAAGTAAATGTAGGTCTTCAGTTACAAAGATCAGAATCAAGTTCAACTTAATTTTGATAAGCGGCTATAAAACAGTTTAGGACGACGTCAAAAATGAATACACGTCTGAATACAATTTGTTCCCTCTCGTTATTCTCTCTCTCTCTCTTTCTCTCTATATATATCTCTCTCTCCCTCTCTTTCTCTCTTTCCTTCATTGTCCTTCTCTTCCTCTATCTTTTCCTCCATATCTCTTTCCCCCTCTCATTCAGCACAAGCTATAGAAACAGAACCACAGCCTTAACTGAAGTCCAGGGGTTCTACTCATTTTTGCTCAGATGGGTCTACAGTGGAGGATCTCTTGCTTTCTTCCAATAGTTATATCCATAGACATTGCCATTTGTTATGTGTCATAGGTACCTCTTAACACAATATGGGTGGGCATGCCATACGTGCCAAACTGCTCAAACAATGGGCACCCATTACAGGATTTCACTGTATAGGGGAGACTCGGGTAATTATGGCCCCCTTTTTCAAATTTCCTATTACTACCATTAAATGAAAAGTCCAATGATATTCTAATTATGTAAAAATACAGTCAATCTATATACCTATAATATACAAAAGAAAGTATAAACCTGCTACTTCTCATTTGCATATTAATTACCATTATGTTAACAACTTTGTGGGGCCATAATTACCCCACGGGTTGAAGTATTTATGGCCCCTATTGTAATGACTGTATGAATTCAAAGATATTATGCTAATTATCGTTATGTATAATAAATGTTGTTGGGTATTCCTAATACACTTATCAAACACCAACAATGATTTAGTCAATAATTGGTTCAGCCAAAATGTTGAAATTTTGCAATCAAAGCAATACATATATTTATGTACAAAATCGTACAAGTTAATGTCCCCATCTACGCTTATACACTGTTTATGCATTGGGGGCCATAATTACCCCAAATGACATTTTCAATTTGATCCCCCTTTACAGCTCTACTCTTGAAGATATTCAGGTGGAAGTTTTTCTGTTGTGTTTTTTACTTCCTATTGTTTCAGTTTCAATCAAAATTTCATCTTAAATGATTTTAATTAATGATATCACACCCCACATAAAAAAGCAGACTTGCCACTTTCCAACAAACAGAATTGTAATTGCCGTACATTTTAGGCTCCCCTAAGCACAAAATTTCATGTAAATGGCTTATTTTTCTCATATGATAGTAGGAAGAGTTTAGCTAGGCATGTGTAAAAATTAAATTATCATTGTGTAATGCAGCAAAGAATTATAAGCTCTCGAAGACAAAGGGGCCATAATTACCCCAGGGCCATAATTACCCCAGTCTCCCCTATGATAATAGATTTGTGTAATAGCCCACATCCTTTTTCAGATTGGCTACCTCAAAAGGCTAACTGGAAAAGCGCTATATAAAAAAAAGAAAGAAGATATTATTACATGTGAATCATATTAGTGAACAGTAAATAGTACTGTTACCAGGAATTTTATGTAGGCTTACAGCTAAACTGTGTTGCAATTCCATGTGGCAAGGGGGTGTGATTTGAGTAGCAAATAAAGAATTAAGTGATTTCAATAGGATGAGGATGAATTACTACAGTGAACCTTTGGTGATCAATCTGTAACAGCAAAAGATCTCACAGAGAGAGACCTTTATAAAGAGCATGGGTCAGAGATTCTAATATAATGAGGCAATTCTTACAATCATTTTTTAAAGCTAAACTAGTGTTATAGTCATGACATTGAATTGTGAAAGAAACTATCTCAAAGTGATGGAAAAGGTTGATAACAATGCATCTAAGAATTGTTTATTAATGTGAGGTTTTGGAATCAAGAAAAAAAAAATTTGCCAATATGCACTGCACTCAAAAATGCATGTACAGGACTACATGTACATGTGCTCACTTGTTCGGGACCCTAACATATCACCTTTTTATGTCATATCATCACTATGAGGGCATTTGAAGAGCAATCCGTTTCAGTGGAGCTTTCTACTATAACAGTCATCCTAAATACCTTGAAAATAATTTGAAAGCTCACAATTATTTTGTAGACCAATGGTTCACCTTTCCCACTACACTAGATTCTCTTTAAGCATTTCAAGACTATGGCATGTATTGTGTATTAAATACCTGATGTAACAAACCCACATTTTTTTTGTTTTTTTGTTGTTGTTGTTGTTGTTTTTTTTGGGGGGGGAGGGGGAGGGGGTTCCAAACGTTTGTGTCATAAAGGGTTCCCCCTTCACATGAATCAGTCGAAGAAGCAAAAATATTGTTCTGCTTCAGACTTGTATAATAGAAAAATCACAAAATGAAAATCAACTTGAATTAATTCTCATCTTGCATGGATTTCATCATTCCAATTTTTGTCTTATTTTATCAGTCCAGACAGTACCATGTAACAGATAGTTACAATAAATTGCAGATTGATTATAACTAATCAGGATTCCTGTTGTATACGCTAATTGCATTATTGTCTATCTGAATGGTTATCTTAATTTTGCAATTTGGACGATCCGCTATACAGAAATTGATTGATATTGTATGATACTGTCGATGTTATCGCCAAATTTTACAGATCGAAAGGTACATCCGTGACAGTGCCACTTTTGCTATGTGAAGCAGTATGTGTAACCGCCATCTGCAAAGGACGTATTGATCTTTTGCCTTAAATTTTCACCATTGTATATGTTGGGTCGCCTGAACTGATCGTAACTCTTCATATAACAGGGTACAGACTTTCAGACAATGGAGATTCTCTTATTCTCTCTGCGTTAAAAAAATAAAAAATCTTATTAAATGCATCCAAATTAACAAAAGTATTTCAAATTTATTTGAAACTATGTTTCTTGTACACATAATTTTGCCAGAGATGAACATTAAAATGTATATAATTTTATCAAGATTAAGCTTCTGTCATCGACATTTTTTCTTGGTTTGTAAATTTTTGTTTTTATACATTAGTGATTGAATGTAACTGAGTCATGTCTTTACAAAACTTCAACAGTATTTTCAAGATTGCATATAGTTCTTGGTGTGACATCACTTCACCTAAGCAAGTCTGAAAGATAAAAATATTTCCCGAGATCTATAATCTTGTGTAAACTTAGTTTTATATTTCAGAATCAAATGGATTGTATTCTTAGGAAAAGTCTGCTCTTCAAGTGAACAAAGGTATTATCGGTGATTACAAAAGGATTCTGTATTTGAAAGAAAATTATGAAAGATTGCTTGATTGAAAGCATGGTACAAAATAAAATACTTATACATGTATTTCAGCCAAGTACCAGGTATACCTTAGTGATTATCATAACATGACTAAACAGTAACTGTAATTATGTATTATTTGGTTTCCTAAACTAACGAAAGGTGACCTTCGTCAACCTGCATAAAGAGTTACTATTATAATAATTATGCGATCAATGGTAACTACCATGGTAACATTGCTCAATGGCCAATCAAAATGTAGTATTGCTAGAAAGTTACCATTGATGGAAAATTTACTATAATAGTAGCTCTTTATGCAACGGGCCAAGATCACATGCCTTTAACACATGACCTGCAGGAGACAATTAATGAATGATGATGATTACAGTTTTTATATCGTTATTGCTATAATGTTACACTACCTCCTCAAGAGGCAATGGAACAACTTTAAATGTCAGGAGAGGGGAGGGCTGAACATGCAAAAAAAGCATAATCTGATAATTATTTCCATGTTTTTATGCATGGCGACGAAAAAAGTTTAGATGGGGGCCTGCCCCTACTATCGGTGGCCCTGATTAAGAGTTATATTGTTCCTCTCGATATTGCTTTAAAAGCTTTCAATCATGGAGATGTTTCGAAGGCATCTTCAGTTTATACAAATCATTCTCCTATTTATCCAATTAAGCTCAGAAACTTCCATTTTGGCTATAAGATCTTACTAGCATTGTCCCTCTTTCGGTCCTTCAAGTGAGCATCTAAGATTTCTCCAAACTCCTCTCTCCCCAGCAACTGATAGGCTACTGATAGAAGCATGCCGATCATCGAATGAAAGTGCTCATGTCCGAACGAGAACAGGTCTAGGCCTAGTTCATAGCCCTGGCCGTAGTCACACTCGTCGTTAGCAAACTGGATCAACGTGATTATCTCCTGAAGACTGTCAGAATATCGAGCTTTCTCCTGTTCGGTCTTACTATCAACAATCCTCTGTAGTATCTTCTTTAAATCACCTGGGGAGAAAAAAGAAAAAATGTATCTTCAAGGGAAAAAAAATACCTAAAATGGTAATACAGCCTATTCCCATTATAATGAGGTGATTGGTACCATTTGAATTAACTTGCTGTAACAAAATCTAGTTAGCATACACAAATTAATAGTGGGGAATAGGCCTATTTATAATGAAATCCTGTGCTCATAATATTGGGAGTGGACTGTATTCAGTTCAAAGGAAATGAACCCTTTTTGACAAATATGGCTTACTTTGAAGGAAGACAAATCATGGAAGTACATTAGGGAAAGTTGTGTGGAACTGGAAGGGATATAAATGAAAAGAATTTAAATATACCTAGAAGATGAGATCATAATTGAGAAATCTCTCATTGGCAACGCAGATAATGTTTGTGATGTCTGAATTTGGGGAATTCTTTCATATAGTACAAAGGGTTTTAATTTGGCAAGGTCATTTCTTGTACAAATTTCCTCTACAAATGAAAACATCGCAAGGATTAAAAAATTCTGAGAGTTCCCTACAACCGAACCCATACTGTCCAATGGTACAACGATCCCCGATTTACCATCAGTTTCTGGTAGTTCTCTGTAACCCACACCCATAGCCTACTGTCCAGTGGTACAAGATCCTTGCCTTACTATCCGTTTCTGGAAATTCCCTGTAACCCACACCCGTACTGACCAATGGTACAATGATCCTGACTTACATATACCATCCATTTCTGGCAGTTCCCTGTAAACCACAACAGTACTGTCCAGTGGTATAACAATCCCTGACAATCCATCCATTTGTGGTAGTTCTCTGTAGCCCACACACATACTGTTCAGTGGTAGAAAGATCTCTGATTTACCATCTGTTTCTCTAAGTTCCCTGTAACCCATACTGTCCAAGGGTACAACGATTCCGATTTTACCATACGTTTCTGGAAGTTCCCTGTAACCTACACACATACTGTCCAAAGTTCCCTGTGAATCACATCTTCACTTTCCAGTGGTACAAATATCCTTGACTTACCATCCGTTTCTGGTAGTTCCCTGTAACCCACACCTGTACTGTCTAGCGGTACAACGATCCCAGCCTTGTGGAAAGTCTTAGTGACCACCTTCTTGTCTCGTGCTTTCATGGTCTTTGTGCGAGCTTCTAGAGAATGGTTGCATTTCTTGGCCCACTCTGTCAGAGACTTGTCCCTCTTCTTTAGGCTCTCTAGTTTCGTCTTGTCCTTTGTTTGTTTGGCAAGTTTATCCATGTGTAACCTGAGAGAAAATTCAAATGTAAAATGGTTAAGCAGATAAAAATGGACTCTTAGTTTGAAGGTTAAGTTTCCCTGCAAAAGAGTTCAAATGTAAGGTGTTTTAAGCTGAGCAACCCAATTCAAGGAAAAGTTAATGAGAATTCTCATTGAATCACCATAGTCTAAATAGACTAATATAGCATATTTGAGACCAGCCAAATGTTATCAAATTAAAAAAAAAAAATAGCTGGGTAGCTTTTGCAAACACTTAACCCTAAAAAGACTGGGCTATTTTGACACACATAAAGACTGGGGGGGGGGGGGCTCATTCAGCCCCCCCCTAAGATCTCGGCCGTTGAGCGCGCGATCGCGCCGAAACTTGGCACGCGCGTTACCCACTGCATACTCTCCAAAAACAATGAGTCATATTCTCCGAAAAATTTCATTACTAATTAATTATGCTAATTTATGCATAAAATCTAAGATTTGCTCTAATTAATTAAAAAAAGCTCTAAAAAAAAGTGCTAATTTTTGGTTTACAGGCTCTTTGTAGGCTTCTGGTGAAATGCGTTAAAAAAAAAAAATCTTTACAAGATTTTTTTTCTTATGTATTCTATTGTTTTTAAAATTTCTTATGTATTTCTTTGTTTTTCGACTTTTTGTTTTTTATTGTTTTTTCAATGGAAATCATTGGTGACAATATTTTAATCATAAACAACCTTAAATTAATTGATTTTGATAAGTTAAAGAGAAAATAATGATACATATATGAATTTTGGCTAAAAACACAATTTACATTGGATTTGTACACAAAATCACGTATTTGAGCAAATTTGGGTCTGACGCACGGTTACAAAATGTTACGTAATTTCGAAACCGCGTACCCGGGCCTCGCAAATTTGGTCTCAAAAGTTGCGCGAGACTTGAAAGAAAATAGTCATGAAGTCTCGGCGAATTTTTTTCACGCGTTGCGAAGTTATCGCGAAAAATGTCGAGGGGGCCCGGGGGCTGAATGAGCCCCCCCCCCCCCCAGTCTTTTTAGGGTTAAAACCAACAGCGCACATAAGCACACATAGGCATGTGGCTTCACTGATAAAATCTGTTGTATTTAACCAGAGTCCTGTTGAATGACACAGTGCACAGCTTATTTTGCAAATTGCAAAGATATTAATTTTTAATCAGAATGATTTGGTAAATAATATCCATTCAAATGTACACAGAGAAAATGCTACAATGGGGAATGTATTTCCTGAAAAAAGTTGGATGGTCTATCATAAACTACAGAGCAGACTGATTGTTCTAGAAATTCTTGCCAAACATGGTACAGTCTACTCCCATGATAACAAGCAAATAATAGAAGGAGAAAGGCTAGTCTTTTTTATTTCTCCAAGATAAAAAGTTACTTTACAGGTGTTCTTGCAGGTCACAAATCCAACAGGTTTAACCGGAGGGGTGGAGTATCTTATCTGTTCATTTTTTGGGGGGTGGGGGCACTCAGCGGCAAATGCCATTCCATACCCTCTCATTGATGTTATCCCAACAGTGTGTATTAGGTTTCAATACACATCCTCAACCGATGAAACAAAAAAATAATAGTAATAATAATAAAAAAATAAACCCCTAATAAAAAACATAATATACTAACTTCACTGCAGCAAATATATTCTCCCCCTGTGGTGTAATGGTACAGCCCTCCTTAGCTGAGTTTGATGCAATAAACACAGGAGCTTTCTGAGGTTCATCCCTGGAAATAGAGAAAAAATACAATTCATGAAATTAAACTGGAACATTGATCATAAAATAGTATCATACGGTAATAACACTGGACCACACATAAAAACATTTTTAATAGATTATTACCCGAGTCACTGGATTCACTCATTATTCAGTGCTTGCAGACAGACAGACATGGCATTAAATTCAAATATCAATGGTATTCACACTTTACCAGGTACCCATGGGTAGACGAAGAGCAATTTCCCTAAAATGGCTTGCTCAAAGACATAAGTACTGTGCTATGGATTGTAAAATGTTGTTCATATCCAGGCTATGTCTAGCATGGCTTGATAACATCTCTAAAGGAAATCAATTTATAAAATATTTTGTTTAGATAATGAAAGCTTTATCTGTCAAAGGCTTGTTTTAAAAGTACATATTTATTGTTTTTCAGTATAACATTCTCAAAGAAAGTACCGTACTAAAAACTTTTCAAATCCAATTTAACTTGAAAAGAAATTGATGTTAGATAAAGAATTGGAATGTGAAAATCTACAGATTTTGAAGATCCATTTTCACCATTTCTATTTGCTGGCCTATAAATGTTTAACTGTACATACTAGACCAAAAAAATTGAGACTAGATTACCTATAGTATCCCAGGTGATGTTGTTTCTTCTCATCTCCTACAAGCACTGTCTGAAACTCTGGAGGGTCATAGAAGAACCTATGGTGCAAGACATAATTGGGTCTCTGTCCTTTGACACATTTCAGTCTTCCTGCCATGACATCATATGGACCACCAAGTACCAAGCCAACATCTTCCTTCAGTGCTTCTACAAAGACATACGACGGGCAAAGAAAAATAGCCAACAATTAATGATTTTTTTTTAAACATTAAAGACCCCCTAAATATAACACAGTCAAATAAAACAAACGAATCAAAGCAATCTAAAAAATTCAATGTAGATTTTGCTGCATGACTAGCATGTCTTTTGTACATCATGGGCAAACAAACAAAAAGTACCAATAATTTAATAAATTGTTTGCACTTTTATGGGAACACAAAATGGAAGTTTGAAAGAATAATATTAAGATTCCACCTAACTTGAACTGATAAGCAAAACTTTAAAAGAAAAACTGCCAAATTCTTTTATTTTTCTGTTTTAAATGATTGTCAAAAACTTTATATAATATCTACCTTCACAAAAAGAAAAGAAAAAATTAATTTAACAAATCTTTCTTAGGACAGGCTTAACATAAAGGAATATTCCAACTACACACCATACATTTTATCACAATATTAATAGGGAACCATTATTACCTGAAGGATCTGCATGATTGACACTCTTACAGTAGTCCCAGAAATCAAAGAAATCTTGTGGCATTTCAACTTTGAACTTTAACCTCAATTCTTCTCGGATATCGATGTTTGGAGGTGTATCAGGTTTCTCATCAACATCACTATTTTGATCTGGAGAGTCGAAACGAAAAACTATTTGTTTTACATTAATACAGAAAAGTTATACCTTATTGAGTCAATCTGAATATTCAATTTTAATCAAATGGACACTAAATTGCGAATATTACAAAAAATCAATAAAATTATTAAAATCAAATAATTGTTTACTAACAATATCTCCAAAATTCATTTTCTTTTTCCTGTCAAACTAAATTCTTCCCATTTTTTTTAATGAAAAATGGCACTGTAAGGTCTAATTTTCTTTTTTTTCTAATTTTTCTTTTCTTTTTCTTCTGGAACAACCATGTAGATAGCCTATAGATGTAAAACAGTGTCAAAAAGTATTGGTATTTTGTATAAACTTCAGTTTCTTCCCAAAAAAATCTTAAAATTGTTATACCATTCCCTTATATCGTCTCATATAAACTATTGTATCACTGTTTGGGGCTTCACAGCAAAGAAAAACATTGCAAGGATTCTAAAATTACAGAAAAGAGGTATCCGATTAATAACACATTCTTCATATCTATCTTCCAGCAAACCTTTATTTATAAACACTAATATATTACCTATTCACGAATTTATATCGCTGGAAACTGCTATGTTTATGTTTAAGCTACAAAATAATATGCTTCCTGAAGTTTTTAGTAATTATTTTACCATGAATTATTGCATCCACAATTATAATACAAGAAATGCACATAATATTCACCCCCCTTTTAATCGAATTGCATTAACACAATCTTCCATATTTTATAAAGGCTCAGTTCTATGGAACAACCTTCCCATCTCCCTTAAGAATAGTAGGACAATATATCAATTCAAAAGACAGTGTAGGCAATATCTTTTTCATCAAATGTAATAATTTACAAAATGTATTTTCCAGTTTTCTATATTCCCTCCTTTTTTTCGCTTATATATTTTTGTATCTTGTAATCATATTTCCATTTTTATGTATCCTAAGTTTAAACCAGTTTTTGTTTTGCATGTTTTTGAGGATCATTTCCAACAAGCCATTTATGTGCTTTTTATGATCCTCCCACCAAAGATAATTTGTATTACCTTGTTTGTTTCTATATTTATATGTATGTATGAGCTTGTATGAAATGTTTTTATCTTGAAGTGGAAATAAATGAATTGAATTGAATTGAATTAATAATATTATACAGACTTGACATGTTTTAAAAAATGATCTAGATTCTAGACTATGATCTCTACTTTAATATTCAATGGGAAAATTATACCTTCATTCTCGTTTTCAGAGATTTCCTCTGGATCCACTCCATCTGTTCCGCTTGGGAGATCTTGCTCTTCATTTCTATTTTCTTCTCTTTCTTCTGTCATCTTTTGCCGCTTTGAAGGTCGACTCTCAACATCCTGTATAAAGTAATAAAAAACAATTAGACTCTATAAGCCACCATATACTGCACCGTGCTAGCAAGATTTTAAACAGACAGAGATCATCTTCTTTTGTCAAAAACTAAGAAAAAGTAGGCCTATTAAGCGTTTAGTGAAGTATTACCAAGAATATATAAAGAAGAGTCTTCCCATCAAGTTAATAATTTTTTACATCTGAAATACGGAATTCAAACAAACTCATGTCTTCATGAGTCATATTATTTAAATAGAGTCTAACGTTACACTTTAGTTTAAAAATGTATAAATAAGCTAGTCTTCAACTAAATATCTAAAAGAGCAGAAAAGCGATAACATTAACAGTGCATAGGTTTCAATATAAACATGGTAATTAAAAACACGTACCTCTTGAAGTTGAAGAAGTTCATCATCACCAATATCTTCCTCTTCGACTTCATTTTCATCATTTAATTTCCTTCCTGGATGTTGAAATCTCTGGAGATGCTCCTCACTCTTTCGGTAACATTTGCCTCCATATTTACACTCAGGCTTATCTCCCATAATGGTATGTCTGTCTGTATTCTACAGAATAATTAGTCAGCTTATAAAATGAACACTAATAGACCATCCAGATCCGAATTTTATAGTTTTCCGATCCCCACCAGTACCACAGAATGAGAATATGACCTGTCTTCCACCCTTCAAGAGCGAAATGTATGGGAACAAGAAGAGCAAAACATTAACACACCCAGCTAGGCCAGTACACATGCACGGCGCGCGCAATATCAAATGAATGATGGAGTATAGATCCACACAAGGATGAATTATTATCCAAATTTGAATCTAGCATCAGTTCATCACATCAAAAGACAACTTCAATAAAAAATATCGATTTTTTAACACTTATTTTATAATGATGAAATATCACTGATGGAAAAATGAAATTTATTGGATTACGTTATTAAAAATTTTACTAGGTTTTACATGAACATCTTGAAAGAGGTCACACTTTTTATGGTCACCTGATTGATCCAAAAAGCCGTGGCTTACCAATGACGTCAGAGTTGCCTGGTTTCTGTCAACAATTTACACGGGATTTCTGGAGAGAGGACGAGTAAATCTCCATTAAATTCACACTGCCAAGCACAATGGTTCGTATTTTATTTTGTATTTTGTTAATTTGCTTTATTAAACTTCTTACCCTACAGATTAGCAGTGGAATAACGATACTGTACTTAAGTTTTGTGAACATTTTTGTTGGTTATATATTTTGTGTCGTGATCGTCATGATCGTGATTCGTGTGAATCAATATGTGAGCATTGCAATTTGCATGTGTGACTGTGAGTGGCTGTAGTGCAAATTCAATGTGAGCAGTGTCAGTGAAGACTGTGTGAGCTAGCTGTGTGTTGTTATGGGGAGAGATTGTTTCCTTGTCCCTTTTTGCAATTTGCCAAATTGTCAATGCAATATGCAGAGGTGCCTATACATCTATCATCTGCACATTGAATTTGAGCCAGAGGTTACAATGAAAATATTGTTTTCATAATATTATGAAAACAATTAGCCTACACAAATTAACAACCTTCTTTAAAGTGGTCGGGGGGTTGGTACCGCCACTACCGCAGGTTGGTACCAGCCCTCCCTTTGGTTTTTGATAAGTTTGTAAGACCCACTAGACCAAAAATACAAAGCTCAGAAATTCTCTGTCTTCAGGTCTTTGTCAGTTAGTTTGTGGCCTCAAACCCAGTTGAAAGGCAAATCCAAAACGACCGCAAGTGCTTTAAATTAAGTTCACAGCTGAAATTTTCAATACCCCTCAGTACATAAACTCATTCTCTGTCAAAACTACAGTGGACTGGAACCATCTTCCAGATTCCATAGCAACATCCCAAACAGTGGCAAACTTCAAGGCCACTGTTGAAGACCAGTTCCTCCTGGCAGTAGGCTAATCCTTCGCCCAGCCCTTTTTCTTTCCAGTGCATTGTACCACAACGATCCAGATCCATACACTCATATCTGCTGTAGAATCTATACGGTTGTATAAAAATTTGGTATCTAGAGCAGGCCTCTACAAAAAATTTATTTTTCACTGCCCTATTGGGCAAGTTTTTTGCTTGCGCGAAATTCGGAAAAAAAATAAATAAATAAAATAAAAAAATATCTAAACAAATATCGTATTGAAAAATGAATGAAATCATTTTCATGCCAAAATTATGTTTTTTTCTACATGTGAC
Organism: Paracentrotus lividus; assembly: GCA_940671915.1. NCBI lineage: Eukaryota > Metazoa > Echinodermata > Echinoidea > Camarodonta > Echinidae > Paracentrotus > Paracentrotus lividus. The sequence continues at coordinate 31,333,452 of CALNVZ010003428.1, forward strand.
AAAAAGAAAATAATTGCATTGAAATAAATATTAAATAAAAAAGGTAAGTAGGAAAATGCATCCAAATTATAAATGAGTCTAGATTTTAAGACTAGCACCATACATCGGAAACTTTGCTTGCCTGCCTGTTGTTTTCACTTGCCCCGGGCAAGCGGGTTTGTCGCGCCCTGCGTGAGCCTCCCACCCCTTAATTTTCCCATTTTGTGAGTCATGTGTAGTAGTTTTAATGCCAATAATCTAGTATCTCTAAACTATTGAATAATAAAACAACCCAAATAATGTAATTAGAAAAAAAAAAACTCACCAGTTTTCAGCCACTTTTTAGTCTCTTTGGGACTTTGTGAGATTGTATTGTATCTTGCAAAATATACAGAAAAATCTCACAAAAATGTTGCATGCTGCGAATATCAGGTTCAGAATGCAACATCAAGAAAATAGCTGGATCCAGAAAGAGGCATTGTTCAGTCACTGATTGTAAAAAACAGCACTTTTTGTCATTCAGAACTCCAGGGCTCTTATTCAATATTGTCATTTCCCCCTCCCCCCCCCCCCTCTTTTAAAGAGCAATTTTTTTTCATATGATCAATGATCCTCCCCCGCCCGCTCCCACATGAAAAATCTGTGCTCTCTAAGAAAAGAGGAAAAATGTATTGGTATTAGGGCCTACATCACACATATTAAAATGGTCATAATGCCATTAGGAGTATATCTATAGATCTACATTTATAAGTGATCTCAACTTTAAAAAATTAAATATCTTTCTTTTTTGTTGTAAGATTTTGCTGAAACTTTCATGATTATATATTTTTTTTTGGGGGGGGGGGGAGGGCATTCTTTTGAAATTCAATTTTCTGTGAAGTGTGCATTCTCAACTTCTGCATGTGTTTGAATTGAGACACCGTTAATGTTAAAGGACTCATCCGGGCTGGAGTTTGCATTATAAGAAAAATAGAGTAAAATCGAAAAAGCACAACACTGAAAATTTCATCCAAATCGGATAAGAAATAGCAAAGTTATGAATTTTCTTAGGTTTTGAATTTTTTTTTAGGAAACAGTTCTTCAAATTGGCAAACTGATGATGTCTCAGTCCCCCTACTTTCTTTGTATTTTATTGTATGAAATACCAATTATCAAGATTTTCTGCCCCAAGGACATAAAAATACGGATTAATCCTTGTGGAATGTTCAAGGTCACAAGTGCTTTTACTTATTTCAGTATGAGGGACAAATTTTCTGTACATGCAATATATGAAAAAATGAGATAAATAGGATTTCATAATAAAAATACACAAGAAGTAGGGGACTGTGACATCATCAGTTTGCTCATTTGAATATTCAAAATATTCAAATAAGACAATGAGACCATTGCCAAGAACTGTTTTACAAAAAAAATCAAGACCTAAAAAAATGCATAACTTTTTTATTTTCCATCCGATTTTGATGAAATTTTCTGTGTTGTTCTTGATGAATTTTACTTAATTTTACAAAAAAAATTCATTTCAGCCCGGACTCCTCCTTTAATGTTAATAAAATTTCAATGCCTTTGTTTTGTAGCCTGACTCAAAGTCGTCAGAGAAGGTTGCAGTGAAGGTGGTGGCAAGATGTCGGCCATTCACAGATACAGAAAAAGAAAAGGGTGCTGCAAGAATAATCAAGATGTCTGGAGACAAGACTACATTGCAGAACCCGCAGCAGGGGGGCACCGGAAAGGTTAGTGAATTCAATTAACTATTAATTTTTTTCCATTTAACAATTCAATTTTCCCAGTCAACTTTTATGATAATGGTAATAATAAGAATTAAAAGAAAGTTCTACAATTTCAATGGGAGGCTCTCAAAGTTTGGTATACCTTCTTTTTTTTCTGGGAGGCATTCTATTAATTTTTAATTTCTACAATAAAGTTATAAATGATTCTGCATCTGCATTGTAGCATCAATCTTTTATCACTTTACTGTAGAGATGAGAAATTTATACTAAAAAAAAAAAATCTTTTAATAAGTGCATCTTTCTTTTAATCACAATATAGGAAGCAGTCTTTGCTTTTGATGCCAGCTACTTCTGGGACACACGGACTGTAAGTATACTTTACATAAACTTTTATTTTAAAAAAGAAGAATAAATAAATAAATGAAAGAAGAAAAAAGTGAAAATAAGGAATTACCTGTGAGGTTGCTTTCACACTTTTTTCATTATATTTTGGAAGAATATTATAGGGAAAAAGGTCAACTGGAAAAGATTGCCCTTCAGATGCTCTTACATACATAAAGTTAAGGAGGACAAAAAGCAACTCAAATTTTCGGACTGAACATTTATGTGTAGACGTCACATACATGCACAAATTCAGTGCAGGTGACTTAAGTGAAATTGAGCTAATTTTATGACTATATTTTTGGTTATTCTAAGACCCTAGAGCATATAACTATTCTTAGATACATTAAATGTGTAATAAACCTTTGCCAATAATAACTTGAGAAAATTGAACCAAATTTCAATTTCATGACCAGAACTTACCCTATGATTCCATTTACAACATGATAATACCTTTTGTACTTTTCCTGCAGAGTTTAGTGTACAAGGAACAGTGTGAGCCACTATTGAAGAGAGCTATGGAGGGCTATAATGTGACCATCATAGCATTTGGTCCAACTAACAGTGGCAAGACCCATCTCATGTCTGGACCAATGGAAGATCCTGGTCTGGTTCCCATGGTAATTAGACCAATGATTTATATTGTAGTTTACAAAAGAATTTACTAGTCGATATTCTTCTATACTTATAATACCTATCAACGTTCTTCTGTATGTACTTCAGATACTTACTAGTGTTCTACGATATGTACATCAAATACACAGTTTAAGGTTTCTTTTTAAACAATCACAATTAATATATAAGTGCATACTTGTTATTATTGGCAATAAAATCACCATTTTGTATTCTAGAGTGCAATAAGTGTATCTGAAGCCAACATTGTCTCATATCATATTTAATGTCATTGCTATTCGTCCAGAATTGTATGTATTTCATTTTCAAGAGCAAAAGACATGAAGATGTCTAAAGTAGATTTGAAGGTTTGACACCTCACTAAAAGTTGTCAGTGGAGTAAGCTTTCATGTCTAGACAGTCATATATTGATATTCATAAGATTGTGAAATCTAAGTATATATACATGTATGATAACAATACTTAAAAAGCTAAGATATACACATTATTCCTGTCTTTACTTCTTATTCATAATGACTTTAATTGTTATTTCTGTATTTTTAGATCAACCGCAGTCTCTTCAAGCAGATCAAGAACTCCAAGAAACAATTCCTAGTGACAGCTTCATTCCTTGAGGTAAGCCATACATTTCAGGGCTCAGTAACATTAAGATTTTTCAATCAGTCGCAAAGTGGCAAAAGCCAATCACAATCATTATTACACATGCTTTTTGTTTAAAAGACAGATCAGCGACCAATTACAATTGCCCATTCAAATTTACTTTTGATGGCAAATATTTGTGTTATAGGGCCCAGTAGGGTTTTTCTGTAGGCAAGAAGGATACATTTGTTCAAACAGGGATACCCACTTATCATGGGCATGGGACTATATACTTTTTGTAAACTTTTAAATTTCTTGTCATAAACACTGCAGAATTTTAACCAAACTGGGCAGGGATCATGCACAAACCTCTTGTTATTGAATTAGAGCATATTGTAAGAGCACCATTGAGTCAAATGATTGAATAAAACTGGCATCCCTGATCCTAATGCATGTTTTATAGAGTAGGCTATTTGAGTGCTGATGTCATAATCATCTGTAGTTTAGTTACTGGTTTCAAACATTACAACCTGTACATGAGTTTGACATGAATATGTATAGCAGTATGGGCTGGACTCTGGCACATATAGGTTTTGTTGCGATCAAGTTGCTAAATAGAACTAGCAACCTTTATCACAATTTTGGTACTCTACATTCCGCAATGTTTGTTTTTGTTTTGTGTAGGTAATGGATGAACACATGACTGATTTACTGAACCCACACACAGATGACATGCAGATAAGACACCACCCACAGATCGGAATGTAAGTCATGTTTAATTTGTACCATTGTACTCTTGTACTTTAGTTAAAGTAACAGATCCAGGCTTACATCACACAATTGAAAGTACTGGCCCGTGCCCAAACATAATTCCCCAGACAATTGGGCCTGTACAATCTATTGAAATTGGGAATCGTGGATCCGCGCCTGAGTTATATCAAGTCTTTTACACAAAAGAAGGACTAATGCATCTAGGCTTAAGATGTTGCAATAATATATTAGTTGAATTTAATAATGGGGTGCAAAATACTCCTCCTTCTTGCGATTATTCTTTTCCAACACAAAGAACATACCATCTCTCACTCGTAATATTTTGATGATATAGATTATTGTAACATTTATATGGATCTTAAAACAAAATATCCACTTTGGTGTAAATGCACTTAGTTTTAACTATGTAGATGCAATTATTATAAATATATTAAATGATGTCAATACTATTGATTCATTCTCATTACTTTTGTATCCTTTACAGTTTTGTGGATGGTTTGTCGGAGCTGGTGGTGAAGAGTGGAGACGATTTGTCACGATATTATGACCAGGGTAGCAGAGCTAGGAAGATGGGTGCTGCTGATATCAAAGCTCATCGAGCAAGGTAATAATATGAATAAACTAAGACTTGTCATGATATTATGACCCGAGAGCAGAGCTAGGAAGATTGGTGCTCCTGATATCAAAGCTCATCGAGCAAGGTAATAATATGAATAACCTAAGACTTGTCATGATATTATTATCAGGGTAGCAGAGCTAGGAAGATGGGTGCTGCTGATATTAAGGCACATAGAGCAAGGTAGGAATAGGATTTGTCTACCTGTACAAAGTCAAATTTTTAAACTATTAATTCTAAAGTTTGAACCTGGATCCAACAAAATACATGTATACCTGACCCTTATCTAAGATTTATTTGCAATCAGACCCTTGACCCTATGGCCCGTATTCTCAAAAGCCGCCTAACTTTAAGCCTAGCCTAAATCTGTGGTTTAAATATGACCTGCTAAAAGGGAATCAATCCCAAAAAGTAGATGTTCAATTCATCATAATTTTTGGTAGTAAAACTATTAAAAACTGCTTGGGAATGATAAGTACAAAAGTTTCACTTACAATTAAAACATGATTCCAGAATTCCATGAAGGAGATAGGAACATGCAACATAGACCGATTGATTCCATTTTAGCAAGCCATACTTAAACCACAGATTTACGCCTGGCTTTCTCACTCCCTTTCTCTCCCAATATTGTAAAGTATGTCCTGCCTTTAATAGTTGTAGTGAATTACTTTTGTTGATTGATTTGACAATGTTATCCAAAAATCATCCATTGAGGTTCAATAGTATTAATTCCTTTGGCAACAAAAGAATCTACATACATAAATTTTGAGTACCTGATAGGAAGTAATTCTTTAATGCTTTAGTGGCAACGGCCCGCTTGGCTGTAATCTTGGGTAATTAGTATTTGAGGTTTGCACCTTGAGTGGGTGGATATATGGAAAATCAACAGGGCATCGACACTGAAGGAAGGCCAGTATGTGAAAGCGGAGAGGAGGAGACCATGAGTCACCTTCTTCAATGCCCTCTTCTCCCCTAATTCCCCTGCTCCCAAGCTGATCTTACTACTCTTTCGCCTAATGGAATCGCCCGCGTTCAGTACTTAATGGGTAGAGTCTAATTCAGAGTTGGATTCCCCTCAGCTTCTGCTCTCCTGGTCATAATATCATGACAAGTTTAGTTTTTCATATTATTACCTTGCTCGATGAGCTTTGATATCAGCAGCACCATCTTCCTAGCTCTGCTACCCTGGTCATAATATCGTGACAAATCGTCTCCACTCTTCACCACCAGCTCCGACAACCATCCACAAAACTGTAAGGATACAAAAGTAATGAGAATGAATAATAGTATTGACATCATTTAATATATTTATATAATTGCATCTACATAGTTAAAACTAAGTGCATTTACACCAAAGTGGATATTTTGTTTTAAGATCCATATAATGTTACAATAATCTATATCATCAAATATATACGAGTGAAGAGGATGGTATGTTCTTTGTGTTGGAAAGAATATCGCAAGAAGGAGGAGTATTTGCACCCCATTATTAAATTCAACTAATATATTATTGCACATCTTAAGCCTAGATGCATTAGTCCTTTTTTTGTGTAAAAGACTTGATATAACTCAGGCGGCGGATCCACGATTCCCAATTTCAATAGATTGTACAGGCCCAATTGTCTGGGAATTATGTTTGGGCACGGGCCAGTACTTTCAATTGTGGATGTAAGCCTGGATCTGTTACTTTTAACTAAAGTACAGAGTACAATGGTACAAATTAAACATGACTTACATTGATCTGTGGGTGGTGTCTTATCTGCATGTCATCTGTGTGTGGGTTCAGTAAATCAGTCATGTGTTCATCCATTACCTCACCAAAACAAAAACAAACATTGCGGAATGTAGAGTACCAAAATTGTGATAAAGGTTGCTAGTTCTATTTAGCAACTTGATCGCAACAAAACCTATATGTGCCAGAGTCCAGCCACATACTGCTATACATATTCATGTCAAACTCATGTACAGGTTGTAATGTTTGAAACCAGTAACTAAACTACAGATGATTATGACATCAGCACTCAAATAGCCTACTCTATAAACATCGCATTAGGATCAGGGATGCCAGTTTTATTCAATCATTTGACTCAATGGTGCTCTTACAATATGCTCTAATTCAATAACAAGAGGTTTGTGCATGATCCTGCCCAGTTTGGTTAAAATTCTGCGTGTTTATGACAAGAATTTAAAAGTTTACAAAAAGTATATAGTCCCATGCCCATGATAAGTGGGTATCCCTGTTTGAACAATGTATCCTTCTTCTACAGAAAAACCCTACTGGGCCTATACACAAATATTTGCCATAAAAGTAAATTTGAATGGGCAATTGTAATTGGTCGCTGTCTGTCTTTTAACAAAAAGCATGTGTAATAATGATTGTGATTGGCTTTTGCACTTTGCGACTGATTGAAAAATCTTAATGTTACTGAGCCCTGAAATGTATGGCTTACCTCAAGGAATGAAGCTGTCACTAGGAATTGTTTCTTGGAGTTCTTGATCTGCTTGAAGAGACTGCGGTTGATCTAAAATACAGAAATAACAATTAAAGTCATTATGAATAAGAAGTAAAGACAGAATATGTGTATATCTTAGCTTTTTAAGTATTGTTTCATACATGTATATATACTTAGATTTCAAATCTTGATATATCAATTATGACTGTCTAGACATGAAAGCTTACTCCACTGACAACTTTTAGTGAGGTGTCAAACCTTCAAATCTACTTAGACATCTTCATGTCTTTTTGCTCTTGAAATGAAATACATACAATTCTGGACGAATAGCAATGACATTAAATATGATATGAGACAATGTTGGCTTCAGATACACTTATTGACTCTAGAATAAAAATGGTGATTTTATGCCAATAATAAAAGTATGCACTTATATATTATTGTGATTGTTTAAAAAGAACCTTAAACTGTGTATTTGAATGTACATATAGTAGAACACTAGTAAGTATCTGAAGTACATACAGAAGAACGTTGATAGGTATTATAAGTATAGAAAGATATTCGACTAGTAATTCTTTTGTAAACTACAATATAAATCATTGGTCTAATTACCATGGGAACCAGACCAGGATCTTCCATTGGTCAGACATGAGATGGGTCTTGCCACTGTTAGTTGGACCAAATGCTATGATGGTCACATTATAGCCCTCATAGTCTCTTCAATAGTGGCTCACACTGTTCCTTGTACACTAAACTCTGCAGGAAAGTACAAAAGGTATTATATGTTGTAAATGGAATCATAGGGTAAGTTCTGGTCATGAAATTGAAATTTGGTTCAATTTTCTCAAGTTATTATTGGCAAAGGTTTATTAACTTTAATGTATCTAAGAATAGTTATATGCTCTAGGGTCTTAGAATAACCAAAAATATAGTCATAAAATTAGCTCAATTTCACTTAAGTCACCTGCACTGAATTTGTGCATGTATGTGACGTCTACACATAAATGTTCAGTCCGAAAATTTGAGTTGCTTTTTGTCCTCCTTAACTTTATGTATGTAAGAGCATCTGAAGGGCAATCTTTTCAGTTGACCTTTTTCCCTATAATATTCTTCAAAATATAATGAAAAAGTGTGAAAGCAACTCACAGGTAATTCCTTATTTTCACTTTTTTTCTTCTTTCATTTATTTATTTATTCTTCTTTTTTAAAATAAAAGTTTATGTAAAGTATACTTACAGTCCGTGTGTCCAGAATAGCTGGCATCAAAAGCAAAGACTGCTTCCTATATTGTGATTAAAAGAAAGATGCACTTATTAAAAGATTTTTTTTTTTTAGTATAAATTTCTCATCTCTACAGTAAAGTGATAAAAGATTGATGCTACAATGCAGATGCAGAATCATTTATAACTTTATTGTAGAAATTAAAAATTAATGAATGCCTCCCAGAAAAAAAGAAGGTATACCAAACTTTGAGAGCCTCCCATTGAATTGTAGAACTTTCTTTTAATTCTTATTATTACCATTATCATAAAAAGTTGACTGGGAAAATTGAATTGTTAAATGGAAAAAAATTAATAGTTGATTGAATTCACTAACCTTTCCGGTGCCCCTGCTGCGGGTTCTGCAATGTAGTCTTGTCTCAGAATCTTGATTATCTTGCAGCACCCTTTTCTTTTTCTGTATCTGTGAATGGCCGACATCTTGCCACCACCTTCACTGCAACCTTCTCTGAGACTTTGAGTCAGGCTACAAAACAAGGCATTGAAATTTTATTACATTAACATTAACGGTGCCTTCAATTCAAACAATTCCAAAAGTTGAGAATGTACACTTAACAGAAAATTGAATTTCAAAAGAATACTCCCCCCCTCCCCTCCCCCTCCCCCAAAAAAAAATAAATATATTCATTGAAAGTTTCAGCAAAATCTACAAACAAACAAGAAAGATAGTTAATTTTTAAAAGTTGAGATCATTATGTAGATCTATGGATATCCTCCTAATGGCATTGTGACCATTTTTTATATGTGTGATGTAATACTTTTTCATTTTTCCTCTTTTCTCAGAAGGCAGCAGATTTTTCATGTGGGAGCAGGGGGAGGATCATTGATCATACACAAAAGGTCTGCTCTTTTAAAGAGGGGGGGGGGATGGCAATATAAACATATTGAAAAGAGCCTGGGAGTTCTGATGAACAAAAGTGATGTTGCTTTAGCAATCAGTGATTGAGCAATGCTTCTTTCTGGATGCAGCTATTTTTCTTGATGTTTGCATTCCTGACCTGATTTTGCGGGCATGCAATGTTTTGTGAGATTTTTTCTGTATATTTTGGAGATACCATTACAAACTATGAAAGTCAAAGAGGACTAAAAAAGTGGCTGAAAACTGGTGATTTTTTTTTTTCTAATTAAATTTTAGGGTTGAGAGAGGGTTGGTTGTTTTAATTATTCAATAAAGTTTTAGAGAGATTAGATTATTGGCATTAAAACACTACACACGACTACAAAAGGGAAAATTAAGGGGGGGGGGCGGCTCAAGATACCTAATGTTTACACGACCGTATAAACTCTACAACAGATATGAGTGTATGGATCTGGATCTGGATGTATACATGCAGGACCGTTGTGGTAACAATGCACTGGAAAGAAAAGGGCTGGGTGAGAGAATTAGCCTACTGCCAGGAGGAACTGGTTCAACAGTGTCAGTGGCCTTTAAGTTTGCCACTATTTGGGATGTTGCTAATGGAATCTGGAAGATGGTTCCAGTCAACTGTAGTTTTGACAGAGAATGAGTTTTTGTACTGGAGGGTATATGCAAATTTCAGCTGTGAACGTATTTAAGCACTTGCTGTTTTGTTTTGGATTTGCCTTTCGACGGGGTTTGAGGCACAAAGCAATTAATTTTGAGCTTAAATATGTTTTTTGGTCTAGTGGTTCTTACAAATTTATCACAAAGCCAAGGGAGGGCTGGGTACCAAACCCCGGTTAGTAGCGTACCACCCCCCCCCTCACCCACATTGAAGAAGGTTGAGAGTTGTGAACAATCCTCTAACAGTTTAGTGGAAATATTTTCAATAATTTTTTCATATATTATGAAAACAATATTTTCATTGTACCTCTGGCTCAATTATTCAACTTGCAATGATAGATGTAGCTGTAGGCACCTCTGCATATTGCATTGACCATTGGGAAATTGCAAAAAGGGACATGGAAACAATCTCTCCCCATAACATAATCACACAGCTCACAACTCTGTCTTCAGTTCACTCACGCTAGCAGCACCACTATACGTGGGACTCTATCAAAATCAGTGACTATTTATAGGTGCATAACTAATTTTTTATATTAATTTTCAACAAGAAATGTATAATTTTTATACGTACCAATTATCCTTACTTGTTGCTATACACTTTTGGGGGGTCTGTCCACCTCGGATGTCATCAGAAGGTTTAAAGTTGGATAGATCCATAAATAAATTCCGGTTTTCTGTAGCGACGAAATGCATGGTACTGCTGCAATGCACTTATAATAACTTACGTCTTATGAGGGCCGCTGTGGCGTGTTAATTCAAGGCCTAATATGGCTTGGGGTAATTCGTGGAGTAAAGTCGAGTTAAGATTATTCCGGTGATAGGCAGCCTCACCTACGATCCATTATATTGAGCTTGATTAGTTTTCTCCAAGCTGAGAGATTTTATATTTAAATTTTTGTAATAACCATGTTAATTGTTTGCACATAGCAGGCCCTAATTGGAGATTTTATACGGGTGGGTTACTCGAAATCTGCAAAAGTGGACAAAAAGGTACATATCAATTTTTTTTTGAACATCACGCCTGCATATACGATCAAAAGTACATCAGATTTTTTTTCCACGTTAATATGGCACGTGATAAGTGGGTGGGGGGGGGTTGTAAAAAAAAAAAAAAAAAAAAAAAAAAAAAAATCGCTTCGGCCTCAAGAGAGTACCTAACAGCTATAGGGGTAGGCTCAAGTCGTTCTTTATTGCATGATCTTCCTTTTTTCCCCCTTTTTAAATAATTTTGTATTTTGTTTTTTGATTTATATGATGATAATTATAATTATGATATATTCTTGAAGAGCTGCAAACGCTCTGCCAGGAGTGACTATCTACGTATGATGAGAGGGTGAAGGGGCGTGTGCCCCCGGGCGGCAATTTGGAGGCGCAAAAAATAATTATATAATAAGAATAAAATAGATAAAAATGAAAAAAACACACATAAAAGAAGATGACTATGGGAAGACAAGGAAAGGAATACGAAAGAAGGAAAGAAAATTTAGGACAAGAAAATGAGGATTAATAAAAAAGACTCAGTTCAAAGACGTCTATAGGGATGTATTTCCAAGAAAATTCCTTTACTGTTCTTGCTTCAACTAGAACAATGTAACAATTGTACTAGTCTTTCAGTTTTCTATCCAGTGATGGATTCAGTAAGTACGATTACATCATGTGGGTCACGGCACCGACATAAATAATTACGGTGTGGTCCGAGTTTGTTTTTAAAAATGCGATTTTCTCAGGGTGAATTGATTGCGACGACTCTTAACAATAGCGCCATAGCTGGCACACAGTACACGCATTGAAGGGCTTTTACTACGTACGTGACATGCACCGGACCAGCGGGTGAGTTCTCTTTATTTTTCTATCTTTAATATAGTTAATTTCCCCTATATATTTACTCATAGTCTGAATATAATTTATAAAATAATGCACCATCGTCCTAGCAATTTTCTTAGCTATAACTAATATCTGGGTCTACATTTTTTCCTACAACGAAAAGTACCTTATTCAATACGAGTCAATATACTTCTGTTATATTGATCTCGTACAGTAATATGAGTGAGTTCCTTGCATGCTCACACTGACTTTGCAACTAGGCCTACATACGCTACTCATACATGCAAATTGCAATGCTCGCATATGATTGACACGATCAAGACAAAAATATAAACAACAAAAATGTTCACAAATTAAGTACAGTATCGTTTATTCTACTGCTAATTACAGGGTAAGTAGTTTATAAGCAATTACAAAATAAAAATAAATACGAACCATTATGCTTGGCAGTGTGAATTCAATGGAGATTTACTCGTCCTCTCTCCCGGATCCGGTGTAAATTGTTGACAGAACCAGCAACTCTGACGTCATGTAGACACGGCTTTTGGATATATCAGGTGACAATAAAAAGTGTGACCTCTTTCAAGATGTTCATGTAAAACTTAGTAAATTTTTTAAATACGTAATCCTATAAATTTCATTTTTCTATCAATTATTTTATAATAAAATAAATGTTAATAAAGTATATTTTTTTATTGATTTGTAATTCATGTGATGATAACGATGGCTATATTCGAATTTGAATAATGATTCATCTTGTGTGGATCTATACTCCATCATCATTCATTTTGATATTGCGCAGCGCGCTGGCTGGTGTGTGATGTTTGCTCTTGTTCACATTTCACTCTTGGAGTCTTGAAGTTAAGTTGAGGGAGAAGAGGTCATATATATTCGGATCTGGAGGGTCTATTGGTGGTTCATTTTATAGACTGACTAATTATTCTGTAGACTTTACAGATAGACATACCAAGTAATATGGAGGATAAGGCCTGAGTGTAATAGGGAGGCAAATGTTCGCAGAAAAAGTGAGGACAGTCCTCCGGAGATTCAACATCCAGGACTAGGGGAAAATTTTGATGGAAATGAAAGAGGAAGATTGAGTTGGTGATGATGAACTTCTGCAACTTCAAGTGGTAGGCTACTACATATTTTAATTAGGATAGGAAGACTTGACTCTTTTATTATTTGATCATACTAAAGTAGGCATATACGTTGGGCTAAAGTACTGCTCCCAGATAAGGCAAAAATGCTCTGGCAGTCACAAATCATACATTAAAAAGTTCAGTGTTTCATTTAGTATGTACATGACTACTCACTTTAAAATCTCAGAAAGCTCAAAAAACCAGCTAAAACAGCTCACTTACGCGATGTTGAAAATTTCAATGAGAAAGCCGTCTCTGCATGAGCTATCTCGATAGTCCAAACGATTATCATGTGTGCGTCATGCGTGCACGCACCAGGTGAGCCCTTACAATAGGGCTTCTGTACAGCAGGCACGGGAC
>CALNVZ010003428.1:31346749-31366430 GCA_940671915.1 Paracentrotus lividus
GAAGATGGGTGCTGCTGATATCAAAGCTCATCGAGCAAGGTAATAATATGAATAACCTAAGATTTGTCACGATATTATGACCAGGGTAGCAGAGCTAGGAAGATGGGTGCTGCTGATATAAAAGCACATAGAGCAAGGTAATAATATGAATAAACTAAGATTTGTCACGATATTATGACCAGGGTAGCAGAGCTAGGAAGATGGGTGCTGCTGATATCAAAGCACATAGAGCAAGGTAATAATATGAAAAATCTAAGATTTGTCACGATATTATGACCAGGGTAGCAGAGCTAGGAAGATGGGTGCTGCTGATATCAAAGCACATAGAGCAGGGTAGGAAGCCTACCTGTACAAAGTCAAATTTTTAAATTATTAATTCAAAACTTTGACACTGGATCCATCAAAATACATGTATACCTAACCCTAATCTGAGATTCATGTGCAATCAGACCCTTGACCCTATGGCCCATATTCTCAAAAGCCGCCTAACTTTAAGCCTAGCCTAAATCTGTGGTTTAAATCATTACGTCAATCCCTCGTTTGCAAGCCTACCCCCAGTTCGAGAGCTGAGCTCAGGTGTCGGACCCCCTTATAAAAAATCCTCGTTTGAAACTATTTCCAATCACTATCGGCCCTGCATGGTTGGATAATCCCTGTTATCAAACTTTGCAACTCCACAGGCCAGCTTGAGCGTTGAGCCAGGGGTAAAAGATAAACAACAGCTGGGATGTTACGTAATAGTAGCTCTGCCTATGAGTAGGCCCTCAAAAATAAAGTGATTGTATTTGATATATTTCAAGTTTTCACAGGCATATTATATTTAGAAATCAAATGTTAATTCGTTTTCAATTTCAAACGAAGAAAATCGACCTCGGAATAAGGAAAGTACAAGAATAAAAAACTAATAAAAATGTATCGATACAGACATCTTGATCGTTTAATGTAAACAATGTTGGCCCCCAGCTGTGACCTTGGGTGACCACTGTTTGGACTGAGGTCAAGGAACAGATGTTTTTTAGATAGATATCTGATTGAGGTGTTTGTCACACCAGGGTCTCCTCTCACGTCCCTGGTCACACTTGGAAAAGAGAACTAATAGTGCTGCAAGAAGGGGGTATACTGTCTTCAAACGGACTGCGTCCGTCATGTATGGCCTGCTAAAAGGAATTAATCCCAAAAAGTTGATGTTCAATTCATCATAATTTTTAGTAGTGAAACTATAAAAAAAATGCTTGGGAATGATAAGTACAAAAGTTTCCCTTACAATTAAAACATGATTCCAGAATTCAGTGAAGGAGATAGAAACATGCAACATAGACAGATTGATTCCTTTTTAATCCACAGTTAAACCACAGATTTAAGCCATGCTTAAAGTTAGGCGGCTTTTGTGAATTGGGGCCTATATCTTTGACAGAATAAATAAAAACTTGGAGAAACTGTTTGCTCATTGTTCTGTTAATTATTGTTTATCTATTTTCCACTCCTTTTCTCTCCCAATATTGTGCAAGTATGCCCTGCCTTTAATATTTGTAGTGAATTAATTTTGATGTTTGATTTGACGATGTTATCCAAAAATCATCCATTGAGGTTCAATTCCTAGCAATAGTATTAATTCCTTTTGCTACAAAAGAATCTACATATCAAATTTTGAGTACCTGATAGGAAGTAATTCTTGAATGCTTTTGGCAATGGCCCACTTGGCTATAATCTTGGGTAATTAGTATTTGAGGTTTGCACCTTGAATGGGTGGATATATGGAAAATCAACGGGGCATCGACACTGAAGGAAGGCCAGTATGCGAATGCGGAGAGGAGGAGACCATGAGTCACCTTCTACAATGCCCTCTTCTCCCCTTCCCCTGCTCCCAAGCTGATCTTACTACTCTATCGCCTAATGGCATCGCCTGCGTTCAGTACTCAATGGGTAGAGTCTAATTCGGATTCCCCTTAGAATCAATATATACAATGCATACTATGATCTTTAAAATGTAATCAGGTATAATTACAAATCAAACAGAAGAATAAAGGAGAAAGGACTCGAGAAGAAGAAGAAGAAGAAGAACGGATGCTCTGCCGACAATTGCTGCAGGCTGTATTTCATTTAAGATGTAGAGTTAGGGTTAGGTATCGTATTAAGTCTGGGGCTGAAGTTAGCCATTCAACTAGTGTTAGGGATTGACTCAGAGCAAATGTCATAGGTGTGATATAAATAATGCTATTCTGATTGTTATTGTTATAAATACTGTATTGATGCTTTTTATGCAGGGCTCATGGTGTGTTCACCATCAGCATAGAGCAGAGAGACGGTGAAGGAGGAAGAGGGCTTAGGAGTAAGATTGTCTTGGCTGATCTGGCAGGTAAGTCACCAGACACATATACACCTAGGATTTGGTAATGTAATTAAGAATGTAATCCTCTCCTTTAACTATCTTAAAATTATGTTAGGATAGTTCATGAAGTTGAACTATATGTAATTCTTTATACTGAAAACTTTACATATACATGTAAGATAGTTGTGTTACTAGAAGTAGATAAATGGAGGAATGTTATTATCAATCTGTAATATTCTATCATTATTTCATTGAAAGAGTCTGATATTTTATGCCTCTACAACTACAATATAGATTTAATGAGGATCTATTTTTCTTGAGATAATCTGATTTTCTAATATTTGATATTTCAGGTTCAGAAAGTGTCCAGAGCAAGGACAAAGGGTAAGAATTACCAAGTGTTTTCTTTTTTTCTTTTTTTTGTAATCCATTTAAGATTTTTTTTTTTTCACTTGAGTGTCTCTTATTAAAAAGCTTCTGTGATGTACAATCTGATAAAAATGTCTTAATAAGTATAATGGATAACATTCATACTGTGCTTGATACAATGACTAATTAGTTAACTAGTTATTACCCGGCTAGGCTGCCCCTAAGAGAGCGCCCGAATACCTGAATGGCTTTCACTTTGTCGTAACCAGTTTCACAAGAATAATCTTCATTTACATCTTAAAATATGCTGTTGTATGGTTTTACATTGTACTTATTTTTTTTTCTCTCTCTCTCTCTCTCTCTCTCTCTCAGGCTTGGTGCTTTAGGGGATGTTATCAGTGCACTTGGTGACCCTCGTAAGAAAGGAGGTCATGTACCTTACAGAGATTCAAAGGTCACACGTTTACTCCAGGTACTGTGCAATAATTATTACCCCCCCCCCCCCCCCCTCATGCTCTCTGCTCTCTCCCTCTCCTCTCTTTCTTTCGCTCTTTATCTTCCACACAATATTGAATTTGAGATGTTATATTTTGTGGCCCTGAAAATTTCATATTTCATTCCTCAAGTTTTGAACCAGTGTGGACAAAAGAACTTTCAAGTTTTGCTCTGCCAAAATGGCATAGTTGTACTATCATCATGTGGTGGAGGAAACCATGTACTTCAAAATAGTTTCATAAGATTTCATTTTTGTTTTCTTTTGAAGATCAGAAGATAAAGAATGTTATGACAGTTGTTTGGTAGGATTCAATTAAGAATTATGTTTAATCAAAATATCAAAATTACAGATGCAGACATAGCCCCCCATATTACATTTATTTTTTTAGAATTAAAACATACTTCAAATTTATAATGTCATAAACATAGTTTGCACAATGGTACCAATAGCAATATACATTTTTCGATCTCCTATTTTGTTCCCCAGGATGCTCTTGGAGGTAACGGCCACACCCTGATGTTCACAACCTTCTCTCCTTCTGATACCTGCTACAACGAGACACTTACTACCCTCCAGTATGGGCAGTACTGTAAGAACATCATCAATCATCCAGCAATCAATGTGGTATGTCTCATAGAATTCCTTTAGGACGTCTACCAAAAGGTTATACCCTTGATGCGTATTGCAGGATTATAAATCAGATACTGTAATCGTGGAAATATTCGCGGTACATTAATTTTCGCGGATTTTGCGCAAAGATAGGCAGGCGCGAATTCAAAAACGCGCGAATATATGAGCATGTTTTTTTTATGCATGTATTCGGTGCATTCAATTGCGTGCTTACTAAAATGCAGCGCGAATTAAAGAACCTGTGAACATTCTTTGAGGCTGCTCAGAGCGAAAAATTAATCGTGCGAAAATAACAGTGAATACAGTATGTGCTTATCCCATCCTATTAAGAAATTGGATGAAAAGGAGGGGATTGGTATATCTGCCATATAATCCTTCAAAGATGTCAGCGGACTGAGAATTTACCTTTTGGTTAATTTCCTTACTAGTCGACTCATGGCTATTATGATTATTGCTGGCATAGAACTGGACGCATTTTCTATTGTAACTAGGGGGATGATGAATAGATCATTACGTCAACTCCTCGTTGCAAGCCTACCTGAGTTTCAGACCTAATTCAGGTCCTATACCCCCCTATCAAAAAACCTAGTTTGAAACTCCAAGATATTCATTTCCAAGCACTATCGACCCTGCATATGGCCAGGTAATCCCTGTTATCTAACTTTTCAACTCTGATGGCTAGCGTGAGTGTTGAGCCAGGGTTAATGATAAACAACAGCTGTGATATTACGTAAGAGTAGCTCTGCCTGTTGTCGGCCCATGGGAATGAAATGATTGTATTTGATATTTTTTCAAGTTTTCAAAGGCATAAAATATTTAGAAATCAAATGTTAATTCGTTTTCAATTTCGAACAAAGAAAATCGACCTCGGAATAAGGAAAGTACAAGAATAAAAAAACTAATACAAATTATGTATCGATACAGACATCTTGATCATTTAATGTAAACAATATTGGCCACCAGCTGTGACCTTGGGTGACCACTGTTTGGACCGAGGTCAATGAACAGATGTTTTTAGATAGATATCTTGGTCGAGGTGTTTGTCACACCAGGGTCTCCTCTCACGTCCCTGGTCACACTTGGAAAAGAGAACTAATAGAGTTGCAAGAAGGGGTATATTGTCCTCAAACGGACTGGTTCGTCATGTCATTCCTTCCTCCCCCTGTAACAAAAAGAAATTAATACATGTTTACGCCTGTGATGATTATAGTGGTATAATCAAATGGTTTGAATGAAGTCTTGCCTTTTATATTTAAATTTCCTTTGATTGAGAGCAGAAATAGAAGTGGAATAGATGAGTGAAAAATTGTCAGGCATATAATGAGCATGTATATCTTCATTTTCAAAGTCTAGATTATTGACTATAGAAGTTTAGCTAATAAGAATATGGAGTTTTATGACTGCAAACTGGCTGGAAATTTGAAATATAATGAAATTGAAGTTCATGTCTAAAGTTTCTCTAAATACAAATGTGTAGTATTGGTGTTTAGAATATAAGCATCATGTGCACCAACAAGAGTTAGATGCAATGATATACATACATGTCAGTACTGCCTGAGATCAGTGTCAATTGATTGCAATCAAATGTCATCATCCCCATTCACTTTGTGTACAACTGCACTCAATCGATTGAAATCAGCTGTAACGTTGATCTCGGGCGCTACTGTACAAGAATGCATTATTATCTTGCTCATTGTCATCTATCAGTTTACGTAGGAGAAATAATGTTTGCATATTAATTCCACAAAAAAAATTGTTAATTCATTTTGCGTTTTTGATACTAGGATGACAGCGAGAGGTTGACCAATCAGCTTCGTGAAGAGATCTCTCGTCTGCGGGAGAAGCTGACTGGCACATCACTTACTGAAGCAAGTAGCAAAGAAGACGTAGCCAAACTTCAGGTGTGTAAGAATACACTGATTGTATACAAAGACTTTATTGCATTTAACCCATAGATGTAAATCTCTCCTTTTGGTAACTTTGGCACCATCTTTGAAACCAGGGGTGGTATTTTAAACACTGTCTTATCTTCATATTTAATATTTTCCCAGAGATTTGACTGAATCAGTATTCTGGGCCTTTTTTCATAAAAATTGTCAAAACTTTTGTCTTCTCTCTTTAGCGCTCTCAAAAAAATAAATGAAATACAGGATGCACTTGGAAGTAAAGTGCAACTTTATGTGAAACATCCCCGGTGTCTTTCTTGTCTTTAGTGCTGTATCGAAATCTATTGAAGCCTAAATCATAATTGGATTGGATCAGATCCTGAGAGAAATATCAGACCTAGTGATATCTTGGTTTTCTGAATCGTAACTTTATCTGCGGCATAAAATTTTAAATAATCACAACACTACGGAACCATCCAATTGTTACATTTGTATTCAGGAAATTTAATAACGCATGCCTTTTCAGAATGTGCTTGTACATTCATAACAGGCATTGCACCACCATAAATTGACGAACACTTGAGTGCAATAACCTTTCATCATAGGCATCTTGTTTGTCTTTCAAGACAAACAGATGCCTATGATGAGGAGGATGATGATGATTTTAAATGCTGTAGTACCTTAAATCAATGATCAATTTTTGATACATATCAGGACCTAATAAAGGATCTCCAGATCGCTAAACGTCAAGGATGGGAAGAAAAAGAGAGGTTATCAACTCAATATGAAGAGGAAAGAAGAGAGAACCTAGCTAAGAAGGTAAGGTCAAAGGTCACCCTGATGATTACATTTGAGTATTTAATTATTATCTAAACAGTCACATGAAATAATCATTGATTAATCATATCCATGAATTAGTTTCTAATCCACTCGAATATGATTCCTCTACAAAACAGGATCAAAGATGAAAAACAAATATTTTTTTTTGTATTTTCTGTGACAGGGTATCCTTCAATGGGTCATGGCAGAGAGTGTGCACAGAGATAATAGAGAGATGCAGGAACGCATACTACTCATGCAGAAGGAGAAAGATCAGGTAACACATACAAATATTAATATCTATTTCAAATGTTCATTATCAAACTATGCAACCCGTTCACTATCCATGTGCAAAGTGAAATCAGATCTACTCTTTTCTGTGAACTCTTCATGCAGAAACGTATGAATCGTTTACTATCCCTGTAGTTTGTAGTTTCAGATGGTAATGTATGGACACAATCGTAGTACTGTATGAGTCTATACCATTCAGCATTTAGTATTACAGCCTTTGTATGGCATATCAATGTTTTTTTTTAGGGAGTACTAGTCAACAGAAACTTAATATACTGACAGAAATTTATTATGGAAGGAAAATTTTAAGAAACAGAGTAACCTCTATTTTATGGCATGTATCACAACGCAGTAGATTGTGTTAAGTTTAAGTACAGTCATTAACTTCTAAAATTTAGATAATGAGCCTGTTCCTAAGTTTTAGTATTATATCCTTCAATATCTATTGTTGATCAGGACCGGATATGCTTAAAACCTGCTCCCGGTTTTCATGCATTTATTTTGTATCTTTTCTTTCAGCTGCAACATGAATACAAAGAGAAAAGATCATTGGTGGATCGTCTGAAAGAGGATCTACAAACCAAAATCGTGGACTATACCAATATGGCCGAAAGTGGTAAGATTCACAAAATTGCTATTTATTCTTTTTTTTTTTTTTTTTTTTTTTTTAAAGTTCCAATATATTGGATTGATTGCTCGTGGTATACCAATATGTCCGGAAGTGGTAAGATTCACAGATTGCTATTTATTCTTTTTTTTTTTTTTTTTTAAGTTCCCATATATAATTGGATTTGGATTAATTGGTAGTGGACTATACCAATATGTCCGGAAGTGGTAAGATTTACAGAATTGCTATTTATTAATTAATTGTTTTCTTTAAGTTAAAATATAATTGGATTGATTAGCATTTATACAAACCAATTTAGTGCATATTTAGATATGTTATGTTCCCTTTGTAGAAATAAAAGTCAAGATGCTCATTTTTTATTGAAATTATAAGTGATATAATAAAGAAATAATAAATCATTACAAAATGCTACAAATTTTTTCTCTCCTCCCTCTAACTGGATTTTTGCTTTTAATTCTACAAATTTGTTTGCTATTTTCTGCAGGAAAAGGCAGTGAGTCTGAGACCAAGGCCAGAGTCAATGCTATACATGAAGTAAAGGAAATGATCAAGAAAGAAAGTGAGAACTTGAAAGACGTCAAACACAGACTCAAAGAACTACAAGAAAGACAGAAGAGAGAGAAAGAGGTAAGAAAAGAGTGAATGAAAAATTTCCCTTGGTATCAGCGCTATAATATTTATAGTTTTCATTATGTTGCACAATAACTATTTCTTCAATCAGTAAATTGGTGTATCCTGTGTTGGAGATCCTTAAAACTAAAATGCTATAATAGATTTTCCATTTTGTGTGTGTGTGTGTGTGTGTGTGTGTGTGTGTTATGGTTAATTAATTTAAGAGTAGAATCCACTCTTGTTAAAGTGTAGCACTTGAAGTTGTAACATATTGAACACATAGGTTTGCATAGAATAAAATCTTGTTCATGTATCTGTGTTTGCTATAGTGGGAGTGGACTGTATTAGTAATTCCAAAGATATCTACTACTACTACTACATGTAGGTCGAGGAAAACTTTGCCTTAATTCTTAGCCATTGCCTTCTCGAGCACCACTAACTTATCCCCTCCAAGCTAGTCTATTGAGCATCACAGTCCTTAGTTCCGTAATACTTTTGAGGCTTGTATCGCTCTTTAGCATTGATTATTCGATATCTAATTTTAATTATATATTTTGATATACAGTGGTGGCCAAAATTATTAGAACACCTGAACCTACACAAAGTCTATGGGATTATCAATGCCCTAGTTCATTTGCCGAATTCAGATTAAAGATATATTTTGTGTGCCATGAGCTTTCATGACTTTTTAGCATAGGGTCTTACGTATATGTATAGACACCAAATTTATATAGTTTCGACCATCTGGTAAAGCGCAACATTAAAAACAGTTGCGCTATGCGCTTTTGGTTTCCCCATAGACTTGTGTATTAAACACGTAGTCCAAATGAAAAAAAAGTAAAATGCCAATTACATGTGCCGATTGCTCAAAAAGTATTTGAGGTAGAAGTATGAAGCTTAGCAGGCTTATTTATTCTAATATAACTCAAATACATGCTAAGTTTCAGAAAGTTTGGTCAAATGGGGAGGGTGGATTCGCCCCCACCCTTGGTGGTGACATGACCAAAATAGCCATGCCCATTGAAGGTTAAGACTATTTTTTTCATTTAATGAAGACACTCTTTGTAAATGAATATTTTTTTTAAGGAAATTTTATGAGCAATTCAAATATGTTGAAATATTAAGGGTCATTGGAACGGGGGACTTAAATAGGGGCACTGAATAAAAAAATTTGGGGCCCTTCAAAAATAATTTTAAAATCCCCACATAAGATGTAACTACTTCACCCTGTGTTGTTATGAATGCCATTTTTTGACATCCTCAGGAAATTCCTTTCAGAATATATATACTTTTGTAGGGGAGGCTTAATGTTTAACGTTATGACACTTTGATCCTGAAAGGGGCAAGATTTTTTAGATTTTTCAATCGGTATGTGTAACATAAAAAAGGGCGACTTGGGCGAGTTCCGAACGCATGGCTTTGCTATTATTAGTTTTAAAGCATAATGATGATATTCGGAGACATTCCAACCATTTTATAGGTATTTAGATGGTCAACTGAATGAAAATTACTAAATCATTTAAATATGCTTGGTGTTTCTAATAATTTTGGCCACCACTGTATGTGTTTGTGTTGTAGGATATGAGAAGCCAGCATGCTGACTTGCATCACAACTCAGAGCTACGTCGTCTGGCTCGTGCGGAGGAGAGGAAGCGTATGGAGGCGGAGCACGCCCTCACTCTAGAGAAAAGATTGGAGAGAATGCGCATGGAGATTGATCACCAGAAGGCGTGAGATTCAGGTAAGATAACATGAACTCAAGAATGATATACATATATATATATATATATATATCTTACTAAAACGGGCCTTAAGGGGAACTGAGAAGAATAAGCTCTATTCAGTCACGATTCCCCTTAGCGACTTTCTATAGGCGAAAAATTCCCCTTAACGCCAATTCAATAGGGTTAGGGATAGGGTTCGCTGGGGCAATATAAAAGAGGAAACAAAGAAATTCGCCTTAAGGACGAAAATAGTATATATATAATATATATATATATATTATATATATATATATATATATATATATCTTACTAAAACGGGCCTTAAGGGGAAC
The DNA here is from genome assembly GCA_940671915.1 of Paracentrotus lividus. Lineage (NCBI taxonomy): Eukaryota > Metazoa > Echinodermata > Echinoidea > Camarodonta > Echinidae > Paracentrotus > Paracentrotus lividus. Next base: position 31,356,866 of record CALNVZ010003428.1, read on the forward strand.
TGAGAACAATAGCTTTATTCAGTCAGGATTCCCCTTACGACTTTTCTATAGGCCGAAAAATTCCCTTAACGCCAATTCTATAGGGTTAGGGATAGGGTTAGTGGGGGCGATATAAAAGGAGGAAACAAAGAAATTCGCCTTAAGGACGAAAATAGGTAGATATATATATATATATAGCAGAGGTGTCGGAAGGCGCTGAGGAGGCTAAGGATAGGAGGGGCAGGCCATTGTTAACACACAATCACTTGCCCCTCCAATCTTTTGTCTCCGCAGAGCTTTCCGACACCTCTGATAGCTATGAGCTACTTGGTAAGCTAGCTGCAAGGGTTATTTCAGGAGCCTTTGGGGCCCTGAATTATTTTGGGGTGTTGGAGTTATCTATCATGTAGTCTTGTTACTTACAGTTAAAATTAAAAGGAATATTTGAAATGAGGATTTTACAAAGTTTAGAAAGTCCTATGGACATCAAGAACAACACCTTACAGAAATAATCCTCCTCTCCATGATATTTGAAAAAGTCATGTATTCTTTACAATTTTGCCTTATGGGTTTGAAGATATTTATCATTTAGTGTTCATGAATTCTAAATTCTGCAATCTGTACGATAATATATATAAACTCATATTACTTGAAAATTATGTCGCTTTCTTAGTGATCATGAATAGTGTAATCTTCTTTGTTCATTTTCCCTTATTTTGTTCAAATGATGTCATAATTAAATCTGCACCTTTTCTTAAAATGAGATGCAATTATTGTCCATGATGTTCTTAAAATGATGTGTAGCGCTTGCGTACTTGAAGAGTATCACCACAATAGTCTAGCTAGTTAAGCTAGCTGAGAAGTCCAAAGATTATGAAACAAGACTGATGTCTTCATTGTAGCTTTACCAATAAGATCATACTGTAAAATTCATGTACCAGTCTAGATTTACGCTAACTAATAATACAACTCAACATTAATCTAACCTATTAACCATCTGTCACACTCCCAGCTGAGATCGGCCAATGGGGGCGCTGGTTACACCCAGGAGCAATCCATTCAGATTGAGATGAGTCTTGTGAAGGAGAGAGAGGAACGGAGGGTGGTTACTATGCAACTACAGGCCATGGATGCAGAGAAAGCTCTCCTTGTTGCCGAGCTGGATGAGGCTTATCTCAAACACAAGGAGGAGATGGAGATACAGCAGCTACAGCACTTCCAGGTACAAAATTTGGAGGTCATACCCGGTACTGGTAGTCTGATGGCTAAAATGCCCCAATAAGTTGTAAAAATCTGAATAGGTAACATTGATTGATTGCTTGAAAACTGATGATTTTAACTGGGTTATACTTTATAGTATACTGCAAGTCTATACATTATTTGAAAGATTTAAATCTGTAGATCTATGTATGTATGTATGTATCATGCAACATACATCAGTGTTTTTGACCAGACAGGACACATATAATTATAATTGTTAATTTCTGGTAATAAATGGCCGATAATGATCACTAGAAGGTGCTATCTGATGAGAACTGTTAATGTTTTTGATGTCCTTTTCCACAGACATTCCAGAATTACCAAGAGGCTTTTGAGGAGCAAAAGATGGCTCTTGAACAGATACCAGACTCTGTTAGAAAACACAATTTTATGAGAAATATTAAATTTTTTAGTTTTTTATTTCCCCTCCAGACATTCTTGAATTATCAAAGAGGCGTTTTAGGAACAGAATATGGTTCTTGTAACTGATATACCGGACTCTGATAAGCTGCTATTTGATGAGAACTATTTACATGTATATTCTTATTTCCATCACTACAGACATTCCGGAATTACCGAGAGGCGTTTGAGGAGCAGAAGATGGCACTTGAACAGAGATACCGGACTCTGTTAGAAGATGCTATCCAAGATGCAGTCTTTCTCTCTGCAAGGAACTCTGAGCTGGAGCAGGAGAAACAAGCTCTCAAACAAGGTGAGAATTAAACATGGGAGGGATTCTTGGGAATGGATGAGGGGTTTCATTTATGGTCAACACTAGGGTATAAAATTCTGGATTTTACACCTACACACCCCTCCCCCTTGCTTATTGCATGGCCAGCGTCACATGGAAAAAAAATTAAGTACCTTTTTGCTCGCCCATTTTGATGGGGATAAAAAAAATTGAGTGCAACAAAATATGAATTTCCCATTGTGGGCCCCCTCCCATGAAATCCTGGATCCACCACTAATAAACCTATAGTGATATTGATTCTTTCTCCCTTGTATTTAATAGTGCAGAGGGGCTGTGCTATGCACTGTATCAATGTCATATTGTTGTACCGTTCTATTACGTTAATGCCATGGGGTGGGAGAATCATACTCTTGTCATATTTTGGCCTCAAGAGGGAGACAAGGATACAGAAGATGGGAGTTTATGGTAAAAGTTTTAACCTTTATGGATCCAGAACGATTTTTTTGAAATACAGATTTAAAGAAGTTCTTATTGATAATTCTTTTATTTGTGATGTTTCCAGATGTTGCTGAGTTGAAGGACAAGGTCTCTATGATGGGAGGCAGTGTCCGGAGTAGACCATCCTCAGCAGCTAGCCTACGCTAAATCCATCGGGAGACGGTAATCACTGGTAGACAACCCTCAGCAGCTTGTTGACAACGTACCTGTCATCGGAAAATGAAAGGGGGTAATATGGGTTATCACTGTGGGTAATAATAATAATAATAGTTTCGATTTATATAGCGCCTAATATGAAAAAATTTCATCTCTAAGCGCTTTACAGTTATTATTACGCCGGTCATCGGATGCTTGTAAGTCTTTCTGACACCTGTCCAATCCCAAAGGATCATTCAGAATCATGGCAGCCATTACGGTGCACTCGTTCCTTTCTCAACAGCAAGTTAGACACCCTACCAGTCGTCAGGAAATAAGTGAGGGTAATTACTGGTAGACAACCCTTAGCAGCTAGTTAGATAAACTACCAGTCATTAGGAAACGGGAGGGGGGGGGGGGTAATATGAGGGTAATCACTGGTAGACGATCCTCAACAGCTAGTTAGACAACCTACCAGTCGTTAGGAAACTGAAGGGGGTATTATGGGGGTAACCACTGGTAGACTAACCTCAAAAACTAGTCGGACAAGGGGGTAACATGGGGGTTGTCACTCATATAAGAACCTAAAAAAGCTAGTTAGATAACCTTCCAGACATTTGGAAACGGGAGGGGTAATATGGCTGTAGTCACAGTTAGACAATCCTCAACATCTAGTTTGACAACCTACCAGTCATCAGGAAATGGGGAGAGGGTAGTGTAGAGGTTATCACAGGTAGAACACGGGTAGAACTACCCTGATAGCTAGCTAATCTACAACCTATCACACATATGCCATCATGAAACAAGGGGGTTGGTATTATGGTAGTAAGCACCACTAGACCAGCCTCAACATGATATTGCTTTTTCAGAACTATAAGTATACTGCCAAGAGATTGAGGCAGATAACTCAAGGGTATATATTTTTTTAATCTTGTGAACCTAAATCTGTTGGGTTTTTTTTTTATACAGTGGAAACTTGTTACAACATGGTCCTTGAGACCAGGGAAATTACCTTCAAATTGTTTTATCAGGAATCTCTTTACATCAGGGGCAAAAGGAATAAAGAAACCTGGGACCAGCAAAATTACCTTATTATATCAGAAATCTTATTCTATCATACCTCTTTATAACAATATTCCACTATATTTGTAAAGTAGGCATATGGTCGTGTATGCGGTTGCAAACTGAATTTTAATTTATGGATGGATTGTATTACAATTTGAATCATGATTTTTAATTTGATATGATCCTCAGGGATTGTGCTCAACTCAGTGGAGGCATCCATTAATTACTTGATAGAAATGTCTTTACACAAACAACCTTGTATATATTGTGATCTCAGAAAAAAACAGCAAAAATATCATACAATTCATAGATTTTCTATAGTTAGGTTGTTCCTTGCTTTCCCAAGACAGACTGGTGGTATGTATAAAATGGTTTATGAATGTATTTAAATTGAAAGAGTGAAAAGGCAAAATCTGATAAAATTACAGCTCAGCTCAAATTTCTAGTAATAATAATAATAATAATAATAATACTTACTTTTTATAATGCGCTTTTCCCATATTGGCTCAAAGCGCTTTACAGTATATTATTACCCCGTTCACTGGATTTGACTCCATACTTGTAGTCAGCCATTTATAGGCGCCTTATATGGAATTATCCTCCCGGGTACCCATTTGCACCTGGTACAGTCCACTCCTGTTATAACACTGCGTTCAGAACTAGACCAATTGACTCATTAGACTGAACATTTAGTTTGCACATATTTAAAATCAAGACTGGGAGAATCGCCTCATATCTCAACTTTGTTGGAGCTGTGCTTGTTATAATTGGAGTAGACTGTGTTCTTGTAGATATGTAGAAAATGTATGAATTATTCTTGTGTTATAGTTACTTCAGGAAACACTTTCATATATTTACAGTGTTGTATTCTTGTAGAATAAATCTTGAATGGATATTTTTAACTTATATATATTTTATGGAGAGTGAAAGAAGTATATTCAAGCATTCTACCAATGCCTTATATATTTTACAAATTACAAAATCATGTGAGATGTGTGATCAAAAACTAATTTGTGTGACATCTATGCTATCAAAACCACCTTGATAATAATCTGGCGAGTTATATAATACGAAATCCGTCCTTTTATATATGTATGTATTGAAAACGAAATCATAAACACATAGTGTCAATTTTCAATAATCAGTGCTTTTGTATTTCAGTTTTCATTCCATCCAAGTTGTGTATATTTTAGAAGCAAATAAAAATTGTGTGTTGTGTGTTTTCAAATATTTATTGAATAATATTCAAAATGAAAGTTATTGTACATATTGTAGATTGATTATGAAAATTATCGTTTATACTCTATTTGTATTCACAGATGTATATTTATGAAACTAAAAAGGTGATGATTTGAGTGCATGCGCAATCAATTTATACATGTACATCATGTTTATATCGTGTCGATTTCATTCTTCATGCTATGTATTTCTTTAATGTACTTTCTTTGTTTTGACCTTTCTAAAATACCCTCTTCAATAAAAGAAGAAGACACTTTATTCACTCTGGAAGGGGGGAAAAACCCAACTAATATAATATCTTAAAATAATGGACCAAATTCATAAAGGTTTATTTTGTCCTCATTTGACACAGAGTCCTTTTAAATTTTAAATCATCTACTCAAAAATATTACATGACGCATGCTTTTTGTTCTTTTGAGACCTCACAGGTCTTCTTTTTCTTGAGCAACACATCTCAATCACAATGTAAAATCATTGCCTTTTTCAGGTGAGATGGCAGTTTTATGGTTTTAAAATAAAACGTAACTAAACCCCATTCACTACTTCTTTTGTATGGTAGCATTTAATCGTAGAATGCAACAATTCCATGTACATTTGTACATTCGAGTTGAATTCTCAATTTCATGTTCATCAGTGTTGCATAGAATGGTCAAAATCGTTATTTATTAGAACATGTATCTAGATTGTATTATACCTTTGCAGAATAAATCTATTCAACTACAACTTGTTTGATATCACATTATCATTTTTTAAATAAGGAATGAGGTATGCATGTAGAAAAACTTCCATAATTTATAAATGTAGTTTTTTTTTCCTCTTTCACTCTTCTCTTTTTCCTACTCACATTGATACAGGGTATGTCATTAAAAAGGTTGACCCTCGTTTGAACAATAAATGACAAATACTTATAGAATATTGGATGGCCTTGAGGTTGATACAAGGAATATTGGACGAGCTTTGCACAAATATTGGACGAGTCGAAGACGAGTCCAAGACGAGTCCAATATTTTGAAAAGCGAGTTCAATATATCCTTGTATTGACCGAAAATAGACATCTACTACCCTTTTCAGACTGCTATTTCTTAACCCCATACTATTTGCTTAGCCGGGGTTAAGAAATTCAATGCTTTTTACACTGGGTATTCCCTAACCCCAGACTATTCGCTGGATCATGAATATTAATGATTTCATTCTCTTGCTTTATGTTCTTCATTGTTTTTCTCTCTTTCCTTGTTATTCTATGTTTTTCTCTTTTCCTTATGTTATTCCTTGTTTTTCTCTTTTTCCTTTTGTTATTCTTTTTTTTTTTCTCTCTCTCTCTCTTTCCTTATGTTATTCCTTGTTTTTTTCTCTTTCTCCTTATGTTATTCATTCTTTTCTCTTTTTCTTTATGGTATTCATTGTTTTTCTCTCTTTCCTTATCATGCTTATATTATTTATTGTTGTTCTCTTTGACAATATGTTATTCAAATACAAAGTTCTTGATCATCAGACAATAGGAATTTTATGCATACTCTTTCCTGGCGACATAGTAACAAGGTATTCAAACAACCTGTAATAAAAGAATGAACTACAATACATGGAATCCAGTTTGCATACATTAGTTGTTGCTACGTCGGGCAAGCCTCTTGCAAGCTGTCGTGTTGTCAAGAACAACCTTTGTTTAAAAAGTATGCATAGAATTTTAGTAAACTGGTCTATATAATTTTAGTTTAATAGAGTCCGCTTCTGTTGCCTTGCACGAACTTGTTATGAAATTTTGTGTTCTCGTGTTCATATAAGGAGACAATTCTCTCGGTTCAATTTTCTGTTTGTTCTGTGTTTAAGTCCAAAATTTTGAGTAAATTTCCTCATAATGGAAATGGACTGGACTGAACAAAATAGGTTTTCACATAAAATTGTGACCTCGGGAATTGCGTGATATCATAAAATCTCACATCTGTGCTTGTTACAACAGGAGCAGTTTGTTTCATTTACATTTCTCGACTTGATTTGTACAATCACCTCTCTAACTATCGCTCTATTAATGCCTCTCATTTGCTCTTCAGTATCTCGTTATTCATGTCCATTCACTCGAAAAAGCTAAGCTCTTACCCAATACAGTGAAAAGTCATTATAAAAGAGGTCTGATAACAAAATTCCTGATGTAACAAGGTACTTTCCATGGTACCACGGACCTCATAATAACGAACTTCCACTGTACACATGTCACAAACTATTGATAGCAATTTTCTATTGAATCCCTCATGTCATGTTCATGCCATTCTATTCCCTTTTTTAAACAGCCATCTTGATCAAAACATGCACATAAAACAGGAACACAATGTTTTTATTTCTGTTTTTTTATTTTGCAGTATTCTTGCAAAGTGACATGATAGCTCGCTTACCGATGTTTGGCAAACGGTAATCGGATTAGTTCTGTGAACAATGGCGGTTGGCGGTTCATGGTTGGAAAGTTTCTCTTATCACAAGAGAGTTTGTGGGTCAGTCGATTGGGTTTTTATTAGCACGGATGTTGGTTGGTCGAGGGAAGGAGAGTTTTCCATTTTGAGAGTTTTTGTGTCTAGACGCTTTCTTGGACTGGTGGTTCGTAACCGTCTGGTCTGTCGACCTGTGCGCCAGTGTCGTCTGTGGTTGTTGTCTTGCCAGAGCCTGATCCCTCACCGTGAAGTTCCATCAGACGGGATACTGTCGAGGTGAAAGCAAGTAAAAAATGACATATAATTATGGTGTATAACAAATACTGTACGCGTTGTTATTTTCATGAAATTTACAAGTCCGTCCAAGTGACAAATTTCTGTATCAATATAAAGCTATTTATAGTAATGAAAATATACAAAAATCATTAAATTACTCGCCTGTGAATTTTCTCAACTAATTCAGAATCGAAAAAAAATATGGGTCTATAAAAAATTGGCTTATAGAGCTACTTTCTGACATGCTACGTGTATATATAATAGTAGAGGTGGGCTATAAATGGGTCATGTTTCAGAACCAAGTTTGGCCTATCTTATTTTAAGCAGCTCGTTGCACTGATCGATTTGCCACTAATTTTAAGAAAATCGGGTGAAAATTGAGACAGTGCAGGCCAAAAAACGATTTTAGGGGGCGTGGCCAAAAAAATGCTGAGTCATCGTTTTTCAAAATTTGAAAAAGCTGTAATTCTTTTATTATAAGGGCTATAAAGATGATTCTGATGTCTATTTATAGGTTTATCAGCCTGATAAATCCAATGGCAGTGTCAAAATTGCAAATAGTGGTGAAGAAAGTACTGAAAAGGGGGAATTACTGTTTTAACCCTTTAATTACCGGTAGGGTCTGTGAGGGCGCCCCTAGACAAATTGTGTTGCTTAATTGAAACCGGCGCGTTTTCAGAAATGTTGTTTCATGTATCTCTTCCTTACAGTCTTACCGATCTTTTGACACCAAGTTCATTGAAATCGGACATTCCACAAGAGAATTACTTGACCTATCGTGGCCAAAGGTCAAACCGAAATTTGAGATTTTTTACATTTTGTGTACAAAACCAATGGCAAGGTCAGGTTTCCTATTTTACTCTATAAATCACAGGTAAATCATTCTTTAGACTGCTTTTATTGTTCATTTAGAATGAAACTAAATCTAACTGAAGGCCTGAATTATTAAAATTCCTAAAACAATGGAAAACACAGATAATACACGTAAGAATAAAAACAATAGAATACATAAGAAATTCATAAAACAATGAAATACATAAGAATTATTACAGATGTAGACCTTCTGATACTTCAAATCATTATCTGGATCAATTGTTATTCCGAATGCATACTAGAACCAGTCTAAAGAATGATTTACCTGTGATTTATAGAGTAAAATAGGAAACCTGACCTTGCCATTGGTTTTGTACACAAAATGTCAAAAATCTCATATTGCGGTTTGACCTTTGGCCACTAAAGGTCAAGTAATTCTCTTGTGGAATGTCCGATTTCAATGAACTTGGCGTCAAAAGATCGGTAAGACTGTAACGAAAAGATACATGAAACGACAATACTGAAAACGTGGCGGTTTCAATTAAGCAACACAATTTGTCTAGGGGCGCCCTCACAGACCCTACCGGTAATTAAAGGGTTAAAACTATAATTCCTGTTTTTCAGTACTTTTTTCACCACTATTTGCAATTTTGACACTGCCATTGGATTTATCAGGCTGATAAACATGACACCAGAATCATCTTTATAGCCCTTTTAATAAAATAATTACATTTTTTTCAAATTTTGAAAAACGATGACTCAGCATTTTTTGGCCACGCCCCCTTAAAATCGTTTTTTTGGCCTGCACTGTCTCAATTTTCACCCGATTTTCTTAAAATTGGTGGCATGTCGATCAGGGCAACAAGCTGCTTAAAATAAGATAGGCCAAACTTGGTTCTGAAACATGACCCTTTTTTTACCCCTCTATAGCCCACCTCTAATAATAGTTCTGTTTAAAAAAAAATAATTTCCTTTTGAAAGAATATTTTGACACAAAGTGCTAGTAGTGCTCACTGCATTCTTGACAATAAAGCGTCACCTAAGCCGCATCTCATGAATAAGTAAAACACATCACATTGAAACGCGAGCTGATTTAAAAATAATAAGAAAAAATGAGCAAAGAAAATGGGGTACCATCGGGATTCGAACCAGAGACCTCCTGGTTACTAGTCAGGCGCTCTACCATCTG
>CALNVZ010003428.1:31368614-31392346 GCA_940671915.1 Paracentrotus lividus
AGCTATAGAAGCCCCGATGGGGTCGTCCCTAATACCTGTTAACTCTTAAATGCTCGACTGGTCAGAAGCTTAGAACCTGGCATAAACCCGAAGGATAGAAATCAACTTGGAGTAAATGCGAGGGATCACGGTGAAGTGATGCAGCTTTTTTAATATAATTTTGAATAAATTTGGAACTGACCAGAATATATAATATGAAAAATGAGCAAAGAAAATGGGGTACCATCGGGATTCGAACCAGATGACCTCCTGGTTACTAGTAGGCGGCTCTAACCATCTAGGCTATAGTAAGCCCCGGATGGGGTCGTCCCTAATACGCCGTTAACTCTTCAATGCTCGACTGGGTCAGAAGCTATAGAACCTGGCATAAACCCGAAGGATAGAAATCAACTTGGAGTAACTGCGAGGGATCACGGGTGAGTGATGCAGCTTTTTTAATATAATTTTTGAATAAATTTGGAAACTGACCAGAAATATATAATATGAAAATGAGCAAAGAAAATGGGGTACCATCGGGATTCGAACCAGAGACCTCCTTGGTTACTAGTCAGGCGCTCTACCAATCTGAGCTATAGTAAGGCCGGATGGGGTCGTCCTTAATACCCGTTAACTCTTTTCAATGCTCGACTGGTCAGAAGCTATAGAAACCTGGCATAAACCCGAAGGATAGAAATCACTTGGAGTAAATGCGAGGGATCACGGTGGAAGTGATGCAGCTTTTTAAATATAATTTTTGAAATAAATTTGGAAAACTGACCAGAAATATATAATATGAAAAAATGAGCAAAGAAAATGGGGTACCATCGGGATTTCGAACCAGAGACCTCCTGGTTAACTCAGTCAGGATGGCGCTCTACCATCTGAGCTATAGTAAGCCCCGGATGGGGTCGTCCCTAATACCCGTTAACTCTTCAATGCTCGACTGGTCAGAAGCTTAGAAACCTGGCATAAACCTGAAGGATAGAAATCAACTTGGAGTAAATGCGAGGGATCACAGTGAGTGATGCAGCTTTTTTAATATAATTTTTTGAAGAAATTTGGAAACTGCCAGAAATATATAATATGAAAAAATGAGCAAAGAAAAATGGGGTACCATCGGGATTCGAACCAGAGCACCTCCTGGTTACTAGTCAGGCGCTACTACCATCTGAGCTATAGTAAGCCCCGGATGGGGTTCGTCCCTAATACCCGTTAACTCTTCAATGCTCGACTGGTCAGAAGCTATAGGAACCTGGCATAAACCCGAAGGAAATGAATCAACTTGGAGTAAATGCGAGGGATCACGGTGAATCTTATATAAAGATATAAAAAAATTATATTAAAAAAGCTGCATCACTTCACGCGCGCGTGATCCTCGCATTTACTCCAAGTTGATTTCTATCCTTCGGGTTTATTGCCAGGTTTCTAAATAGCTTCTGAACCAGTCGAGCATTGAAGAGTTAAACGGGTATTAGGGCACGACCCCATCCGGGGCTTACTATAGCTTCAGATGGTAGAGCGCCTGACTAGTAACCAGGAGGTCTCTGGTTCGAATCCCGATGGTACCGCATTTTTCTTTTGCTCATTTTTTCATATTATATTTATTTCTGGTCAGTTTCCAAATTTTATTCAAAAATTATATTAAAAAAGCTGCATCACTTCACCGTGATCTCGCATTTACTCCAAGTTGATTTTATCCTTCGGGTTTATGCCAGGTTTCTATAGCTTCTGAACCAGTCGAGCATTGATAGAGTATAACGGGTATTAGGGACGACCCCATCGGGGCTTACCTAATAGCTCAGATGGTAGAGCGGCCTGACTAGTAACCAGGCGAAGGTCTCTGGTTCGAATCCCGATAAAGTGCCATGGGAGGATGGTGCGGTGTACCCATTTTCTTTGTCATTTTTTCATATTATATAATTTCTGGGTCAGTTTCCAAAATTTATTCAAAATTATATTAACTAGATGAATCCTCGACCGCGTCGACGGTTCCGAAATATATGCCTCCGCCATTGCCAGATCAGAATATATGACACATTCATCTATTCACTTTCATTTATCAAGACACTTTGACCTTGACCTTTGACCTTGTAAGCCACAAAAATCTTATCAGATAATTGTCACCTATTAATGCACACATGTACCAAGTATGAAAGATGATCTGTCAAATGGTTGTTGAGTTATCAAAAACAGCTTTTTTAAAACCTATTTGACCTCTGACCTGTTGATTGACCTTGTGAGCCCCACCCAACAAACAAAGCAATCAATCAATCAAATAATCTACCAACCAAACAAGTCCCCTTTCTTGGGTTGATAACATTTTTTATTTATTTTTTTTAGTTTGAAGGAGTATTCAATGCTAAAAGATAACATGTTAACATGTGAAAGAAACAAAACAAAACAAAACAAAACAAAAAGCAATTCAAGTAAATAAATAGCTTTGTAAATGTATTTTGAAAGCATAATTCGAAAATAATGGCAAAGTTACTGAAAAGGTTAAAAGTAAGTCTGCTGATTAATGAGAAGTCTGATGATCGTATTTCTCATTTTCTTCCATTTTGTGCGCAAGCCTTTTTCTGAGCCCCCGACAAAAACGTTCTGTGTGCGCTCAAGCATGAACGAAATTTATTATTTTAAATTGCATTAGAAAGATAAGACTTCAGAGCATCTATTAACATCAAAATATAGGTATCATAATTCGAAACGAAATTTTGACAGACTTTTCAAAACTGTCCCGTTTTTATTGATACACCCTGTAGTGAAAGATGGTGAAGCAAACTCACAAAGAAATTGATAAACAATTCGACTTACTTACTTCGAGGGCTATACCGACTGATTTCCGTATGAATTGTAAAGGCAAAACCGACTTCATCTACAAGTGAGCTCAGGTATTATTTGCAAAAGTGAAAGCGCAAAAGTGAATTGAGCAACTTTAGCACACCTATCATGAGCTAGTAAGCCAACCATACCGCGCCGATAAGACGGCAAGTAACGCGAAGACCGATTCCGCTAGCACATGATGACTAAATATGGGCTTTTTAGATCAAAGAGACTGAGGTCGCTATTCCCACTACCGCGAAGAATATCTTCCATATAGGGCGCGAGCGAACGATTAGCGTCCGTGCTGTATTCACTAAAAGAGGTCAGTAGAGACTTCATAAAAGTCTAGAGACTATCTCGCCCTACGTGAGCATATTTTCGTCAAATTTTCATATTAATTTTCCTTTTCGTACGCGCAGAAATTTTCTCTTGAATATTTGAATCCATCAGTTCTATCGTATCATATTAGAGGGCAGTTACATTTTTGGAGAACTGATGTATGTTCATAAATTCTCATCTTTTATTTAAAGCCATTTACGTTTCGCAAATGTGGATCAACATGCACTAAACAAGCTAAGCTTGATTTCCATACCGTGAGCACACTCTATAACAGTAACATTAATTTATTGACTTGTTCGCCACGGCCCTCGTACTATCAAACCGTACAAATAAGAATAATTCTAAGCAAATTTAGAGCTATTATGACTGTATATCATAGCTCATTATTTATTTCAGTTAAAAATCATTCACATAAACTGAATACGAAAATAAAGTTCTGACACACAAGTAGATTCATAATAAATGTGGTCAGTGTTACACACGCATGCCTTGTTGTTTACTCCCTATCGCTAAGAACACATTCCGTTTTGACGTCAGACAGGATGAGAACAACTCAGATATGTAGTTGATACGCATCCGCCGTAAGGAACAACTCGGAAAAATATGGTAGGGGCCCCAACATCGGTACAAAATTCACTTTCTTAACTTATTTGAGCGGGTTGAACACCAATCTCATATTTTGGGAGGGTTTAGACTGCTATATATACAAAAAATATCCTTCAATATTTGGGATGTCTTGATTAATTCAAATTTCAATAGTTATCTGTGTGAGATACGAAAGTGGAGGGTCTACGGACGTACGTAACCCGCCTCGTACGGACCTCTTACCCCGACCTTATAGCTGAAATATAGGAGAGACTCCTGGTTTTAGATTCGTCGCGGACGCCGCTATACTAACAGCCATGCCATAGCGCCACTTCACCGTGATCCCGATTTACTTATCTTACACAAGCTTGATTTCTAGTACTTTTCAGCGGTTTTTTGCCAAGGTTTCTATGCTAGAACGCTTCCTGACGCAGCGACGCATACCTGAATATGAAGTGACTACAACGGTATTAGGACGGTCCATTCGCGCGATTCGTCAAAATAGCGATATTAGATATATATATATAGATACTTAAGCTCCAGAATAAATAGGTAGATAAATATTGCGGCACTGAACTACGTAAGCCAGGAGGATCATTACAATAGATATACGAATAAATTACGACTCCGAAAGGTACAGCGAGATACATATAGACATAATATGAAAAAAAAAACAACAAATACATCCGATACAAGATAGAATTTGAATTTCTGCAGAGATAGAAACCCAGAAAGGCCACATTATTCATTTGCTCAATATTTTTCAAATATTATATTTTATCTGGTCAGTTTCCAAATTTATTCAAAAATTAAAAATAATAACATACATTTCAATGTGATGCGGTGAACTTGTGCTTATGAAAGTTTCAAGAAACAAGGCCAGTTTTTCCATCAATGATGTTCAGCCATAACCTAGAGGAAAGAAAGTTGAGATCTTACCGTCAAACTTGGGCTTCTTGAGGACCTTGACCTTGCGGATATGGACATCATGGAGGGGATAGATACGGTGACAAGCCTTCTCAATATCCCTGGCAATGCTGTCTGGGATCCTGTAATACAAACACAAAGCAAAGTGCATCGTTATATAGGTCTTCATATTATTGATTCATTGATTTTCTTTGTAGACTCTGACAAATATCTTGAACATGCATCACACAAGCTAATTGCAATACTTTGAGGGTAGAGGCAAAGCCATGCAAACATGTCTGCAATCGGTTAAGGTTTGCTGGAAAGTTTTCACAAGATTTTGAGAGATAAAACAGGAGTAATTACACAAACTTTTTTGAGGGGGAATAGAGATAATATTCAGAGAATATGTGTCTACCAGGATGTTTCTGAACCCTGTAAATTGCATAGCCCGGGGAAAAAAAATTCATGAAACTCGGCGGACATACATGTAGCTTCTTTCACAAATGTAATATTGCAAAAAAATGTTATACGAAAGTAAATAATGGTAGAATTTGCAAGGGTAACGAGGTGTGAAACATTCAAAATTTGCATTTTGTGCATTAGTGTTATGCAATATAAGATGCAGCTTGAAAATTTGCATGAATTAAGACTTTGTCCCAAAATCTGGAGCATTTTGAAACATTCTCCAGATTTTTAAGACATAACAACACTTACAGCTTGTTGACGACTTCCTTGAGGTCGTTGGTGGCACACTCACGGCCCATGATCTCGATCATCTTCCTGCGGATAGCACGGACCTGGGTGCTCTGTGCGTAGGAGGTCTTCTTGATCTGGTTCTGCCTGCGCTTGGTGAAGCCAATGCAGAAGAGACGGAGGAGGTACCCGTCGGTGGTTCGCACATCGATGTTGGCATCGATCAGAGTCTGATCAAACAAAAGTAAAATAATTTAAACATTGAATATCCTGCAAGGTAATGTCACATCCAACATCCTGACCAGGAAGATGGTTCAAAGAAAAGGTAAACAATGGAGGTAGTATAAAATTGTATCTGTAAAAGTCAAATATCTTGACAAAATCCAATTTTCTTTTTTTCTTCAATATGTATTTCTGATAAATTTCACTCTTTGTTCAGTCCTTCTCAGGAATAATATTGACATATCTTGTTTATTTACAGTGGCTTTTAATTCTTATCAAGAGTGGGGTACTTTGGAAACTCAGCTCTCAAGACTAAAGGGGGGGGGGGGCATGATGCCCTCAGTCTTTATCGGTTACACAGTATAGGGGCTCATTCCTTAGCACATATATTTTTCTTTCGGGACTCTTTATCTTTACCTGCCACTTCTTGACCATGGAGCAGTACTTGTCCCTAGTCAGGTTCATGCCATGGAAGTTGGTCAGGCAGTTACGCCCACGCACATCCTCCACCATTAGCCTGAATTTGCGGAAAGCGACCTCATCGTTTTGCAGATCAGCTAGGGAAACCTCGAACACACGTCCCTTCAGACCGTCAGAGGCAATTTCTGGAAAGAAAGAGATTCAAGAGCTTACATGATCACTCTCCTGACTCATCAGGACAAGTTGCAGAATTTAACTTTGCCTTCCATTTGAACTAGGAAAACAACAATGCATACAGAGAATGTATACAGAATTCATATGAAAGATAACAAGATGAATCCTCGACCGCGCGCAGTCGAAATATATGCCTCCGCCATTGCCAGATCTGAAATATATGGCACATTGGGATAGAGCACAAGTCTGTACATGGAATTTCACATTTTGACCTCTGTGACCCTTGACCTTTGATCTACATACTCCAAAATCTAAACAGACCATCTTCCTATGATGATACATACAACCTATACGTTTGAAGCTCATATCTCAACTGGTTCTCAAGATATCGTGAAATTGAACTCAATACATGGAATTTCACAATTTGACCTCTGTGACCCTTGACCTTTGACCTACATACTCCAAAATCTAATCAGATCATCTTCCTACAATGAAACATACTACCACTAAGTTTGAAGCTCATATCTCAATTGGTTCTTGAGATATCGCGATGACGAACTCATTTACATGGAATTTTACAATTTGACCTCTGTGACCCTTGACCTTTGACCTACATACTCCAAAATCTAATCAGATCATCTTCCTATGATGATACTTACTATCCCTCAGTTTGAAGTTCATATCTCAAGCGGTTCTTGAGATATCGCGATAACGAGCAAACGGGACGTACGGACGGACAACCCGAAAACATGATGCCTCCGGCACCACCTTCGGTGGCGGAGGCATAAAAATTGTCAAGAAAGGCAGCAAGTTTTTTTTTCTCCTAAAGACAACAGATCAAGACTGCTGAAACATCAACTGCTATAATGGTCTTTTCTTCAGTCAGAGCGAACAAAACCTGAAGAAAACTAATAAATTACCAACAGTCCGTTATGAGACACTCACATGGTGTACCCCCAAACTTGCTCCTTATTTATTCTAAATGAATTCATTTGGGTAAGATACATACTTGTACCCTGTGTCCTGCTCACAAGAGTCTTGCCGATGTTGCGGATGTTGAACATAGCTGGTGCCTTGACATCGTACCATTCTTTCTTCAAGAATGGATCCAGACTGCAAATGAAAACAGCAAGAAGAAATTAATAATCTGTTTATGCAGAGTTTTAATTAAGCCATTCTAAGGGTGATTGTTGACAACATCAATTCAGATTTTACCATTTTAGCATCATTTGCTGATCAGTGCAGCATCAATGTCAAAATGGGAAGTCAGAAAATCTCTCAAAATTCATGCAAAATAATGGAAGGAGAAAATTTTATGATTTTGGAATGAGGTGACAGATAAGTGCAAGCTGGTTTCAATATGACAGAAATGTTCTAGACATGATCTAGACTGCACATAATGAAAACCGATTGAAAAATTTGAAAAGTGATGCAATTTTACAAGCAAACCTGAGTGACAAACCAAATGGAACCAGTTTCTACTGTTCATAATTTTTTGCTGTTGATCAGGAAACTAAGAAACTGGCAAATGATTGTTACATTCAAATCTATTTTCTCAGACCTTTCTGGCATGTAATATGTAATAGAAGGCCTAAACAAAATATCCAGATATTTAAAAATTCTGCTATTTCTGAACTTAAAGTGACTGAGCTGCACTGCACCCTAGGGGGCGGGGTTCTAGTAAGCACAAAATTGCTGCATGTGCCAAGTTTTTTTGTTATGTTTTTTTATATAAAGGATAGACTTCTAAGTTTGCCAAAAATTCATTTCTAACAAATTTGTTTCAGTTTAGAAAAATCAGACTCTTAGCGATCGAATCACACTAAAATCAAACTAGCGATGACATTTAATTGATGATCGCATAACAATTGTTTTTGATGACGGATTTGCTTCAAAATTGGTTAAAAAGTCAAACACATTAATATTATCGCTTAGAGTCTAGAAATCTAGACTCCTCTAACGTTAGATCTAGACCTCTAACGTAAGATCTATTTTAGTTTTGAAATTGAGAAAAATCTGTTCCAGAAAAAAATTGGTTTGATACGAATTTATTAGCTCTAGAAATCTATTTCCATTAAAATAAGTAAAATTCTAGGTGCTTCCATTGATTGAATAAAGAATTGGCCTTATCGTCGTTTCGGAAACCACTCGCTCAAATGCTTGTACACAAGTGAATGGGGGTGGAAAGAGGAAACCAATGCGTGTGACCGAATGAAGCGCTGCTATACAAAGTGAATGGTGGTTTCCTCGATCTTGATTATATGCTAAAGAATTTAGATCTACTAATTTGTGCCAAAGATTCATCACAAACGTTTCCATTCAAAGGAATTCATCAGCATGCCATGGTAAAAAATATCAATCATATTCACAATTATCATTTGCTTATGCCTAATAACTTATTTCTGTAAAAAAAAAAAAACAACAAATATCAAACTCAACAGATTGCTGCCAAACAAGTGAACGGTTGAGACTATATGAGCTCCAATTCTCGTTGATTAATGCACGAGCGGCTTCCGCGCGCGCTGCATGCATGATATACATTAGAGATATGCTATACAAACAATACACATGGTTCATTTACATACAGGCAAAGTATTCTTTATTGCAAAGAGCTAACTATATAAGGGGGGCTCCTAAACTCTATATCGGGCTCCTATTCTCTCTGAATCATGACAGACAATGAAAATCACCATGAAATGCACAAAAGTGAACGATTTCGATCAAATTAAAGTTATTATGATGTTTGCAAATAAATAATCACTTGTAATAACAGGGGGGAGGGGGGTATGTTAATTTATCATGATCAAAACTTATTCATAAGCAAACAGTAAACGAGCTCTGAAACTCTATATCGGGCTCTATTCTTCGTCTAATCATAGCAGACAATGAAATCACAAATGAAAGCCACAAAAGGTAACCGATTCGACAAATTAAAGTTATGATGATGTTGCAAACAAATAATCACTTGTATTATGGGGAGCGGGGGTATCTGTAATTATCATGATCAAAACTTGTATTCTAAACGTACAATTATAACGGGTGCTCCAAACTCTATATCGGGTCTTTTTCTCTATGAAGTATGACACGACAAATGAAATCATAATGAAAAGCACAAAACGAATGATTTCGATCAAATTAAAGTTTTGATGATCTTTGAAATATAATACACTGTAATTATCGGGGGGGGTATCTGTAATTAATCATGATCAAAACTTGTATTTATTAGCGAACAGCTTAAACGGAGCTCTGCAATCCTATATTTGGGCTCCATTCTCTCTGAATCAGACATACAATGAAAGTCACCATGAAATCCACAAAAGTGAACGATTTTCGAATCAAATAACAAGTTATATGATGTTTGCAATAAATAATCACTTGTATTAATTGGGGGGGGGTATCTGTCAACAAAAATAAGAGCCGATATAGAGTTTTGGAGCCCCGTATTAAGCTGTACCTTTAACAATACAAGTTTTGATCATGATAATTACAGATACCAACCCCCAATTATATACAAGTGATTATTTATTTGCAATCATCAACAAAACTTATTATTTTTTTGTGATCTGAAATCGTTCACTTTGTGTGGCATTTCATGGTGATTTCATTGTCTCATGATTCAGAGAGATAGAGCCCGACTATAGAGTTTCAGAGCTCGTTTAAGCTGTCGCTTATGAATACAATTTTGATCATGAATTACAGATACCCCCCCCATTAATACAAGTGACTCTTATTTCCAAAACATCGTCAAAACTTATTGATCGAGAATCATTCATTTTTGTGGGTTTCTGGTGATGATTATCATGTCGTTCATCACTCATAGAGAATAAGGAGCCCGATATAGAGTTTGGAGCCCCGTTTAAGCTGAGTTTAAGAATACAAGTTTGATCATGAATATTACAGATACCCTCCCCCCCCTGATTATTACAAGTGATTTTATTTGCAAACATCATCAAAACTTTAATTTGAACGAAATCGTTCACTTTGTGGCATTCATGGTGATTTTCATTGTCTGTCATGAATTCAGAGAGAATAGGCCCGATATAGATGGAGCCCGCCTATATATATTAGGCATTTAGGCAATAAAAATACTTGCTATTGTAAATGAAACTATGTTATTGTTATAGCATATCTCTAAATGTATAATCATCATTCAGCCGCGCGGAAGCCGCTCGTGCATTAATCAACGAGAATTGGAGCTCATATAGTCTCAACCCAAGTGAACACCCAACCACATTCACAGTTCAAAGATTAACGCCCCCAACGTTGAGGTTTTACACAAACATAAATGACATTATCGGTTAACAACCATTCACGTTTTACACCAAAAATGTTATTCGTCGGTAAATATATGATAAATCATGTGACAAGCTATAACCATTATGACAAATTAAGAATGAAACTAGCCATGTTCATGTCGAGGATCGCGATTGTGCATGCCGCGTCGTCGATCGGGTGGCGAGTACGGTCGAGTCAGTGTACTAGCTACATGTATATTACATGGCATGAACGATACAATATGCACGGGCACATCGACCGACCGTGTATAAAATCCATAAAAATCTACATGATCCTTATATTTATACGAACATTCATTAATCATTTATTAAGAAAACTATATATTTATTACATATGAGGCAAAATAGATTCTTACATCTTCTTCTTGGAACCTTTCTTGCCTCCTTTTGAGAGGCGTTTATTCTTGCCCACCGCCATAGTTAAAGAGCAAATCAAAGAGGAAGTGTAGTTGTAGATGCATGCTGGGATATTAGATATGTTTACAAAAAGACTTTAACTTGCTGATTTCGACGAGGTTTTTATGCTTTACTTTCTGGTCTAGAATCCAATTGGATAAAAAAAAGTCAATATTCTACGTAAGATTTATTCTAAAAGATACAATCTAATATAAAATATTAAGACAAGTATAGTTGTAATCTAGTTGTTACAGCAGACGACAGTTTGCACTTGTACAATGTACGTACGTACCTTGTTGAATACCAACGTTGAGACAACTACTATAGTGAGCTGAGAGACACTTCGGAGACTATTATTGGGTGTGGAAAAGACCATAGAGGTTTATTTTATCCACCTCTATGGGAAAAGACCCACAAGGAACAACAACAGCATTATGTCTGAGCCATAGAGATATCAGTTCAGTTCAGTTTATTTACATATTCCAATCAAACAATAATAACAACAATTATATGTCATTTCAATACTATACATTATTTGATAAATCATAAAACGAACGACATCAGTAGCATAAGAAAGAAAGAAATATGAAGGAGCCTAAGTTAAAAGCTAAGCTTGTTACATTATAGGCTCCTTTGTGAAAATGATGTATAAGAATACATAAAGAAATAAATAAATATATTTATATACATCCATCTCTATGGTCTGAGCTCAGACATGTACGTATACTTCGTCATTATTGAGAATCGAGAAATTAAAAGGGCATGCATCGTGATTATTTGGGATCGGGAGGCTTGGCACCATTTCTTTCTTTTTGTTTTTCGTTTTTTTCGACTGTTTCATTTTATTTATTTATTTATTTTTTATTTATTTCTTTATTTTTTTTTATTATTTTTTATGTTTCTTTTCTATTTTTGGGGGGGGGGGCGGGGCGGGGGGGGGCGGGGCGGCGGGGGGCCGGGGGGGGGCAGGAAGAGCATAGGCCTACAAGAGCGATGCATTATATTATGTAATAGGTGAAGAACAATGCATGTAGAACTGAAAAAAAAAAAAAAAAAAGAGAAGAATAGGCATAATAACAACTATTGGTAACTTTACAGTAAAAGCTGATCCATGCTTACTCCCCCGCCTCAATTTTGTCTGAATATTTTATGTGGGGCGCTGGTTTGGGGCGCTGAAGTCGAAAAGAAAATCCTCAAATATAGATAATTAAAGTGTAGGAGTATAGTGTCTAGCTAGGCGCTGAACAGAATGGGATCGAGGGGGCTAAAAACTTAAAAAAAATTTTTTTTTTTTTTTTTTAATATGATGGTCATTTTCTTGTACCAGAGATCATAGACGTCGTAAGAGGCAGAAATGGATCCAAGTTCCTGAGGGGGCCAACAATTTGTATTTCAGATTTAGTACACCAGCCGAAGGAGTAGATGCCTGCTACTTAAATTTATTTATTGACTCAAACCGAGATCGCTAGAATTACAGTCCATGTCGGTAGGAATTGACCTGACTTGAAAGCATTGGTGCTAGTGTAAAAGCTATTTAAGGGCGTATTGGCTTATTTGTATTTAATAAAGTAATAACCTATAATAATTGTGCACATGTGTCAGAACCAAAAAAGTGTAGAAATAAAAATGTAGCGGGCAGGCCAACCAGGCCCCTCCATGATCCGTGATAGGATGGGGGGTTGGGTGTCCGGACACTAAATAAAAATGGAGCCTGTTTTTTTTTTTTTTTTTGTCTCTAGATTCAGCCAAAAATGTATTTTGGATATTCCTTTCATCATCAACATTTGTTCTCCACAATATTTTCTAACATTTTGTGCTAAAATACTGCAAAAACATTGCTTGTAAACCCTTTTAAATGGCTAATTAAAACTGAGTGTCCGGACCGTGACCCAACCCGTCTATATCAAGTAGTCAAAGATTTTTAATTTTACCACCTTATCCATTCTTCTCATTTTTTTTTTACATTTTTTTTGTATGTGTATGTATATTTTTGTTTTTTTGTTGTGTTTTTTTTTTCTGTCCAATTAAAACTAATGGTTGTCAGAAAGGGA
Organism: Paracentrotus lividus; assembly: GCA_940671915.1. NCBI lineage: Eukaryota > Metazoa > Echinodermata > Echinoidea > Camarodonta > Echinidae > Paracentrotus > Paracentrotus lividus. The sequence continues at coordinate 31,381,498 of CALNVZ010003428.1, forward strand.
GAAGAAGTATAGGGCGTCAAAAAAGTTTGGCCAGAAATTTACAACCATTCTGGTTTGGGGAATGTGGCAGGAGCCAATAGGCCAACAATGTAAGCAGAAACAAAATTGGTCATCCTGCCGGGCCCCCATTTTTAAACTGCCCCCCCCCCCCCCCCCCCCGCCCACGCCCCTGAAATTATCCATGGTACATACATGTATGGTACGTACGTACGCGCGCACGCACGCGCATGCGCTATGCGCGTTTATCCTTCGACTGTGAGTTGTTGTCGACTTGATTCACCGACTCGTAAGCTAATTTAGCTTTTAAAGTAAGAGATCAGTCATTTGATTACTATAATTTCGTTTAGTAATGTATTTAGTGCTGTAATCTAAGTTATTTTAGGGTTTAATTCACATAAGAAATACTTAAGATGTCAATTACTGGTAAGTTTAATGTGTAATTTTAATCATGTTGTCCCATAAACTGAATTTTGAGTTTGTTTGAAAACTAATAATCTGAAAATGAAAGTGTCAAGTGCAAAAAGTGCATGTCACACACTCATCTCCTGTTAATTACAATGAAAGTCTGTGCACCTCACAGTTAGAGTAGAGTTTAAACTAACTCAATTTCAATGCAAAGTAAAGTGTTAATTTTAACATTTATCAATGTTATTCCATTAGGCCTAACGTTATATCCAAGTTAGAAATAACGGTTAGAATCTATAAAACTATATTCTAAGTAATGATGATCAATTAAAAGTTAAAACCAACAAAAAAAAAAGAAAGAAAAAAAAATAAAAAAAATCATTTTCAACAACTATAATAATATTCCTAGACACTAACTGTTGGAATAGAGTCTATGTTTTTACGATTTTAAGAAGGGCCTTGGCTTTGATTTTGTATAATCTGATAATACGTGTTTGCTTTGGTCTAACTGTTAGTCCTGGGCCCCGTAACACAAAGGTTTGCGATCAATTGCAAATTTGAAAGAACTAACTGTTACACTGATTGGTTGCTGGTCAGTCTTTTGGACCAAAAGCGTGTGCAACAACGATCTTGATTGGCTTTTGCAATTTTGCGATTGATTGCAAACCTTTGTGTTACTGGGCCCGGGAGACTCTAAAATATGCTTTTAACATCCGGAAATTTGTATGTATTTCAGAGTTACCATCGCACCTGTTCCTGTACAGACGGAAAAAAAAAAAAACACTAATATATCTAGGTGACTTTAGGCCTACTAGATCTACTTCAAATCTTACTTAGTTTCTAAAATGATAAATGCTTTTAAAAGTCAACTCGGCATTTATTCATTTGATTTCTTGCATCTTGGCTTCCTTATAGCCTGCCCATGAATCAACAAGATGAGTTATGAAACATTTCCTGTGGATCCTTACAATGAGGCATCATTCAACCATCCACCCAGATATGAGAGACCTCCCCCATGGATTCCTCCCACAGAAGTAAGCATGCTCAAATATTCTTGAAACAACTGTTAAAGGAGAATAAAACCTTCTGAACTATTAAATTTGTATAAAAATGGAAAAATCAAAGAAACGGTTCAAGTTTGAGAAAAGTTTAATACAAAGTATGAAAGTTATGAGCATTTGAAGGTTGAAAGTATTAGTGCCATGAGATCCTCCCATGGGCAATGCGACAAAGATGCTATACATGAACAGCTTCCCCATTACTTTTGTACATTTTTCACTTAAATTGTCTCTTTTATCCCCTATCAGTAGTGAGTAGATGGTGAGTGGAGCAGGTATTCTTTTCATGGGAGAATATGTAGTATAAGTTCCACAAAATGTAATCATAGATCTTTGATTATTCCATTTTAATCTTCACAGAGAAGAGGGCACCCAGATTATGACAACCCCTTGTCAAAGTTCCTTCTCCGCTCTGTCAAATTTCGAAGATCCAAGTCCAATGAGCAGTTGGGATTCAGCATACGAGGTGGGGCCGACTATGGCTGCAGGATCTACATTTCAGGGGTAAGTTTTTACATCTATCCATGCATAGAAAAGCATCTATAAAGCAGTTCCAGCACTTTTTGTGGATTTGAAAACTGCATCATGTAATAGGATATTTTGATATCTTAGTTTAAAATTTGTCTTTGTATTGCTTGCATGACCATGTATATAGCACCCATTCTTATGCCTCTGCCCCAAAAGTGCTGCTGGAGGCATCATGTTATGGGTTGTCTATCCTTCAGAACAATTCAGCTGTACATGATTAGTTGTTTTTTTTTTTTCTACATTATGTCTAAGGTTATCCCTTAGTCATTGATCTTCAGAATAGTTTTTATCTGTAAGACAAAAATCAATTGATCAATCATTTCTCTTTCTTAGGTGATCCCTGAGTCTGTAGCATACTGAGTGGGATTAAAACCAGGGGGATGTTTCATAAAGAGTTAAGTAGACTTAAAATTGCACTTAAATCGTTATTTTTGTGCGTTATATTACGCATCACCTCATTAGATTGACCATGCTCATGGGATGCGCACCATTGTGAAATCTATCAATTAAATTGCGCGTTATAAAACAAGATGCGCGTAGAAGTTAGGTTAGACTTTAAGTCTACTTGACTCTTTGTGAAACACCCCCCCAGGAGATCTATTCTGTTATTTATCATTTCTATTTCTTAGGTAATCTCAGAGACTGTAGTATACCAAGTGGGGATAAAACCAGAAGATATATTCAGTTGTTTTTGTTTTATCATTTCTATTTCTGAGGTGATCCCTGAGTCTGTAGCATACTGAGTGGGGATGAAATCAGGAGTTTTTATCCATTATTTTTCATTTTTATTTCTCAGGTGATCCCTGAATCAGTAGCATACCGTGTTGGAATGAAACCAGGAGATCTAATTCTCAGCATCAATGGAATTGACTTCTCTAACATCACCTATGATGAGGTGAGCAATGATTGTATTATTTAGATATGAATGAAAATCCTTGGAATTTAATTTGAAATATAGGCACCATACGCTACATCAGAGATACATATCGTGCATAAGCAAATCAGTAGATGACAAACAACAGTCTTGAACTTGCTAGAGTACTCTTGTCCAATTATAAATACAAGTTGCTTATGATAAAGCTGATAAAGAAGCATAACAAAACAAATTATAAAAAAAAATTAAAAGTAAAAAGAAACTGGTGAATTATTTAATCAAATATTAAGCAATGATAAACATTTCCTTTTGCATAGTGGAAGCAAATCATGTAGACGTCATTAATGCTAGTGTTGTCAATGTCAATCAATCAAGTATTACACACTATAACTTTCCAAATCTTTGATCTAGTATCACTAAATTCACACCAGTGGTGCATCTGTAAAAGACTCTGATCAAGTTTTAATTTGTGGCATATTTGATCAAATTCAAATGGTCAATTAACTTCATATATACAAACCACTGTAAACGAAACAAAGAATAATATTACAAAAAAAACAACATTTTCTAGATTCATGTAATTAGACTTGATAGCATTGTAAGGTTTAAATTGTTTATTGGTTGACAGGCAATCAAGGTGTTGAAGAATCTAGATGAGGTAGAGGCAAGACTCAAGTATTATCCATATGGTGAGTAGTAGTCACTTCAGATCCCACCGCTGCCACCATTTTTTTTTTCTTTTCCTGTTTTGAGGTACTTTATTGCATCAAATAAATTATATCTCTACTTATACTATGTAAAAATCACTATTTACATCAGTATATTAAATATAAAAATTTAAAAAAAATTTTAAAATATATCTCACCGCCGCCACCATGTTAATAATTGGAATAGATTTTTTTTTCTTCCTCCTCAAATTGCCACCTATTTTCTATTTTTTTTTTTTTTTTTTTTTTTTTTTTTTTTTTTTTTTTTTTTTTTTTTTTTTGAGGGGGTGGGGGGTAGGGTTATTAAATTCCCTTTAGAGAGAAAGCTTGTTTTGTTAAGTGCCCTCCAATGTTTGGAAAAGATGAATTAGATTGATCACATCAAATGAAAATTACAGTGCATTAAATGCAAGAAAAATGTTCTTTTTGTGAATTTTCATTTTTTTTATATGGATTGCTAATTGATAATTAGTTCAGATTCAGTTGTTTTGATCCAAGAACCATTTAAAGTATTGCACCCGAACTAAATTCAAATATTTCAGTAACTTTGTACTTGAAGGTAGCAAATTCTTCATGGTCAAGTATGACAAATGTAGATTGGTTTGTGAGGTAGCCAGGATTTGAACTGTGTACCTTGTGATCAACGGTCTGTGACATGTCCACTGGACCAGAACACCCGTTTTAAATATATCATTGGGACATTTCTTTATCACCCCCTTACCTCTTCCCTTATGTATTCTTAACTCGTTTAGGTTACTACAAGACTTATGAGAGAACAGGGGAAGCCCCGCCCACTGAGTGATCTTGTGCCTTGGCCCTACCTTGAGCAGAATTGCATCATCGTGATGCAAATGTTGCAACTAATATCTCTGAAATTAATTTATCGTATTCACATAGTTTTATATTCTAAGCAGTAAGTAAGATTTTTTGTATAAGGGTACCCTTTTAAGTGTGTGTGTGTGTGTGTGTGTGTGAGAGATAGAGAGAGAGACAGAGAGAGATAGCAAGATAGGGTGAGCAAGATTATGTGAGGAGGGGAGAGAGTAACAAATTTATTTATTATATTCACCTATAAAATAAAATGTGAGATAGAGAGAGAGAGAGAGAGAGAGATAGCAAGATAGGGTGAGCAAGATTATATGAGTAGGGGAGAGAGTAACAAATTTATTTATTATATTCACCTATAAAATCTTTATTCCTTTATGATTCCATGACATTTCTGAGGCTGCACTGTGAATTATATACTCGAATAGACTAATGTCAACCCTGAAATTGGGTAAAATTGGGTAATTGTTGCAGGAGCAAATCTGGTGTTACCTGTATTTATGTGGTAATTGATGACAGGGTATTTCTTTGGATGCGCAGCAGAAATGTAGTCAATTGGAAAAAGAGGGAACTTATTCTTCTTCTTCAGATATGTGATTAACCCTGGGGATTTTTGGTCACCTAATGACTGAGGGGGGGGCGGATCTCGGCTGTTGACCACGCGATCGCGACGAAAATCGCCACGCACGTCACCCAGGACGTAATCTCAAAAATTGCATGGTCAAATGTTCCGAAAAATATTTGGTATTAATTAATTATGCTAATTTATGCATAAATTTACACATTGCTCTAATTCATTAAATAAAGCTCCAAAGCTGCTAATTTTTTATTTATAAACTCTTTGTAAGATTCTGATAAAATGCATTTCAAAAAAAATTCTGTATCAAATTTCATTTCTTATGTATTTCATTGTTTTTTCAATTTCTTATGTATTTCTTTGTTTTTCGACTTATTGTTTTTTATTGTTTTTCTGATGAGAATTGTCGGCGACGTTATCACGACCACAAAGAACCAAAAACTAATTGATTTGAAGCAGTAGAAGTAAAAATAATCATACATTTATGAATATTGACTTGAAATACATTTGTATTGGATTTGTACACAAAATCACGTTTTGAGCAATTTTCGGTCTGACGAGCATGCACAAAACGTTGCATAACTTCGGAACCGTATACCCGGGCGTCGCAAATTTGGTCTTAAAAGTTGCGCGAGACTTAAAAGAAAAAAGTCATGAAACCGTGTGTCGATAGCTTTATGCTTTTTTGAGATCTCGCGCGAAACGTCGAGGGGGGGCGGAATCCACCCCCCCCCCAGGCCTTTTAGGGTTAAAGGGAATCAAGTTTAGTGGGAAGGTGTGGGAAAGATGAAGAAAATTGTTTTGAGCTTTCCTGTTATTTTCATGATATTTGGGAAGAATATCATAATAAAAAGCTCCACAAGAAAAGATGATCCAAAATATACCACACAGCTCACATGTTTGGGTCCTGAACATTTTGTATTGCCCCATACATGCATTTCTGTGTAAGTGCATATGACTCGAAGCTGAATTGGGTTAATTTCTTATCATTTTGGTGATTCCAAAACCTAACAGCACAAAATTATGCTTAGGTGAAATGTTATCAACCTCTCCAAATCACCTTTAGACAGTGTCTTCCACATTTCAATGTCATGACCAGAACACTAGTTTCACTTTAAGCTTTATAATCCATCTTGATACTCATTTAAAAAGTACTACGCTAATCAACAGCCTTGCATTTAACTGAGCTTGTTCATGCATTGTTTTTAATTAATGTTTTACAGTCTGCTCTTGTTATAACAAGGTTATCAGGGCCAAGTAAATTACCTTGTTATAATGAAATCTACTATACTGACCGCATACATGTAGGTTCATAGGCCCGAATTTTCAAAAGCCGCCTGACTGTAAGCCTAGCTGAAATCTGTGGCTTAACTATGACTGGCTAAAAGGGAATCAATCCAAAAAGTAAGATGTTTAATTCATCATAATTTTTGGAAGTGAAACTATTCAAAACTGCTTGGGAATGATAAGTACAAAAGTTTCCCTTACAATTAAAACACAATTCCAGAATTCAGTGAAAGTGATAGGAACACACAACATAGACAGATTGATTCCCTTTGAGCCAGCCATAGTTAAACCACAGATTTAAGCTAGGTTTAAAGTTAGGCGGCTTTTGAAAATTCGGGCCTATGTGCCTAAATGTATGAAGTCAGTAGGGCCATAGAAATTTTTGTGTTTGTTTGAAATTGAATCTGGGAGTATTGCCTTGTTGAAATCTCATATTTGTGCTTGGTATAGCAGGAGTAGACTGTACATGTGTATGTTTTTCTAAATTGTAATTTATCTATGTACATGTTTTTTTTATTTCTAATTAGATTATTTTATTGGTCTATATGATTTTATATCACACTCCTTTTAGTTCTTGTAATTCTGAAGTTGAATAGCAGATTTTTTTTAATAAACGTAATTTGGATCTAGTGGTTAGTAATTTTTTAATGTACTAGTATCTTATCACTAATTGAAATGAATTGAAGAGAGGTTCCCAACATAACATATTCTAACATACCTCTCTGATACAATGCAGCATTTCTTTAAACGCTTCAGCTGCTTAAAGTATTCAAAATGGCTTCTTGTAACTTTGAAATCTATTGTACCTCTATACATGTATGAGTTACCCCAAGGATAGCACTGAGCCACAATGAATTACTGAAGGTGTATTTCTACCCAAAATTTTCTAGATTATCTCAAAGTTGTATTACAGTAGGGTCATTATGTAACCAAATATTAGTCGGAAGTAAGTTATGAATCAAATCTAGTGAAATTTTCACATATAATATTCCTGTTAAGGATTCTTATTGTTTGTGCCTATCATGAACAAAATCTAAGGTTTTTTTTTTTTTTTTTCTTCTTATAAATGATTTTTATTGGGTGGAGTAGACTGTAAAAGTTATATCTTTGTCAATATTATGGAATAAGTCTGCTGCTGGATTTTTCTTATTATATGTGTGCCTATAAAATACAAAAGTTTTTCAATTCAAGAAATTGATGAATATTCAAATTTATTGGAAGATGTACAAATTAAGTTTCACAGTACTATATGGCCAAAGTAATGATAGAGGTTCGGCAGTTGCATTTTTGTGATTTATTAATAATATCCTTTTGAAAGGGAATGTAATTAGATATGAATACAATATAACATTAATATTTTGATTTTTGTTTGGGATAAACACAGTTATCATGTTTATATATAAATGCAGTTCAGTGTCTGAAAATAAAACTGGTGCTGGAAAATGTTTGTAAACTATATTATGTGTTTCTACATGATTTGTATTCATTGGTGTCTTTTTTTATTTATTTATTATCTTTTCTTTTTTTTATTGAAATTGCCTCCCTCTTTCTCTCTCTCTCTCTCTCTCTCTCTCTCTCCCTCTCTCTCTCTCTATCTTTCTCTTTCTATTAATGATTCATTTCAGTATTAATATATTTCATACTACCGAGTGAGTCAGAAAAAACTTTACACTTAGAAAAATGTCAATAAAAAGAAAACCAATTTATAAACCCAAAATTCTTTATATTGTGAATGAGTAACTCCTCCCGCATCTTTTGGTACCAATTTTGTGTGTTATATCATTACGCTTGGATGAACGCGACGCATTGTTTGCGAACATGTCAATTTCGAATTGTGCCAGAATGGGAGTAAAATCAAAACAACAAAAAGCTATAAAAAAGCAACTTCATCCTGATTAAAATAGCATAACTTTTTAATGAAAATGTCTTCCGCTTAATAATTTGGCAGGGGTGTTGTTACACATATTGACTACTTTTTGTATGAAAATGAGATAGATCTGTAAAGTCGGGCATGAGTGAGCACACGTCAAAGACAAAATAATCACTTTCCAAAAGTATTAGGAGGCCTTTTTAGGTCTGTCAGTGGCAAATTTACTCTTTGATGTGTACTCATTCGTGCATTACTTGACGAATCAATCTAATTTTCATGCAAAATGTAGTCAATATGTATAACAACACCCCTGCCAAATTATTAAGCGGAAGACATTTTCGTTAAAAAGTTATGCTATTTTAATCAGGATGAAGTTGCTTTTTTCTAGCTTTTCGTTGTTTTGATTTTGCTCCCATTCTTGCATAATTCGAAAATGACATGTTCGCAAACCATGCGTCGTGTTCATTAAGCGTTAAAACATAATATACAAAAACGGTACCAAAAGATGCGGGAGAAGTAGTTTCAGAATATGTAAAATAATTTGGGGTTTATAAATTGGTTTTCTTTTTATTGACATTTTTCTAGGTGTAAAGTTTTTTTTTACTCACTCGGTATAATTGCCATTTTCCTGATCACCTCTCTTTCCCTCTCTACATTCTAAAAAAATGAAGGGTCAAATTTTGTACTCTTTATCCGGGTAAAAAAAAGTTTGGCCCTTCTCAGAGTTATCAACCCAGGTCAATCAGAGCCTTTGCTTTGGAATCGGGGTCGTTTGGACCCTTGCTGATTTGGAATCTGAGTTGATCAAAGCCTTAGACCTTAGAATCCGGGTCCATTGGGGCCATACACTTTTCTGGTCTATTTGACCAATAGAAAAGAGTCTCTTTTTAACCGGAATGATTTGAACCTTTGACCCAGAATTTGGGTCCATCGGGGCCGTACACTTTGACCTGGAATCTGGGTCAACTAGATCATTTGACCCGGAATCCAGTTCAATCAGACCCTTTGATCTGGAATCAAGATCAAATTGACCAGGAAAGTGTATGGCCCTGAAGAACAAAGTGTCTGGTTATGAATGACCTGCAATGGAGTCAAATTTGACCCTTTTTTCAGAGTGTATGTGTTTTCCAGCTTGCTTTATCTTCTTTTTATCTACCTCTCCATCTCTTTACTGGTAATTTTGTGTTATCCAATATAAATTTTGTACTTAACTTCCAATATATTCGCGTCTCTAGCCCCTCATCCTCCCCCGTTCTGAACTTGTCTACCTCCCTATAATTCCTCTCTTTGACCCGCCATCCCTCTTGGTCTCTCTTCCCCCTCCTCCTATGAACAGCCACCCCCCCCCACTAAAGCGGGTGTTTTTTATTGCCAAAAATTTCCATACTTGAGCCTCCCCCCCCCATTTGAGAACACTCACTATGGCAGGTCTTGGTCTAATGTGGGTTAACAACAATCTGAAAAATATCGGAATTATCCCCAACCCAGTAATCCTGGATCCGCACTAAAAAAAAAAATCAGTTAAATCCGCTGAATTAAAAATAATTTTACAAAATTTAATTTTGGAAGAAAAAAGAACGAACGTTATGTTATGAATTAATGATAATGAATGATATCTCGCCCCACCCCAGTCAGGGTCAACCATACCCGTATGCTCGCTCCAGATTTTTAGAGATACCCCAGTCGGGGGAACCGTGTAAAAATTACCCCCTATTACAGGCTATTGGAGGGGAGCCAGCAAAATTACCCCCTTTTCACTTTTTTGTTGTTGCCATATTCAGGCCCCTATTTCAGGATTTGTCCTCAAAGAATTGAAAACTATCCCTAATTGAAAATAGGTCAGGGGGAATGCTGAAAGACCCCTATTTCAATGATATCTCGGGGATTTTCCCCTTACCTGACCTCCTATTATACCCCTTTTCCGGAGAAATCGGGAACAAGCATACGTGTATGGTTGACCTCCTGAGTGGGGGCGGGGCATGACATTTTAGACGAAAGAATAAAATATTATTCAAGAAAGAGCCAGAAATTTTACGTTTGAATATGGCCCATTAATATTTGGGTTTTAAAAAAAAGATTGAAGGTACATTGCATGTAAGTAATTTTTGACGCTATGATTATAGTTTATAAGAAGAGGGAAACGATTGTTCGTTGGTAATAGTGCGGTATGGTATGTCACTTAAACATCTCTTGTGCGATTTTAACGCCAAAATTAATATTTTTGCATTTTTAGGTTCATTAGGGTCCAAGTTATCAGAAATTTATGGGGTCATAATTTTCACATCCCTCCATCATTTCCTGGGGGCCCTTTAGGGGGCGACATATTGGCCCAATAATAAAATGCCTTGTATTCCTCCTCAAATCAAATTTTGAATACAATTTTTAATCTAAAGTTACAGAAATGTCATACTAGTTCATTCTTAGTGACATTTCATCACAAAAAATTTATTATTTTTACTTTATGGGGGTCATTTTGTGAAGAAATATAAATTTTTTTTAATTTTTTTTTTTAATGAATGTTTAAGAACGAGTCAATTTCCTTTGTTTGAGCTAAAATTTCGAATTGAAAAGACTCTTTGTTACAGTTGTAGTTCAAGTTGTATAACTGAAGCACATATCTCTTACATCATCAATATAACAATTTCTAGCTTGTTAGATATAAAAAATAAGCATGGATTATCCCTAGAAATCGTACTTCAACACCAGATGGCGACAAAC
>CALNVZ010003428.1:31392371-31410742 GCA_940671915.1 Paracentrotus lividus
CTAGCATACTCCAAACTTAATCACGATCATCTTCTACAATGAACATACTACACTAAGTTTGAGCTCAATTCTCAATTGTTCTTGAAGAATATTCGCGATGGACGAATATTTACAGGAAGTTTTACAACTAGTATGACCTCTGTTTGTTACCTTTACTTTTGACCTCATATCCATAAACTCTAATGATCATCTTCCATATGTGAAACTTACTATCCCGTCGAGTTTTGACAGTTGCTATTCAGCGGGTTCTTGAGCATAATCCGCCAGAGTAACGAGCAAACGGGCGTAGACGCGACAACCGAAGACATGATGCCTCCGCACCACCTTCGTGGCGGCGTAATAAAACTATGTCGAGAAAGCAGAAGTATTATTTTTATCCTAAAGACAACAGATCAAGACTGCTAAACATCAATCCTATAATGGTCTTTTTTCGTCAAAGCGAACAAAACATGACGAAAAAGCTAGTATTAAATTACGAAACAGTCGTTCATGAAAGACACTCACATGGTGTACCCCCAAACTTGCATCTATTTATTCTAAATGAATTCATTGGTAAGATACATTACTTGTACCTGTTCTCTCACAGACGTCTTGCGATGTCGGATGTTACAATAGCTGGTGCTTGAAATCGTACCGAATCTTTCTTCAAAATGGATCCAGACTGCAAATTGGAAAACGCAGAAGAAATTAATAATCCTGTTTATGCAGAAGTTTTAATTAAGCCATTCTAAGGTCAGATTGTTGCACATCGAATTACGATTTTAATTTGCATCTTTAGCTTGAATTCAGGTGCACATCAAGGTCAAAGGGAAGTTCAGAAATTCTCAAATTCATGCACAAATAATGGGAAGGAGATAAATTTTGATGATTTTGGATATGGAGGTGACCCGATAAGTGCAAGCTGTTTTCAATATGACAGAATGTTCTAGACATGATCTACACTCCACATTAATGAAAAACCGATTGAAAAATTTGAACAGTGATCGCAATTTTACCAAGGCAAACCTGGTGACAACCAATAACAGTTTTCTACTGTTCAAAACTTTGTATGCGTGTTGATATCAGACGAAACTAGAGAAATGGCAATGATGATTCGCTAATTCAAATCTATTTGTCTCAGAACCTTTTTGGCATGTAATATGTAAATAGAAGGCATAAACCAAAATATCCAGATATTTTAAAAATTCTGCTATTTCGAACTTAAGCTGGACTGAGCTGCACTTGCACCCTAGGGGGCGAGGTAAGAAGACAAATTGCTGAATGATGACCAAGTTTTTTGTTATGTTTAATTATCAAAGGATAGACTTCTAAGTTTGCCAAAATTCATTCTAACAAATTTGTTTCAAGTTTAGAAAGTCAAATATAGATCGATCACACTAAAAAAACAGGTGAATTGAATTATATCGCATAAGCAATGTTTTGAGAACGGAATTTGCTTCAATGGTTAAAGTCAAACACATTAATATTATCGCTTAGAGTCTAGAAATCTAGACGTCCTCTAACGTTAGATCTACTCTAAGGTAGATATATTTAGTTTTTGAAATTGAGAAAACATCTGTCAGAAAAATGGTGTTTGTACGAATTTCATTAAGCTCTAGAAATATATTTCCATAAAATAAGTAAAATTTAGGTGCTTCCATTGATTGATAAAGAATTGGCCTTATAGTCTTTCGCGGAAACACTCGCTCAAAATGCTTGTACAAAGTGAATGGGGAGGTGGAAACACAAAAGCTAAGAGGACCAATGCGTGTGACCGAATGACGCTGCTATACAAATGATGGTTGGTTCTCGATCTGAAATTATATGCTAAAAATTTAGATCTACTTAATTTGTGAAACGATATCACAAAACGTTCCATTCAAGGAAATCATCGCTGCCATGGATAAAGATATCATCATATTCACAATTATCTTGCGTATCTTAATAACTTATATCTGTAAAAAAAACACAATATCAACGCAACAGATGCTGCAAAAAGTGAAGTTGAGACTATATGAGCTCAATTCTCGTTGATTAATGCACGAGCGGCTTCGCGCGCTGCATGCATGTAACTTAAGATTGCTTACAAATACACTGTTATTTTACTGACAGGCAAAGTATTCTTTATTGCCAAAATGCTAACTATATAAGCGGGCTCTAAACTCTATATCGGGCTCCTATTCTCTCTGAATATGACAGACAATGAAAATCACATGAATGGCCACAAAAGTGAACGATTCGATCAAATTAAAGTTATGATGATGTTTGCAAATAAATAGATCACTTGTAATACCAGGGGGGGCCGGTATTGATAAGTTATCAGAATCAAAATTCGGTATGTCATAGAGCGAACAGCTTAAAGAGCTTGAAACTCTATATGGGCCTATTCTCTCGAACTGAGCGACAATGATATCACATGAATGCCACAAAAGTGAACGATTGTCGAATAAATTAAAGTTATTGATGATCGTTTGCAAACAATAATCATATGTATTAAGTTGGGAGCGGGGGTATCTGTTAATTATTCATAGATTCAAAACTTGTATTCTTAAACGTACAAGCTTAAAAGTGGCTCCAAGACTCTTATCGTCTTATTCTTCTATGAAGTATGACACGACAAATGAAATCATATGAAAGCACAAAAGAATGACTTTCGATCAATTAAGTTTTGAATAGATCTTTGAAATAAATCAACTTGTAATATCGGGGGGGGTATCTGTAATTATCATGATCAAAACTTGCTATTCATAGCGAACGCTTAAAACGGAGCTCTGAAAATCTATATTTGGGCTCTATTTTCTCTGATCATGACAGCAAAATGAAAATGCACATGAAATGCAGCAAAGGTGAACGATTTCGTTCAAATTAAGTTTGATGATGTTTGCAAGTAAATAATCACTGTATTAATTGGGGGGGGTAGTTGTCTGATCACACAAGAAAGAGCCGGATATAGAGTTTTGGAGCCCGTATTAAGCCTGTACGTTTTAAGAATACAAGTATTTGATCATAGATACACTACAGATACCATGCCGCCCAATTTAAAGTGATTTATTTATTTTGCAAACATCACAAACTGATTATTTTTTTGGATCCGAAATCGATTCACTTTAATGTAGGTTTCATGGTTGACTTTTTCATTGTTCTGTCTGATTCAGAGGGATGCAGAGCCGACTGCTATAGAGTTTCAATCCGTTTTAACAACTGTCGATTAAGAATACAGGTTTTGATCAATGATAATTACAATAACCCCTTCCCCAATTAATAAAGTGACTCCTTATTTCCAATAATGTTCGAAACTTCATTTGATCGAAATCATTCATTTTTGTGGGTTTCATGGGAATTTCATTAGTCGTTCTATTCATTAGAGAATGAAGAGCCGTATAGACGATTTTGAGAGCCAGTTTGAGCTGTAGTTTTTAAGAATCAAGTTTTATGATCATGAATATTAAGATACCCCTCTCTTCCCGCTGATTTTACAAAGTGATTTTATTGAAACATCATCAAAACTTTAATCTTGAAACGAATCGTCCAGCTATTGTGGCATCTTATTTGGTGATTTTCTTGTCTGTCATAATATCAGAAGAGAATAGGCCCGATATTCTTAGCGTTTAAGAGACCCGCCTAATATATTAGTTGGCATTTATTGGAAAAGATACTTGCCTGTTATTGTTAAATGACACTGATACTTGTCATTGTAGTATAGAATATCTGCTTGTTATCAGCATGCAGCGCGGCGACAGGGAAGGAAGACCGCTTGGCAATTAAATCACGAGATTGGGCTCACTATAGTTCTAACGAATTGAACACCCAAACACATTCAGTTCAAGATTAACGCCCCACGATTGAGTTTATACAAACATAATGATGAAATTATCGGTTAACAACCACTCACGTTCTACACCAAAAATGTTATTCGCGGCTAGCAATATAATGATTAAATATGTGAAAGCTAATAACCCATTATTGACAAATTAAGATGAAAATAGCCTATTTGTCGAGCGATCGCCATTGTGCATGCGCGTCGTCGATCGCGTGCGATACCGTCGGTCGTGTACTAGCTACATGTATATTCATGCATGACGATACAATATCACGGGCACATCTACCGACCGTGTATAAATCCAATAAAAATCTAAATGATCCTATATATATTTTACGACCATTATTAATCATATAAGAAAACTATTATTTATAATATGAGGCAAAATAGATTCTTACATCTTTCTTCTTGGGAACCTTTCTTAGCCTCCTTTGAGATGGTTATCTGCCCACCGCCCATAGTAAAGAGCAATCAAAGAGAGTGCTAGTTGTAGAGTGCATGCATGGGCATATTAGAAGATGTTTTACAAAAAGAGCTTTAACTTCTGATTTCGACGAGGTTATTATGAGTTCCTTTCTGCTAGACTCCAAATTGATAAAAAAAAGAGTCTATCTTACGTAAGATTTTTTCTCAAAGATACAATCTAATATAAAATATTAAGACAAGGCTATAGTTGTAATCTAGTGTTCAGCAGACGACAGTTTGCACTGTACAATGTACGTACGATACTTGTGATACCAACGTTGGAAACACTATAGTGAGCTGAGAGACACTTTCGGAGCACTATCTTATTGGTGTGGAAACGGACCATAGATGGTTTATTTTATCACCTCTATGGAACCCACAAGGAACAACACAGCAATTAATGTGAGCCATAAGAGATATCAGTTCAGTTTCAGTTTAATTTAATGATTCCAATCAAAACTTAATAACAACAATTATATGTCATTTCAATATATACATTATTGATAAATCAGTAAAACGAACGACGATCAGTAGCATAAGAAGAAGAAATATGAAGGAGCCTAGTTAAAGCTAGCTTGTTACATTATTAGGCTCCATTTGTGAAAATGATGATATAAATACAAAAGAATAAATAAATATATTTATTACATCCATCTCTGGTCTTAGAGCTCAGGACATTACGTATACGTCACATTATTGAGAATCGGAATAAAGCGGCATGCTCGTGATTATGTTGGGCGGGAGGCCTGGCACGTTTCTTCTTTTTTGTTTTTTCGTTTTTCGACTGTTTCATTATATTTATTTATTTATTTTTTATTTTATTTCTTTATTTTTTTTTATTATTTTTTATCTTTTTTTCTTTTTTCTATTTTTGGGGGGGGGGGCGGGGCGGGGGGGGGCGGGGCGGCGGGGGGCCGGGGGGGGGCAGGAAGAGCATAGGCCTACAAGAGCGATGCATTATATTATGTAATAGGTGAAGAACAATGCATGTAGAACTGAAAAAAAAAAAAAAAAAAGAGAAGAATAGGCATAATAACAACTATTGGTAACTTACAGTAAAAGAATGACCATGTCTTACTTCCCGCTCAATTTTGTCTGAATATTGGTATTGGGGACGCTGGTTTGGGCGGTTGAGTCGAAAGAAATCCTAAATATAGACTATTAAAGGTAGAGTATGGTCTAGTAGGCGCTGACAGAATGGGATCGAGGGGCTAAAAACCTTAAAAAAAATTTTATTTTTTATTTAATATGACTGGTCATTTTCTTGTACCAGAGATAATAGACGTCGTAAGAGAGGAAATGGATCCATTCCTTGAGGGGCAACAATTTGTATTCAGATTTCAGTCACCAGCCGAAGGAGTAAGATGCCTGTACTTAAAATTTATTATTGACTACAAACCGAGATCGCTAGAATTACAGTTCAATGTCGTAGGAATGACGCTGACTTGAAAAGCTGGTGTGTGTAAAAGTATTTAGGGGTATTGGCTATATTTGTATTTATAAAGAATAACTTATAATATGTGCACTGTGTCGAACCAAAAAAGTGTAGAATAAATGTAGCGGAGGCCACAGGCCACTCATGATCCGTGATCAGGTGGGGTGGGTGTCCGGACACATAAATAAAAATGAGCTGTTCTTTTTTTTTTTTTATGTTCTAGATTCAGCAAAAATGTATATTAGACATTTCCTTTCATTCATCAACATTTGTTCTCCAACAATTTATTAACTATTTTGTCGCTAAATAACTTGCAAAAAAAAGCTTGTAACCCTTTTAATTCGGCTACATTAAAATGAGTTCCGACCCTGCCAACGTCAATATATCCAAGTAGTCAAATTTTTAATTTTACCCCTTATCCTTCTTCTATTTTCTTTTTTACATTTATTTTGTATGGTTGTATGTTATTTTTTTTATTGTGTGTGTTTTTTTTTCGTGTCAATTAAAAATAATGGTTGTCAGCAAGGGAAGAGTATAGGGCGTCAAAAAAAGTAGTTTGGCCAGAAATTTAAACCATTCTGTTGGGGAATGTGGCAGGAGCCAAATAGCAACAATGTAGCAGAAACAAAATGGTCATTTGGGGCCCAATTTTTAAACGCCCCCCCCCCCGACACGCCCTGAAATTATTAATGGTACATACAGTATGGTACGTGAGACGCGCGCACGCACGCGCGATGGCTATGCGCGTTTATCCTTCGACGTGTGGTTGTTTTTCGACTGATTCCCGATTCGTAAGCTAATTTAGCTTTTAAGGTAAGAGATCAGCACTTGATTACTGATATTTCGTTAGAGATTAGTGCTGTAATCTAGTAATTTTAGGTTTAATTTCACATAGAAATTACTTAAGATGGCAATTACTGGTAAGTTTAATGTCGTAATTTTAATATGTGTCCATAAACTGAATTTTGAGTTTGTTGAAAACTAATAATCTGAAAATGAAGTGTCAAGTGCAAAAAGTGCATGTCACACACTCATCTCCATGTAATATACAATGAAAGTCTGTGCTTCACAGTTAGGTAGAGTTTAAATAACTCATTTCAATTGAAATAAAGTGTAATTTAAATTTATCATTTATTCCATTAGGCCTAACGTTTTATATCAAGTTAGAAAAACGGTATAGAATCTATAAACTTTTCTAAGTAATGATGATCATTAAAATTAAAACCAACAAAAAAAAAGAAAGAAAAAAAATAAAAAATTTTTGAAACTATTTCCTAGACACTAACTGTTGGATAGGTAATGTTTTTCGAGTTTTTAGAAGAAGGCTTCGGCTTTGATTTTGTATAATCTGATAAATAGTGTTTTGCTTTGGTTCTAACTGTTAGCTTGGGCCCCGTAACACAGAAGGTTTGCGATTCAAATTGCAAATATTTGAAGAATAATGATACATGAATTGGTTGCTAGGTCCAGTCTTTCATCGCTGCGACAAAAGCGTGCAGTCCAACAACGATCTTGATTGCTTTGCAATTTTGCGACTTGATTGCAAATCTGATGTTTACTGGGCGGGAGCCTCTAAAATATGCTTTAACATCCGGAAATTGTTATGTATTTAATACCATCCATCCTTAGTTCCTGTCACAGACGCAAAAAGAAAAAAAACACTACTATATCTAGCGTGAACTTTAGGCCTACTAAATCTACTTCAATCTACTAGTTTCTAAATGATAAATGCTTTTAAAAGTCAACTCGGCATTATTCATCTTATTCTTTTGCATCTTGGCTTCTTTATAGACTGCCCATGAATCAACAAGATGATTATGAAACACTTTCTGTGGATCCTAAATGAAGGCATCAATCAACACATCCACCCAGATATGACAGACCTCTCCCCATGGATTCCTCCACAGACCAGTAAGATGCTCCAAAGATATTCTGCTGAAAACTGTTAAGGAGGGAATAAAACCCTTCTGAACTATTAAAATTTGTATAAAAATGGAAATAATTCAAAGAAACGGTTCAAGTTGACGAAAAGGTTTAATACAAGTAATGAAAGTAATGAAGCCAATTCTGAAGGTTGAACAAGTATTAAAGTGCCAGGGAGATCCGTCCAGAGCGCGCCAATGCGACAAGATGCCTATACAATGAAACAAGCACTTCCCCATTACTTTTGTAACATTTTTTCACTTAAATTGTCTCTTTTATCCCTTATCAGTAGGAGTTAGGTGAGGGAGCAGGTATTCTTTTCATGGAGAGAATTGTAGTTTAGTCCACAAATGAATCAAGATCTTTGATTTTCCATTTTAAATCTTCACAGAGAGTAGGGCACCAGATTTGACAACCCCTTGTCAAGTCCTTCTCCGCTCTGTCAAATTTTCCGAAGATCCAAGTTCAATGAGCAGTTGGGATTCAGCATACGCAGGTCGGACGGCCGATATGGCTGCAGGATCTACATTTCAGGGGTAGTTTTTACACTTATCCATGGCATAGAAAAAGAATCTATAAAGCAGTTCCAAGCACTCTTTTGTGGATCTTGGGGAAAAACTGCGGGCCATTTCTGTAATAGGATATTTTGTATATCTTAGTTTAAAAATTGTCTTTGTATTGCGCTTGTGCATGACCTGTAATATAGCAACCAATTCTTATGCCTCTGCCCCAAAAGTGCTCAGCTGAGAGCATCATGTTATGGGTTGTTATCCTTCAGAACAATTTCAGCTGTACATGATTAGTTAGTTATTTTTTTTTCACATATGTCTAAGGTTTCCCTAGTCATTGATCTTGATATTAGTTTTATGTAAGACAAAAATCAATTGTCAATCTTCTCTTTCTTAGGTGATCCCTGAGTCTGTAGCATACTGAGTGGGGATTAAAACCAGGGGTATGTTCATAAAGAGAGTAGTACTTAAAATTGCACCTTAAATCGTTATTTTTGTTGAGTTATATTACGATCACCTCATATAGATTGACCATGCTTCTGGGATCGCACCATTGGTGAAATCTATCAATTAAATTGCAGCGTTATAAACAATGCGGTAGAAGTTAGGTACTTTAAGTCTACTGACTCTTGTGTCGAACACCCCCCAGGATCTAATTCTGTTATCTTTATCATTTCTATTTCTTAGGTAATCTCAGAGATACTGTAGTATCCAAGTGGGGATAAACCAGAAAGATTTAATATTTTTCAGGTTGTTTTTTTTTATCTTCTATTTTCTGAGTGATTCCCTGAGTTCGTGTAGCATTACTGAAGTGGGATGAAATCAGGAGTTTTTTATCCAATTTTTCAGTTTTATTCTTCAGGTGATCCCGATAATCAGTAGCATACCGATAGTTGGAATGAAACCAGGATCTAATTCTCAGCAGATCAAATGGATTGACTTCTCTAAATCACCTATGATGAGTGAGCAATGATTTGATTATTTAGATATTGAATGAAATCCATTGGAATTTAAATTTGAAATATAGGCACCATACGCTACACAGAAGATACATTCGTGCTAAGCAATCAGTAGATGACAAACAACAGTCTTTGAACTTGCTAGGTTACATCTTGTCCCAATTTAAATACAAGTGCTTAATGAATAAAGCTGAAAAGAGCATACAAAAACAAATATAAAAAAAAAATTAAAAAGTTAAAAAGAAACTGTGGTGGAATTATTTAATCAAATATTAGGCAATAGATTAAACATTTCATTTTGATTGTGGGAAGCAAATCATGTAGGACGTCATTATGCTGATAGTTGTTCAATGTCAATCAATTCAAAGTATTAACACTTAGACTTCCAATCTTTGGATCTGTATCACTAAATTCACACCAGTGGTGATCATGTAAAGACTCTGATCAAGTTTTAATTTGTGGCTATTTGATCAATCAAATGGTCAATTAACTGCTATATACAAACACTGTAACGAACAAAGAATAAATATACAAAAAAACAACATTTTCGTAGATTCGATGTTTAACTGAAGCATTGTAAGGTTAAATTGTTATTTGGGTTGGACAGCAATCAAGGTGTTGAAATCTAGGGTGACGAGGAGAGACTCAATATTATCATATGGTGAGTAAGTCAACTTCAGATCCACCAGCTGCACATTATTTTTTTACTTTCCTGTTTTGAGGTACTTTATGCATCAAATAATTAGTATCTCTACTTTACTATGTAAAATCACTATTCTACTCAGTATATTAAATATAAAATTTAAAAAAATTTTAAATTATTCTCACCGCCGCACCATGTAATAATTGATAGATTTTTTTTTCTTTCCTCCTCAAATGCACCTATTTTCTATTTTTTTTTTTTTTTTTGTTTTTTGAGGGGTGGGGGTAGGGTTATTAATTCCCTTTTAGAGAGAAAGCTTTTGTAAGTGCACCTCAATGAGATGATTAGTGATTATAATAAATTGTTTTTAATTTAATTAATTGATACATCAAAGAAAATTTCAGTGCATTAATGCAAGAAAAATGTTCTTTTTGTTGATTTCATTTTTTTTTTATGTGATTTGCTAATGTGATAATTATGTTCATGATTCAGTTGTTTTTGATCCAGAACCATTTTAAAGTATTTGCACCCGAATCTAATTCAATATTCAGTACTTTGTTACTGAAGGTAGCAAATTCTTCAATGGTCAAGTATGCAAAGTGTAATTGTTTGTGGGTAGCAGATGATTGAACTTGTTACCTTGGATCAACGGTCTGTGACATGTCCCTGGACCAGAACACCCGTTTTAATATATCATTGGAATTTCTTTATCCACCCTTACCTTACTTCCTTATGTTATTTTAACTGCGTGTTAGGTTACTACAAGACTTTGAGAGAACAGGGAAGGCCAGCCCACTGGAGTGATCTTGTCTTGGCCTACCTTGAGCAGAATGATCATGTGATGCAATGTTGAACTATATCTCTGAATTAATTTATGTATTCACATAGTTTTTATTTCTAAGCAGTAAGTAGATTTTGTATAAGAGGTCTACCCTTTAAGTGTGTTGTGTGTGTGTGTGTGTGAAGAGATAAGAGAGAGGACAGAGAGAGATGCAGATAGGGTGAGCAGATATGTGAGGAGGGAGAGATACAATTTATTTATTATATTCACCTATAAAAAAATGTTGAGATAGAGGAGAGAGAGAGAGAGAGATAGCAAGAGGGTGAGCAATTATATGAGTAGGGAGAGAGACAGAATTATTTATTTATTCACTAATAAATCTTATTTCCTTTATGATTCCATGACATTTCTGAGGCTGGCACTGTGAATTATTATACTCGAAATAGCACTAATGTCAACCCTGAATTGGGTAAAATTGCGGTAATTTCGCAGGAGCAAATCTGGTGTTACCTGTATTTATGTGGTAATTGATGACAGGGTATGTTCTTTGGTGCGCCAGCAGAAATGTAAGTCAATGGAAAAAGAGGAACTTATTCTTCTTCTTAGATATGTTGATTACCCTGGGGATTTTGGTCAACCTAATGATGAGGGGGCGTCTCGGCGTTGACCACTGCGATCGCGAACGAAAAACGCCACGCACGTCATCCAGGACGTAATCTCAAAATTGCATGGTCAAATGTTCCGAAAAATATTGGTATTAAATTAATTATGCTAATATGCTAAATTTACACATGCTCTAATTCATAAATAAAGCTCCAAAGTGCTATTTTTTATTTATAAACTCTTTTGTAGATATTGATTAAATGCCAATTTCAAAAAAATTCATGTATCAAATTTCATTTCTTATGATTTCATTGTTTTTTCAATTTCTTATGATTTCTTTGTTTCGATTTTTTTTTATTGTTTTCTGAGAGAATGTCGGCGCGTTATCACGACACAAAGAACCAAAAAACTAATTGATTTGAAGCAGTAGAATAAAAATAATCATACATTTTATGAATATTGACTTGAAATACTTGTATTGGATTTGTACACAAAACACGTTTTGAGCAATTTTCGGTAGTGACGAGCATGCAAACGTTTGCATACTTCGAACCGTATCCCGGAGGTCGCAAATTTGGTCTATAAGTTGCGCGAGACTTAAAGAAAAAGAGTCATGAAACACAGTGTAAGTCAGTGCTTTAGCTTTTTCTGGATCTCGCGCGAAACGTCGAGGAGGGCGGAATCCACCCCCCCCAGCCTTTTAGGGTTAAGGGAATCAAGTTCAGTGGGAAGGGATGGGAAAGATGAAGAAAAATTGTTGTGAGCTTTCTGTTTTTTCATTATGGGAAGAATATTCATATAAAAAGCCAAGAAAAGAGAATCAAATATTACCACACAGCTCACTGTTTGGGTGCTGACATTTGTATTTTGCCACATAATGCATTTCTGTGTAAGTTGCTTTGACTCGAAGCTGATTGGGTTATTTCTTATCATTTTTGTGAATTCCAAAACCTAACAGCACAAATTATAGCTTAGGTGAATGTTTATCACTTCCAAATCACCTTAACAGTGTCTTACCAATTTCAATGTCAATGACCGAAACACAGTTCACTTTAGGCTTATAATCCATCTTGATACTCATTTTAAAAGTACTACGCTAATCAACAGCTGATTACTGATGTTGATTTAGCATTGTTTTTAATTAATGTTTACAGTCTTGCTCTTGTTATAACAAGGTTTTCAGGGACAAGTAAATTACCTTGTATAATGAAATCTACCTATACTGACCGCATACATTGTGGTTCATAGGCCCGAATTTCAAAGCGTCCTGACTGTAAGCCTAGCTGAAATCTGTGGCTTAACTAGAACTGGCACTAAAGGGGAATCTCCAAAAAAGTAAGATGTTTAATCATCATAAATTTTGGAAGTGAACTATTCAAAATGTTGGAATGATAAGTACAAAGTTTTCCTACTTTAACACAATTCCAGAATCAGCTGAAATGATAAGGTACGGGAAACATAGACGATTGATTCCTTTGAGCCGAGCATAGTAACCACAGATTTAAGCTGTTTAAAGTTTAGGCGGCTTTTGAAAAATTCAGGGCCTATGTGCTTAAATGTATTGAAAGTCAGTAGGGCCATAGAAATTTTTGGTTTGTTATTGAAATTGAATCTGAGAGTATTGCCTTGTTTGAATCTCATATTTGTGTATGGATGCAGGAGTAGACTGTACGAGTGTATTTTTTCTAAATTGTAATTTATCTATGTACATGTTTTTTTTTATTTTAATTTAGTATTTTGTCTATATGTTTTATATCACACTTTTTAGTTCTTGTAATTTCTGAGTTGAATAGGCATGATTTTTTTAATAACGTAATTTGGATCTATGTGGTTTAGTATTTTTTATGTACTTATTCTTATCCTAAGTTGAAATGAATGAGAGAGGTTGCCAACATAAAATATTCACTACTCTTCTGATACAATGCAGGCATTTCTTTAAACGTTCCAGCTGTTAAAGTATTTCAAATGGCTTCTTGTAACTTTGAATCTATTGTACCTATAATGTATGAGTACCCAAGGATAGCACTAGCCACCATGATTATTGAAGGTGTATTTCTACCCAAAATTTTCTACGATTATCTAAGTTGTTTCAGGTAGGGTCATTATGTAACCAATATTAGTGAAGTAAGTTATGATCAAATCTAGTGAAATTTTATTAAAATTCCTGTTAGGTTCTTATTGTTTGTGCTATCATGAACAAATCTAAGGTTTTTTTTTTTTTATTTCTTCTTATAAATTGATTTTTATTGGGGGAGTAGACTGTAAAAGTTATTCTTGTTTCAATATTATGAGATAGTCTGCTGCGATTTTTTTCTTATTATTATGTGTGGCTATAAATACAAAATTTTGTTCAATTTCAAGAATGCATGAATATTCAAATTTATGGAAGATGTAAAATTAAGTTTCACATACTATATGCGCAAAGTAATGATAGAGGTTCGGCAGGTTGATTTTTGTGATTTATTAATAATTCTTTTTGAAAGGGAATGTAATTTAGATATGAATTACAATATAACATTATAATTTGATGTTGTTGGGTATAACACTAGTTATCATGTTTATATATAATGCAGTTCAGTGTTCTGAAAATAAATGGTGCTGAAATGTTTGTAAACTATTTATAGTGTTTCTACATGTTTGTATTCATTGGTGTCTTTTTTTATTATTTTATTATCTTTTCTTTTTTATTGAAATTGCCTCCCCTTTCTCTCTTCTCGTCATTCTCTCTCTTCTCTCCTCTCTTTCTCTCTCTACTTCTCTTTATTAATGATTCTTTCTATTAATATATTGATATACAGGGAGTCAGAAAAAACTTCTACTCTAGAAAAATGTCAATGATAAAAGAAACCATGTTTTAACCAAAATTCTTATATTGGTGAATAGAACTCCTCCGATCTTTTAGTACCAATTGGTGTTATATCATTACCTTGGATGAACGCGACGCATTGTGTGAACATGTCATTTTCGAATTGTGCACAGAATGGGAGTAAAATAAAACAAACAAAAAGCTATAAAAGCAACTTCATCCTGTTAAAATAGCATAACTTTTTTAATGAAAATTGTCTTCCGCTTAATTAATTGGCAAGGGTGTTGTTACACATATTGGACTACTATTTTGTATGAAAATGAATTGAGATCTGTAAAGTCGGGATGAGTTGGCACACGTCAAGACATAATTCACTTTCCAAAAGTATTAGGAGGCCTTTTATGTTTCAGTGCGCAAATTTACTTTTGATGTGTACTCATTCGTGCATTCTTGACGAATCAATCTAATTTTCAGCAAATGTAGTCATATGCTTAACACACCCCTGCCAAATTATAGCGAAGACAATTCGTTAAAAAGTTATGCTATTTAATAGATGAAGTTGCTTTTTTTAGCTTTAATCGTTGTTTTGATTTCTGCTCCCATTCTTGCATAATTCGAAAATACATGTTTCGCAAACAACTGCGTCAGTGGTTATTAGCGTTAAAACATATATACAAAAAACAGTACAAAAGTGCGGAGAATAGTTTCAGAAGTATGTATAAAATTTGGGTTATAAATTGTTTGTCTTTTTATTACAATTTGTTCTAGTGTGTAAAAGTTTTATTTACATCTCGCTATATTGCCATTTTCCTGATCACTCTCTGTCCGCTCTCTATACATTCTAAAAAAATGAAGGGTCAAATTTTGTTCTTATCGGGAATTAAAAATGGTTTGGCCCATCTCAGCTTATCAACCCAGGTCAATCAGAGCCTTTGCTTTGGAATCGGCGGTTCGTTTCGGACCCTTGCTGATTTTGGAATTGAGTTGATCAAAGCCTAGACCTTAGAATCCGGTCCATTTGGCCATTACATTTTTCTTGGTCTATTGACCAATAGAAAAGAGTCTCTTTTTAACCGGAATGATTTTGAACTATTGACCCAGGAATTTGGGTCTCGGGCCGTACAACTTTGACCTGGA
This sequence comes from Paracentrotus lividus, assembly GCA_940671915.1. Classification (NCBI taxonomy): domain Eukaryota; kingdom Metazoa; phylum Echinodermata; class Echinoidea; order Camarodonta; family Echinidae; genus Paracentrotus; species Paracentrotus lividus. The sequence continues at coordinate 31,407,432 of CALNVZ010003428.1, forward strand.
TCTGGTCAACTAGATCATTTGACCGAATCCAGTTCAATCAGACCCTTTGATCTGATCAAGATCAAATTGACCAGGAAGGTATGGCCCTTGAAAACAAAGTGTCTGGTTATGAAGACCTGCAATGGCAGATCAAATTTGACCCTTATTCAGATGTATTGTTTCCAGCTTGCTTTATCTTCTTTTTTATCTAATATCTCCATCTCTTTACCGTGGTAATTTTGTTATCAATATAAATTTACTTATACTTCCATATATTCGGTCTCTAGCCCTCATCTCCCCGTTCTGAACTTGTTACCTCCTAAAATTCCCTCCATTTGACGCCACCCTCTTGTCTCTCTTCCCCCTCCCCTTGAACAGCCACCCCCCCCCATAAGCGGGTGTTTACTTCATTGCAAAATCAATCTTGAGCCCCCCCCCCCATTGAGAAACACCACTAGTGCGCAGGCTTTGGTCTAATGGGTTACAACAATCTGAAAAATATCGGAATATCCCCAACCCCAGTAATCTAGAGACTCCGCACTAAAAAAAAAAAATCAGTTATCGCTGAATTAACATAATTTACAATTTATTTTGGAAGAAAAAAAGAACGAACGTTATGTATGAATTAATGATAATGAATGACTATCTCGCACCCACCCAGTAGTAACAGTACCCGTATGCTCGCTCCAGATTTTTAGAATAACCCAGTCGAGGAACCGTGTAAAAATTACCCCTATTACAGGCTTGTGAGGGAGCCGCAAAATTACCCCTTTTCATTTTTTTGTTGTGCATATTCAGGCCCTATTCAGGATTTGTCCTCAAGAATTGAAACTATCCACTAATTGAAATAGTCAGGGGGAATGCTGAAAGACCCCTATTAATCCATATCTCGGGATTTTTTCCTTGACCTCGACTCCTAATTATACCCCTTTTCCGGAGAAATCCGGGAACAAGCATACGTGTATGTGTTGACCTCCTGAGTGGGCGGGCGATGACATTTTAGACAAAGAATTAAATATTATTCAGAAAGAGCAGAAATATTTTACGTTTGATATGGCCCATTAACTATTGGGTTTTAAAAAAAATTGAAGGTACATTGAGTAAGTAATTTTTACGCTATGTTATAGTTATATAAGAAGAGGAACGATTGTTCGTTGTAAATCGCGGTATGTATGTCATCTTACATCTCTTGCTGGCGATTTTAACCGCCAAAATTATATTTTTCATATTAGGTTCACTTAGGGTCAAGTTATCAGAAATTTATGGGGGTTCAATACATTTCACATCCTCCATCATTTCCTGGGCCTTTGGGGCGCAGTTTGATGGCCAATAATAAAATGCTTGTATTCCTCCTCAAATCAAATTTTGATACAATTGTTCAATCTAAAGTTACAGAAATGTCATACTGTTCATTCTTAGTGACATTTTCACAAAAAAATTTATTATTTTTACTTTTATGGGTCATTTGTGAGAAATATAAATTTTTTTATTTTTTTTTATAGAATGTTTAAGAACGAGATCAATTTCCTTTGTTTGAGCTTAAAATTTCGAATTGAAAAAGACTCTTTGCTTAACAGTTGTAGTTTCAATTGTATAACTACAGCACATATCTTTCTTAAATCATCAATTTATACATTTAGCTGTTAGATATAAAAAATAAGCATGATCTATCCCTAGAAATCGTCTTCAACACAGATGTCGACAAAAAGTTTGTAAATAATTTAAAATCTCTCAATAAATACTGTCTTGGAAATTCTAATGCATGAGTGGATCGAAATAATGAAAGTTTATATTTCACATTCTTAAGCATATCGTGCATTTTCATTTATTACTTTGAGCCCCACCCCGCGCCCACCCCCCCCCCCCCACCCCCCCCGTCGCATGCCAAAACTATAACAAGTATAATTTAAATGGTCTTTTTTTTAATACGTTGGGCATGTATCATCTTTCCTTCATAAGTATTGAAATGTTACTTTGTATAGCATCAATGTTTGAGGAATAAAACCTTTAAAAATGGGGAGGGCATGGAGAGACAAAATAAAATAAAAAGAACTAACAAAAAAAAGCAAAACAAAAACTGACAAAAAGTAACATTATATAAAAATCAATGGTTTCCAAATTATGCGAGTAGGTGGAAAGCTCTGAGGTGTTAATTCGGTTTCGAATAATCAACAAACTCCGCGATGTGTTGTATTAACTAATTATCTGTTAGCACCGGACATAAGTGATTTGTAAAAGATAACACATCATTTAGAGAGCGCTGTTGTCGATGAAGAAAAATTTAGCTGAGAAGATTAGAACTGAATACTTTACACAATATTTGCGAAGGAACGTTTTTATTATGAATGGATGAAAAATACGGACAGACGATGCCCCCCCCCCTAGATCTCGCTGATTGCATGAATCGTAACTCATATATTCAAACACAAGAGCAGTAAAACATAAGAAAACTCTCCAACAAATATTACAAGATATCTTGGGGTGTAACACAAACTACGATTGATTAGAAGTTCATTGATTTTTAATCGTTAGCTAAATGAGCGGAGCTTCCGAGTTGATGATCTTAATCTAACCACATGACCCTAACCTACTCTATAATCAATATCAAATCCTCAATCCATGACATGTACTTGGTTTCGATGGATTTACGAGAAAACAAGGGTAGACGTAATTTTAATCAATCGCTAAATAAGTCTGGTACACCACAGGGGTTCGGGTGTAACACAAGTTACGATTGATTTTTTTTCTCGGTAGCCTCATCATGGACAGGATGCTCCAAAGTTGATCATCTTGATCCTAACCCTAGCCCTAACCCTTCTCTTAATCATATCCAAATCCTAATCCAGGACTGTATATACCTGATTTTCAAATGAGGTAACCAAGAAAAAATCAATCGTAACTTTTGATCAATCGTAAGTCTTTGTGTTACACCCCACTGTTCATATTTCAAAGGCGTGCTCCTTTCCCCTTTGTATCAGAACCAGAACAAAACATTTTGTTTAATATTGAACTAGCTTTATTTGACCCGGGGCATGAAGTTACAATGAAATTTGGCATGTACCTTAGATATTGCGCAAAAGGATAGAGCTTACAGTTATATCTTTAAACAGGGAATTGTTTGTTTGATTTGTTTAGTTTATGAAATTATAAAATAATCGATACAAATTATATTTAAACGTTACATTTTTCTTATTACATAATACAAATATAAAGCTTTAACCTTACGAAAAGAACCCCCAACTAACCCCACATTGGGTATTATCAGATAAAACATTATCCATCTCTATTTCTATTCCTCTGTTCTCCACTGTCTGGTGAATTTCTTTTTTTTT
>CALNVZ010003428.1:31412309-31431584 GCA_940671915.1 Paracentrotus lividus
GGGGGGGGCAGGAGGGCACTGTGAACCCACTTTGTCATCCACCTTAAAAGTGCCCCTTTTCTTAGCTAAGAAAATGTCATTTTTGTAATAAAAAGGGGGCACTTTTAATACTAAAATGTGCCTCTTGGTACTCCATGTATGTCTTTTAAAACGCCAATTTTTCGGCTCGCGCTTCACGCTCGCGGATACGAAAAAGGGTCTGTAATGCACAATTAACTCCAAGTTTGAGCTCATTATTTTCGGCTCGCGCTTCGCGCTCGCTGATATTAAATGGGGTATATAATGCAAAATTAACTCAAATTTTCAGCAAAAAAAAAAAAAAAAGTTCGCGCTTCGCGCTTGCAATCATTTTGTTTAACACCAATAAATTACAAAGCCATAATTCTTAAAAAGCATAAATTTAAAGGCAAATTTTCTGTGCATCCCCTTTATAACCGGACACTTTTCTCTTTAAGTCTCTGATCTCAAGTGCTTTTTTTATTGAAAAAGTGCCCCACGATGTGGTCAAGACGGTTCAAGTCTCTGAACAAAATAAAACACTTTTCATGGTGTTAATTTGGGATTCTACTAAGACATATATAACTTTAAACTGGACATGGATCGATCAATGCCTACACTTAAACTTCATGAGAATGATGATGATGGTGATGTCATTCTGAAGTTGATAAGGGTTCGCTTCCAACAAAATTGTACAGTGGAGACCCTATAAATTTGAAGGAACTAAATATATAACATACTGTTTGTTCTGCAGGTCCAACAACCATTGGAGAAAAGGAGAAAAACAACTATCGCTCAGATAGAAACTGTGTTTTGATCAAAGAACCTGGTGAGATAGGCTTACATAAGTACTTCGAAGTTGCAATTATAATTTATACCTCACAATCTATGTAGGATATATCATATACAAGACTAATTGCAAATTACTTTCCTCCTTTGAAATGGATGGTTTTTGGAAAATAGACGATGTCTTCCAGTCAAGTGTAAGCATTCCGTCACTAAGTATGATGTCATGCTACTCCAACAAAAATTTGCCATCAGTATTCTTACTGATATCGAGACGGCAGCCCGGTGGTCTTATAGACTTTCCTTGTAATCATACTACAAAATATGTTTTTTTCCTTTTCCATTGGATTTATTTCATTAAAAAAAAATATATAACTCCGAAATTGTACATGTTGTATACCAATAATTCTTTAGATTAGACTAAGGTTGCGTTATGTGTCGAGTGTGAACAAAAATATCACAGCGCTATTTGTTTTTATTTCAAGCAGACGATTAGTGCAAATCGAGTTGTAACAAAAAAAAAAAAAAAAAAAAAAAAAAGGCGGTCAGTGGGCGGTAAATCCACTTGTAAAAAAAATAAATAAAAACGCCCTGTTTTTAGTAAACTCCCTTTGTAAAAGTATTAAATGTCTAAATTTCTCTTAATTTTAGATCATACATGCATTCATAGTGATCTGAAGTTGATATTTAAAAGCATGTTTGGAAAATTTATAAAAATGAGTTTGTCGCCCTCTGTTGTCGAAGTAACATATACATCTGTTAAAATACTAAATTGGGGTATATTTTTACCATTAAAAGTCTATAATAGACTTGAATAGCCATTTAAATGGTATGCGACATTTATTTCTCATTCATTCCAATGTTTAATACCATTTTTACTCATTAATTTTGATATTCTAGCCCAAAAGGAAATAAAAACGCCATATTTTTCTGAATTTTATTCATCCGCCCTTCATTCCCCCCAGTTCTTGTGCAGTTTGAGACCCTTACACGGTAAAGGAAGTAAATATTCATGATGCAGTACTATTTAGTGTGAATTCCTCTGACATTTTTTACTACTTGCCACTCAAATTGGAGAAAAATTTGCGAATTAGGTAGGAAAACACAAAATTTACACATTGGGCCAAAATGGCGCCCCTAAAAGGCCCGATACGAAGTGAAGGCGGGGTCTGAAAATTTGACCCCCTCCATTTTTGGTTTGATGGGACCCTTTAGAAGCCAAAACAATCAGAAAATTAAAATTGGCAGTTTAGTCCTACGGAATAACATAACATACCCCACTATAAGGCCTATTGCTTTAGTTAGGCCTATTGTCCTAACAGGTCTATTGCTTTGTATAGTTAAAAATCTATTCAAATCTTAGACCGATGATATTATTAAATGTCGGCAAGACTAATAATTTTTATGTGATAACTTTAGTTCATAGGCCTTCCGTGGAATTCTTAACCGTAACTGAAAAGATTTTATGGGGTTCAGACATTCGAAATTTACTTGACTTTTCTAGTAAACATTTTTTTTTTTTTTTTTGTGATCAGAACACTTTTATAAAAACCACAGTTTTTGGCTATGGCACTAATAGCATTAATTTTGTGCCCATATGCAGTGGGCGTGTAAACGTTCGAAAACAAACAATTGAATATTTTGGTCTGTTGCATTTGGATTGCATTTGCATTTTCTTAATTTTGTTTGTTGCTTAAAATAATCATGATCCTATAATCTCATAATGTGAATAGACAAATGAATTGTCTTCGTGATTTTTTTTTCTTCACAGCTGTCTGTCTCCAATTTTTAGCTGCGTGTGTTCCTATCGTTGGAGACAACTTAATTTATTGTCTCTAGATATAAACCAATTAGACAAATTAAAGCTGATGTTTATTTTTGGACTGAGGTGTCTTTGTTGCCGTATTAAGCTGAAATTGACAGGTAACAGCCCTTCACTCTAAGAAAAAAAGGTTCCACTGAGCACGCTTTTCCCCACATAACAATAGCGGCACCTTATAAAAAGGGTACCCATAGCACCTTTTTGTACAAAAAAGGGTGCGCACCAGCACCTTTCGCAATTTAGGGTGCTGGTGGGCACCCTCAAGGCGCTAATAGGCACCCCAAAGGTGATTATGGGCACCCCAAAGGGTGTTGCTATTGTGGCAAAAAGGGTGCTCAATATGGAACTTTTTTTTTCTAACTCAGAGTGGAGGGTTGTTTTACAATTAAGATACACCGTCAAAAATGACCCTTTGCCCACGCCCCCCCCCCCGGAGCGAACCCCTGAATCGACAATAAAAAAAAAATCTTCATTATTTTTAGTGATTTTTTAGTATTTTTTTAGTGATTATTAATGTCGCACAAAGATTGTTATGTTTTGTGATGCACATTGTAGGGCCCCGAGAGCCTGGATAAGTATAAAATGTTCAATAAGCAAAATAAGCAGCTTCTATTATTATACAGTCTGTGTCAAATAAAATGGTACAAATGGAAAACATATATTTATAGTATGAAGATTAATCACAGTCTGCTATTGTTTGGTGTTTTCATAAAGCAGGAAGGTCAGACTTTCACCTGCAATTTTTTCATCACATTTGGGGGGTGTAACACAAAGACTTACGATTGATTAAAAGTTACGATTGATTTTTTCTCGGTGCACTCATTCGGAAACCAGGTACAGTCATGGATTAGGATTTTGATATGATTAATTAAGAGTAGGGTTAGGGCTAGGGTTAGGATTAAGATCATCAACTTTGGAGCATCCTGTCCATGATGAGGCTAATGAGAAAAAATCAATCGTAACTTTTAATCAATCGTAAGTCTTTGTGTTACACCCCACTGGTGTTGTAATTTTTGAAATATGACTAGTTTTCTACAATCAAGAAAAATCCATTTTTCGCACGCCGTCCCATGCCTTTGTGTATAGGTTTCGCATAATGGCCATAGTGCTCAATTTCGATTTGTTCCTCGTCTCACAAAATTTAGCATAACTTTTGTTTTACGAAAGCAAATTATACAGCACAAAGCGCATCAGCAAGGAAAATTTTTTGGCTTTATTTTTGTACCACAGCATTTGAAAATATTTCACACCTAAATCATTTTTTTCCGACTGTACCATTTTTTTTTACACAGACTGTATAGGGAGAGAAATTGACATTCACATTAGTCGGAGGTTTTCTCATTTATTCTTATTAGGGGTAACTTGTTTTATGATCAGGTTACATCAATCTGTCTCATTTGACCCCCCCCCCCAAAAAAAAAAAAAAAAAAAAGCTGTTTTTTTTTCCCCAGTTTTTGTGTATATGTGTTCTAAACAAGTGAAATTATAATGCTTTTAAAATTGTGAGGCATGAAATAAGTGGATGTGCGTGTGTGGGGGGGGGGGAGTAAACATTCTAAGTTTGTTGCAGTTCTTACAGACAAAAACATTTGATTAATCAAATAATGTCTAACTATGCGAAAAAGCACTGAATTCGGAGAGGGCATTTTTTTTTGACGGATTTGGCATCCCATTTTGGGTTCATGATGGTCACAAAAAAAATAAAAATAAAAATAAGTTAAAAAAAAAAAAATCACATTAACTGTATAGCTTCAAATGGGTTTTCAGTTTTTCAACATTTGCGTTTCAGTAGTCAATTCTGATTGGAAAAAAGAGCATAAAGTGATTGTTAATAATAAAAATGTGTAGGCTCCAAATTGGGGGAAAAAAGCCAACAAAATGAGACTGTCATTTAAATGCCTGGCGTAAATCCCGGGGGATGGGGATTACATCCCCCTCTTTTCGAGGGGGGGGGGATGGCCTGTAGCCCTGTACAATATAATTGAATAATTTCCATTGAAAAATCTCGATAAATTTTGATATAATAAAGTAATTTCTAAATCATTGTCTATGCCCCATATTTTTTAATCCAATCACAGAGTTCAAGTTGATTCGAACTTTTGGATACAGTCAATCATAGATCTATACCCAAATATAAATGACATTTTGGCGGTTGATTATATCTGTAGTCGAAAGATGGCGCTAGATAATTGAAAAATTTCGCCTTTGCCAAATTTGCGCTGCCATTCGACATCGATCGCATGAGATTCGTATGCGAAATATAACCTCCATTGGATTTATACACTAAAAACGTTATAATTAATGGATCTCACGGGTTTTGAAACGTTCTGATTTATTTACAAAATTGTTGAAGGTGAGTTATTGACCTCTTAATGTGCTAAAACACACACTGGTAATGGGTGTGAACGTGTGTAACTTGTAGGCAGATGTGATTGATTTTATTTGTGAGATGTTGATGTGATGTCTAATGATTTATTTTTTTTAAATGTTCATTTCTGTGTGGATAGTGTGTGACTGTCATGACTGTGTCTGTGAGCATTTGTTGGCACAAAAAAGTGGATGTTCACAATGGTTGAGTCGAATGTAATTGGCTAGAATGTTTTATATTTTTGGTACTAGAATCTAGATAGATATATTCAATAAAAATGTTATTTAAACGTTAGAGTCTAGATCTACACCTTGCTGCAGCAGTACAGCAGTGACAGCACAGCCTAATTGCGTACACGCTCCCTAACGTTATATTTTCATCACCGGCTGCTACAAACAATTAAAAAAAAGTTCAACGACGCACAATAATTTTCCAAATCCACAAATATGCATCACTCTCGAACGATCTCGTGTGCATACCAAAGACACTGCCATTGTGCCTTTGTATGAAAAATACTCATAACAAAATTTAGACTCGTCACTTATTCTTTGGTAGACCTCGGCTCTAAATCCTCATTATTGCTACGGTTTAGGCCTAGGCTAGATCTAACTTTAGATCTAACTTAGATCTAACGTTTGATTTAGATCTATTTCCGTACATAGGAATTGCACCATTCGATCTGTTGAAGTTTATATTGATATTACTCTTCCTTATAGGCCTAGATCTACTTAAAAGTGTTCTAACAGCGGCCTAGATCTATGGCCTACCGAACAACTTTTTTGGAAGTCGAGTCTTGCATTTTTTTTCTTGCTAACGTTAGGCCTATATGGTCCCCATTGGTTATGATTGAAAGCGCGCGATAAGCATTCTTTCGGGAAACAGTTGAATCGCGTTGTTCAGCATGTTCAGTTACGGTCAACGCACTTCAGTCATCGCAACTGAGAGGAGTTTCACGCGATATTCAGAGTGCCCAAAACGCATTGTCCTTTACCTCTGTACGTACGGGCTTGTAGACTTTTCGTTGTGCAACAGATGTGTTTTTTACCCAAAAAAGGTTAATTTAGGATCTCGTGTTTAGAATTCCAAACAGCTTGGAAATAGTGCTTTAAGGATAATTATCCAAGGATAATGCATGTAATGTGAGTATGAATTGAAACTTCGATTCATGATTGACACGATAATGTTTCATGTTTGGCCAATGTTGAGTGTTAATCATGGGGAAGTATTCAATTCTGAGTAGAGTACCCTACTCCCTTGTCAGTTCGGGACGGGAACTGGTCGGTTTAATCTAACATTAACAAGAATTTTAAATCTTTAATCAAACTTAGCAATTGATTTTGGACAAATCTGAAAATGATTGAAATAATAATGATTATCACTAGATCTATCAGCCTGTTTTATTTCCTATCCCGAAAATTTCAAACATTGTGTCCAACGTTAAAAAGTTGAAAGTCCAAATATGTGTGCAAAATGAGTTATAGTGCGTAGGCATGGGCACTTTCAGTTTTGCAATGCAAACTGACAACCCTACATGTATTTTTAAAATTGAAAATTATTCCAGGGTATAAATGTTATGTTTCCAGAATACTGAATTATTAATGAAACTCAGCAGCATAAGGTTGTCAAAATGGACATGTATGGATAATTAATGCTTTGAATGGAATAGTCGACAATAGGATCATGCACTTCTAAATTTCTGATTTAATCCTATAAAATGTAGACCAAATGGGAGTTTAAAGTGAAATAATTGTTCTGTCATGAGATTGAAATGTGGAAGGCACTGTCTCAAAGTGCTTTGGAAAGGTTGGTAACAGTTTTACCTACCTGTAAGCATTATTGTGTGCTGTGAGGTTTTGGAATCACCAAAATGATACTACTTTGCTTTTCTAGAGTCACCTGCACTTACACAGAATGGAACAATACAAAATGTATTGTGTGTCATATTATGACTTTTAGAGCAATTAAAGAACAATCCTTTATAGTGGACCTTCTTATCATGGTATTCTTCCTAAATAACATTGAAATAACAGGAAAGCTGTTATCTTTCCCACTAGAGGTCTACACTAGATTCCAAGTAAACGTGGAATTGAACTATTACTAAATTTGCTCTGGAGTTTTATGATCACATTGAAATTCAATTAAACCTGAACTTGCATTCAATTCTAAAACGCTTAACATTCAAAATATGGGCCTCGGAGGCTTACTGTACCAGTCAGACATACTCTTTAAAACTTTATCCTTGTCTTGCCTCAATGAATAGAAGATAAAATGTTGACACTAATGAATAACAGTTACATGTACAGTTGTGCTCAGAAGTATTCATACCCCCAGTATTTGTGGGGGTTTTCCTTTGTATCTTTCAGCAAATTCCATTTATTCCATAACTAATGATACAAAGAGGTCATATTAGGGTTTGACAAAATACGACATACATATTTAAGACAATCTTTTTTTTTTATTTATACTTTATTTCATATTTAGGGTAAAAAAGGCATGTTCATAAGTATTCATACCCCTATGTATAACACACGTGTAAAATAAGTTTAGTAATCTACGGCATACATGTAGCTTTTATTTGCGATGACAGCTTTGAGATGTCTTTGGAAGTTGACGACCAAGTTCCTGCATGTGCTCACTGGACTTTTAGCCCACTCCTCCTTCGAAATCGTCTCCAGGTCTTTCAGGTTGGATGGTCGTCTGGCCCTTATCTTCATCTTTAGTTCTCTCCACAGGTTCTCTATGGGGTTGACTATGAACTGACAAAGATCTCACCAATACCCCCAAATTCATAGGCCCAATGATTTTTTTTGGGATCCAACATGGCTTAGAATTGTTGCATGACATGTCATAAAAATTCAGGTAACACTTGGACACACAATATGAGTGGCAAATGACTTTTATCAGGAACAACAGTTAACTTTAGTGCTTTAGGAGGATAGGGGTATGAATACTTATGAACAGGTGTAAAATCAGAACTATTGCCACAAATTACATAATAATCACCTGTCCACATCCAATATACCCTGGAATGTTGCATAACAATTATTTATACTTAAATATAGGTTAAATCTAATCATCCAAGGCTAATTGAAGAGAAATTTTGAAAATTGTAGTTTTTTCCTAGGGGTATGAATACTTCTGAGCACAACTGTACATGTATACTAGGCTTAACTAACTTTAGATTGCTAAAAAATGATAGCACTTTACTGTGTCTGGCACGGATGGTGGGGGGGGGGGGTATGGGCTGCTCCCCCCCTATAAAAACACAAATATTAAGAGAAAAGTGCCTAAAATCAAATCCTAAATGGATGTTTGAAGACAAAATACAAATGTATGCAAGGAGAAGGCCAACCAAATCCATTGTGTACATGTAGGGAAAATAAAGGATTGAGCAAACCTTGCCATACCTACATGTACATGTACGTCTATTGGCAAAAGAGTATGAGTATAACCTTGTATGAATGAGCGTATCTTTACCAGAATATCCAACTGGGCTGACAAATGGCCAGTCCATGAATTTCAATGTTGCCAAGTTTACATCCTTCAAATCTTTATTGAAGATGAGATGGAACCTTCAGCACCAATATACATGTAGATGCAAGCAGCTCTTGTCAAGGAGTTTTCACTAACAACCCAACCTAGGAATTTGTCACCAATTAAAGACAAAATAAATGAAATACATTGTAGCACATTGGGAATGATTAATCGCAACCTAAAGAACAAGATCAGATGCTGGCTTCATTTGTTTTGCAGGACCACAGATTAATAGACTTTATAATCCATGGTAAAATCACAAATTTACGTAAACTCTGGAAAAAAAGTGTAATATGGACTGTACAGTATGGGATGGTCAGCACTCTGCACTGCACTGCCTACAAACTAAACTGCTTGGACCTAGGTTCGAATCCTAATCACGTCTTTTGAATGGTAATGTGGATGTATAGCGTAAGGTTCCATGTATGTGATCAGCTATAACGTCAGCCCCAAATATGATCTGTTTCAACCCAATTAACCAACTACTAGTATGTCTTTTGCAGCTACATGTATTTTCATCAATGTACCCAACCAGTGCCCTGTGACATAACGATTTACAATCAAATTCAAACTGATAGTACAGCTAGTCAGGATTCTTGTTGCATAGACTTCCCCATGTGAAACAATCAGAATGGTTGTTACAATTTAACAGTCGATCTTAACTGTTAATGTTACAGCTCACTGGAGAATTATATAGCAGCATCTCCCAAATGGAAAATTTGTGACTATATTGTGGATAAACCACTGGTCAGTGTAGAAGACAAATGCAATTAAATTCCTGAGGGCATCACTACAATGTATATTCCAAGTCCCAAATCTCTTTCAGGGACTTACTCTATGTAATCTACATTGATGTAATGCTTTCACAGAACTTTTACAAAATTTTCCCCCCTTCAATCACTGCCCTTTTCTGCCCTCTAATTGCCACCATGCATTTCCATGTACATGTACCTGAAAAGGTCCTGATAGTACATCACCAGTTTATCTTATCATTAACATGAAACCTTGTCATGCTTCCATTTCTTCTTTTCATCGTCAAGAAATTTTCAATCTTAAAATGTACTGTGAGAAAAAAAAAGGGGGAAAAAGATTGCAATAAATCATAGACGTTTTTGAACAATGATCAAGAAATGAGGCACACACACACATTGTTCTCAGGATGAAGATGTGCAACACTTTGTTTGATGTGTCAGATACTTCGTTGGCATGGTAACATCAGATAATTGCAATAGAAGAGGGAAAATCAACTACTTCCTCTCTTTCTAAGTAGGGCTCAGGAAATTCAGCTGACACATTGGTCCTTTACATGTACATGTATGTGCAAACCTTTTTTGAATTTGTTGAGAAGTGTGTTGCCATGGTAATGCAATATTGCATTTAGTAATATCAAATTGCAAAATGCAATAAATCTGTATTAATGCCTATAAATGCCTGCTTAATTTTTTTTTAGCAAGAATACTCATTAAATGTGGCCTTTCAGTGATTACATTCTAGTTCCCTGGAGATTGTTTTCTTTAGATATATCTGCAATTTTTCGTTACAAATGCCTTTTTATATTATTATGTGAAGTTAATACTGTACAAAAATAGTACAGTACAATATAGTACAATAGAGATCAATACTGGAGAAATCCACATGTGCAGTTCAACACTCATGTAGACAGTCATTACGTAGTTGGGTAAAATATTCCCATACATGTACATGTGTGTTGCTGTAAAATTTTCTTCATTGCCTTGGATTATATTTGCTGGTACAGACTTCCTGTCTAAATAGATTTTGGTATTAAAAGTCGTACGGTATTTAGAAATATATTTTGCGATTCATGTATGATACTGCCATGTACTGTTGTGTATGATTAACCAGGGGATCAATACAGACTTCAAGTACAACATTGTAAGGTCCAAAAATTTTTGCTTGTGTACATGTACAAAAATCTTTTGACAGCATGACCCATACCACCTCTGAAAAATGGAATGGCACTTGTTTTGTGTGCTATAAACACAATACACAAGATTGAAGTTTTACAATGAGAATACCAAAATGTTTTCCATAGTGTTAAAATAATTTACAAAAAAAAATTATATCTTTACTTGTACAGTATTGTACAGTCAAATCCATTTACATGTATTATGACCATCTTGGGGAAGGTGAACACTGTAATGGTCAGGTTCTATGCAATGTCTCTTATGTTGTTACAGGTACACGTGTACATTGTAGGTGACCAACTTTGTAGACCTGCGGCTTAGTATAGAGAGATGGCCACTAAGACAGGATTGACTGTAGATATTGCTTAATTTATACAGTGCATATTTTGATAAAATTTGTGTCAAATACTGTATAAGTGGTTATTTTCGCGGTGACTTTATTTTCACGAATTTCGCGAGTTGGTCATCGCGTAAATTTTCACTTCAGTACAAGGCTATTTATAGTAATGAAGTCATCACCAAAATCGCGAAATTTTGCTCTCGCGAATTTCCCAAACTAGTCAAAAATCGCGAAAATATCTGTCCGCGAAAATATTGGCTTATACAGTATATAAAAGGTTATGAAAACATGAATGTGAAATCTCCTTGCGGTCACATTGTGTTTTGAGAAAGAGAGGGGTTGGCACCATCCCCCTCCCCATTCCTACATGTACATGTACAAATAGTATTGCCCGCCTATCTTATATGCTTTTCAGACTGCAGTTAAAATCCTTAACCCCAGGAAATAGGTAGGGCTAAGGGGGGGGGGGGGCCTTAGTACCACCTATTTCCTGGGGTTAAGCTTAGCACGCTTCGGTTTCAGACTGCGTTTTACCAAAGTAGGCTAGCACGGTAAATAGTACGGTACTATCTGGCCCTGCTAAAAAGCAGGGTTAGCCGGGTAATTGCGGAGTTAGCCGGGCAATTGCGGTGCTAAGAGTTGCAGTCTGAAACCAAACCGTGCTAAGGAAAAGCGGGGCTAAGCTTTAGCCAATCAATGAAAATGTGGTCATGAATATGCATAATTATTCGTAAACTTGATAACACAAGTAAAGAGAAAAACAATGAATAACATAAGGAAAAAGAGAAAAACAATGAATAACATTAGGAAAAATAGAAAAACAATGAATAACATTAGGAAAAAGAGAAAAACAATGAATTACATAAGGAAAAGAGAAAAACAATGAATAACAAAGAAAAAGAGAAAAACAATGAATAACATGAGGAAAAAAAGAAAAACAATGAATAACATTTTTAGGAAAGAGAGATAAAATAATGAATAAGATAAGGAAAGATAGAAAAAAAATGAATAACATAAGGAAAGAGAGATAAAATAATGAATAACATAAGGAAAGATAGAAAAACAATGAATAACATAAGGAAAAAGAGAAAAAACAATGAATAACATAATGAAATATAGAAAAACAAAGAATAACATAAGGAAAAAAATGTAATAACTAACACAAGGAAAAAGAGAAAAACAATGAATAACAAAAGGAAAGATAGAAAACATAGAATAACATGAGGAGAGAGAGAAAAACAATGAAGAACATAAAGAAAGAGAATGAAATTAAAACAAATGAAAAGAGAGATAAAACAATGAATAACATTAGGAAAGAGAGATAAAATAATGAATAAGATAAGGAAAGATAGAAAAACAATGAATGACATAAGGAAAGAGAGATAAAATAATGAATAACATAAGGAAAGATAGAAAACAAGGAATAACATAAGCAAAAAGAAAAAAACAATGAATAACAAAAGGAAAGATAGAAAACATAGAATAACATGAGAGAGAAGAACAATGAAGAACATAAAGAAAGAGAATGAAATCATTAATATTCATGATCCAGCAAATAGTCTGGGGTTAAGGAATACCCAGTGTGAAAAGCATTGAATTTCTTAACCCCGGCTAAGCAAATAGTATGGGGTTAAGAAACACAGTCTGAAAGCAAAAAAAGATAGTACGGGGTTAAGGATAGTATGGGGTTAAGGATAGTACGGGGTTAAGAAATAGCAGTCTGAAAAGGGTATAAGTGTATCATATTCATAACATACATGTACATTGTAGCCTGACTCACTGAACCTAGCATATATGTAGTACAGGTTGATATTCCAGTATTTACCAGCTTAGAGTACAATGACATTGGCTCCGATGCAATCGGTCACATTGGTTTAGGTTTCAATCTCCAGATGTAATTAATTTTTGGGTACATGGACTTGTATTGGATAACCTCCTGGATAAATCACAATGATATTACATTTACAGTATCATAAAAGCTACACACTTTAACTAAAAGTATTCTTTGAATTATTATAGCAAAACGATTTTCTTGCATTTTA
This sequence comes from Paracentrotus lividus, assembly GCA_940671915.1. Lineage (NCBI taxonomy): Eukaryota > Metazoa > Echinodermata > Echinoidea > Camarodonta > Echinidae > Paracentrotus > Paracentrotus lividus. The sequence goes on from CALNVZ010003428.1 coordinate 31,425,124, forward strand.
GACATTTCAATTTCTGTGATTTGCCCGTTGAGGAGCTACGGAGTTAGGATGTTATTTCATGTAAAATTACACCTTTCTTGTTGAAAATTTGCAGAATTTCACCCTGTACATGTTATTACTGTTCAAGACAACGTAAATTTTGCTCCCACTGTACTACACTATATTACACATACCTTTAAACTAGCAGCATCTTTAAATATATAGGGTTTTTTCTTTAAACACTGGATGAAATCAAAAGAAAAGAATCTTTGTAGAAAAAAAATTGCAGTGCTCAGCATTTTTGTTAATAATATTATCTAGGGCTTCTTTGCGGATTATTAATTTTTGAAGAAACAAGCTTAAATCAGAATGATGTAGTGCATTGAGCAGCAATAAAACTTTGTCATTGATTTTTCTCTCTCTACTGATGCCTTTTGATTTTGAATGTAATTCCAAAGCAAAAATGAGACGTTACAATTACATGTACATGTAGGTTGCTGCTTTAGGTTTCATGCTATTACATTGTACAGAATGTGCACTGATCTGGAAGTGGGAAGGTTCTTGCTATGTATTGTCCATTGTAATCATATTACTGTGAGCGTCTGACAGGCCTCACATGGTTGTAATGATGAATGGATGTTTACCCCTTACATGTGTGGATGACAAGGCAGTGATTGATTCTCTTTACTAAGTACAGTGTACATGTACGTGTATTCTCAATATGGTTATCGTACATGAGATTCTGTAGATGTGTGGTATATTGTATATCACTGAAACTACATTGTAGGGCAGGGTTATCAAAGAGCAAGTACATACAGAGATGCCAACACTACGGAATAATTCTAAACATTAGAACGCGAATAATGCCAATAGTGCAAATACAGCTGAAGCAAATGTCTTGTTAACAAGAGAAAGAAAACTCCATTGATTGAACGCCATTCCCCAAAATTGAATGATGGCCACAAAATGTTATATACATGCTTTCTCTAGCTGAAGAAGTCATTTGTTGCACGCTGTTCTAACTACAATGTATGCATTATTCACGTTCTAATGAACATTATCAACGGCCACCCAGAGGGTGGGGTTTGGAACTATAGTACCCGCACTGACGCCAGAGAATGCGACCTATTTTTTCCTGAGGGGCGGCAGCCCCGAAGGAAAATAGTCGCATTCGCGTCAGTGAGCGGACTATAGTTTCACCCCAACCTCTGAAGGCGGTATATACATGTAACTGGTTTATATCCGTCATCGAAATAAAAGATTTTAGATCTCTAGATCTAGAAATCTAACGTTAGAGGCCAGATTCTACTCCAGATAGGGTCTAAGTTCTAACGTTTTGTCGTTAGATCTAAGCCTAACTAACGTTAGTTAGAGGTGGTCTAACGTTAGACCTGTCCTGCATCTATGAATGATCTAGAATCTAGACTCTGAGGTCTATAAGCTCCTAGGCCTAGGCATTTAGACCTACCTAGATAGACCTAACTTAAGTTAGATCTAGGTCTTAAGATCTAACGTGTAGATCTACATTTTGAATTAATAAATGGGCGTTTACTCACTGGGTTCTCTTCTTCTTGGGGCCCTCTGCTTAAGTTCAATCAACATTTCTTGTTCTGCCGTAACTAACGTTAGACTTCTACAACACTGATTCAAACGCTGCACAAACTAACAGCGCTTAATTGCTGTCGCCAATACAATGAACTCCCCTGAATGAATAGACGAGACGAAACCTCGCGCTTGCTATCATCATCAGATCCTCCCAAACTACTTTACACATTACTTGTAAAAATTATCCTTAATCCATGTCACTGCACTGCCTGATTCCTAAGGCACGAACTCTCCGTCGGCAAAACATGACAGAAATCCGGCTCGTCTAGCTACTACGCGAGATCAAAATTGTAAACAAAATTTGATGAGCTCACGCGCCGTCACATATGTAGCGTCACGCGCATAGTCGTCAAAACAAACCATACGTCACGCATAGAGGTGGATACCTTTTATGACGTCACGGCATGCCGAGCACACGATCGGGGCTACGGAGCCGCCGAGGGCTGGGGGGGGGCGGGTTTAGCACGTAAACGTGTACGAAAATGCCGGTCTTTGCGTCTCAGCTAGCTTCGATCACTCGATAGGCCACTATCGTTTGATCGAGCCGTGGCTATTCGCAGTACATCCACGGCTCAAGGGAATATTTCCCGCGTGACTTGACGTCAGATGTCAGGATTATGGGCATTTTTGCACAATTCATGACGTTGGTTGGAACTACCTTTGGTCACATGACGGGGTTTAGACCAATCACCTATTAAGATTCTTACCATGACGGATATAATATGTTATAATTATTCCGTAGTATTGGCTTCTCTGCATATAGTAGGCCTACAAAGTTCTGAACATTGCCATTGTTTACATGTACATGTGCAATGCATGTACATGTACATGTAGGTCTACATTCATACAATGCTAATAACACCCCCTGGTACAATGTACATGTAGCTTGACAAAATAACATGTAGGCCTAAATGAACGGTGTTCATGAATGTGTTTAGTATTAAATGTAGATAAATGTTATTTCATGTACACTGTACAAATGCACCTTGTACATGTACAACTTCTACATGTAGGTTTATGTAGGCCTACATGAACTGCAGCTTTTTACATTGTTTGGCTTGCATCGGCATGCACCGGATACATGTATCACAAATGGACTGCATAATCTTTAATAAAGTTAGGAAAACATACAATACAAACATGTCTGCTTCAATATTTCTCTGTTTACATGATGTGGGTCATACAACAGAGGTCATATCAGGGGCCCTTTTCAACATTGGCAAGGTGGATATTGTTGTGTATACATGTACATGTAGTTTTTTTTTAATGGTAACATACTATGTAAATAGTAAAGGTACATGAGTAAAGACACATGTACATGCATGTGATTGGCAGACACTACATTTATTTAGCCATTTATTACTCAGACTGGTGTGCCACATGTACATTGAACAATACATTACATGTAGCATTGTTTAGATTGTTTAGATTGTTAAGATGTGGCGTTTGTACGTAATGTTTCATTGATTGTATTCCTTCGTAATACTGAGTTGTCGTTCATGAGCCCTGTTTTCTAATTTCACCTTTCTCTTTGTTTGTTTGTAGGTAGAGATGGGTCAGACGTTATCAGAGCCTGTCACTGCTAAAGAGACATCTGGATGTGAGAACCATCTTGTCAAAGTTGGCGCTTCTTGTATGCAGGGATGGAGAATCAGTATCCTTTAAAAACAATCCTCTCTTAAATGAGGTTTTACACAAAGAACTCTTTCTTGCGATATCTACAATGTATTTAGAGCATACGTATCACACTGCTCTTAATACACTTAGCTCTTTTTATGCCTCCGCCTCCGAAGGTGGTGCCGGAGGCATTATGTTGTCCGTCCATCCGTATGTCTGTACGTACGTCCGTCCGTCCGTCCGTACGTACGTCCCGCTTGCTCGTTATTGCGATATCTCAAGAACCACTTGAGATATCAACTTTAAACTTGGGGATAGTGTGTACCGCTATAGGAAGATGATCTGAGTAGATTTTGGAGTATGTAGGTCAAAGGTCAAGGTCACGGAGGTAAAAAATAGTGAAATTCTATGTATTGAGTTCGTTATCGCGATATCTCAAGAATCATTTGAGATACATGTGTATGAGCTTCAAGCTTAGGTGTAGTATGTACCGCCATAGGAAGATGATCTGATTAGATTTTGGAGTATGTAGGTCAAAGTTCAAGGTCACGGAGGTCAAATAGTGAAATTCTATGTATTGAGTTCGTTATCGCGATATCTTCAGAACCATTTGAGATATGAGCTTCAAACTTAGTTGTTGTATATGTACATGTACCACCATAGGAAGATGATCTGATTAGATTATGGATTATATAGGTTAAAGGTCAAGGGTCACAGAGGTCAAGATGTGAAAATCCGTGTATTGAGTTTGTCATTGTTATATCTTCAATTAAGATGTAAACTTCAAATTTAAGGGTAGTATCTATCACCAGAGGAATATGGTCTGATTAGGTTTGGGGTCACAAGGTCAAAGGTCAAGGTCAAAAGTGTCATTCTATAAAGCAAAATGAATAGATGAATGTGCAATATTTTTCTGATCTGGCAATGGCGGAGGCATATATTTCGACCGCGCGCGGTCGAGGATTCATCTTCTTGATAATGTGTTTGTGGCACTGCTTGAGTACAGTATGTTTTCAGCACATGTGAAGGGGATTACATGTAGGCCTACTTGTACATTTTAATTGTTTTTTAAATTACATGAAATAAGTACCTGTGACAGTGCTTTATACATGGCACAACATTAAACTTATAAAATTTCCTACCAAATTAAAATATGGATTTTACATAATGTTTTGGACCAGTGAAAGTTATGATATGGAGACCAAATTGCCCAACTAAACATTGTTAGGTTCGTTGTACATACATCGACTACCTAGGCCTTTGGTACAGTGCTAATATGATATGATATACATGTAGATATTTCTGTCCGGAATAAAGGCCTATGTGTGTTTGAGACAGATGGACTTTGGTCTATCATCATCACCATGCCAGGAAGCTCAGTAACAAATCCACATTCAGCCAGTAATTGGTAGTTTGCCAAAGGTCAAGGTCCACACAGCAGATCATCTGTATGCTAGCTTACCGGTACTGCTACAAACCCTCTGGTTTTATATAGCAGTGGGACTACATGGATTTGTTTACACCATCCGAATTATATTGGGGTCAAAGTCAATGTTGATAAGAGTTGGTTTTGTTACCATAATAACCCCCAGGTTAGGAAACCACAAGGTCGGAATCTGGTCCATGTTCATTCACTTGCTGAACTACATTGTTTGATTGTTTCATTCATGAAAAACATGTAGCTCTGTGTAGTAACTAGTACCGGTATATATTTTTTCCTCATTTAAAATATGAAGCAAATATGAGATAAAAGTCTTTACATGCATGTTGTAGACGTTAATGTAGAAGATTTATGGACAAGTAAATTGGAGCCACGGTAATGTGCACATCCTTTGCTGATAGTGATGTACATTTATGTACATGTATTTCATTTATTTCTTAGGTTTTTTTTAGGGGTGGAGGTTTGTCAAGTTCGCAGAAATTTACATATTCATCTTTTTTTTCATATGTTGCATCAGAAAAATCACATTCATTATAATTTGTAAATTGATGATGTACATGTACATGTAGGCCTACTGTATAAAGTGGTTATTTTCGCGATGGTTTGCAAAATTGTCTAATTTGACATACATATAAGGCTATAAAACGTCACAAAAATAGCGAAATTATCCATTTGTGAATTTCCCCAACTTAGTCCAAAATCGCAAAAATATCTTGACGCGAAAATATTGGCTCATACAGTATTAAACAGAAAAGAAATACTAGAAGACCCTGGTAGGTAAAGATTCTGGGGTGACAGTCTGAAAATATCAGCTGGAGAGAGGATCGCGAATTCACAACGGTGGTTTAGGGGTTAGTCATGGTCTAAAATCAGGGGTTGTGACAACCACGGATTTAGACCGATTGGTCTAAATCCGTGGTCTTATAACACCCTGATTTAGACCATGCGCACTAACCTAAAAGCCACGTATTGTGAATTCGGGCACCATATGTGCCTCTAACCAGTGGTCATAATACAAACATACTCAGGAGTGGGGGTAAACTGTCATGGAGATAGACCTTAGACAGTGCTACAGATGCAGTGCTTATAGAGGAGGCTTACAGAGAAGCTAATATTTGTCGTCCAAAAGAATTCGCAGAATTTTGCGCAATTTGTCCAAGTTCTTTTGGCAAGCATTGTCAAATATCCAGGAGGCCGCTTACGTACATAAATGCGGGGATGCCACGAAGGCTGAAGACTCCTGACTGAAACATGTTACGGCGATTTCTCCGATGCTAATATGAATTAGCTAACCCATAGTTATCCGCTCTAGATAATCCTTTACTTTCTTCAGTCCCATCTATTGAATATGCATGTACAGTTGCTTCCGTTAACACTGCATATTAGTCCAACGAATGGAAGATGCACAACACAACGATCCTAGACGCTATGCGATGATTGAAACAAGAAGATTCACAGCGGATAGGAGGAAATCTTTTTGGCTGTGTATGAATGTGGTCACGGAGGTAATCTTTCCGATAAATATAATCGGTTTCTTAAGAATGTGCTTTATCCGATTTGTAGATCGTAGCTACCATACATAACGGCACTGAGGATTTCAAGAATATCTTCTAACAGTACCCATTTAGCCTTCACTCTGGGTGAGGTGGGCAAATGAATTAGCTGTGACTTGTGTTAGTTTTATTATAAATTCAACACAATCAAAAAAAGCAAAAAAAAAAAGCAATTTCATGCAAATGTGCATTTGGAAACATAGTGTCATCTCTCTTTTATGCTTGTAGTTTAATTCAAGAACATTATATTTTTGTATTTAGCATAA
>CALNVZ010003428.1:31431762-31473515 GCA_940671915.1 Paracentrotus lividus
TTTTTGTCAATTTACATTATTTCATGTCTGCAGTACTTGCAGTGAACATACATGTAGGACTACATGTCACTATTATAATACCTTTGCATTGTAACCGAAGTAATTTACTATAAGTTGCAAATTAAACAAGTATTCTGATTGAGGATCCTGTATGGTAACTTTCAATTTGCATTCGATCCTTTAAAACTCTTTGTTACAAGAAACTGAATTTGTAATTTTTCTGAATTCTTTTCTCGTTTCCTTCTCTGTCTGTGCTTGTTTTGTGTTTTAGGAGCTAAAGTGGCCCATTATGCTGGTCAGCATTTGCATCGTAAACTAGCTAACCAACCTTCATTCAAGAGAGGAGAGATAGGTCAAGCTTTAAGAGAATCATTCTTAAAAATAGATGAAGATATGCTTAATGGTAAGTCCAGTTTGCCAAACAGTCTCTCTATTTCCATTTCTTAAAAACATTGTATGTTGTTTTCTGGCTAGTCATCCTCAACTATGTTTAAAAAACTGCTTACTTTACTTGATATTTGAATGGCTACTTAGTGCTCAAAAGTAGAAACCTGAGTTTCAATGCCATATATATCTTTTTAATGTTCCATCTTTTAAAATGTCATTTCAGTTCTTTAAATGCCCCTAAAAATTCGGATAATGTAATTTAGAATGTGGAATGATTGAATCATCATAACTATAAAAAAAAAAAGACACCATAAAATCTTAGAGATTAAAAAAAAAATGTATTTTGTTGATTTAAATTAATTTAGATTTATTGCTGAAAAGTGGTACTTCGAATACATACCGACATGCAAAAACAGAATGTAGATCATTGTTAGAAGCTGTAGTGCAGAAAACAAAAAGCCTGCATCATTTTTCAATCACATACATGTAGGTAAGGCAATTTGTTCCTTTAATACCATAATCCTTTGTGTAGAGAGGAGCTCGAACATAACATGAAGTGGGTAATGTGCAGCGTGATTCACAAGATGGCTTACATGAGGATTAATATGTAATCAAAAAGAATTATTAATTCCAGCGCATATGAGATGACAAGAAGAAAGGGATTTCCCCTTATTATTATTGATTAGTGTGGTGAACGTGTATAAAACATAGTCACATCTTAAGCTTATTGTTGTTTCATTTCATTTCATTTATTTTCCATTTTAAAACATACATGTAGTACTTGTATGATGCATTGATAATACAAACATATTACTGATAATTTGACATCTCAAAAAAGTAAAATTGAGGGATACCCAAAGGAAGTGTGGATCCAGGGGAGGGGGTGCCAAGGTCCCCAAAGATGAATTTGGCCTTCACCCCCAAGGAACCTATGATGACAAATTTAGAAGAAAAAAAGTATGGAGGAGCGGTCGCGACCCCCCCCCCCCCAGGCAATTATAAATTTTGTTTTTGTTATGTGTTTTTATGATATCTGATTGAAAGGAAATGACAGTCCCCAGTTAGTTGTTTGAGATCATATTTTGACAAAATTAGCTTTATTTCTCCCTCTCTCTAAGATATTTAAAGGGAATCCAAACCCAAGGAGAGAATCAACCTTACAGGAAAGAGGAAAATGAGAGGAGCAATCTAAAAAAAGTTTCATCAAAATCGGTCATAAAATAAGAGAGTTATGGAAGTTTGAAAAGTCTAGTTGTTCCTTCTATGGGATCATCAAATTGGCATCATCTGCTTCAAAATGGGCGATCTCCATGGAAAACTCTCCATTCATTTTGTACACAAATTTTCAGATTTTCCCCATTTTCTTTCTAAATATATATACCCCTCTGAGCTCAACATTATGTGTGTGAAATATATTTTCCCATGACTATTTTGAGCTCAGAAGTAAGGAAGACAAATTTTGAAAAGAAATGGTGAAAATCTGAAAATTTGTGTACAAAATGAATGGAGAGTTGTCCATAAGATCGCCATATTTTGAAGCCGATGGTGCCAATTTGAGGATCCCCATAGAAGAACAACTAGACTTTTCAAACTTCCATAACTCTCTTATTTTATAAACCGATTTTGATGAAACTTTTTTAGAATGCTCCTCTCATTTTCCTTTCCTGTAAGGTTGATTCTCTCCTTGGGTTGATTCCCCTTAAGTGAAATCTTGTAGACAAACAAATTAGAAAAAGCAAAAACTGTCACAAACTGTCAGAAAAGGCGATTTGTACTCTGAACTGAATTCTCCTACTTAAAACCTAATTAACATTGGTATAATCAGGTTAAAACTCATTTGTTCTATTCTCTATCATTCTACAGATGAAGGCTATGAAAGACGAAACTAGCGTACAACGGCTCTAGTGACTATCTTGAAAGATAATAAAGTATATTAATGTAATATAAAGTGCATTAGAACAAATTGATATATCCCTATATGAATGACTTAATATGCATGTATTATCTGAATATAAAAGCTAATGACATGCTTCAACAAATAAAACTTGAGCAAAGCTCGATACAAAGAGGTTCCAAGCCAACTGACAAAAGACAGTGAAATGTCAAATGTATGAAATCGGGTATCTCACCCGGAGGAGACATCCCTGAGACTCTGGAGATGTCGCTGGACTGTTTTTAACTAGTTTATGACTCTGAGATTGGGCGAGTTCCGGAGATGTCTCCCAAGTCTCTGGACGTCTCATAGACGTCTCTGCAACTTTTCATGAAATTGCATAGGTAAATCGTATCTCTGAGAGAGACTGACACGACTGATCCATCGGGCCTGGGAGACGTCTCCTCTGTTAGATACCACCGTAAAGACTAAAGGAGATGTTTCCATTAGCTAACAAATCTGAAGGAATTATTTATTTCTTGTTTGCAGGGTAATGTAGGGGACTCGAGAGTGTTATGAGTATAAGTGTGTCATGCCAAAGCTCTGTCATTTGACCATAAACCAAGCAATGAGAACCGAGATAAGAGGATAATTGCAGCTGGAGGATGGGTAGAATTCAACAGATAAATTGAGTGAGGTCAAGTTTCTATGCCTAATATTCTTTTCTTTCGACCATCAAACCCCTCCCCCCCCCTCCCAAAAAAAAATAATCACATTTGTGACCCTCTGCCTCAAAACCCCAATAAGCCGCCAATGTAGAACAACAGAGTAAATTGCAAGAGAAGCAGGCCTCCTGCATAGGAAGCATTGTAGCTCTTATTCTAACAGGATATTTAATTGAGTTGAACTTCACTAAACTACAAGTAACAAGTTTTGGTATCATTAGCAGCATGATTTTCTACGTGGATATCCGCGGATTTAAATTCTGAGAAGAAATTATTTTTTGTTGTTGTTTTGCATCAGAACATGTGCTGCACATGATAATGATCCTTGTACATTTTTGTATAAAGGAAATAGACAAAGATGTGGCATCAATTCAAGTGCCAATTGTGGATCACAAGATCGATTTTTACGAAGTCGCAGCCAAAGTAATCATGAAATTCAATACCTAAAATTGCAAAATTCCTGCACCACCACCCCCAAGAGGTTCGGTCGCTACGCTCCCTCACTGAAAGCAATTTTCCTCTTTAAAAAAAAAATTTCTTCTTGTCTCGAGAGTTTCAGAAAGCACATAAAAACCCAAATATAGTTAGGCGACTTATTGGTGGTTTTGAGCCGGAGGGTCTCATTTTAAAAATGGCTTTAAAGGTGGCATAATGAATAGCAAATTAGTGTTGCATATTCTTTGAGGAACTTCAGAACTTGACCAAAACAAGGGGCTCTACACCTGGACTCTGCTAGTGAACATACCTGTACGACAACCCCCTGAACCCTGGGCCGATTTGAGAGAATTATTTTGTTTGGCCCACTATCATGCCTGAATCTTTACCGTCACTGTGGAAAATTATGGTTACGAATACATGTAGCTCCAAAACCCTTGAAAATGCAAAATTTTATGAATAAACAATAGTGTAAATAACATATATTATGGAATCTTTTTGCACAACCAAATCATTTTAACTTTATAGAAAGTACTTTGATTAAAGTCAGTCAAAGCAACGTGTCTTTTAATATTTTTGATGATCTCTATGTATTATATTTTGTTTTACTTGTGATGCATTAGTCAGTGATACATTGGTATTGCCTTGTTTGTATGGTTTACAATTTGAAACCTAGAGAGGAGTATAGAATTTTTTTGTATGTTGTGCTTCGCGGTAATCAAGTTGAAAAGAATAGGCCTTTGAAATGTCCAAACTGTAGTATGCCCCCTTCGCACAAATAATGTTTAGGATGTGGTGAATAAAAAATAGCAGGCATTTTTAATGTAAACAAATTTATTAAAAGCTACCTACTCAGAAATCTAAAATGTCAACCTCAATTTAGAAAAGTGTGATATCCGATTTGTGATGTTCATCCCCATGTGTTTGTTTTTGTGTAGGTAACCTTGCATTATCGAGAGCGTTAGGAGATTTTGTCTTTAAACGAAACGGGAGTAAAGGACCTGAGGAACAGATAGTGACAGGTATGTGCTGACGTAAAGAAAAAGTTTCACTTTGCCGTGTCAGAATGACATTTTTCATCCGAGGGGTCTTTTTTTACTTGTAAAAGTGAACATTTATTGCAGTACTTCCTTATGCTGGGTGAAGCATTATAATTGACATCGATGCAAAGGACAGGCACATTTTCACTGTTTTGCATTATATCTCTCACTAGCTTCCTTTTGTTATGGCAGAATAAGTGTAATCTGATAACTCTGTCCACTGGGTTATTGCATTTGGCTTTGATGTAAATGAAAACATGTTTGTTCTTCTATTGGATGTTATTTTTGTCATATGTTTCCTTTTCTGTTTTCAAGGTTTGGCAGAATAATTATGATCCAATTAAAGGGAAAGTTCACCCTGGGTTTAATTTGGATTTAAAAATGCAGAAAAATAAAAGAAAAATATGAGTAAACGTTTGGAGAAAATTGACTAAAAAATAACAAAGTTATGTATATTTAAAATTTTGATTTTGTGACGTCACATGCGAGCTGTTCTTCTATGTGTTATGTAGTGTAAATTCCATAAATTGTCATTTATTCAGAAGAAAATTAATATTTTCACCTGTGCGGTCGATACATCATCAAATATATGTTAATATACATGCCTCTATCAAATTGACCCATTCCTTTATCAAGAACCATAAAAAAAAGACAAATTTATGGAATTTACATACACAACACATGGGAGAGCTGCTTCGACGTGACGTCACAGAATCAAAACTTTAAATATTTATTACCTCATAATTTTTTGGTCGATTTTCTTCAAACTTTCATTCATATTTTTCTTTTATTTTTCTGCATTTTTTAAAACCCATAAAATTTCAGGGTGAACTTCCCCTTTAAAAGATGGCTCCAGTTCTTGTAATAGTAAAATAACCCAACAAAATTACCACGACACATATTACATAATTATTTACCTTTAAGAGACATTTTAAAGCTATAGTTGATGCCCTACCTTCAATAAATGGTATACCTATGCCTGTTTATTACTGGCTCATTGGCGTTTATGAGCATGAGTCTGCATTCAAAGTGAGAGATGTTTCATACTGGTATTTTGATTTCCTATGATAAAACTTAGAATAACCTACTGGTATGTTAGAATTGATCTCCGGAAGCAGTGCAATGACCTTTCTAAATAATAATGTTAGCAATTATATATATACTGGCATGTGAATTTTCAAAGATGTACCGGTATGGACCAGTGCGTGTACATTATAACACTTCATGCACAGAAAACTTTTTTTTTTCTTCTGCTTTATAGTGTGAGATCCTATGTAGTTTCGTTGCAAGTCATGTTAATGTTTGGCAACATCTATATACATTTGTATATGTTCTACTTGATCACACGAATCAGAAAATATATGTCGTCAAATTTTTAATTGACCTTTTGTGACCCAAAATGATGGTCAAATGTCTGGCTTCATTAACATAACTTTGTTCAAATCGTGTCAAATGTGGTATCAAATTGTAGGTGATTATATAACTAGCAATTAAGTCAAATATCATTTTTTCACCTGACCAGTCAGTTTTGAGCAATATGCAAATTAGTTTATTTATGCATAATTGAATACATAATAGAGTCAAGTTGAACGGCGATCAGACACAACATATCCATGGACAATATTATTAAAAACTAATCAAGATTAAAACATGAATCATACCAGCCTAATATTGTTGCCACATTCTGGTGACCATTATGACCTTGAAATTAGGTCAAAGGTAAATTTATATGATAATTAAGAACCTGGAAATAGCATTAATTTGGCAAAAACCGAATTTTCTATGAGCTTTTATCTTATTTCTAGGTCAAATGTGTCAACTAAAAATATGTCGAACTATAATTTTTGGTTGATGGCATCAAGGTAAACATATTCATGTTAGTTGCCAACAAAGTTAAGCTTATACGACCAACAGGTCAAAGGTCAAAGTTCAAGAAAGACGTTTTGGCCAGAGTTTTTGGTTTTGACCTAAGTCTTATTGGACCGTGTTACTTGAAATATTTCATTGAACATGTTACTTGAAATATTTCATTGAACACTGTTAATGTTTTCTACATGTTCCCGTGAACCAGGAAATGTTTGATAGCGTATACTACTTAAAACACTTCGCCGGGTTTTTATTTTCGTGAGTAAGTAATTGCGAAAATTTACACTTCAATATATATTGCCATTTAAAGTAATAATAACATTACCAAAATCATGGAAATACATGTATATGTTCCCCAAAATATTGGTTTATTTAATACAAGGACAATCAATATAACTGACAAATAATCATACTGACTTTCAATGTTTAATGCAGTCGCCTACCTGCTGCCAAGAGTGATTACCAACAGGATCACACCTTCTCCTTTCTCTAAGCAATTAACCCTAAAAGGCCTGGGGGGGGGGCGGATTCCGCCCCCCCTCGACGTTTCGCGCAAGATCTCGGTAACGCATAAAGCTGTCGAAACGCCGTATCATGACTTTTTTCTTTCAAGTCTCGCGCAACTTTTAAGACCAAATTTGCGACGTCCGGGTACGCGGTTCTTCAGATACGCAACATTTTGTACATGCTCGTCAGACCGAAAATTGCTCAAAACGTGATTTTGTGTACAAATCCAATACAAATGTATTTATTCATAAATGTATGATTATTTTTGCTTTTACTGCTTCAAATTAATTAGTTTTTGGTTCTTTGTGGTCGTGATAATGTCGCCGACAATTCCCATTGAAAAAACAATAGAAAACAAAAAGTAAAAAAACAAAGAAATACATAAGAAATTAATAAAACAATGAAATACATAAGAAATGAAATTTGATACGGAATTTTTTTTAAAATCCAAATCATCAGAATCTCACAAAGAGCTTATAAATAAAAAATTAGCAAATTTGGAGCATTATGTAATGAATTAGAGCAATGTGTAAATTTATGCATAAATTAGCATAATTAATTATTACCGAAAAATTTTCGGAACATTTGACGATGCGATTTTGGAGATTACGTCCTATATGACGCGCGTGGCAATTTTCGTCGCGATCGCGCGGTCGACAGCCGAGATCTCAGGGGGGGGGGCGGAATCAGCCCCCCCCCCCCCCCCCCAGTCATGAGATGACCAAAAAACCCCAGGCCTTTTAGGGTTAAGGGCCTCATTCCATTGAGCAGAGACCCTTGAAAGAACAATGAGAGACAACAAATTAGCAGGATTCTCAGCATTCTCCATGACCAAAGAAAAAATGTCTTAAAAAAAAAACTCTTGAAAGATCATGGAAAGATCTGTCACATTTTGTGGTTTTTTTTTTCAGGGTTGTTTCAGAGGTCTTGATCTCAGTTTTATGGGGGCATTGTAAATTCTTGTAATAAGAATTTTCATGTAACATTTACAGCTGTAAGGGTGCTATCTCACTTCGCGGAGACGTCTCCGCGACAGAATAAAAATCCGTCTCCGCGACAGATAAAAAGTATTAGAGACGTCTCCCTGACTGTTTATGAAAAAAAGTCTGAAGTAGTCCCAATCGGTCTCCAAAAATCAGGAGACGTCTCTGAGATGTCTCGGAGACGGATTTGGGACTACTTCAGATTTTTTTTTTTCATCAATTGTCTCTTGAATTTCTGAGACGGATTTGGGACTACTTTAGATTGTTTTTTTTTTTATAGATCGTCGCGGAGACGTCTCGGAGACGTACAGCTGTGACTGAGACCAAGATTATTATTGATTCCAAGTTCATATTATTTAGCTTACAATGATATATTGATATGACACTTTCTTGTGTCTTTAGAGCTGTACACAGTGTGATTGAAAATGAGATCAGCTCTGATTCTGAGTTCTTATTATTAACTTGCAATGTTATCCGGAATATAACTCATTCTTTCTCCATATATTTACAGCTGTACCTGATGTGACTGAGATGAGATAAGCTCCTATTCTGAGATATTGTTATTAAATTGCAATGGTATCTTGTGTGTCACTCTATATGCTCACTAATCAGAAGAAATTCATTTACTGATAATCTTGATATGATTTCTTCTTTTGTCTGTATCTTTGCAGCTGTACCGGATGTGACTGAGAATGAAATCAGCTCTGATTCTGAGTTCTTATTATTAGCTTGTGATGGTATTTGGGATGTTCTGACTAATCAAGAAGTAGTGGACTTTGTACGCACTAGGATAGGAAACAAAATGGATCCAGAAAAGGTACGTAAAAAATGGACTAAATTCTTGAATTATTGAAGGTAATAGTCCTCTCCTGTTATAGAAATGTACTCAGGACCAAGTCAATTTCCTTGATTCAGTGAAATATTATATTGAACATATCTGACACAGTTGCCCATATTTACAAAGGTTTTATAAGTTAAGCCATAGCTTATATCTGTGGATTGTCTATGGGTAGCAAAGTGTAACACAATCCAAAACAATTCAATTCAATTCAGTTCCCTAGATGTTCGATTTGTAAGAAGTTTTAGTACTGAAACTATTACAAACTGCCTGGAAATGATAAGGACAAAAGTTTTCCTAACCATTAAAGTAAGATTGTGTCACATTTTGCTACCCATAGTTAACCAGATTTAAGCTACATGTATGGTTTAACCCTATTCTGACTGGAGGACACGGTAACTTAAAACATGGTTATAAATTTGCGCCATTGGCTCTTGGGCATTTGTTTGAATTCATGACAGGGAGAGTTGTCTCATTATAACAGGGGTAGACTGTACATACACAGTTTTGGTCAAGTAATGGATTTTATGGAAAAGTGTTTTTGCCTGTTATTTTACTGAATTTAGATTGAACTAAAAAAATATTTATTTTCTTCCGATCCATGGAAGCTGTAAAGGATATTTACAGAAAGTGAGATTTCGTGACATTCACTCCTGTGACAATTGCTCCGTGGTAACTAGAATACACTAATCAAATGACTAAGTTCACCCCTTGATGCCACACCATACCCTACCCTAGACCGAACCCTAGAACTGTTGAAACCCTAATCCTTCATCTGTTACAAAATAAATTTGGGAGCAATTGTCTGAGGAGCAAGTGTTGTGTCACCATTCGCATGTCGGGCCCCATTTACCTGTTTAAAAACAGTGCACTCTTTTGGAAATTCTCATTTTTAAAACATTTTGATATACTATATGTGTCAATTTGAGTAGGGCATTACATGTGAATGGTAAGTTCAAAAACACTGTAGGATATTCATTATCAAGCGAAAAAGTGGTAACCAGATGATATATTTGGTACTCAATAGATTATCCCATATGAGTAATAGGCATTTATGTACATTCTCTGACCCTAAACTCACACTTCTCTCCCAACCTTTTTGCAGATATGTGAAGACCTGATGACGAGATGTCTTGCTCCTGATTGTCAGATGGGAGGGCTTGGATGTGACAACATGACCGTAGTCCTTGTCTGTTTGCTTCAAGGCAAATCCTATGACGAACTCAGTGCAAAATGCGCAAAACCAAAGTCAGACAAGTGTCCGTTTGAGATGGAATAGACCCTCCTCGCAGCTGTAGTTTGGGAATGGTAGACATCCCCACAAATTTATTGTAAAGCGAATGCAACCCGGATAAAGCCGATAGCATCGACGGTAAGCAGCGGTCGGATGTATATGTATCTGCATTTTGCGAATCAATTCCCTCTGATAATGCTTGGTGTGGTGATGTGACATTGTTCCACACCTCCATTCCATCTTGTGTGTATGGGAAACCTATTCTGCCCTACTCTGGCAAAAGGATGCAAGTGACGTATCAAGGAAAATTGAGTCATTGATGTTTTCATATGGTAACTAGCATGCTATTTTTCCTGTCCATCGATACTAATCGAGTTACGTTGTATGTTAAGTCATTATGATTACATTGACATCAGCGTAAATGAGAGACACATTTTGCTGTTTATCTAGAAAAGGACATTTTTGTGACTTGCGTCCTTTTTGTCAGGTTAGGGCAGTATTGTTAACTCTGTTTCATGTGCCATACTGTCCTCGTGTCCGTTTCTTCATCATAACAGGAATCACTGAAGAGTATCTTTGTGTTTGTTTTTACTCTATCTTTAAAAAGCTAAATATGTATTAGAGAATCTCAAGGACGTGGTTTTCTATATTTTCCCTTGTGACTCTTCTTAAAATACGGTTTAACATCCATATTTCTTTAAAGTAAGTATTATACTAACGGAGCCCTCAAACTTTTTCACTTCGTGCTCTGGTCCCATGCTTTTCCCCACAATGCATCTTACTGATATTATCACTTGACATGATTTTGATATCACTCCCAAGCTATTAAGACAAGACAATCTCTTATTCAAGACACAACTACTTTATATAATGATATTTTTTTAATTTTTACTTTTTTTTTTTTTTTTTCGCAGATTTTTTTAATGTATGGGTAATTAAGAGCTCAAGCTTTTCCTGTTTGAAATTGACAGTCATTATAAAAAAATAAAAAATTAAATCAAAGCACAAATTACTTTTGGATAGTATCATTTAGGCAGGATGTGGTTTCTCAAATTGCATTGGGAGATCATTGAGATGGCCTAGGGTTCTTTTTATCCTGCCATAAAGGGGTTATCTCACAAAGTGGCGAAGGCAAAAACCACTAAAAGGAAATTGCATAGAGCCAATTATAGAGAGAGTCTAGCCTACTTTGTTTCAGTGGGAAGCATAGTTTTTACTAGAGTCTCTCTATTTTGCTTCAGTTTTGCCTGTGTTTGTTGCTCAGTGAGATAACCCTTTAAATAAACAGGAAAAACTTGAGACCAAATACTTGTGTTGCTCTATGTCATTATATCAACTACATGTAGTATGTTTGATACCTAGACGCTTGCTTGATTTTGACTAAATCATCTCAAAATTCAAGTTAATGAATTAATTATTGCAAAACACATACATACTATTATAGTCGGTCTGCACATAAAACATCCCATTGTTTTGGAGTGTGGCATTAAAGCAGTATTAACAGGGTACATATACAATTTAGTTTTAGAAAACTTTTGATTTGGGGATATTACGTGTTCAGAAGTCATCATTTGACTTTGGGAGAATTTTTATTTTTTTTCATCCATTTCCATTAGCTGTCCTAATAGTTTTATTCAGCCCACTGTGTTTGTATGTACATTTGATTTTCTTGTTTGACTGTAAATCATGTGCTCACTCCCTTGAATTTAATTATATTCTATTTGCTTATTCATTTCTAGCACACATGATTATGAAACATGATAAAAAAAAGAGTCTCCATATACTTGAACGTTTTCTATTCAGCATAGTTTATATTTTATACTCTTGATCTTTTATTGAATTTGTTTAAATTTTGATTTTTTTTTTTTCATGGTCTGTTTTAAATGTGGAGAGTATGCTGTACTGCCTTCCCTTGAATTCAGTAGAGTGTGTAATAATGAGTCAATTTAGTCATGTCCGGTTTTGAGTGTTAAAACTCTAGCACAGTATATTTAATGGGACCACAAGATAAATATTTCTTGGTTAGAGTTGGCGATTGGTTCCCTCTATATTCCTAAGTGCACCGAATTAATTAGTGTTTAATCATTATATCAGGGAATATGTATGTAAGTTAGGAAGAAATGTACATGTACCAAGTAAGAGAATCGGAACTTTGTGTGTTGTTGAGAAAAGATGCACAATTTTATTGCTGTCAATAACTGTAATATATGTTAATTGCATCAATACTTTTTGTCAGAAGGGTTTAAAAGTTAACTCTTCTGAATTGTACATGAATCTGTAATTACAGAAAAAAAAATAGATTGTATGTATATGATGTCATGTATTCAGAGTGCTATCTAAGATCGGGAATCAAATTCTTTGTAGATAATTAAGATTTGAGGCAGAATTATTAAATTAAATTGTGGTTGTGTTTGTGTTCTGTCTTGGATTCAATGTTTAATGAAGATATGCACTTGTATTTCAATTGAGGTCTTCCGACCACCTTCATTGTGACAGAACTGATTTGCTGCTTATCAAACAATGAGGGCGGTTCATTGAAGCATTGGGGGGGGGGGGAGAAACTATTATATATAATACTTTTTTATGGGGTTAGGGTATATGATCCGCATATTGATAGGAAAAATATATTTTCCCCCAGATGTTGCTCTTTGAATTGGCACTCCAGCTTGTCTATTTTCCTGGTATTTTCTGACTTCGTGTTGCAATTTACAGCTTTTCAATGATAGTTTGAAATATATCAACTCAAGAATCTATGATATATTTCATGTAAAAAAAAAAAAGAAAAGAAAAGAATTTCGCTCTCTTTAAATTAACTGCAGTTGTGTAACTTTGCATTCATTTCAGATTATGGTGGCAAAATTACATCTGTTACTAGAATTTTCATAACTACTTGCTGCTATTAATGTGATGCATACATGTGATTGTGGTCCAATACTACATGGGTTTTGTATCATGTGACATGTTCAGACTATGTGCATTAAAAAAGTAATGTTAAATTTGATCTGATATATGTGCTTTGTAACATAAAGAGTTACGGTCAATTACAAATCAATCGGAACCAATCAGGATCGTTGTTGCATAGACCTCTTGCAGAAAAGACTTGTTGCTCGAACAAATCAGACTGGTTGTTTCAAATTCACAATTAATTGTAACTGTTAATGTTACAGAGCACTGGTTTAATATGGAATGTGCTCTTTATGACCAAGTATGTAGTTGTCTAGAGCTCAATTTCAATACCATCTTCAATAGTGACTGGCTTTGTTATTTCTTGGATAGTTACATGTACATGTTTCTTGGGTGATGTTGTCATGTCAAGACTATCGGTACCATTCTTACAAAATAACTCATGTTGAACAATTTGGCTTTGTGTGCATGTTACTTGGAATAGAGTCTTCATGTCATTTTGACAAAGTAAATTTAGAACTTTGGGCTTGTTAAAATAAATCGTCAATTTTTGGTGTTTTGTGCCGTATAATGATGTTCAGAAGGATAGAATGAATAGCTAAAAACTTAAGTGGATTTGCAAAATTATAGGATTTATTATCAAGATATGACTGAATGCCTCTAAAACGTACATGGGTATGCTTTAGTCTATTACACTGCAGTCTATAGAGGAAAAGGAGTAATATTTTTAGTCCTTTTTAAATTCTATATTTTCATTGTTCGTGAATTGTGATGGTGCTTTTGAAGGGCATTTCAGAGCTTCTTGTGAACACACATTATTTAGGCATCCACAAAGTTACTGAAAAGCTTTAAATAAAAACAAGTGTTAACATTTCCCCCCGAGACCACCTTTTATGAAGATTCACTAAATCAAAGCAGAGATAACTTGCTAATGTCCCTCAGCAAATCACATAAGTTGCATATATCACGTTGCATTTATGATGGACAATTAAAAATCTGCATGATTGAATCAATTTACCGCCATAATAATGTAAAATGAAAAAAAAAAACAAAAAAAAAAAGATTTATACAAAGAATATTAAGACTTGTTGACTTATTCAATTTATAAACAATTTAGATAGCATCAGAAAATTGATACTTTGTTTGGCAGTCCCGGCCTTCTTCTTGTCGGGTCCTTTCTCTCATTGTTCGATTTGATTGACTGTATAACTATACCTGTTAACAATTGAAGGATGATAATTTATATTGTCAATATAGTCTTAAGGAGAGCATCTTATATTAGCCACTACAATTTCATTAGTCTTTGTTTGTTATTGGGATTTAAAGACTGTAGCTGAAACCTAAATCCAAAGTTTTTCATTACCCAAATTTTAGTTAATAAATATACTAAAAACTCTGGTCTTCCATAGGTTCAGTCAACCTTGCTTGAGTCGAATTTGTTCGGACTGAAGACAAAAATTGACTTATGAAGCATCAAAAACAATACTAAAAGTATATATTAGCGGAGATGAATTGAAACGACCTTTGATTTCAGCGATTATAAGACTTAAGCAAGGGTGACCGTAGATGTCTTAACTGTCCTTTTTGATAGATCCCAATTACAAGTCTTGTTATTTTAGTTATTTTTTGTTCTTTTTATCCTGGAGCAACCTTAATATTATAGTAACCTCTTTTTTGAAAGTTTTTCCCTACACATGATATTAGTTTTTAAAGTCTGTTAGAGATAGTGTTTGGCATTTCACTTTAAATACAGGTCTTTGTACTTGTGTTAAAGAATGCAAAATATTCTAACTCTTAAAGGGGAAGTTCACCCTGGGTTTAAATTGGTTTTAGAAAATGCAGAAAAATAAAAGAAAAATATGAGTGGTGGTTTGGAGAAAATCGACCAACAAATAATGAAGTTATGAATATTCAAAGTTTTGATCCTGTGACGTCATGTGCGAGCAGTTCTCCTATGTGTTATGTAGTGTAAATTCCATAAAGTGTCATTTTTTCAAAAGAAAATTAATTATGTCATCTGTGCGGTCGATATATCATCAAACATATGTTCATATACATGCCTCTATCAAATTGACCCATTCCTTTATCAAGAACCATGAAAAAAGACAAATTTATGGAATTTACATACACAACACATGGGAGAGCTGCTCGCACGTGACGTCACAGAATAAAAACTTTACATATTCATAACTTTGCTATTTTTTGGTCGATTTTCTTCAAACTTTAACTAATATTTTTCTTTTATTTTTCTGCATTTTTTAAAACCAATAAACTTCCAGGGTGAACTTCCCCTTTAATTATCGTATAATTGATATTGTTTTGCATTGCTATTATCCAAGCATTTGTTCAGATCAAGGGTTTTGTAAGAATTACTTATGTATCAAATGGTGCATTTCATCTTCTTGTGTAAATTGAAATAAATTTACAAATAGTGAGCTACATGTATATCTCTTAAATAATTAAAGTAAGATAGTTTGACCCCAATTTCATCCATGTACTTGGATGGTAGGGATATTTGTAGTATTGAATTTAATTATCAAGTTGTAGAGCTACTATTTGAAAGTTATGTGAAAGGGGAAGACATTGCTCTACTTTTAAACAAAAACTTTGCTGCCTCATAATCCAAACATAATTGTCTTTAATCAAAACGTTTTATGTGATTTTTATATTTTTTCTTCTTTTTCTTCCCAGTTTTGCTGTTTAAAAATATCAGACTCTTGGAAACATATTTTTGTATTTACATGATTCTAATTTTTGTTATTTTTGTGGAATTTCTAATAATATTAAATCATTAGGTCAGGTATTTTACATGTTAACAACATGCAAATCTGCCAGTGAGTTCTTTGCGCACTTTTTCATAGTTTGGGTAAAATTTCCTGTTTCGAATTGAATAATTACTTAAATTACACATGTATGTTTATCACCACAAAGAAGACAACTGAATGTTGATGGAATAGTTGCACACGTATTTGGTAAATCTACAAGACATGTATGAGAAAATGGGTGCCAGAGATTTCGTCTTTGCAAAACCTTTACCTCATTAACCACACATTTTGTACAGATTTCATTGATATTTCCATTCCCTTTGTCTTGCTTACTTTTGTGGGTTTACCGTTCTTTTTTTTAAATCAAAGAGGGTTTTGTCTTTTGTCTCTCGCAGGCCACAAACTGTGTTGTGATTTTGATCAAGTTGTATTGTGTTATGATGCATTGATGACATTCATGTGCATCTAATTGCAAAAAAAAAATATATATATATGTATAAAATTATATATAATGCAGGATTGGTGATTTCTGCAAAAATCTGTGCTGTGTTGTTTTAGGATATACACTTGTACATGTACTGATGTGTAATGATGGCCCCTTTGAAGACAAGATTCATTGCAACCCCTCATTGTTCTCGTCTTTAGCTAAATGATGTTTTAGAGAGTACTGCATTTGAATATTTTTGAAGAAAAAAAAAGGAAGAAGATAATGAAATGAAGATGTGTGTATGTGATCACTATGTAAATAAAAACTTAAACCCACCTTGGTTTGCCTCAACGTTATTTGTATATTTGTGAAACAATTCATTGGAATCCGCCTGGTTGCACAAGATGATATAATATCTGTGGTTGTTTTCATAACCTGATATTCTAATATCTAATCCTAAACCTTTAACAAGGTTTTAATAGTGTTAGGTTATGTAAAAATAAGTTGGATATTTAGTAGAGTGAGATAGATTAGACAGAGAGAGAGAGAGAGGAGAGAGAAGGATGAAGAGAGAGGAGACGAGAGAGAGAAGAGAGGAAGAGAGAGAGAGGGGGGGTGGGTGGTGAGTGGTAGGAGGGAGTGATAAAGTTTTTGGAGTGGATGGGGTTGGATGGAAGGTGAAATGAGAATATACATTACAGAGTCCTTAAAAAATATATCTACTTCAGATACAACAGGCAAATATTCATTCACTTTTGTTACAATGCTTAGGTCAGTCAATCGGGTATAAACATGTCTTTTTTATTTTTTTTATTTTTTTTACTATTAATTTTTACTTTTTGCGTAATTTTGCTTAAGCCTACCCGGGGCCCGGGCCTAGAGCCCCCCCCCCCAGAATACGGCACATTTTTTGGGACGCACTGTGTGCCTAGTATTAAATTTCACCTCTAAAAGCTAATATTGTCTTAAAGTACTACAAGGTTGATAAGAGGTTTGCTATCCATAGGCCTAGATGAATTTTCTTCTCAACTTTAAAGGTGTTTTTTTCTTGCATTTTTCAAGGTTGATAAGAGGTTTGCTACCCACAGATGAATTTTCTTCTTAACTTCACAGGTGTTTTTTTTCTTGCATTTTTCTGTTTGTGTGTGTGTGTGTGTGTGTTTGTGTGTGTGATTTTAAAATCCACTCCATCTGTTTGGCTGAAAAGATTTTCTTGTAGGTCTACCCCACTAGTTTGTTTTGGGGTAATGTACAGAGAACTCTTGGTCTTACCGAGAAACAGAGAACGGGGGGGGAAGGGGGGGGGAAGAAAAGAGAGAAGGAGAAATAGAAGAATAAAACAGGCGGTACAATGATTTAATGAAATTATACCGAGGCTTTCTTTCATTCAGGCTGCATTATTTTAACAAATTAACCTTGGTAAATTAATTATCATAAAAAATGCTTGAGATGAGGCTAATATGATGCAAAGTGGAACAAAGACAAATGAAGGTAAATTTCGGCTTTTAGATAATTGTTTTCTGATTATATTATACGGTTTTGATGTTCTTTGAGGTTGCTCTTTCTTTGGAAGTCCTTTATCAATGTTTTCTATTGAGATGAATGATGTGTAAATGCTTGGTACAACCCTGTCGCATCAGTTTATGTCATAATGTGTTGTGTTTTTTTTTGGTCATACAGTCCCATGTGTTATATATTGTGTAGGTTTATGTTACTTCGTTGAATACACGCTAGCAGCATGCAGCACCACTAACTTACGTGGGACTACTGTTAGGTGCATAACTACACTTCTAGATGAATATTTTAAGAACAAATGTATATTTTTACGTACCAATTATCCTTCCTTGTTGCCTATAACCTTTTTGGGGGGTCTGTCTCCACTCGATGTCATCAGAATTTTACAGAAAGGTTTAAAGTTGGATAGAACCGAAATAAATCCCGGTTTCTGCAGTGCAGATACGAATGCAACACGGAGAAAAGTTCCTCCATAATATAGTAATTTATGCATGACGCTCGAATGATCACGAATTAGCATATGAAATACACTACCATTGTGCCTTCCAATGAACAATAGTCACGATAAAATTTAGATTTGTCATTTATTTTTTTGGTAAGTCCTCATTTCTTTATGCGTTTTGAAATATTGGGCGTACGTCCGACAGTGGATTTGTTGAAGTTTCTTTTTATATTTCTCTTCTTTATTCTAAAAAAATATTGAAAGAGTGGGTCTACGCCCAACCGTTTTTGAAGTCGAGTCTTGCAGTTTTTCTTGCGAAATGGGTCCAATTTGGTTATGATTGACAGCGCGCACGACAAAGCGGTCTTTATCGGGAACAGCTGAATCGCGTTGTTCAGTTACGGTCAACGCACTTCAGTCATCGCAACCGGGAGGCGGAGCTCCTCGCGATAGCTACCAGTAGCAAATCAGAGCGCCCAACAATCAAAATCCATTGTTCTCTATTTCTGTAAAAGCGGAATGGTAGACTTTTTTCCGTGTGCAATGTATACCCGGTTGTTGTATGTCCGGACGGGTTGTTTGTCCGGACAAGACGTCAATTTTAGGACCTTTGAGATCAATATTTCATCAATCGATTGAAAGTAATATCAGACAATACAACAAAGCACAAATATTCACAAATATTTTTGCTGTTTACTGCACAAATTTTGAATAAATCCAGAGCATAAGATGATGTTTTTATCTGCTTAAGTGTCCGGACAACGGACCCCCCATCCTACTGCATGCAATGCACTTATATAACTTACGTCTTATGAGGGCGCTGTGCGGTGTAATTCCAAGGCCCTATATATATCACGTACGTTTCTCGCCTATTGGTTATGTGTTCGCCGTCAGGAGGGCGCCATGTTGGTTTAAGGTGCGCGCGCCACGCTTATGTTTTCGTGGCAACGCGAGCGTGACGTGGTAATTTTTGTAAT
Organism: Paracentrotus lividus; assembly: GCA_940671915.1. NCBI lineage: Eukaryota > Metazoa > Echinodermata > Echinoidea > Camarodonta > Echinidae > Paracentrotus > Paracentrotus lividus. The sequence goes on from CALNVZ010003428.1 coordinate 31,450,681, forward strand.
GTTTTTCTCATAACAGTAGAGAACGATTGGACAGCAAATTAAAAAAAAAACACCGAAATACATAGAAATGTGGCAAAATGGTGCATAGCATCTTGAATTTGATATTGTGTGATCAACAATAAACATATTCAAATAAACAATGTGGAATATTGTCGCTCAGTTGTTATGCATCTTGGAAGCAAGCTATCAACACGCAAATTTTGGTTATAAGAATCATAGTTTTTCAAATATCTTTTCCCTTTTTGATATTTTGTTAAAAAATAGAAATAGTTTAATTAGTAAGTTACCTAGACACATACCGTTTTGGTTTAAGGAGATATGTTTTGACTTGGAAGAACCCTGTAATATCACTTGTGAACCACGTAAATATTACAGAACCACCGGAAATGGACTGGAAAACTTGGCCGATAGTCCGCGATATACTTAGTCTTAACGACCTAACATTTATTTTCGGAGTTTCAATACAATATTAAAGAATTTTTCCTTTAGCTGCGAGCATTAACCCAACAAAAACAATAACATACATTTATTATTCCACACGTCAAATTGTAATTTACATGATTGATATCAACATTAAGAATCATAAATAAACGATTGACTAATAATGATAAATGTATGTTACAATCTATGAGGTTTATTTGTAAAAAAGAGAGATTTTACCTGATTTCAAAGGGGCGTCCTCAAGTAAAAAAAAACTATCCTCCTTGAAACCGAACAACGTGATCGTTCAGTTAACTTCTAATTAAAACTTCATATTTTTTCAAAATATCAAAAGAGAAGAGATATTAAAAATTATGATTATATAAAAGCACATATAATTTCTATATTTGTTTAGTAAAAAAATAAATCGTCATTTTGAACACTCTATAAAGTAACCATAAAACGCCATGACTGGTTAAAATGTCTTACAAACGGCAATCCACAAGTAAGGTGTATATTCACAAGCGTTGCTATTATCTCCAATTTATCTCCTCTCTTGCTCGCTCACTGTGTATAAAGTCAATGGAGTTGAATGATTTCTCCGCTACTGACGAAATGAACGATTGAATGGATTGGTGACTTATAACAAGATAATGCACAACGTTGTCTGCTTTTGTGTTATTTCTGTCGATTTTTGTACTATTTGTTTTCGGTGGTTATTTTGTTGCATGAAAAAAACACGAAATAAAAATGAACGAACCCTTCGTCGCACAAAGATGACAATAGACCGCGCGATGGCACACAACAACTTGCATTCTATGCTCAGACTGTCATGATTAGCGTGGAAGTAGACTTTCACTTAAAGATGTATGTGCCACGGAAATCCAAACATGTGACCCCCACAATGCTTTTGGCTGCGCACATGCCAAGATCCAATCGAGGAACGTACGTGAATACAGCCTTGTATTTTGGTGTAATTCGTGGAGTAGATCGAGTAAGATTACTTCCGTGAAATAGGCACATCTACTACGATCCATTAAAAACTCATTGAGCTTGAATTAGTTCTTCCAGAAGGCTGAAGAATTTATATTTAAAAAGTTTTGTAATAACATGGTTAATGTTTGCACATAGCAGACAGCCTCCTAACTAGATTTTAACGGTGTTCGAAATCTGAAATGGACAAAGTGTACATCAAAATTTTTTACATCATGCCTGCGATCAAAAAATACATCAGATTTTTTTACAATGGCTGAATAGTAATGGTGGGGGGCGTAGGTGTCAAAACAAAAAAAAAATCTCCTTGTCGCCCTCAAGAAGAGTACCATATAACAGCTATAGGGGTAGGCTTAAGTCGTTCTTTACATGATCTTCCCTTTTTTTTCCTTTTTAAATCAATTTTTTATTTTTTGATATATAATGATATATAATGATATAATGATATTCTGAAGAGCTGCAACGCTCTGCCAGGAGTGACGTATCTACTATCTAACGTTAGAGGAGGGTGAAGGGGCGTGTGCCCGCGGGCGGCAAATTAGGGGGCGCAAAAAATAATTATATAATAAAAGAATAAATGAATAAAATAAAAAGACGAAAAGAACAAGAACAATAAAAAGAAGATGACTATGGGAAACGACAAGGAAAAGAATACGAAAGAGGAAAAAGAAAAATTAAGGACAAGAAAAATAAGGACTTAAAAAAGACTGACAGTTCAAACCAGACGTCATAGATGTATTTCCGAGAAAAATTCCCTTTACTGTTCTTGCTTCAACTAGAACAATGTCAACAATTGTACTAGACTTTCTGTTTTTCTACCCAGTGATGGATTCAGTAAGTACGATTATATCATGTGGGTCAGCGAACACGACATAAAGTAATTATGGTGTGGTCCGAGTTTGTTTTTAAAAAATGCCGATTATCTCAGGGTGAAGTTGATTTGCGACGACTCTTAACAATAGCGCCATAGCTGCACACAGTACACGCATTGGAGGTGCTTTTACTACGTACGTGACACGCACCAAGACCAGCGGTGAGTTTCTCTTTATTTTTCTATCTTTCATAACTCTAATTCCCAAAAATAATATTTATTCATACAATATATATATAAGTTATCAAAATTATTGCATTCTCTTCCTAAATTTCCTTAGCTATAACCTAATATCTGGGTCTACATTTTTTCCTACAACGAAAAGTACCTTATTCAATACGAGGTCAATATACTTCTGTATATTGATCTCGTACATATGAGTGGTTGAATTCGTAAAATGAGATCAGATTTTCAGAACAGAATTCACAGAAATTAACCAACCAAATTATAGAACAAGTTCATTACGTTCACATTAATCTGTATCTTGTAAAACATGTCCGTTTTTCCAGCTTCTGGAATAAACATTGTGGCTTGCTTGGCCTTGGCCCGGGGGGGGGGGGGGGGGGGGGGGGGGGGGGTTCCTTTTTATTTAGATCTATTTATTTTTATTTTTTGGGGACCAGTGAGTTAAACATTATTATTTTCATTTTTGCACAAACAGGGCCGGAGGAACCTATAATAAATGCTACCTGCATCTAACCAAGCAAGCAAACAGATGATATTATTACTGGCTTCATGATCAAATCAGGAGAAATATTTCTTCCAAGGCGAAGACCAAACAGCACAAAGGCTTTTGATTGCGATTAATCCTTGATCTCTAGATGTATCATTTTATCAGGATTAAAATCTATTGACTGGTGGGGACAAAACAACTGACTTAGGGGTTTGCAATTTAGGTCTGCATACCTAGAGGAGGTCATCCGACATCGAGACAGGGCGTCGGGTTCTTCACCAATTTTAGAGCGGGTTTCTCTTTGACCAAACCAAAGCAGAACTACTGAAGAGGACAAGGAGAAATTGGACTTTAGTCTAGGTCAATGCAGCTGTCATCCTTGCACTTTATAATTAATTCCAGGACGACCAGTTGCTGTGCTTTTTTGATGCCTAAAGTGACACTTTCATTGCAAACAGGACAAAAACATTTAAAGAAATTCTACAGCCTGAAAATTTAAAGACAGACACTTGAGAACAGCAGTGATCCTTCTGGATTGGAACTCTTCAAGATGGATGAGCAACTGTATGAAGAGATTGTTAGTTTCTACACCAATGGGCGCTACCCTGAACGTCTACAGGGCACCATGAAAAACGATCCTACCCTTAACCCAGCAAGGGCTTCATTCCGGAGACAATGCAGGAAGTATGAATTAAGTGGTAGGTCACCAAATTAGATGATAGGAGGTAGTTCATCTTAAAATAAAATTTGTTAAACATTGAGGATGTGATGGGGGGGGGGGGGGTGGTTGGTAAACCTAGTATTTTTAGATTGTGGTAAAAGAACACAATATAGTGTTTTAAGACATCACACTTTGGGCCTTGTATGTGCTGCAGCTCAGGTCACACTGAAAGCACGCGTACGAGGCCGTCATGTCAAGCTCAAAAAGGGGACGAACGCAAGGGGGCACCAGTGTACCCATCTACTACTCAAGCTTTACTTGATCTTGAGCTTTAGCCTGGAAACTTTTTTTATTAGTGTAAGTTTTTATATACTTCAGCTTTTGCATATTCTATATATTATATTCATACATAATCATATTGTTTCCTTCCTTCCCAATCTTCCTTTCTGTGGCCAATCCTGTGCCTTGGCCCTCCAGTTATTTATTAATTATTACCAATCTTGGACAAAGTTCTTTTCGATTTATTTTTCCTTTCGTTTACTTCTGACAGACGGGAAGCTCTACTTCAAAAAAGGCAATATGAAACTGCTATTAATTCGAGCTTCGGAAAGAGAAGACATATTCCGAAAATTCCATGACTCTCCCAGAGGTCATCGAGGAGAGAGAACCACTTACCAGAGGATCGTAAAAAAATGCTATTGGTGGGGAGTGGTCAATTATGTCAAAGACAAGGTGAATAGAGAGAGAGAAAGAAATAAATTCATTCATAGAAAATTGTCATGAAGGGAATCCACTGTAGGGGTAAAACAAAATCATGAAATTAGTTTCATCTTTTTAGGCAGAATATTATAGTAAATGGGTACACTAGCAAGGATTGCTTTTAAAATGCCCTCGTTATCAAAATATAACTAAAAGCAGCTGAAATATTCTGACCAAACATTTTATGAAGTTCCATGCATGCTTCTGGTGTGTAATGTATATCAGCAGAATTTAGTTAATTTCATATCTTTCAGGTGATTCCAAGACCTCTCTGCACTCAGCAATTCTTAGATGAATTGTTTTCAACATTTCTAAATAAGTTTGATACAGTTTCTCCCACAATTGAATCTCATGACCTCAACAGTTATTTCACATTGAACGGGGTGTGAACTGTGACATATCAAGGTGGTTTATATTCACTTGGTCTATCAGCAGTTGGTTCAATTCTCTGGTCATCTAATATCACATGGGCTAAACCCATTTTGTCTACTAACAGTTTGCTCTAACCCCAACTTTGTCTGATACATACTTGGTCTAATTCTCACTTGATTTAACTCTCACTTGGTCTAATTGCCAATTCGTCTAATATCCAAACGGTCTAATTACAATTTGCTCTAATGCCAAAATGAATATTGGGTCTATTAACGGTTTACTTCTAAAAGTGACCAAGTGGTAACCAATTGGATATAAGATCAAATGGGAGTTAGACAGAATGGTAAATAGGCGAAGTGAAAAGTAGATCAAAAGGTAATTAGACAAACTGGTTGTAGACGAAATGGAATTATACCATGTGGGATGAGGCTAAGCAGGCATTAGTCAAAGTGGATTTAGAGGAAATGGCAATTACCATCAAGATGACAATAATGGCCTACATGTAGTTGCCCATTAAACCGTAGGTTCTCAAGATAGACCAATGACACACAATACCAAAGGACCACAAGACAAAAGGCCAGCAAAACCCCAAAACTGAGTTTTTCTGAAGAGGCATTGATAAATTTGAGAGAAAAAAAATAACGAGTTTCAAGCCTTACGTGTTCTTTACATTTTAATTTTGATTTTTTTTTTTATACTGGAAATTTAAAGGTCTTTCAGACAACTAAAGTTAGCAGACGTCACCAAAAAAAAAAACTTAACCGGGGGGTATAATTTTCTAAGCTGATTGATTATTCTGTAGGTTTTATCTGTTACAACTGTAGGCTACTGAAAAAAAAAAAAAAAAAAAAAAAAAATAAATTTTAAAAAATAAATAAGTGAATAACTGATTTTTGTTTGTAGTATATGAGCAGTAAAAGAATACCGGTAATTTAAATTGAAGGAGAAGATTTAGTCCTTGAATAATTTATGTCCTGAATTCATGAGTTATATTACCAATTTAATTCATAATATATAGGCCTACTGGTATACATGATGTAAGTCATCTTTATTAACTGCTTTGCTTCCATTTCAATACTGTATAACCTGAAATATTCATGGTGGCCTTATTTTGCAAATTTTTAAAACGAAACTTTCACTTGGCTTATTATACAATAATCATGAAAAGTTAAAAAAAAAAAAAAAAACGTGTTACCCGTCAGATTTTATATTGATTGAATATGCCTCAATAGGTGCATGATACTCTTTTCTTTTTTCTTTTTTTTTAATCAGATCAAACAGTGTGAAGTTTGTCAATCTAGAGATAAACCCTTTCCAAAGCTGAATCACAATGATCGGAGTCAGAGAAAAAGTATAACACCAGTGAAACAGGTAGGCCTAATTAAGAGCTACTGTCTGAGAGAATCAGGCAGGGGGTGGAACATGGGGGTCGGCAATTTTCTTTCATACTTTGAAGTTTTAATGCGTTTAGGTTAAAACTTAGAAAAATAGTATTAGAATTTTATAATCATAATTATCTTCATAATTATCACAACCCCCTTAAAATGGCCTTTTCGGGTACTACTTAAATTGGCAAATTTCAAATTTAGCACTGTTTTCAACATTAATAAAACTGTATTTAAAATTGTGCAAATCATTTGAAATTTAATGGATGACTTCTCTAAACCTATCCCTATAAAGCTGTATAGGTGATATTTTGCATAAGTAATTGGATCATTCCATTATCTCAGGAGGGGTGACGCAATTTTCCTGACTTTTTAGGAATTCCAAAATAGCCTATTTTGGGCTATCTTTGACGTGCTATAAAAAAAATGGCCCAAATTTTTCTGTGCTGATTTTAATATGGGCTATAGGACCAACCCAGGTAAAGTCATTCTAGGTTTCAAATCCGTGGAGTGTCTTTTACTTTTTGTTCACCAGCCGCTTAAAATATGCTCTTTTTCAAAATGGCAAAAAAGTGTAGTTTTCAGTCAATGTGTAAATCTCTTCTATTATCTTGGATATTGCACTGAAAAGCATTCAGAATTGTTGTAGAATGAGCCATTCTATGAACTAATGTATTATTTTGTTATTCCTTCACAATGTTTTAAATTTAGTTATTGAATCATACCCATAATACTGAAATAGACTGATCCACAGGAACAATGATCCTAGAAGTTGTTCATGTACATTTGTGTAACAGGCAATGTTATTATTGGAAGTCAATCATGACGATAATAATTAGGTTTTATTAAGCTTTGTTTTCATATTCGAGATATTGAGTTATGGAATATAAGTAGAGTTTTTTTTTTTCTAATTATCATTTTCAATTTCCTCCAAGAGAGGGCGTTTACTAAAAAAAATCTTCAAAATTTCACTCTGAAAAAAGAGAAAGAAACAAAATGGATGTAACAAAAATGTAACTGGAATGAAAATACATTATTCATTTTTCATTTTGAGACTCAAAATCACTGAGATGCAACAAATAAAAAGACCCACGCCCTTCACCAGAAGTTGGGGCGTCTGTAAAAGAAAATAATAAACAAAATAAACAAAATACACTGTTTGTCATAATGGTGGAATAATTTTTTCTGGCTCCAGCGACATTATATGTTGCTTTGGCTTTAATTTCTTGAATGTGTTCGTCACCGCTTTCAATCTTCGGGATCCTGGCAATTATTATAAATTGGACGTTCCCTCAACACTTCCCAGGATTTTTCTTCCAAAAACGTTTGTCACCACTGAAGATGGCCATTTTTGTCATTTTTCTTATTTATGGGGCCCCTTTTTGTTTACGCGACCCACCAAGGCCCCCTCAGTCCTACCCCAAGGAAACACGTCTGAGGTGTAGAGTTGTCATTGTTCTTTAAGTTAAAACTAGTTTTATGGTTACAGGCTAGATTCTTTTGTGTAGGGGAGGAATAAACCTCAGTAAAAACAAAACAGAACAAAACAAAACAAGGGGGGCTTAGCCCCTAGATCTTGTTTATAGGCCAAAAAGAGAGGGGGCAATGCGAGCGCGCGGCGTGGGCTGAAAATGTCATTAGGGTACATGCAGGTAATATGGCCCCCTAAGCTCATTTGCCTAATTTGCAAAAAATTATAAAATGACACACAGTCTAATCTTTGTTTTTTTATGAATCAATAACTACTGCTCTAACTTTGTTTATTGTGAAGAAAAACAATTATCACCAACCCCCTGTCTGCAATATTCAAATGTTGACGTCATCACCAAAGTGCCCATATTACCTGCATGTGCAGGTAATATGGGCACATGTATTTAATGTATTTTTTAAAAACTACAATGACTCTACTATGTCTGGAATTTGCTTAAAATGTTGAAAATCATTAACTTCAAGATATCATTTGAAATGATAAGACCCTTCAGTAAATACTTTGACTATATATTCCTTTTTTTAAATATTATTTAAATACTATTTTCATTATACAAATCAATATAGGTCTACAAAAAATTATTTATATTAATTATATACTGTGAATATACCCCAAAAATCGTAGCAAGGACATTGATGCCTCATCCCAATACTAAGTACCAGAATCATTTCCGCCATTTTGGACTGCCCATCTTACCTGCACTAATGTTGCTATGTCAGGCAAGCATTCAATACAACATTGCACCCCTTCACTACAACAAATTGACCTGTACTCGCTAGTATGATCAAAATGAAACTATAAGCTTACTAAGTATACAAACAATCCAAGCACCCATCAAACACTCTTTCACGATCACATTCTGTGAAATATCAAATTTTACATCAGGGTCAAAAAATGCCGTAAGTTTTACCTACCTTGTTGGTTTTCAGCAATTTTCTCAGAGAAATTTCGGCATCAGATGCTCTCACGACGATAGATATTCGTATACAGTTCATTATGAACAACATTATGGCGCTCACACCGCTCACGACGATTTGTTTCAGGTGGCCCATATTACCTGCTAGCCCATATTACCTGCATGTACCCTATAGAAACCTGAAATTTGAGCTGTGTTAAAGTAATTTGGAGTAGATCAATAAGGGATGAGAGGGGGAGGGACCAATGATTTCCAAGCACCTTTCCGCAAACATGGGTGTTAACCCCCCCCCCCCCCCAGCTATTGTTCTTTTGAAGAGGAAAAAAATGAAGCTTAAAATTAATGCGAGCGTACAGCGCGAGCTGAAACTCCTGTCAGTAGATACCTAAATATTGTGAGCTGTGTTGGGGGAAGGGGGGGGGGGGGCTCAATAAAATCCGAGAACCAAAAAGACTATAGAAGAGACTATAATATCTGCCCCCAAATTATATATACCTTTTACATAATATTATCCGAGTCAAGCAAAATTATCAAGACGGTCGCTAATACCTATACGGTACCAACAATATTGGAGGGAGTGGGCTTATTGATATCCCCCCCCCCCCAATATTTTTTTTTACTTTAAAAAAGTTTATTCGAACTAAATTATTTATTTCTTTTGATAACTATTTGCAAATATCTGAATACAACTAACACAAAATCTTCAATTTTCTTTAGATAAGGAACAAAACAACGGAGTCAGGAGTCACTTGTTCCTTGGAAATCCTGACAGGGTATATTACAACCCAAAAATGATTTTTATGGGGATATCCTTTTAGGCCTACCTCCACATATTTAAGTTGGGGTAGTCCCCTGGCCCTCTTTTTCTGACTTCTATAATTATTTTAATATGAATCTTCTTTTTTTTCCCATCTTTATCGTTGTTACGTAACTTCATGGAGTCATCTTTTGGTGACATTAGATGATATGTGCATGTATCGTACTAAGATCGATATGTGTGACCATAGGCCTTAATGTTTATTTGAAGATTTGTACTGTTTCTAGAAAGTCCATGTACCCATTGATTTCCATTTGATTGAAGTTATTTTGTCATTATGCCTTCATTATCATATTCCTATATATATGTGATACAAGTAATTTATGAGTTTTATGTAGAATTTAGATGTATATTTTCTAACGGGGACAGTCCATTAGCGATATGGGGGTGTTAACAAATGAAATACCTAAATTTGCCTGCATTTTATAAGGACATATCTGCTCGGTATGAGGTGCTTTTCAAACACTTTTTGGGTTTATTGCAAGTAATTATAATACATTTGGCAGCAGTACAAGATTCCATATTTTCATGTTTTTTTGAAAAAGACCCATTTTTAGCAGCTTCTAACAAGAAAAGTTGAAGACACTCCACGGATTTGAAACCTGTAATGGATTGACCTATGTTTGGGACACATTCTGTGAAAAAATCAGCCTGAAAAAAGTTGGGCCATTTTTGTTACACTCTCATGAATATTGCCAAAATTTCCCCTTTTTCTCCTACCTGAAAAATGCAAAAAATGGCAACATCCCTATTGCAAAAATGGAACCTTCCAATCCTTTGTTTTAAATGTTATTTACATTCCTGCAAACAAGAACATTTAAATTTTAAGCCCTGCAAATTTTATTTGAATCGAATAATTTCAAATGATATTTAATAGGTCATGAAAATGACCATAAATTGAAAAATGCAAAGCTTTGAAGTCACCCAAAAAGGGTCAATTTTAGGGGGGTGGGATAACTATGAAGATAATTATGATCAGAAATTTTTAACCCCATTTTCGTGGGACCTACCCCCTATGTACTTAAACCTCAGAATATAAAAGAAATCCGCCGACCCCCATCTTCCAACTTTTTTCAAATCTGCCTGATTCTCTCAGACAGTGGCTCTTAAGTTGCAAAAAGTCATATACTACTCCCCCCTATACATTTTTTTTTCCTGTAGCACATGTATTTCCCCTGAGATTTAAAAACTAAAAAATATTAATGACAACTCATCTGGCCCTAACTTTTTCTTTCTATTTCTTTCCCATAGGTTTAACACTCAAGAAGCCCCAATATGTGCTGCAGGAAAAAAATGTTGCCCCCCCCCTCCCATTTCACCCCCATGCTTCTTAAACTTTTCATCAAAATTCTCCAATTAACCAGATAATAATAATAATAAAAAAATAAAAATAAAATCAACAACAACAATAACAACAACAAATCTGAGTTTACTTTATTCCCACCACCTTACTTGGCCTCCCCCACTTCTCGCCCTCGTCCTGCCCCTCTGCCCCTGTCTCTGCCCCTCCCCCATTAAGCTCCTCTACCCCTTTGGTTAGTAGTATTGATATTAACAATTGCTACCCAACTAGCTAAATTGTTGTCCATATATTTTTGTAAATTTTGTTGAATATATTTATATATAACTGAGACTTGAGCTAAGACTAGCTATTTATTTTTGTCTGTTGAAGGAAAAGATCAATAGTTCTGCTACAATGGGGAGCTGCAAACGACTTGATGCCCTTAATTCTCACCTCTCACCTTCTACAAATGAAGAAGCCATTGCCTTGGAGAATGTGCCGGTATAAATTAGAAATTTAATGTATTTTCTAGTTGTAAAGCAACATAGATCTAGAGGTTTCTACATGTAACAGGCCAGTACTGAGGTCCCATATATTGAATTTTATGTTGTAAAGTCTTGTGACAACCAATTTCATTTATTTATTATTGTCCTGTAAAGGATAATTGTTTACATTTATATGGATTTGGCATAATTGACAAAACATAAACAATATAAAGTTACACATGTTGATAGATCTACATATGAAGTTGTTACAGACTGAATATAACATTATGAATAGACAAGAAAATATATTTATAGAATCTAATTGTGAAAAAGTAGGGTTATCGTTAGAAATCTTAGTCTTTAATACTCTAAGACATAGTGTATAATATCATCTAGACTTCTTTCTAAATAATTTTTGATGTACACGTAAGTATAAAATTTTTCCTGGATAGTGCTTTATTACTAGGTCTAACGTTAGGCCTATTTTTAGAGATGTTTTTTTTTAAATTTGGATTACCTTTTTGTATTAAAGATAAAGCCTATTAATTAAGGGTTCGGTTCTAAATTGACTTGATTTGAACCTTTTTATTATTATTATTATTATTATTATTATTTATTTGACCAAAAAGAATACATGTTTTATACAATACAAGAGATGACATACAATGTAAAAGCATGACATTATTATACAAAAACACAAACAGAAAGATTAGAAGAGAGAAATGAACGGTGCTACATGTTGGTCAGGGGTGACAAAAGCACAATAAAATAGCTGTTGCTCGGAAGCATGTCACATTTGGCTATTACTAAAAAAAAATAAATAAAAAAAAAATCATTTTGACTTATTAATAATATTTAAAGGTAGTATCAGCCTTTTTCACAAATTGCGAAAACTAATGCAACTTGGCATAACTGTAGAATATGATCGACCTATACTGTCTATTCAATCTTACTGTCATAGGTTGCCTAGATCAGTAATACGAAATGAAAATCTGACTACCAATCTTGACCAGCTCTCCATCAACATCGTTGATATTACAGCGCGTGCAGCACGGACCGTACACAGCAATATACACACGGCGCATCAGCGTGCATTATTCTCTGCGCTAACGGTCAGCGGTTCGCACCGTACGGTATATTTTTCGAGGTTCGAAAAAATAGGAATGAATTTTGATAATCGCAATATAATGACAAACATACACATTTGAGCTTAATCATGTTGTGGGAAGATATAGTCATTGGTATACTACTATATCCTCTAAAAACTAGAAATTTAATATTTTTGCCTGCAAAAGGCTGACACTACCTTTAATGTGCTTTCTAATGTCTTAAAGTTTGAGGAATTTATTGTAGGGGTCTACAGTACCTAAAAATGTTAATACCAGAGATTTTCCATAGGCCTATTATAATTTATCAGCTTCAAAATGTTGATACACTTGCACTTGCGGCACATAGTATTTCTTTCACCTTTTATTTTAAAATTTCACATTTGTGCTCTGATCTTTACTTCAACCAGAGCAAGTTTTGTAATACCCGGTAATATTTTATATTTCCATGTTCATCTATTTATTTATGTATCCCTTTTTTTAATTAGCATCTTCATCATTATCAATTTTCATGATCGATTATCCTTTCATTTTAATTTTTACGTGTAAAACTGTATGTACTGAATTCTACCATTTTTATGCTTTTAATTTTAAAATATATTTAAAAATGGTCAACTGAAACATGAAATAGCTGTGAAATAACTCTAAATTTGGCACACAGTTTCAAACTTTACATACTAATGTAAGAGTGCAATTAAATGTGTTCAAAGCATGCTCATATCTGTATTTGCATGTTTTTAATTTGCATATATCAGGAATATTCTAACAATTACAGTATTTTCTTACTTGCCCCCTTTCATAATCTTTTCTTTCAGACTGCAGCAGCGAAGCCAGGTAGCCCTCTGACGACCCACGTTCTTGATACTGCACGAGGTGCTCCTGCAGCAGACCTTAAGATAGAAGTCTTCTACAATAAAGCCTTCCAATGGAAAAGGATTTCAGAAGGGTAAGACAGATGCAAGGCGGTGGGGGGAGGGGGGACTCTGGCAAATTTGCACAATACTTCTTATTTCCTCTACAAAATCATCTGTAGGAATTTGTTAGTTCACTCAAAACTGGAGCTCTAATGCCTCAAAATTCGACATGTGCCTTAGATATTGCTCAAAGAAGAGATCTCACCACTATTTTTACTAAAAATTGTGTTTTAGAATAAATATACAATTTTTTTTTCATACAGTACAAAGTGAGTGAATAAAAATGTCCCATCATTTTGAAGTTGTCTTGTGATAAGTATGAACATTTAATCATTGTTTTTTTTTATATATCCTGGTAGAGCCATCCTCCTACATGTAGCATACATGTATGTTGGTACAATTTTCATAAGGATATTTGCACACATGACTGAATAATAGACAATCTTTAGAAAACGGTAAGATCTCACTTGCGCTAAGTGGCTGGATGAGGAATAAACAAATTGAGAATTTATTACTTAGGTGCAAGCACTAAAACCCACACCCACACGTACCCTCATTTACACACAAAGCACATACACACCCACCCACACCCACATTTACCCTCCACATGCACATACACACGCACATACCATATCTCATCCATACCGGCACACATACATATACACAACCACACCCACAACAAACACACCCACACACCAACACAAATACAAGCACACCCTCACACACACTCGAAAACAGTTGTTGGGGAAATACTACATCCAAAATTTTCAGTGATGGTCTCGGTAAACTAAACATCAAATAGGAAATTTTATTATGAATTGTTTACTGTGTGTGTAGATGCGTGAGTGATGATGTGCGTGTGTGTGGGGGAGGATGGGTGTGTGTGGGTGTGGTGAGAGGGTGTGTGGGTAAGTGTGTACACATATTCTGTCAACATAAGCTTATAATCTTTACCCAGCCACTTGGCACAAGTGAGATCTTAGCGTCTTCTGAAGATTGTCTGTTATTCAGTCAAGCGTGCAAATATCCAAATGAAAATGGTACCAACATATGCTAGGAGGATGAATTTACCAAGACATACCATGAAACCCATGATTAAATGTTCATACTTTTCACAAGACACCTTCAAAATGATGGGACATTTTTATTGACTCACTCTAAATCTGTATATTATGTTTCTCATAAATAATTACATACAGAGTTATTTTTTTCCCCTCATGGGTTGCATTACTAGATGGGTTGATGATTATTTTACTTTGTATTCATGTAATGTCTAATTTTAAAAAGATTGATATCAAAAGATCCCTTAGATGGCTTGAAGAAGAAACTCATGAAGCGGCAATGTTGAAAACGTGGCGGTTTTTAATACTCAACAAAAATTTATTCGGAAGGGGGAATTCAGTTAGGTTTCATTAAAAAAAAGATTATTGCCTCTCTATACAAATAATACTATGAACATTGAGTGATTGTCATAACATATACCAGTGTTGTACAATTGGCACATCCTGTCATGGGTTATTTTATCTTATCTTGAATACAAAATGATTCTCAAACTCTGAATTTTTACAGAATAACCAACTCGGATGGAAGATGTCCTGGATTGCTGAATGCTGAGCAATTCATCCCGGGTATTTACAAGATCTATTTTGATACTGGTGCCTACTTCACAGCAAACAATATCAAGGGATTCTATCCACTTGTAGAGGTAAGATGTGTTTATAGTATCAACTTGGTCTGACAGCAGTGGATCTAATACCACTTGGGTTAAAACTATTTGGTCTACTAACAATTTGGTTTAATTTCCGCTTTGTGTAATTCTCACTTGGTCTTATCGTCTAATCGTCTAATTTTTAAACAAAATCGTTTAATTGCATTATCGTATAATTCCCAAATGATTATTTGTGATTTGTCATATTGAAATAAGATTAAGTTACCGAACAAAGAGAAAAAAAGAGGTAAGGAAATGATTTGGGGAGATTTTTTAAATTTGGTTTTATTATTTTGTTGATTTCCTTGACTATTTGCTCAGCTACTTGTGTCTCATTTTGATATTATGCATCACATTTGGTCTATTACTAGTTTGTTATAGGTAATTGTCTAAGAGGACATTTGACAAAACGGGAATTTAGAAAAAAAAAGGTAAATAGGCAATGTGGACAAAATAGAATTAGACCATGTGGGGTGAGACCAAATAGCGATTAGTCATAGTGGGTTGAGACCAAGTGGCCATTTACCGTGAGATGTGCATTCAATTGGAGTACAGTCTCTTCCTGTTATGAATAGCACAGATACATCAGGATTTTGTTTTATCAAGGCAATTCCTCTTGTCCTAATTTCAAACTTGTGCACATACGTCTACATTTATGTGCCCATGTTTAGTAAGATTTTGTCACACAAGGTATTTGGCTGACTCAAGCACGGTTAAAATGGATTCGGACTGTATTTGTTGTCCTGTTCTCATAGAGCGGGTAACCTAAGAAAATCCTTCCCCCCAACATTATACCAAATATTTACATATACTTCATTGTTATGTTGTAATTCCATGATTCGACATTTTGGTAATAAATATTATAAAACAATATGAAAAAGAACTGCTGAAACTGCTTATCCAATGAAAGGGAGCTGGTGGAGTGAAATCGGACTTGGAATAAAACAAGCTATTGTACTGAGGAGTAATCATGAACATACCGTCTAATCCAGATCTTGTGTTTTTATTGTTGATTCTAGATCGTGTTTGAAATAGAAGACCCCAAGCAGCACTACCATGTGCCTCTACTACTCAGTCCCTTCTCTTACTCGACCTACAGAGGGAGCTGACTACCTCAAGAGTCGCAATCAGAACGGGAGAATCTCGCAATGAAATTGGAATGGAATGTAGAAGACTCGAAGCTAGAGGATTCTGTGATTGGGCCTGAGGAGAATAGAGACTTGATCAATGAAGTCATCGCTCTGGAAAGTGATCTTTTGAGAGAATTGTCAGCTGTCCACTAACATTCTAATCACAGATTTTGAATTGGGCTTGGATTATTGAACATTGGTGTAACCTTGTTGAAACAAAATCCTCACCATCATGGTATTGAAATCTTGTTTATATCAGAGCTAAAAAAGAACAATAAAATATGGAAAAGTGGGACCAGCAAATTATTCAAAAGATCTGTAGAAAAAAAGAAAGAAGTAGTTTGAACAGTTGGGCCATCAGTTCCAGCTTGTTCTTCCATCCTCATATGATCATTATTTTATGTTTCATTTTACGTATCCTTTTGCCTCGTGACAAGTGATCAGGCTGGGTTTTTTGTATTGGTGAAGTTCTACTGTGAAGCATAACATTTGGATACTTTTGCAAGATATAAAAAACACCAAGGCAAACACTTAACTCTTCATTGACTCTATCTGTAGGCCTTATAGTGATGATCAGAGTTTTGAAAACTCTTCGCCTGTAAAATGAAATTTTGGTCACAATTGAATTGTACAAATTAGTTATCCAATACGGCAAAAGTGGATATTTTCAAGATTTTTTGATCGAGTTTGACTAGATAGCCAATTATGTAATGAGTCATTATCAATTCGTTCAGAAAGGTCTGTAATTTTGTATAATTATGTACATTGTATATATTTATTTTTTTTTCAAGCTTATATCACAAACTGCATGATATCCATATAATTCATTAAAATATTGCCACTTTAAGTATCAGATTTTATTCTCAGTTGTGTTATTTTCTTTTATTTTTCTTGAAGAAAAGGAATACCCTTTAAATGCAGGGTAATTTGTCTCCCTTTTTTAGATTTTCCCATTTTCTCTCTTATGCTTATTTCTTGCATTCTTTCCTCTTTGTTTCTAACACACTTAGAAGTCTGCAAACTTTATCAAAGTTTGCATACTACAATCATAATAGAGAACATTGGCAGCATCTTACATTATTTACTCTGTCATCTAGAATTGTTGCACCCTAGAAAAAATATTCATTATTACTTAACCCTAATCTGCCCGGGCTCTTTTTGGAAATGCACAGCCCGGGGGGGGGCTAATTTAGCCCCCCCCTGAGATCTCGGCCGTTGATCGCGCGATCGCGACGAAAATTTGCACGCGCGTCCCCTGTGGCGTAATCTCCGTAACTGCATAGTTGATTTTTCCGAAAAATGTTTCTTTTTAATTATGTATGCTAATTATGCTAATTTATGCATGAAATCATATTTTTTGCTCTAATTCACTAAATATAGCTCCTAGAATGCTAATTTTTGGTGTGAATCTTCTTTATAGCATTCCTATCAATTGTACTTGAAAAAAATTCCGGTATCAATATTAATTTCTTATGTATTTTATTGTTTTTTTAATTTCTTATGTATTTCTTTGTTTTTTTCACCTTTTTATTTCTATTGTTTTTTCGACAAAATTGGTCCGCGACATTATTTTGGTCATAAATAGCAACAAATCAAGTGATTATTATCCATAAAAGCAAAATTAATCACTCATTTATGAATTTTAGCTGAAAACACAATTTGTATTGACTTTGTACATGAAATCACGTTTTTGAGCAATTTTGGGTCTGACGCACGTGTACAAAATTATGCGTAACTCGTGAACCAAGTATCCGGGGGTCGCGAATTTGGTCTCAAAAGATGCGCAAGACTTCAAAGAAAAAACTCATGAAGCGCCGCGGCTTTCGCTTGTCGCGTCAAAAATTTATCGCGAAAAATGTCGAGGGGGGGGCTAAATTAGCCCCCCCCCCCCGGGCAGATTAGGGTTAAAGTTCACTCCTGTTATATTGTGGTGCTTGTACCAAGCCAATCTTGTTATTAAATCTTATAAATACTGAAAACATAGGTATGCAAATAGGGACTAAGGCCCCATTGCATAAGGAGTTACTATTATAGGAACTTTTTCATCAACCACCATTTTAACACGCTGAATGCCCATTCAAAATGCAGTAAACATGAGAGTTACCATGATGGCAAAGTTACTATTATTGCAACTCTTTATGCAAGGGGCCCAGGAAAGTAGTATTTGATGACAAAATCTATGTGAACTATTTATTGGATCAAATTGATCACTGTATGTTATCTTTAGAGGAAGAGAGTGAGAGAGATAGAAGAAACAGCAGGGAAAAAAATTGTTAGAGAGAAAACATTAGAGGAGAATACGCAGATGAGCATAGATCAGTTTCGTTTTGATTAACGTCTAATGAATGGATTGTCAGCCAACCTTGGCCTCACCCAGTAGGCAAAGAAATTTTGAATCAATCACAAAGATGATTTGGATTTATGTTTTTATTTTTTCAACTTCATGATAATAAACAAATTCATGTTTATATACATGCCTCTGTGATCCATAGATAGAGGCAAATTCAAGGTATTCTAAAAGTAGTCTTACTAACTATACTGAGGCTTTAGGAAAGCAGCTTGCAATGCAAGTGGCGTCACAAAATCGTAAATAGTTTGAATTGCATTGAATTGAACTTAATTGGTAAACTGAACATTATATTTTGTCAACAAAGAAGAAAAAAATAAAGATAGGCCTACAAATGATTGCATAAATTATTTGCATTACATCGGTTAGATACATTTACCTTTCAGACATGAAATATTGGGAAATGAAATAGTCGGACGTGATATTTGGGTTGTAAAAAATTGAGGATATAATAGGCCTAATTATAGTATTAAAATTCACCTCTAAAAGCTAATATTTCTTAACTAAAAAGTTGATAAGAAGTTTGCTATGCATAGATGAATTTTCTTCTTAACTTCACATGCGTTTTTCTTCCCATTTTTAAAGGGACGTATAATTGATAAAACATGGGAATGCACCCTTATCTCGGATGAAATGATAACATTCCAATCAGACCCTGGCGACGGGGTGTCTGGAGCTAATCCTTTAATCCTTCATGGCTAGACTAACTGACCAGAGTCCGAAGTAAATCTAACCTATGTTTTGTTTTTGACAAGGAGCATTATACAAGTCCTCTCTTTGAATCAATAGGAAGAGACCCGTTGAGAGTCTAGAAAACTAAGAATTGTTGAGGACGAAGCTACTGACCCTATTTACCTACTGAATTCGGTAAACTTCGTCATGTTCGTGCTGTCCGAATGTTAATCCCCAGTAGTCCGACCTATGCGTAAGCCACTGTCGATGTGTGTACGAATCAATGGAGCTCAGGAAAAACGCGCATTTCCCACGATCCGAGTTGCGCGGGGACTTTAAAGTCCCAGACCGGACCGAGAAATGAAAAACAAAATTACAATATAAAACGAAAGCTAATATTTCTTCATGATACAACAATTTCCAATTTAGCATTTTTATCTCCATCTAGAAAGTATTTCATTCAAAAGGTGATCGAACCTCAACCAGGCCATCCTCCCAAGTACTCGAAAAAGTACCCCTATTATAATGGCGCAGCTGATGACGTCAAAAAATGTTTATAACGGAATGCTACATGCTAAATGCTGAATGAATTTGCCCCTTCATTTCATAACATAGAATTCTTGCACACAAGAGGTCTATTGTTATGACATAGCAATACCAACATGTTTTCTAAAGGTGAAACCCAATCATGCCTGGCAGTAGCATTCCCTTAAACTTCTTTGACGTTCATCAACCGCGCCATTAAAATAGGGGTAACTTTTCGAGTATTTTGGAGGATATGGCCTGGTTGAGATTCGATCACCTTTTTATGAATACTGTTATGAAAATTGAATTTATTTGGGGTATTTAGTTATACGCCTACTTAGCTTTCAATCGATGTAAGGTTGTATTTACTCCGTCAACGGTCTTTAAAATTATTATTTTTTGTTGTGTGTGATTTTAAAATCCAGGGGAACTTCCCCTCCTCTGTTTGGATGATCAGATTTTCTTGTAGCCTACCCAGAGAATGGTAGGGGGGGGGGGGAAGAAAGAAAAAGATAGAGATGGGATACAGCGGCCTTGTGTTTGAATGAAATTATATCGAGGCTTCCTTCATTCAGGCTTCATTATTCAGAATACAAAATTACCTTGGTAAATTAATTATAAAAATGCGGAGATGAGGCTAATGATACCCAGTGGAACAAAGACAAAACTAAGGTAACTTTCGGATTTTAGATAATTGTTTTCTGATTATATTTTACGGTTTGGGTGTTCTTTTGTGGTCGCTCTTTCTTTGGAAGCTCTTGATTATCGTATTCTATTGAGATGAATGTTGTTTAAATGCTTGGTACAACCTGTCGCATTACATCAGTTATGTCTTGATATGTATTTTTGGGGTCATACAGTCCATGTGTTATAGTCTCGTGTAGGTCATATGTTACTTCGTTGAATTCGTTAATGATCGAGGTCAGAACAAAATTCATAGAATTTAACCAACCAAAAATAGAACATTTCATTACGTTCCCATTAACCTTTACGCTGAAAAAATAAAACTGCTCGTTTTCAAGCTTCTAAAAAAAGTAAAATGGCTGCCTTGTCTGAGCAAATGTTGAGCCCACGCGTGGAGTGGAGCCGTTATGAACTTACCGAGACTAGCATAGACGGACTACGTACGAAACATCAACACAGTCGTACTCAAAAGATTGAGCAAATGAACGATTATGAATAAAACATGGAAATTCACTTACCGAAATTGTTTCCAATCTTCTTCTCCTTATTTCCTTTCCTTGAGCACTGCTCCCTTATGTCCTCAAAGTAGTAAATTTTAGTATTCAACCGCTATATCGTACATCTTTGCCACGCGATTCCACTGACCAAGAGAAGCAAGTAATTCAATGGCGGGATAAATTGTGCTGCCCTCTTTTGTCGAAGGTTTGCATTTCGACGATGTCTCCGTCACGAGTCGAATGTGACATGGCAACAGTAGTTACCTTGTTTGTTTAATTCGTTTGTTAGGATGATTAGCTTTTGATTCACTCGCGCGAATAGAATGAAAAAAATAAATAACTAAATAAAAAATAGTAGGGCCTAGTAATAATAAAATAATAATATAATATTAACAAAAGTTTTGTTTATTGTTTTTAAAGCTATAATATGAGGTAGAGAGCCTGGTGATTTCTAATTTTTTAAAGTGAAGGGGCTGGGTCACAAGTGGGGGGGGGGGTGGGCTGAACAAGCTAAAAATCGTGAATGTATAGTAACTTTTGTGTTTTGTACATGTTTTGCTGAGAAAAGTTGGCTGAACCTCCTCCCCGCCCCTCATTATAAAATACTATATGATGATCTTTTTTTTGCTTTAGTTTTTTCATTTTCATGTTTGTTTATTTGTTTTTGTTTTTGTTTTATTATTTATTTATTTCATTTATTTATTTATTTTATTTTTTTTTTTATTTATTTTTTTTTTTTTAATTTTTTTATTTTATTTATTATTATTATTATTATTTTTTTTTTGGGGGGGGGAATAAGTCAAATTCTATCCAAGATTTAACTAGGGCAATTGTAGGCCTAAATTTCCTGCCCCCATTTTCCCCCTCCCAATGAATGGCTTAGATGTATGTACTTTGTTAAAAAGAAAATAAATAAATAAAACAGAGAGACAAGACAGTTAGATGTATTTCAATTCAAGTTTAATTTTATTTACAAAACACATGAAGAAATACAGATTATAAGGAATTTAAAGCAAAGACAAAGTAAACAAGACTAAGCTCCTCGCGGGCCCCTAAAAAAAAGTCTAAGCAAAAAAAAAAAAAAAAAAAAAAAGGCTAATTAAGCTGCGGGCCCCATGAAAAAAATATCTCGTCCCACCCCCCCCCCCCTCTCCACCCCTAAAGTTAAAGAAAAAAAAAAAAAAAAAGACCATGCAAGCTCCTCCGGGCCCCATGACATAAATATCTCGTCCAGCCCCCCCCCCTCTCCACCCCTAAAGAAAAAAAAAAAAGGAAAAAAAAAAAAAAAAAAAAAAAAGGCTAAGCTCCTTCCGGCCCCATGACAAAATATCTCGTCCAGCCCCCCCCCCAAAAAAAAAGTCTAAGGAAAAAAAAGGGGGGATTGACAGCAGGCCCGATTTAGGCACTCAATCCTACCCCTATGGAGCATACACGATGACCTTTAGGATGTGCGTGCCGAGGGGCGGGGAGAAAAAAACATCTCTCCATTTTTTTTTTTTTTTTTTTTCTTTTTTTTTTTTTTTTTCTCAAGTGTGGGAAGTAGGTTAACATTTGCTTATTTTACGCGATGTTTACATAAACACCTCTCGCATAATCGTGATCGCGATCGCAGGCACTCTATCTAGCTCTATATTTCCATTTCATTTTTTTCTCAAAGCGACCATACGAAATCGAGTGGCAGAAAAATCGGGAGACTGCTGAAAATCGGTGAGTTTTTGCTCTCATTTCACCTTTTTAGTTCAGTGAAGCATCGTCAGAGATTAGTTTTATTTAAAAATAAATATTTCAGTGCACATTGACTCCCAAATTTAAACGTTATAACGGGATTAAAAGTGTAAATTTAGGTTAGAAATTATTTTTCTAACCACGCCAGAGTCACGTAGAGTCGGAGGCACGAGTTTTGATATATCAAACGAGTGTAGTGCATGAGTGGTTGAGCCTGAGGCTGAGGGGGGGGGGGAGTTCCTTAAAATGAGAGTTAAATTTAATTCAGATCACACACAAAAGTGAGATCTAGGCCTATTTTATTTATTTATTTTTTTAATGCTGGAGGGCGGGGGGGGGGGGGGGGGTCAGCCCCCTCAGTCCCCCATACATACCTTTTTGTATATGACTGCCCAATTTAGGAA
>CALNVZ010003428.1:31478215-31505145 GCA_940671915.1 Paracentrotus lividus
ATTTAGAACCTTTATATTTTGTTGATGACTCTTAATAAAATTCCATGCACATTAGTATTTGATTGTTAAACATATTATATCAGGCCTAGACTATTTCCATTTTTTTTTCACAAGCAGGGCTGGATCTGGAGGATCCTGCACTAAAGGTCATTGTGTCCAATCAAGCAATCAACCCAATTAATAATGATTGTTTCTGCTTGAAGATCGAATCAGGGGAAGTATACTTCCAAACAGCACAAAGGCTTTTGACGTCGACTGCTTCATCAATAATTAATCCTTGATCTATCAGGATCAAAATCTGTCCACTGGTGGAGACAGAACAGCTTAGAGTTTGCAGATTATCCCTAGAAGGGGTCATTGAGACTTACTTTGGATCTAGCTTTCAGGATAGGGCCTCATCTTCTTCACTAATAATGTGATGCAATATAGAGCTGCATGGTTTCCACTTGACCAAACTAAAGCAGAACTACTGATAGGTTTTACTGGAGAGGACAAGGAGCTATTAGACTTTTACAATTAAAGGTCGATGAGACTGTCAATGCTTGCACTTGTACAATTCCAGGACGACCGGTTGCTGTGATTTGCTGATGCCTAAACTTAAGTGACACTTTCAATGCAAACAGGACAAGCCTCAAGTTATGATTTTTGCTTCACCTAAACAAATTGATCTACTCCCTTTGATTGATGTTCAAACAAGGTGTTAATCTAGTTTACTGCATATTACAGTTCTAACTGTACTTTAATACTAAAAAGCAAAGTAGAACATGACTTCGACAGCCTGAAAATTTAAAGACAATCGGTTAAAAACAGCACTGATCTATATCTTTCTAGGTAGGAACTCTTCAAGATGGATGATCAACTGTATGGAGAGATTGTTAATTTTCACATCACTGGGTGCTACCCTGAACGTCTACAGGGCAACATGAATAGGGTTCCTACCCTCAACCTTGCAAGGATTGCATTCCGGAAACAGTACAGGAAGTATGAATTAAGTGGTAGGTCACCAAATTAGATGATTAGACTAGAGGTCAAGTTCACTGTGTATTAACATTTTTAAACATTGAGGATGTGATGGGGGGGGGGGAGTGGTAAACCTGGAATTTTTAGACGTTTCCATTCCTTAACAATATAATAACATATTTTTATTTTATTTTTCTGCATTTTTTAAAACCATTAAAATTCCAGGGTGAACTTCCCCTTTAATATTAAAATTTTTAGACGTTTGTATTATCCCTCATTAATTTTTTTTTTTTTTCATTTTATTTATTTATTTTTTTTATATTTTTTTTTTGGTGTTAAATTTTTTTTTTTTTTTTTTTTTTTTTTTTTTTTTTTTTTTTTTGTCTCGCCTGATCGAAGTTCAGCAGAGACCTAGTAATCACTCTTCCTGTTGGTCTGTTATGAAAATGTCAAAGTTTTATGTTAAAGTTTTTAGTGTTTGTTTAACTTGCATCATTTGTGTTCACACTTAGTACACATGATACTTGGGTAATACTAAATATGTGTTGATAAGGATGATGGGGTCAAAAGGTCAAATGATATGAGGCCATCTGTTACAAAAATATTAAAGTTTTTATTTAACTTGCTCTCGATCATTTCTTTTTTTCTCCATCAATTGTGGTCGCACTTGGTACAAATGGTTCTTGGCTAATACCACATGTGTGTTGATGAGGATGATGAGATCAAAGGTCATATAGGGGTCAAAAGGTCAACTTAAATGTTGACTTTTCTTAAACTTTATGTTTAACTTTCATTTTTTTTTTATAGTATCAGTTTTGTTCACCCCTGGTATAAATTATGCTTGGTTAATACCATTTGTGTGTTGATGAGGATGATGAGGTCAAAGGTCATATAGGGGTCAAAAGGTCAACTTAAAGGTCAACTTTTCTTATTTTTGCATAAATTTTGTTTAAACTTCAAACCAATGTTCATTAATTCATTAATATATGATACCTACAAAAGTTACATCAAAGGCAATCTTGGGGTCAAAAGGTCATATATTGCATTTAATATTGATAGGCGAGACTTGTGGTTTCCGAACCACCTTGTTTAAATTTTTTTTTTATTATTATTTTTTTTTTTTCATCTACTTTTATATTTTCATTTCTACTTTTTATTTATGTTATTTATTTTTTATTTATTTCTATTTTTATTTTATTGTATTTTATTTTATTTATTTATTTATATATATTATTATTATTATTACTTATTTATTTATTTATTTATTATTATTATTATTATTTTTTTAGGGGGCGCGTCAGTTCACCAATAATTACTCGGACATTGTGCATCGAGGAGCCTTTAATGCTGATTTTAGGCCTTTTTTTTTAAAGTTTATGCCTGTACTGAAAATGATCTGATAGCATCCACATTGACAATATCGGATCAAGGAAAATTGTCTTGTTATAATAAAATCTTGATCAGTGTATCCGTGCTTGTTATGATGGGAGTGAACTGTACAGTAGAATACAACTAATCTTGGACAAAGTTCTTTTTAATTAATTTTTCCTTTTATTTACCTCTGACAGACGGGAAGCTCACATCAGCAAAAGACAATATGAGACTGCTATTGATTCGAGAGCTCGGAAGGAGAAGACATATTCCGAAAAGTCCATGAATCTCCCACAGGTCACTGCGAGGCTTGACAGCCACTTACCACGGCGATTATAAAAGAATACTATTGGTGGGGAGTGTATAGTTACGTCAGAAACAAGGTGAATAGAAAGAGAGAGAGAGAGATAAATTCATTCATAGACAATTATCAAGGGGAATTCATGTAGGGGGGAAGTCAACAAAATCATCAAATTAGTTTCATGTTTTTAGGCGAATATTATAGTAAATAGGTCCACTGGCAAGAATTGCTTTTACAATGACCTGTTATCAAAATATAACTAAAAGCAGCTGAAATGTTCTGACTGAATATTTTATAAAGTTCCGATACATGCTTCTTGTGTGTAATGTATAAGCAGAATTTAGCTTATTTCATATCATTTGGGTGATTCCAATCTTGACCTCTCTACACCCAGCAATTCTTAGATGAATTGTTTCAACCTTTCTAATAAGTTTGATACAGTTTCTCCCACAATTGAATCTTCAGGACCACAACAGTTATTTCATATTGAACTGATGTGAACTGTGACATATCAAGATGATATATAGGGCCTACATGTATTTGACAGTTTGTTTCCAGATAGACCATTGTCACACCAATACGAAAGTACTAAAGACAAAGGCCAAGCAAAACCCCAAAGTTGGAGTTTTTCTGAGAGGCATTGAAAAATGTGATGAAAAAAAAAGGTAAATAAATAGTCATAAGCCTCACATGTTCTTTTCATTATAATTTCATATTTTTAGTTTCATTTTCTCAACAAAACACAAAAATGATGGATTATATTTTCACTTGGCTTATTTATATCAATAATCATGAAAAGTTAAAGAAAAATGTTACCTGTCAGATTTTATATTAATGGAATATGCCTCAATAGGTACATGATACTTTATTTTTTTATAGATCACACAGTGTGGAGTTTGTCAAACTAGAGATAAAGACTATACCAACGCTGAACTTGAGAGATCGGAGGTCAGAGAAAAGGATAACACCAGTGAAAACAGGTAGGCCTAATTAAGTTGCAAATAATCATTTACACCATGTTTTTTTTTTCTGTGGGCACAGATAACTCCTGAGATTTTTTTTTTTTAATGACAACCCTAGCCGGTTTTCTTTCTGTTTCTTTCCCATAGGTTTAAACACACAAGAAGCCCCAATCTGTGCAATTGAAAAAAAATATTAACCCGCCCCGCCCCCTCCTTGAACTTTCATCAAATTCTCCAATTGACCGGATAAAAAAAAAAAAACCCTCTCTGTTACTTTATTTCCACTACTTACTCGTCCCCCCGCCCCCCACCCCATTTCTCACCACGCCCGCTCTCCCCTGTCTGTGCCGCCTCCCCCATTGAACTCCTCTGCCCCTTTGGTGAGTAGTATTGATATAAACACGCGCATACACACTAGCGCTGTTGTCCATATATTTTTTGTAAATTTTATTGAATATAGTTTTATATAATTGAGACTTGTGCTAAGACTAGCTGTTTATTTTTGTTTGATGAAGGAAAGGATCAATACTTCTGAGCATACAATGGGGAGCTGCAAACGACTTGATGCTCTTAATTCTCATCTCTCACCTTCTACAAATGAAGGAGCCGTTGCCTTGGAGAATGTGCAGGTATAAATTAGAAATTTTATGTATTTTCTAGTTGTAAAGCAGCATAGAAGTTTCTAGATGTAGCAGTCAAACTTACACTTTGGTCCCATATATTGAATTTTATGTTGTGAAGTCTTGAGACAACCAATCTTAGTCAAAATAAATATCATCTAAATAATTTTTGATACACGCACGAGTATAAAATTTTCCTGGATAGCATAGTGCTTACTATAATGTTTTTTATTTACCTTTTTGTATTAAAGGGTTTGTAATTTGTTAGTTCCATATTGATTAGATCCTCTGTTCGATTTGAACCTTACAAAAAAAAAATAAATAAATAAATAAAATAATAAATAAATGATAATGAAATGAAAAACAAATAATTTAAGAGTTGTTAGTTTGAGGAATTTGTTATCCAGTAGACCTACCTAACAATGTTCATTTGAGAGATTTTCCATCTTCAAGATTTTGTTACACTTGCAGCATATCAGCACTTAATATTTTGTTTCTCCATTTATTTCAAAATTTCACATAATTTGTGCTCTGATCTTATATTTCCATGTTCATCTATTTATGAATATATTATATAGTATATTTCACTTTTACCATTAACATAAGTATCTTCATTATCATCAGTCATCATCATCATCATCATTATCCATTCATTTTAATTGGTACTTCTACCATTTTTATGCTTTTGATTTTGAAATATATTTAGAAATGGTAAACTCGACCTTGAAATAGCTAATGTGATATAACTCTAAATAACTTTGCACACAGTTTCAAACTTTTCGTACATGATGTAAGCGTGCAATAAACCTGGTGTATAGTTTTGGTAACAAAAAAGGAATCTGCATTAAACCGATCAGTCTCATGTTGTCCACATTGCACTAAAAGATATGTGTGAGAGATCTTGTGATATTCCTTTCATGATTTCCGGTGAATTTCAGTGAAAATGTTTAAAAGAAACATACTGTAACGGTTGTTTTGGACCTTTGCTGCCACGCCCTCGCGCCGAAAGTTACCGCATGAACGATGCGTAACGATCTGTGTATTTTCCTACTTGCCCCCTTTCATAATCTTTTCTTTCAGACTGCAGCAGCGAAGCCAGGTAGCCCTCTGACGACCCACGTTCTTGATACTGCACTAGGTGCTCCTGCAGCAGATCTTAAGATAGAAGTCTTCTACAATAAAGCCTTCCAATGGAAAAGGATTTCAGAAGGGTAAGTTGGATACAAAGGGAGGGGGACTCTGGCAAATTGGCACAATACTTTTTATTTCTTCTGCAAAATAATCTCTAGGAATTTATTATACTACTAAAAAATTGTGTTGATGAAGAGGTGGTGACCTCAAAATTAGGTATGCAGCTTAGTTATTGCTCAAAGGAAAAGATCTCCCCACTATTTTTTGCTAAAAATTGTGTTTTTAAAAATTAATAAATTATGTTTTTCAAAAATAATTACAGTTTTTTTTTTTTCTTCTGGGTTGCATTACTGGATGGGTTGAGGAATATTTTACTCTGTATTTATGTAATCTCTGATTTTTCATCAACAAAAGATCCCTAAGTCTTCAAGAATAAAATAATTTAGCAGCATTGTTAAAAATGAGGCAGTTTTGAATACACAGTGAAATTCATTAGGTGGGGGGATATCTATATTAGGTTTGAATAAAAAAGGATATTCTAGCCTTGCATTACAAATTCTACCATGAACACTGAATGATTGTCATCTTGTATGCCAGTATTGTACAATTGGCATTTTCTGTCATTGGTTATTTTATCTTATCTGTGCCCTGTAACATAGAGACTCAGACTTACAATGGATAAAAAGTTGCAATCGATTTCATCTCAGGAGCCTCATCATGGACAGGGTGCGCCAAAGTTGATGATCTAAATCCTAACCCTAGCCCTAACCATAATCTTAATCATATCATAATCTTAATCTTTGACTGTGCCTGCACTCCAAATGAGGCTACCGAAATACAATCAGTCGTTAAGTTTTATCGATTGTAAGTCTTTATGTTACAAGGCACTGGAATTCAAAATGATTCTCAAACATTGAATTTTGACAGAGTAACCAACTCAGATGGAAGATGTCCTGGTTTGCTGAATGCTGAGCAATTCATCCCGGGTATTTACAAGATCTATTTTGATACTGGTGCCTACTTCACAGCAAACAACATCAAGGGATTCTATCCACTTGTAGAGGTAAGATGTGTTTATAATATCTGCTTGGTCTGACAGCAGTGGGTCTAATACCACTTGGGCTATTTTAATGAAAATAAAAAAAGTTGTTTGGTCTACTAACAATTTGGTTTAATTTCCATTTGCTCTAATACATACTTAATGTAATTTTTTCATGGTCTTATTTCATTTTCTTCTAATTCCTGTATGAATATTTGGTCTATTACCAGTTTGTTACATGTCAATGACTAAGTGGTTTTAGACCAAGTGAACATTAGACAAAAAAGAAATTAGACAAAATGGAAAATGGCCAATCAGGCTATAAGACTTAGTTGAACTGGTTATAGCCAAAATAGAATTAGATCATGTGGGATGAGACCAAACAGCCATTAGTAGACCATGTGGCAATTTACCATGAGATGTGCATTTGATTGGAGTACAGTCTATTCCTGTTATAATGAGCACAAATACAAAATTTCTGTCATGTGCACATGTGTCTGTGTGCCCATGTGTTCAGTATAATGAAATTCTGTTATAACAAGGAATTTATAGGAGTGGACTGTATAATCCTCTTCACATGATGCGACAGTGCAATAAGCTTGCGTACTGATCACAAATAGACCTCACCTTTGAGATGAATTATGCATAACAAAGTACTGTGTTCGCTTTTATTTTCGCGCGATTAATTTTTTCGCGCTTAGCGGCCTCATAACATGTTCACAGGTTCTTAAATTTGCACTGCATGTTCTTAAGCTTGCAATTAAACCCAATCAGTACATGCATAGGAAATCATGCCTATATATTCGCGTGGTTTTAAATTCGCGCCTGCCGCTCTTTGCGCAAAATCCGCGAATATTTCTATGAATACAGTAATAGGGTTGGTGTTGATCATCTTGTTATAACAAGGTGATCAACACCAACCAATTGGAGTGGACTATATAGCAGCGTTATTCAGATTAATGATCCTATGATAATTTATAATCATTCTTTGGGTGTTATTAACATTTTTATAGATCCATATACCAAATGCATACCATACTTTATTTTCATGCAGTGATTCCATGTAAATATTACATTTTGGTCATAAATAATACAATTAAAAAAAAGCTAGTTTCGATTGTACCAAGGAGTAATCATGAACATACTTATAATACAGGTCAATTGTTTTATTGTTGATACTAGATCGTGTTTGAAATAGAAGACACCAAGCAGCACTACCATGTACCTCTGCTACTCAGCCCCTTCTCTTACTCGACCTATAGAAGGAGCTGACTAACTCAAGAGTCGCAATCAGAACGGGAGAATCTCGCAATGAAATTGGAACGGAATGTAGAAGACTTGAAACCAGAGGATTCTGTGATTGGGCCTGAGGAGAATAGAGACTTGATCAATGAAGTCATCGCTCTGGAAACTGATCTTTTGAGAGAATTGCCAGCCGTTCACTAACATTCTAATCACATATCTTGAATCAGGCTTCCCTTATTGAAAATTTGGTGTAAACCCATTGAAACGAAATCCTCATGATCATGGTATTGAAATATTGTTTATATCAGAGCTAAAAAAACAATAAAATATGGAGAAGTGGGACCAGCAAATTATTCAAAAGATCCATAGAAATAAATAACGTCTGAGCAGTTGGGCCATCACTTCCAGCTTGTTTTTCCATTCTCTTGATCATGATTTTCTGTTTCATTGTACCTGCTGCCCTGTGATTAGTGATCAGGCTGGGTTCTTTTACTGGTGAAATTCTACTCTGAAGCATACAATTTGGATACTTTTGCAAGATATAAAACTGTCAAGTTTCCACTGATGCAAACACTTAGTCTTCATTGACTTTAGTGTTAGGCCTAACAGTGATGATCAGAGTTTAAAAAATCTTCGCTTGTTAAATGAAATTTTTTTCACAATTGTACAAATTAGTTATCCAATACGGCAAAAGTGAACATTCTCAAGAGTTTTGAATTGAATTAGACGAGAAGGCCAATCATGTGATGATCAATTCATTCAGAAAGGTATTTAATTTTGTATATATACATTGTATATTTGTTTCAAGCTTATAACTCATTAAAATGTTGCCACTTTTAGTATCAGATTTTATTGCCAGTTGTGTTATTTTCTTTATCTTTTGTTGAGCTTATAACTCATTAAAATGTTGCTACTTTTAGTATCAGATTTTATTGCCAGTTGTGTTATTTTCTTTATCTTTTGTTGAACTACAAGAATACCCTGTAAATGCCAAGTAATTTTCTGTTAGATTTTTTAATTTTCTCTCTTATAGCAATTTCTTGCATTCTCTTCTCTTTGTCTCTCACCCACCTGTAGATCTGCAAACTTTATGTTTGCTGACTAGAATCACAATAGAGAACATTAGCAGCATTTTACATTATTTTACTCTTGCCACCTACTATCTTTGCAGCCTGAAAAAAAATTATTTTTCATAATTACCTTAAATAAAGTCCACTCCTGTTATATTGTGGTGCTTTCACCAAGACAATCTTCTGATTTTAAAACTGAACACGTAGGTCTGCAAATAGTGTCCAGTGCCCCGTTGCATATTAAATGTTACTATCATAGTAAATTTTTCAGCAACTACCAAGGTAACGTTGCTGAATACCCTATACAAAAAGCAGTATTTCATGAAAGTACCCATTGCTATAGTAGTACCTCTTTGTGCAATGGCCTACGGGGCCCAGGAAAGTAGTATCGGTTACAAAAATATATATGAATTATTAGCTAAAATGCTAATCGCACTTTAGATTGGTATAATATTAAAATTACAATATTATATTGTTTATATCTTTATACCCGTAAACTTCAATTAATTTTCTGCAAGTGGATGAAGTTTTATGTGATATGGTCTAATAATCACAAAGATATGAGCATTTTTGCATCACACATCAGGAAACCTCTCCATCCAAGTTTTGTATTAAATAGTACCGGGTATATCAAATAAAAGAAACTCAAGTTTGATCATTAATAATTTGAAAAATATTTCAGTAGTGATTATGGAATTTATATCACTGTAAAGTGCAACTCATTACCATTCTATTGATATGTCCCTCAGCTCTCCAATATCATGCATCGCTGAACCCAATTGTTCTGAAAAATTCTTGCAAAATTGTGAGTGTTTACTTTCATGCTCCTTGAGATGCGTTATGCAAATGTGCTTAAATGGAAACCCAAATTTGACCATCAATGATTGTGAACCACTCACAATTTTGCAAGACATTTAAAACAATGGTGTTCAGTGATACATGATAGGGCCAATTGGTGAACTGAGAGAGGTATCATTAGAATGGTAATGAGTAGCACTTTACAGTGATATAAATTTCATAATTCGTACTAAAACACTTTTCAAAATATTAATGATAAAACTTGGGTTTGTTTTATTCGATACATCCAGTACTACTCAATACAAACTTGGATGGGGAGGTTCATCCAGTTGTAGAAACCGAATTGAAGTTTACGCATGTAAAGATATAAACAATATAATATTGTAATTTTAATATTATACCAATCTAAAGAGCCATTAGCATTTTTTGTGGGACACACTGTATATCAGTTTTTGCTGGAAGGATTATCGGCCAACTTTGCATCGTCCAGTTTGCAAGGAAATTTTAAATCAATCACGAAGATAATTTGGATTTATCCTGTTTTTTCAACTTAATGTTGAGTCAAGGGTTTCGGTTAGTCTTAGAATTTTCTAAACCTAAAGTTGGATGAACTAGAAAATGTGAGTCATGAAAATGAAATGAAAATGAAAATGAAAATGCTCCAAATTTTATTGTCCGCAACGGATATTTATTTTGCCCCTTTTCTTGTGGGCCCAGCGGCCGCTGAGCAGCGCCAGAAGGACGTTGCTCTATATGAATGCAAGGTCTAAAAAAAAATGTCCAAATACATCTCTGATTGATTGAAATCTTAGTGGCTATCTCATTGTCGCTCTTCCGATAGACTATTAGCCGGAAATCACCCTGCACTCTTGGTTCAAGTGTAGCCAAAGTACATATTTGTACCGAGTAATGTTTCGAATGCACACAAAACTTACTCCATACGCAAAAAACATTTGTCGTGAGTAAACACTCAATAATCTCTTTAATATGATTGACAAATTGATGTCTTTTTGAGCAATTAACATCGTAAACAATGTGAACATTTTATAAATATGAACTTGCCATGAAGTTAACAAAGATTTTAAAACTTTCAATTTGACAAAGAATAAGAATAAGTAAAGAAGTAAAGAACATTTCAAATGTAAACAAATAATACATAGCGATAAAATTCTGAGATAAATATTCCCATGAGAAAAAGAGCATAATGACATCAATGTAAATAACTTCTGAAACTTGTACTGTCTAAGATTTACAAGAAGACGACTTTGCTATTTGGAACCGTATGTAATGGTTAAAAATATGATGTACAGGGCAACAATATTCAACTAGAACTTGGTTATTTTTCTCCATGAAATATACAAAGATGTTTTTATAAAATCTGTATGATAAATAGTACAAAATACCATCCACTCCTATTCTAATGAGCAGGCGCACAAGATTTCGTAATGCAATTTTCCAGGTCGATTTTAAACATGTGCACAGTCTTTTGAAAAGTGCATGCAACAATTATCTTGTATGGTTAGCAGGTGGAGGTTTCACAGTGCACCACATTTTCTTTCTTGAGGTTATGAGTGCTCCTGAACAAGACCTACCCAATGAGACTGAGTAGGTCCTTTTCAGGACCACTCATAACCTCAAGAGTACTTCGTGCACCGTGAAACCTTCACCTGCTAATCATTCTACCACCAGTGAAACAACCAAAGAATATTAATCTTGTATGGCTATTGCCATTTTACAATAGGTTGCAAACCTTTGTGTTATACTGTGCGTCCCTGAAAAAAGCGGAACATTTATGGTCGAACATTTCAAGCGAAATCGAACAATGAAATATTAATTTCATAATCTTTTCCTCTTTCCTTTGACACCTTATACAATTCAAAACAGCCAAGGATACATGAGCAAGAAGATTTTGATTTTGTTAAAATTATTTTGTGCTGATCAAAGCAATGGGAACCACACAGGATGATCAAATCAAGGTAACAGCTCGTATTCACTATAATTGAGAGAATTGAAGAGAGAAAACTAACAAAGAACACAAAAGAATGCTATCAAATGAACACAGACTATCTGAGGCAAGGTTGTTTCATCCTTCCAAATCTCACCCACTCATTCGGCGCAAGTTGATTTTTGCAATTAATTTTAAAAACACTTCATACTCATCTATGTGTGGTTCTTTTGAAATGCACTAGATACCAAGTGAAAGAAGAATGGTGGAACTGCAGCATATAATATTTCATTGTTACTTTCACCCAAACCATAAGATTTGGGTTCCGCTTTTTCTGAGACGCACTGTACAGCCCTGATGTCAACAGACGGAAATTGAAAGTTATGACATGTGTAACTGGATGGGGCACCATGTATACCAGCGTAAAAAAAATCCCTGAAGGAGCTATTGTGCTAAAAACAAGATAATCCTAAATCAAGAACGAAATATTAGCAGCAACATGTATTTATCAGTTTACCCAAAAGATCACATCATTATGAAAACAAGTTCATTTATTCTGCCCAAAATCTGTAAGTACAATAAAATTAAACAAACCTTGAATTACTACAGAAAACTAGCAAAGAACAGTAACAAATTTTCTCCATTCATATCATCAGGTAATAACCTATCTTGCATTGACATTGAGTTGATTGCACTAACCCATCCTCCCTCACACACTTTATGAAAAAAAAAATTAAAAATCTGCCAAAATCATAGTCAAATTGATTTGATTGATGTGCATTAAAAATGGAAGAATTTTATTCCAATAGCGACTAAATCCACTTTGGATAAAACTTTAGTAACTGATATCAGACCATCTTTCAGGTAGGTACATATAATATATTGTACCTCTCTTTGAACAAAAGTATGAACCAAAATTTTGAGATCAATTATAATGAAATGCTTCTTTTAATATAATTTTTTCCCTCAATGCCTCTCCTGATCTGATAATCTAATGCTATTTCCTTGCCAATTACAAAAGTGGGATTAAACCCTTTTGGAATGAAACTCTTTGAATACAGCTGAATCTACTGCATGCAAACAAACATTTTTAACAAATTTATGAAGGAACTACCTTTTTTTATTAGTTTACACAAATATTTTATTATGTTTTTATTAGTTTACAAACAAATATGGGATGATTCAATAGTGAAAGCCGAAATGGAGTCCAACATCCCTTTAATATTCGACTATCATTTATCAGGACTTGTTTCTAACCTAGTCATTATATTCATATAAGGCCTTTTTGAACATACTACTGTGGAAAATATGCAACAGAAATAGGTAAATATGAATGCAAAAGAAGATTTTTTTTTTTATTTGCTCTCTTAAACCCACGCTACAGAACTCTTGGTGCTGCAAGATACATACACACTTAAATAACATTCATGTGAAGAAATAATATGATAGCAGTTTGTGCTCCTATAGAGATTACTACTATATGATCAGCATATTTGTGCCTCTTTTCAACATAAAAATCTTCCCTAGTACTATTGAACCTACAATACATCCTTAGGCATCAGTTTCATTGCCTTTAGTTTTATATTCAATCAATATGTAACTATGAAGGCATCCGTTTGTAACACGTTCTATCTTTGTAATAACACGTAACACGTTCTATCTTTAGTAATATTTCAAGCATCAATTTCTAGATTTTGCTTTTGACCATTAGCAGAATAAAACACAATAGTGCAAGTGCAATATAATGGTACTAGTCCTTCAAACCAGTGGCTTTTTCTGTCCCCTTTTTAATAATTTTCATATACTTGATAAATATAAAACATTTTTCTTGCAAGAGAAAAGCTTTTCTATATAAGCATGGCTGAATAAATAAATAGCTCATGTATTGTACGTGAGGCCTCTAGATATGAACCCGTAACATTACATTTATGAACAATTGAAACAGCTTTGAACAGTAAATGAAAGATTAAATTGTTGCCAATAAGGCTACAACCTGTTTGTATTATTAGTCTAATAAAACATCCAAGATGAGATCAATGTCACTAATAATTGCAATCCAGTGAGCTTACTTCTATTTAAATAGTGCACAGCTGAGCTCAATTGATTGCAATCAGCTGTGTCATTGATCTTGGTCGGTATTGTACTGTTTAATCCACAATCCATATGATCTACCAAGTGTTTGGTCTAATTATCATTTGGAGGAGAACCCATTGTTAGGCTAAATCACACCCTGTATCCTTCCAATATGGTCTGATGATCAAATGGATGTAAACCATACCAACTGGGAATGACATTAAATTGGCACTGACCAAATCAAGAGTTGGATTTGCAGGACCGTTCACAATCAGCTCTCTGCATTTGCCCTCCAAACTGGCTGAAATTAGACCCCCGGTTCGTCACTCAGGCATGTCTTTTGGATGATGACAAAGGTTCAAAACGTACACAATCTCCCGTTTGACACACATCTGACAATACCAAATCAACAGTCAACCATTGACCATATAAGAATTAGACCAAATGGGTAGTAGCCAATAAGTTATTAGACCAAATGATAAATAGATACGATTTAACACATAGAAATTATTAGGTCATATGGAGAGTAGCGTAGACAGGCTACATGTAGGTGTACATGTACACCAAATGACAATTCAACAATGAAAGAAGTTATAAAGAGGAATCATTTGACCCCTCAACCACTAGACAAAACCCTCCTGGGGTCATTCTTCTCCACAAAGCTCCTGGAGTAGAAAGACTTTGCTGCAGAGGCTATGCACCTTTTTTCCAAAAAGACCAGCCTTAATATAATAGAGGAGAGACTTGGCCCTCTCCACCACCTCTGTCCCCTTGACCACACCCTCCTGAGGGGTTAAGTTCCTGGAGTACAATGGCTGAGGTCACTGTTTCTTTCGAAGACCAGCCTATTAGAGGAGAGACTTGGTCCCCCTCCACCACCTCTGCCCCATAAACCGCACTCTCCAGGGGGATCATTATAACATAAAAATTTGTGGAGTAGAATGGCTGAGGTCTCCATTTCTTTAGAAGACCAATCTATTAGAGGTGAGACTTGGCCCCCCTCCACCACCTCCGCCCCCTAGACCACACCCTCCTGGAGGATCATTCTTGTCATCAAAGTTCCTGGAGTAGAATGGCTTAGCTGCAGAGGCTGGACGCTGTTTCCGCAAAGCAGCCTCACGGGCCTCAATCTCTCTCTCCTGAAAAGATATCACAGGTATTAAATAAATTATGTTGATTAGTGTGTTCCTCTCCAATTGTCCTATTGTATACCCTTCACCACTTAAGACTTATCTTTACAACGTCATCATAAGCAGCTTAGATTAGATTTAATTTAAGATCACAGAAAACATGACGTGTAAGTACATCTAGACAAATTTGGTTTAGGTGCTGTATTTTATGCAAATTAGCTAACTGGGGGGCTTCCAGTATGCGAAATGTACATACACGTAGACATACGTGCACCTGGCTCAATGCAAAACCCATTGGAAGCCCCCCAGCTATGGTGGGCATGAGAGGGCTCACTTCCATGAAATGCAGCCAAAATTGTATATACACAAGTAGAAAAGGTATAATTTGCTGTATTTTTCAGGTTGGTTACTATGGTACTACAAAATAAACAACAAGAAGAGATGCCATTGCCACATGCCAAGTGGCATTTTGGACAGTTCTAGAGTACATGTACATGGTATTCTAACAGAAAAATGAAGCAAATTGAATTTTTGATTTAGAAGGAAATACATTATAAATCCCCTTGAAAAATGTTAGTGCTTTTTCTTTTTTTGTGGCGGGCGCGGGGTAAATATTACAGTGCATCCATAGGTATACTGGAGGAGGACTTTTTGAAATCATGTGGAAATGATGCAAAACTATATCTTTTCTGTAGATCATGTATTGTACATCTGAAACAAAACAAAAAAGATTGTTATTACCTGAATATAATGCAGATTATCTTTCTGGATTGCGTCTTGAAGATCTTTGCGTAGATGTTTCTCCTTTATAGTGGGAGATGAGAACGATGATGATGATGATGATGATGGTGTCCATGACGATGAAGAGGATGGCATGGCTCTTTGTAACACTGAATCTATTGGGTCCCCTTTATCATATTCCTCATCACACTTCCTGTAAAACAGAACATAAGCTGTGTCTCTAGGAAACCTCTGTGTGACTTTGCCAAAGGAGTCAAATTTAGAAGCAGTCACTCGACTGTCGTTAAACAGATACCATTTGTTTGGCAGATGGTCTTCATCCACTGTTTCTTGTGTTTTGAGATCAGCTCCATCTCCATTGTTTCTTGCACTTTTCTTCTGCTGCATGAGATGCCTCTGGATGTCATTGACATCATCGCACGCATAACAGTAGTAGTGACCACTTTCTGACGACATCCCTGAGTGCACTATGACAGTACTGAGTACATACTGAGCAGTCCTGCCACTATCTCTTTCTGTGGAGCAATGTGCTGTACCTACACTGTTCTGTCGTGTTCTCTTTGTACAAGGTCCACCATGATTACCATCCATACTGCAATCACCATCACAAGGGTTCACATTGAGATGCAGAATCCGAGGATAGCGCACATCCTCCATGATCTTGCATCGTCTCTGAAGTTTCACATCATAGGAGAAACGCAGAAGGGTTATGATGAGGATCTCTGGAGCGTTAATGATCTCCAGAGACTTCTCTGCATCCTGCAGGCTCTGGCACTTGTCGCAGTGGTACCTGTTGTCCTTGACCAGAAGCTCTGGACTGAAGTAATGTTTGAGGAGATCCTCAAGATGAGTCCTGGTGGCTCCAGAACTGGAGCCAGCCATGCCTTGTGAGCCACTCGCTGATCTCGAACTGCCGCTGTGAGGATCTGGTCCAACAGCTGCAGCAATTGCACTTGCACCCACTACACTCCTAGTATCCTGCGCTAACTCCATAGCAGCATAGTCTGACTTCTCCGACTGCCTTTCTTCAGCTGGAGTATCACTGTGTCCTCCCAGTAAGTTATCCCTTCCTTCTGTTCCAGGGAACGCAAGTGGCAGATCAAAAAAGGTCTCCTTCCGACTCGACACTGTCCCACAATTCAGGCATCGGATGTGAGTTGCTGACTTTCCACCAAAGTACTTTTCCACGATGCTCTCCTGAGATTGGACAACGTCTCCTTTCTTCAGCTTTGGCAAGGACCAAGACTTGGCCTGATTGTACGATGGAGTAGACTCACTACGAACACTACTGCTGCAGGATGCAGAGTCTGTTGCAGTCGGATACAGTTCATCTGTAGGATGACAGACTGGCATGTTTGACAAAGACAATGGGGCAAGGAGATTCCCACTTGATGAAGGTGAAGTCGATGATGATGATTCTTCGCTGGAACTCCCTGCAACATCTGTCTCCATCCTCACATCATTTCCATCTGTACAACCCTGTTTGGGAATAAAATTAAAATCAATGAATTTTCCACGAAGGCAGGCCCAAACTATATTAAATCGTGTAGAATAGGCTTACGAGCTCTTTATTAGCTACAATAACTCTCAATGTTAAAATTGTGATGCCAAGAACAAGAATGAATGTTCCTACAAAACCTGACACATGATTTAGAAAAGTTGCTCAAAAATAATACAACAAACAATATAAAGTAAAGTACAATAAGCTAAACTGAATGGAAACACCAAATAAAGACTACAAAATGTTTGACAACAATACTATTCAATACTGATCAAAGATACTAATTTTCCTTTTCATTTTGATCCATTTCTCTGTTTTCAAGAAATGAAACTTATTTTCAGGGTGCACTCTTCTTAAAAAAATATCAAGTAAGAATAACTACAACCCGAGCAAATTTTGAAGTATGTCTAAGAGCTCATTCCACATACCTGTGCAATAGGCCCTGGAGAGGATGACGATGGGGATGGTGATGATGAGGGAGATGATAGCGACGATGTGATGGAAGCTGCAGCATTCTTCAGCATCTTCCTCCAACCTTTCTCCTCCTCATCCAGTTGGTCCAGCAGGTACTTGAGAAACTCTGAACAGTCCTGCTGTGAACCTGGAGCAAACCATGGTGGCCTTGAAGCTCTCAGGAAATCTCTTGGAGCATATGCTGCCCTCTACAAATGAAAAATGATAAATAGGTTCAATTATTTAAGCATTGTCAGCGATTCTTCTTATACAGTCTGTCTACTAGATACTTGAGAAACTCTGAACAGTCCTGTTGTGAACCTGGAGCAAACCATGGTGGCCTTGATGCCCTCAGGAAATCTCTTGGAGCATACGCTGCCCTCTAAAAAATGAAAAAGGATGAATTAAGATGAATAAGTTCAATTATAAAAACAACATGAGCCATTCTCCTTTTCATCCAGTCAGTCTAGAAGGTATTTGAGGAACTGTGAACTCTGAAATCAGTGATTTTTTTTTTTTAATGCTATTTTTTACCGAAATAATGTCGCCGACAAATTTTGTCAGAAAACAATAAAAATAAAATCGTAGAAAAACAAAGAAATACATAAGAAATTAAAAAGACAATAAAATGCATAAGAAATCGATTTTGATACCGCATTTTTTTTTTCAAGTATAATTGTTAGGATCGCTATAAAGAATATTTAATTTACATTAAAAAATTAGTATTTTAGGTGCTTTATTTATAGAATTATAGCAAAAAGCATGATCTCATGCATAAATTAGCATAATTAGCAAATAGGATTAAAATAAAACATTTTATGGAGAAATAAACTATACAGCTAGCTACAGAGATTACGCCACGAGAGATGTGCATGCCAATTTACGTAACGATGAACGGCCAAGATCTTGAGGATGGGGGGTGGGGAAAATTAGCCCTGCATGTATTTGTGCTTGTTATAGCAGGAGTGGACTGTACTCCAAACTGAAAACAGTTACATACCTGAGTATGAGTCAAGAAGGCAAAGCAGAGCTGAAGATTGTACATTATGCTTTGCCTGTTGAACAGAGGGTAGGAGACTATATCATCACAGAACCTGTAAAAGGATACAAAGCAATGAGAATATTTATTTTCTATATTTAGTGAAAAAAAGAAAGAAAATATGTAGAGTATACATTAAAAAAACAAAACATAACAAAACAAAACAAAAACAATACACATACACATGGATTATCACAATTATCTCAATATTCAAAACACGACTTTCATACCAAAAGGTACAAAATGTACTTTTTAAGAAAATTGAGTAAGTTATATTGTTCAGGTAGGTACCAAAAATTTTGAGAGCAAATTTCAACAAAATATACATTTTTCAATTCACTGATGCTTGTACAAATCTCTTCTTGGGGGTTACAAAAGTGGATTTTATCTCTTTTAAATGAAACTCTTTCATTATGTTCCATAGATTTCAACCCAGCACCTTGCAATCCACAGTCCAGTGACTTATCCACTATACCACAATAATTCTAGGGTTCAGTAGCACGAACGTTTGCAATAAATCCAATGAAGATCGCTGTTACATGTGCTAATTTGTTTTAAAAATACCAGTAACTAATCAAAATTGTTCTTTCAAATTTGTAACTGATCACAAATTTTGTGTTGTGGGGCTAACCTCATAATTTATTTAACATTATTCCCCCTGCACTAAATGTAAGTACTCACTTTGAGGTCATAAACAATGCCTGTATGACACTGTTCATATAACAGGTGTTGCCCAGGTTCACCAAACCTGTCTTGCCTGTCTCAGAGCGTGGCTCAAACCTCGAGGAGAATTCTGTTCCAAGGCCACCCTTCTGTGATGTCCAAGCAGTCTGCTTTAGCTTGGCTACCATACTTGTCTCACTCGGACGAGGAAACTCCTGCAGAAATAGAACAGATGTGATGCATCACATTAAAATGAGACACAAGTCGTCGGGCAAAGAGTCAAGGAAATCAGCAAAACAATCACTTTTAAAACACTTTCTCAATCTCATTATTGTTTTCACTCATTCTTTT
Organism: Paracentrotus lividus; assembly: GCA_940671915.1. Classification (NCBI taxonomy): domain Eukaryota; kingdom Metazoa; phylum Echinodermata; class Echinoidea; order Camarodonta; family Echinidae; genus Paracentrotus; species Paracentrotus lividus. The sequence goes on from CALNVZ010003428.1 coordinate 31,497,609, forward strand.
TACAGAAGACAAATGAAACATTGAAGATTCAGAAAATCAAAAATATTTTCTGACCTTGACATATGTGGTGTGCAAATATATTTCCCTATGACATATATGTTAAGCTCAAAAGAAGGTAAAACAAACTACTATTTTTTTTTTTAAAACTCTTTCCAACATTGATTCTTATTGGGTTTTTTTTTTTTTCTTTAAAAGACTTACCTTCAAAGTTTCCAGGAGAGGATCATAAAGTTCTGGATAGCCTGCATGGTGATACATCAGGCAATACACAAGGTCGGCCACTTTAGACATGAAGTTACGACTAGTGGGAGTGTCCTCTTCAAGTAGTCTCTGCATCAGTTCTGGTATTTGACCTAGGATCTGAAGTTCAACAGATACTAGTGATATTATAACAACTAGGTAACATTTGCTTTAGAGGTCAATTTCATACTCTCAACATTCTAAACGTCGACCCCGGATCTAGCAATATACATGTACCTAATGCTAACCCCAGGGGTGTGGCTCATGTAAGCCTGAATATAAACCTATTCTTAAACTTAATTGCAACCCCTACCTTACTATATCTTTGTCAAAATGAAGTCAATGAAGTTCTGTACCTTTCAAACATCAGTTAGTTGATTGATTCGTATAATTTGTTAATAAATGCTCATATACAATCTATAGGAGTTTGTTCATTATTAAGTAATTGTATCAAGATACCACTGTGTAGTATCTCAGTTTTCTTCATTTCTACTTTGAAAGCCCAATTCTTGGCTATTGTATTTATAAAAATATACATGAAATATATCAATATTAAATAAACATTAATTGAATATGATACATGTGTCTTGGTATGATCCCCCTTTAATATGTTGTCAGAGCATCAGCTACATCAAAACTGATTTTCCTCAGCTAAAGTTTACATTTTGAATTTAAACTTAGAAGTTTTACAAGGTAGTAAGTGAAAAGTATGAGATAGATACTCCGAACTAAACTCTTAATCCTGGACAATCAGAATATATGAAGAGAAAAAGACAATATAACCTTCCATACTCATCATTCCTGTATAAAATAATTCATCGATCATATTACATGTGCAAGTGAATGGTATAAAGCAACAAAAAAAAAAGAAGAAGCAATTCTGAGGTTTTTATCTTAAAAAAAAATCATATTGTATAAAAGTCAACTGCCTGCTTGTTGTGATTATAGAGGGTGGTTACCTTATGAAAGGCATCAGGCGAGTGCTGAAAGCTCAGTAGCATGTGAGAAAACACATTGAAGGCACAATCTCTGACGATAGGGAAAAACAGTCTTGACAGCATCTGGTATGTAAAAACAAAATGAAAAGAATATCTTGCGAGTTGTACAGTAGCAACTCATATTGTACTAAGCCGTGAGACATATTGCTAATGATGAAGAAGAAAATATAAAAGGATAAAGACAATGACTGAAAACTTAAAGAAAAAAAAAAATCATGTCTAATTTTGATAAACTTTCATGAAAGAGAATGAAAGACAGGGCTGCATTGTCTTTCAAAATTTCTTATATTCATCCATCAGATATGATGCTTGTACAAGCTTCCACAATGTTTCATCCAACCCTATACCGACAAACCTAAGATTCTCACCGTTTCAACTGTCAACATAGTGACTTTCATGAGGATTGTAAATTTGTTCACAGAGGCTAGGTTGGTGAGGAAAGTGATTATCCATTTGTCAATGTTGACACACGGCCACAACAACCAGTCTATCATCCTCTGAAGTGCCATCATCATTCTCTCATCAGTGATGGAGACATCGGCGACAGCACTCTTTGTGACAGCTTCAACTATGTTCATGTGGATGTGCTGAACCAGGGCACCTACCGCTGAGGACGGGTTCGTTGACTCCTCTACAGAGCATGTGGAGATGATGATGAAGACGTGTTGAAGTGATGGGATGATGGTTGTCGGATGCTTTGACCAGACCAACCGCAGGAGATTCCCTACGTCTCCAACCGCTTCCATACAGGTCTTGATCTCTTCATCACCAGAGGGTATCTCAAGGATACTGGTGTTGGTGATCAAGGTTTGGCAGAGGGTGATGGCCAAGCTGTTCTCTGGGATGCAATCATGGTTGGCCAGGAGAAGTCTGCAGATCTCACCCTGGATCACAACCTCTGGAAACCTACGACAGAGACTGATCAGTCCTGTCTTCACGATCTTAGTGGCTGTCTCATGCTTAAGATGAAGTGTTTTCAAGCAGTCACTGATGAACCGGATCAACAGAAGAGGGTTGCTCACAGATTCTCCAAACGAGGATATAAGGAACTGATGACAGAAATAATCCTCATATGTCGTTGGATTGTACTTGGCCCAGGCCTGAAAAATCTGTTGACAACATTAAAATAGCACATAAAAACATCTTAAATGAGACTCAAACATGAATATATGGATTAAAATCACCCCCAAAATCTGTGTCCATGATGTAAGTCTTTTAGTTGCTCAAAAAACTGGGTTTGACAGCAGAATAAACAAATGACATGGCTACAACATAAAATTAAAGTGGATGAATGAAATATCCCTTTTTAAAAAACCAGCAAATCTACGTATCAAATCAGATTTTAATGTCTTTTAATTAAAATTTTCCAAACCATTTCTCCAAACTACATGTATGTACCAAAACAACTATGACTTCACCATATGGATTTGTATTAATTGGCTATCACTATTATTAACCTGGGGGTGTTTTACAAACAGTTAAGTAAACTTAAACGCACTGAAATTCCTAGTTGGGTGTGATGTACTCGCTCCATGTCATTAATCAGACCATGCTCAGGGGATGCGCACCATTAAGAAGTTTGACATTCCACGCAAAATACATGATTGAAGTGCGACTCTTAACAGTCTACAGGCTCTTTGTAAACATCCCCCAATTAAGTATGTACCTGCAATCCCATATCCTGCATGAACTTGTCCTCACTGAAGACCCAGTGTGATGAGAGCTGGAGAATAACAGTCACTTCTTCCTTGCTGACAGGTTTGGATGCAGTGGACATCATCTTCAGGAAAAGAGCTTTCTTGACACCCTCAGGGTGGGTCGAGGCAGCGATGCCAAGCAGGATCTTATCCATGGTTGACCTGATGATATGAACAGAAAAGAATATCAAATCTTATATATGGAAGAATGGTCTAGTGAAAAGTGAAATAGAAGAATAGGAGGGAGATACTAAGGAAGAGAGTGAGTAGGAGTGAGAAGGAAAGGAGGAGATATAAGAAAGGAAGAATTTCTAAGAAGAAGAAAGGAAAAGGTGAAGAGATTGGGAAAGACAATGACTGTTAGTGGGGAAAGAAGAAGAAGAAGAAGAAGAAGAAGAAAAAAGAGAAGATGAAGAAGAAGGGGAGGAGATGGTGGAGGTAGATCTACATGTATGTAAATCAGTATCAGGAGAGATGAAGAAATAGTAAGAGAATGAAGAAGATGGAAAAGAAAAAGATGCAGAGGAAGAATTGGAGGAAGGAATAGGAGTATAAGAAAGAGGACATTGAGAAAGAGGATGAAAAAAAAAAGAAGTGAAGAAAAAAATGAGGGAGAAAGAGCAGGAGGAGGAGGTGGTTTGAGGCACAGAAATAGAGAAAAGGAGAATGCTCATAGGCATACACTCTGCACACACAGCGCATCGCCAATTCACGCACGGGGATTCACGCTTGAGTGAACGCGCCGCCATTTTGCTAGTCTGTTGGAGACCTTATCTAATGCACGGATCTGTATACAGATCAGTGATCTCATGATGACATTTTCCCCCCTCTCTCTCATAATGTGACATTTTTTCTTTGTTTTTCTTTGTTGTTTTGTTTCTTTTTCATTCTATTTACCTAACTTATATTCCTTTTCTCAAAAAAATAAAATAAGAATAATGAAAAAATCTTATTGATCGTGTGCTCTCTCTCTCTCTCTCTCACTCTCTCCTATCCATTATATCCGACACATTCACTACATATTCTTTCGGCTTATTATTTTTTAATTGCATATTTATTCAAGAACAGGTCGGCCTATATGAACATTTCAAGAATCTTATACTAATGTAGATATCCATTTTTTCTCCCTATGTTTTTTGTTTGTGTGTGTTTTTTTTTTGTGCTTTTTTTTTTTTTTCAATGCCTGCATGCAAGTCTATCTCATAACGTCCCTTTCATTCTCTCTCTACTCCTTATACTCTCTCTACTTTTATAACTGAACATCCAAGTATTATTGAATAATCTCTCTCACAATATGATTGTAAATATCATTGCTTCTCTCTCCAAATCTTTTATAAGAACTCACTTTTCAGACAGAATGTCACTTATATTTCAAACAAAACAAATAAATCTATGAAATACAGTTTGATGACAATTTATTTTCCCCCTTTATTTAATATTTGTATATCTATATAATGCAGTAAACATGTTCATACATGTATATCTTGCAGGTAGCTTACATTTTTTGTACTTATCAAAATTAATTCTGTTTATTGCAGGTACATCTTAATTTTTTACGTACAAATTACTTGTAAACAGAGTTGGACACAATTAGTCTTGTGATATGGAAAACCGTGACCTTCTATATGTACTTGTTCGTAACTTGATTAAACAAAATACAGTACTATATACATATAATCTTGTCATTGAAAAGGCACAGCTTGTACCAGTACCTGTTCGACTTGATCATCTAATCTGAACATCATATTGCATGGACCTGCTTAAAAATGATTCACATGTCGACTTATCTCCCACTATATATATATATGTAAGGTGTGCATAGATACATTGTAAGAGACCATTCCAAAAATCTTGTTTACAAATACATTCTTTCCATATATTTTGTAATATTACAAGATACATGTATTTGGCTTGCTCCTGAGCTCGATGTAAAGGCGACTGGACTGTTATCGAATTGCAAAATAACTTCAAATTCAATATTAACAATATTCCCACTAGCAAGATGAAGCAATGTCATAATATATCGTCCTTGTACATGTACAATTACATGAATGATTGCATATATGGCTTGTACCAATTCATCTTTCAAACTTAAACTTATTGTAGGTGAAAAATATTTATTACTGGTCAGTTTCTTTACAGAAAAAAGTGTATAAAATCCAATTCAATGAACCAAAATATCTTCTACATAAATCCTGTTCACTATTTTATGAACTGTTATCTCAGAGATATCTTAGGCCAGAAAATATAACAATTGCAAATAATTGTGTGAGAAAATTAACTGTAAAAAAGTTCAAATTGGCTCAACAAAAAACCTGTAATCATTTGTAATAGTGACACAGTTGTCTAAAATACTGTTGGACATGAGACATTCCATTCACTGATGCCAAAATAAATCTAGCTTTGTCAACTGCTTTCTAACGACTGGTCCAAACAGTTTTCATTGAAGTGATGGGTAAGATGAAACATTTGTATCTTCAAGTATGTAGCTGTCAGCTGTTTCACAAGTACATTGTACATATACATGGTTATTGTCTGGCGGGAAATCCAACATGTGACCAGACAGGCTGCCGAAAATGTGAATTGAGCCAACTTCTCCCAAGACGGTCGTTATACCAGCGATATACCAGCTGACTGTGGCAAATCACCACCACTTGTAGTGAGCAACCTCTGCAGACTCTTCTCCATGGTACCACAGATTTTGTAACATCTGGTGGTGCTCTGACGAGACCTCCTCTGTTTCGCTTCTCAAGAACACTTCCTTCAACTATCTCACCAGTTGTCAGCGCATCCAGGCATTCCTAGCACTGCAGGTTCCCGGCAATCCCACCTAATTTTCAACAGCCAGTCCTTCGAAAGGGCAGGATTCCGATGAGGAAATCTAATGTTGATAAAAGAGAGGGGGGAATAAATAATCCAAATTAGAGACCATTTAACTTGTCAATAATAATAATAATAATAATAATAATAAATATTACTTATATGGAAAGTCTCTAGATGCGCTGAAAAAAAAAAACAGATTTTTTTTTTTGTGGAACTTTCAGTCGAAAATCTAAAAAAACAAACAAACATGAATAGGGCTACAGACTATCTACATAAAAGGACATCCAAACATCTTGTTATGGAATCTTATTAGTGAAAATTAAATTTATTTTAACTCAAAGTCTTGAGTAGATCTAATCAAATCTCTCTGGACCGAATTAGGCCCTAAATGTTACAACATTTGCACTTACACTTATGCAAGGTCAATTCATAATTGACCTTGCACTGGGAAATACCTTATTGCAGCAGTTTACTACTAATGGAAAGTCAATGCAGAAAAGTGTCTTGAGCACCTCCAGCCAAGTCAAGGTGGCATATCAAAAAAGGGTCTAAAAATTCTCCTAAACAAAATTAAAAACATCTAATAGAAGAATTATATTGCAATGGGACTATAGATTATCTTAATTTATTTTGAGGTAGGTTTAAAGCTGGTTTCGCTAATTATTATTGAGAAGTTTCCTCAGCAACCAAGAGGGCGACAGACAGCCATTTTTCAGTACTGACTGATGTTGGTTTGCAGCTGTATGTGCAACATTTGTAGTCCAACAATCCAAATGGTTTTGGCCTTTTTGCTTTACCGAATGACAAATGGTGCACCTAATTAAAAGAAAATAATCTCAGGATGTACAAAGTCTTTAGCCATATATCTGCAGAGACCGAGTGGATAATCATTTAGATCTATCACTCAAAACGTAAAACTACATGTAAATTTATAGTAAAAAAGTTAGAGTTAGCCTAGATTTACATGACGCAACTGCAACTTCTACAAAAGAGCCCCCAAAATACAGCAACTCGAGTATATGGAACTACACGTCACAATTGGCTTTCCCTTGTCCACGATTTGTTTCAAAGTTTTCTTTTTAAGTTATCAAATTTTATTAACAATTTACCTGTGAAAAGAATTTTCCACATCCTTTACGCTTCTGATTTAGCCGTTCACAGCCACATATGAAAGCATGATGGTGCCAAAAGCGTAGATTTTATCTTGACCATAACTCAAATCTCGTTAGATGTTATGAACAACAAACGCCGAGTATACGACCAGCAAGATGGCGCTGATCACGTGACACCAGCCAGCTCGCGGCGACACCGCACGTCTCGCTATAGTCCTTCTCCTTCTCTATTTCTGTGGTTTGAGGAGGGGAATGATCAAGGTGACAAGGAGGTGGATGAAAAATGAGGAGGGGAGATTAAGAAAGTGAAAGAGAAAGAAGAAGAAAGGGGAAAGGAGAGATGGAGCTGTTAGTGTTGGAGAAATATGAAGAGAAAGAAAGGAGTACCCCCCCCTAAAAAAAATTGTAAGGAAAAACAAAATATTGCGAAGATGAAAAAGAAAAAGAAAAAAGAGCTAGGCCCTAACTAGGCAGAAATATTCCACCGTTCTTGGGTTATTAATTGAATATTAAAGGAATTTGTCCCATACCCCATTGAACGGTGGAAGTATACAACATACGTTTCCGTAGGGGGTCCACAACGCCTTTCGTGGCTGCTTTTAAGCCATGTACAAAGTCAATGGCAAGCGATTTTGAAGCCATTTTGACATGACTAACAATGTCTCCC
>CALNVZ010003428.1:31508411-31542024 GCA_940671915.1 Paracentrotus lividus
CAACCATCCTGTGCAACTAATGCCAGTAATAAATGGTTTAATCCTCCGGTCTATCCAGATCGAAGCCCTGGCAATTGGGCAAACGGGGCGAGGTCTTTAAACTCCTCCCGGTTCTATGATCCCAGGAGGTATAACATATTTTTGTTCTATCCCATGCGTGCAGGATTATAGGGATCGATGGAAGTGCGTTGTGGGGGGGGGGGGTAGATCCTTGAGTGCATAATTCAGCTCACAAAATATTGATTCTCAGTGTTTTCTGATTCATTCAGCCATGGCGCATTCTTATTGAGGGTGTAATTAAACCGAAATGATCAGCTCAATTGTTATGTTCGCATAAGCTGTAAAATCATTGTAGTTCTGTAGGCGTACACTGCAAGTATTAGAGCAGACAGTTCTTTTTTTTGATTTTCAACAACGGTTTTCCCTTGATACATATTGTGGGAACCATGAAGTGTACCCTGGTTTATATTCTGTGTGTTCTACTACACATCTCCTCTAGCTCAGGTAAGGTACCATAATTATATATTTGTTTAGCATTCACAGTTATTATATTTGTTTATGCTTTACGTCAATATATTACTCTACGCTGTCCCAAACATGCACTGTATTATGCTTGTTGCTCGGATCGCAGAATATATTAGGCCTCCACAATGAGACGCAATATATACAGAGAGTACAGTTCAGTCATATAATAATTTTAAAAAGAGTCAGAAAGAGGGAGAGGAGGGGTGGGGGGGAAGGGGAGAGAGAGAGAGCAGAAGAAGAGAGAGAGGAGTAGAGAGAGAGAGAGAGATGGCAAGAAAAAGAGGCCAGAGAGAATAGTCATATTACATCGGAGAGAAAAGAGAGTGTCACATGACTTTAGAATGAAACATGGCCAACGTATATCACGTGTTTAGGTACACGTGATCTTGATCATGATCACTTCCTCGTTTATAGTGTCTGATGTGCGATGTCCAACAGTTATAAAGTATGATAAATGACAGAGCTATTATTGGGCGCTGTTCGTTTTTTTTTTTTTTTTTTTTTTCTTTACTTTCTTTTCCTTCCCTCACCTCTCCCTCTCTGCTCACTTTCTAATTATCCTTCTTGCGTTTTTTGTTTGTTTGTTTGTTTTGTTTTTTGTCTGACAGACTTGGCAATCACATATTATAGTTGGGGTGGGAATGGGATAGACCTATTTTCAAATCAACCCACCTTACCTTTCGAAAAACTTTAGAGCCCCCTCCCTCCCCCCCCCCCCCCCGTAGCCTATAGCATAATGTTATATTGCAAATTTACTAGCATCTTGTTGCTTCGTTTTATCTTGATTAATCCTGGTTTTCACGCTTTAAAATTATTATAAGTAGGAATTTTGTGCTATACGATTGAACTGAATCATAATGATTTTATCATCCCTCTAGAATAATGATAAGTCATTCTGTTAACAAGTTGCCCAAAATGGCTGCTAAGCATATTTTTCATACGTATTATCAAATTATTATGCGTTAATTTCCCGCCATACTCTTTGCAAAATACTGATGAAAGTCTTTCGATTCACTAGTTTCACAATTAGTAATTCGAATATGGTCATGTGTCATAAGTTGGGGTATAGTACAAGAGTGGATGGCGTTACTTTTGGAGTGGAAATTAATTTCACATTTTTTACAAATAGCATGAAAATGATGTACAAGTCATAAGCTGTGCATATATTCATATTGTAGATAAATTTATCAGGCTACATGTCTCTGAAGTTTCAGCTCGTTATGCTCATAGTTTTAATACAAAGATACTTTTATGTGGAGTAGGGTAAGGGTGGAGGATCGCTAAGGTGGAGGCACGTGTTAAACGCATAGGGAATTCCTCCATTATTTTTTATATCTACTTTCTTACTGTTTGCTAGCGTTATATCTTTGCAGCCAATTGTTCTATGGGACTTGATGTGATATATCATGCCTCTGGAATTTAATGTGGTTCTAGATAAATGGAAGAGATTTTTCAAAAGTCATTAACTCAATAATTAATCAATTAAAACATACATAATGCACACATCTCATAGACAATGCATTGAGGCATAAAATTGTCACATGCAATTTTATAACAGATAATTCGTTATTTTTTCGCCATTTTCTTTGGCATGCATGTAAATACACAATTAAGTGGAAACACATTATATTCATTGCAATAAACTTTCTTTGAGTTTGTAAAGCCAAGTGTAAAGACAGAGATTTCTGCCCTTTTTGCACCATTTTCGTCTTTATTTGACACCGCTGTAGCGCGTTAGAAAAAATAATTTTGTTTTTAACAAATTTAATTTATTTTAGAAGCATATCGTCTTATAACACAATCCAAAATGATTCATTTCATTTGGTGAAAAGCTTAAGAATTTATCGCCGGTAAAATTATGAAGTTTTTCAAACCATTTTTCCTGTAACTATCTGTTTATCTTTAAGACACACCTTTACAGGCACAAAAATATGTTAATCATCTTCCTTCCAATCTCTCCTTTCAATATAATATATATAGTTTTATACATGTCTGACTTACTATCTAAGAAACTAGAGATGTTTGATGGTGACAATGTACATTTCTACAATTTTTTTTGGACATGTAACGCATTTTCCACCCCAACTCATGACATGTGGCAATATACTTCTTTTATACTTCACTTACATTGTGATATTTTTTCGTCACTGTTATACGATCGTCATTTTGAAACAGACTAAATTAATAAATATCTATTAGCAGGCTTGGATGTGAAGTGTGTGAATGGAACGATTTAATGAATGAATGGTCAGAATATACTTTTTCAGCAAAGAAATTTCCTTATGTTGCTATGGTTACAGCTCTCTCGGAGAAGCCGAACGTTTTATTCATCGTAATAGATGACTTGCGAGCATCTCTTGGTTGCTATGGAGGTCCCATCGTATACCACCACATCGACCAACTTGCCGCTCAATCTGCTCGCTTCACCAACGCTATGGTACAGGTAAGGAGAATATTATGTGCAATCATCAGCGCGGGCCCTACCCCCACCCCCCCCCCTCCTCCACCGCTTATCGCGAGGCCAGCGTAAGCCGTGAAAAAAAAAAAATGATGCTCGCCTGGTGTGATGGAAAAAAATTGGATGTACCAAATCTGAAACTCCAATTTTGAGCCCCCTCTGTAATGAAATCCGCGATCCGCCGCTGACATCACTGATGAAATGTCAACTTGACCCTATTTTGTAGCTCCATTGGGCCTAAGTTCGCGGATTCCGGGTCAATATAATATAATATGATAAAATGTTTAATTTTACAATAATGTAATGTAATATAATTATGATGATAACATGTTTCATAAAGTTTCATTTGATTTCAGCGGTACCGTACATGCAGGTATGTTGGAAGTACTTGCATGTTCTTCATGGTCTTTGGCTCGTTTACAGAGTTTTTTTTAGGGCGGGAAGAGCCTGGGCTGATAGAAGGCTGAGAATGTTTTCGCTCTTTGGGCGATCGAGGCGGAGATTTCTGCTCTTTTTATTTATTTATTTATTTATTTATTCATTTATTCATTTATTCAACATATTTATACTGGATAACAAGAACCATTCGGATCAGCATCTTGCTGCTTTTCATCGATGTTCATTAAAATATTAACACAATTTCTATTCCATAACCATGACGCACGTAGAGTGTTAAAGATGCATGGATTCATGCAATATAGGCCAGTCTGTATAAAAGAGGAGCATTTCACTGAGCAGCGAACGTTTGCGAATGTTTCCGAACGTTTTCCTTTGTTATAACTCTCAAAACTTAATGCTTGCGATCTTAGCAAATTTGGGGGCAAGTCAGTGTTTATCAGATTCGTAAAGAGTGGCAAACGTTCGCAAACAGTTAGAATTTCTTTGGAACGGAATTGGTTTTCGAAAAAGAAAAGTTTGCAAACATCGCTGCTCATGCAGTTAGATACCCCTATTTGAAGTGATTCCTTAAAAAAAAAAAAAAAAAAAAAAAATAAAAAAAATAAAAAAATGGATTCAAAGTTATTAGAAATTTCATGTGGTTTCTCATATGTTTGCCTCTATCATAATTGATTATCATTTTTTTTTTTTTTTTTTTTTTTGTCTTGCTACTTTAAACTCTTGTAGCAATCGGTGTGTGCTCCTAGCCGAACTTCATTTCTGACAGGACGTCGACCCGATACCACTCGACTCTATGACTTTGGCTCTTACTGGAGGACACATGCAGGAAACTATACCTCATTACCACAGCATTTCAAAGATAACGGCTACTTCACAGCATCCGTTGGAAAAGTGTTCCACCCTGGTGAATAACTAGACTCTTATTTGCCCCTGTAATACACAAAAGCAACAGTTCTAGAATATTTTCTTACATCACTGTTGAGAGAAAAAGTTCGACTCTTTTGGTTGATAGATAATACAGAAGTTTAATATCTACTTTAGATTTTGCTATTTTGAACTCAAAGCGTATTAATTGCTGGAAAAAAAATAATTTTGTTTCTTTAAATGTAGACCTGCATTGTTTTCTAGATCTATAGCCAGCGTCCTATTTTTTTTTTCATGACGACGCGTAGCCTATATCACGCCAAGATTGATTTAATGATTCAATGTTTTTTGTATGATCTTGATAATCCATAAATTATCTAAGATCTGACCCATTAAGTCTTTTGACTATAATTGTTATGTATTATCTGATACTCTTAGTATCATAATATCACCGAGTATATTTTTCTTCGACAATTATTCAGGTATAACGAGTGGGGGGCGTGATGATTATCCTTACAGCTGGTCTGTCCCACCATTCCATCCATCCACAGAAAAATACATCATGAAAAAGGTTAGTTCGTCGATGAAGATTAAATATAATTATCTATTATTATATTATCTACAGTGTCCCCAAAAATTATTTGTACACTTTGAAAATATTAAATTAAACAAATCGATGTTGGTTTGAAATTTCAATTACTATTTATATCAGATGGTAGGTAATGTCTCCATCACCTGAACCCTAAATCTCAAATGTTCCGACAGTCTCGGAAGTTCTAGGCCGCCATTTGCAATTTTCATGGCCCAAAAAATATTTGTACACTTCAGAAGATGGGTTTTTAAAGGAGTGTTTCAAATTTCTTGGGGCCTTCTTTGGCTTCCAGGGCAGTCATCAAGCTCCTTGGCATACTGTCGACCAATTTAGCACTCATTTCACCTCCAATACCATTCCAAGTTCGCTGGAGCGTGTCCTGGAGCTGCGGGAGGTTTGATGGTGAGTCTTGAGGGCGCTGTCGCTTCAGATCACCTCTCATGTGCTAAATAAGGGTTAAATCTAGGCTCTGAGGTGCCTTTCCTAGCTTCTTAACAAGTTTCTGCTAAAATAATGCTTTAATATGCTTCGTTGCATGCTTACAACACTGTAGGGTCCCTGTCATGTTGAAACACAACTTGAAGACCAAATCAGTCTTTACGCAAGTGGGAGCCTCTAAGAGGCGAAATAGTCTCATGGACATCCGATTTTCATGATGATATTGATAAACAGACAGTAAGCAATTAAATATTGCAATTTGCGACCAAAGAAAATTTGTCATCCAAGGCCACACGAGGCTGAGGAATGATTCGGTGCCCTCAAGAGTGTCTGCAACAGGCTGAATGTCTACATGACTAATAAGTGGAATAATTGCAAGAAAGAACCAAATGTAAGGAACAGTAAAAAGAGCGTCATGGTTTTGCAAAACAAATGTGAACAAGCCTGCGGAGTTCTAGCACTACTGTCCTAAGACCTAATTAGTGCAAAAAGTGATTGGATATGATGCACAGGACCATGTGTGTCTTCTTGGCAAGCTTTTCAGTCAGTCATGCTTGGAGCAACAGTGAGGCACAGTGGGAGGATGTTTTCATGTATTTGGGAGTTGTATGGCAGCCAGTAGAGTTGGAGAGGATAAATTTCATAACATGGTATCATGAATGCTGACCACCATGAGGAATCCTTGCCCCTCAGGATATGACTCAGATGCTCCCATCGCTTTCAAGTCTAATTGGTCGCTCAATTTAGGTCCAACATAAACAATGACCTCAAGTACACAGCTTAAACCATATGAAAGTAACATTGCAACAGAAGTATGTTAAGCTGCAATATAGGGCATCTCACAGCCAGATTTAATCCCCATTTAGCATATATGAGAGTGATCTGAAGCGACAGCGCCCTCTAGACCTACCATTCAACATCCAGCAGCTCCAGGACACGCTACAGCGAACTTGAATGGTATTGGCTGTGAAATGAGTGCTAAATTGGTCGACAGTATGCCAAGAAGTTCATGACTTGCCCTGGAAGCCAAAGAAGACCCCAAAATTTTAAACACTCCTTTAAAACCCATGTTCTGAAGTGTACAAATAATTTTGGGCCATTGAAAATTGCAAATGGCGGCCTAGAACTTCAGACACTGACGGGAACATTGGAGATTTAGTGTTTAGTGATAGTAATTACCTACATTGATATGAATAGTAATTAAAATTTCAAATCAACATCGATTTATTTAATTCCATTTTTCAAAGTGTACAAATAATTTTTGGTGACACTGTTATATAGGCGTTTCAGCTATGCAATATGATACCTAATAGCACAGTTTTAATGTTAGTCTTGCTTTTCACAGCTAATGCGTTTTTAAATAATAATCATAAATATATAATTATATAGGATGGCTTTATACCCTTACAAAAAAATCCTGTAGTACTCTGTGGTAAATACTACAGGAAGTACTACAGGTTATACCACAGGATTGCACCACAGGATTTACCTGCACGTAATTTGGGACATTACTACAGGACAGTACCACAGAGGTACCACAGGCCCGCGTCCTGTAGTACTTGTCCTGTGGTACTGGAAGTACTACAGGACAGTACCACAGGAATACAACATGTTCACTACCACAGACCACTACCACACACTACCACTACCACACTACCACAGCTACCACAGAAAAGGTATCACAGGATTACCACAGGACAGTACCACAGGACAGTACCACAGGGCAGTACCACAGGGCAGTACCACAGAGCAGTACCACAGGACAGTACCACAGTACCACAGGCAGTACCACAGAGCAGTACCACAGGGCAGTACCACAGAGCAGTACCACAGGACAGTACCACAGTTTACCACAGGACCAGTACCACAGGACAGTACCACAGGACAGTACCACAGGGCAGTCCACAGGACAGTACCACAGGACAGTACCACAGGACAGTACCACATGATTACCACAGGGCAGTACCACAGAGCAGTACCACAGGGCAGTACCACCAGAGCAGTACCACAGGACAGTACCACAGGTTTACCACAGGACAGTACCACAGGACAGTATTACAGGACAGTACCATGGGACAGTAATGCATAATCTGCCCTGTGATTCTTCTGTGGTACTATCCCAAGACATTTCTGTGATACTATAATCCTGCAGTACTGTCTTGTGATATTGCCCTTTGATATTTCTGTGGTACTGTTGTGTGATATTTTTGCAGTACTGTTGTGTGATAATCCTGTGGTATTCCTGTTTTGCTGTCATTCGGTCATTTGTGTGGCTTTCCTGAGGTCCTGTTCTGTGATATTCCTGCAGTACCGTCCAATGGTATGGTACAATCCTGTGGTATTTGTGTGATATTCCTGCAGTACCGTCCAATGGTAAGGTACAATCCTGTGGTATTTGTGTGGTATTCCTCTGATCCTGTGTCATTATTGCCACTAAGACGCTACTGTCAAGTTGTATTTCTGCAGTACTGTCATCTGGTATCCTGTGGTACTTTCATTATGTTCCAGAGCAAGCGTTGAAATCAAACAACCGTTCTAAGAATCAAGTCAATCAGCACAACGATTTTGACATCTTGTCTGACAAATGAAATGACAAAACAAATTTCAAAGACATTTACATTTCTAAAAGGCATTTTTACAGATCTATATTCTTTGAGTTTGAATGTATAATATACATTAAAAACATTCTATATAGTAAAAAAGAAGAAGAATTTTATAAGTCTATGAATTTCATGTTATAATGGGAGTGGACTTGATTTCATAAAAAGTAGCATTAGACAAGTATGCATAATTAAAAGATTTCTCATGTCCATCTTTTATCTAATTAATGCTAGTCAATGACACATATTATGTATGATGATATATGATGATATTCCATTTTTCCAAGCCATGCATACACATAGTTTTAGTTACTATTATCAGTTACATGTACACGTAAATGGATGATACTTCATTATTGACAGAGGACATTCTTAACATTGTACGTGTTACATAATGTAGTATTCTTTGTCTATTACCAAATCATTAACATCTTTTAAAATGTACATTTCAAAAGTAAATCTACAACTCATGACATGCTTAGACATTAATATTTACTAAAAAGCTTCCTCCCAAAGGCTGTATGCACACGTGTAATGCAGACATTTCATACCTTATTTAACTTATTACACCACGTGCTGTGAACAAATCTTTTAACAAGACCCCATTACTTTTATTTGCTTTACAGCCCACCCCCACTACATTGTATAATGAGCACATTATATACACTTTCACCACTTATAAATGTATTTGAGTACCGTACATGCAGTAACTTTGCCTAAGACAATCTCGCAAATGTTTTTTTCAAGTCTTCTCTTCATATTGAAATGTTTGTTTCTTTTTTACCCTCCCTGAACCATTTGTTGTTAGCTTTTCAAGCTACTTGTATTTCTTCAGGCCCAACAGATTCAACTTGTACCTTACATTTCAAGAATAAAATTAAAAAAAAAAAAAAAATCAATTTTTTATTGTAAAGTAGCCCACAAAAAGTTCTGATTTTATGATGCAACCTTTCAAGTATCATTTAGTGATGATTAAATTAATAGAAGATACGTTCTTTGAAACAATTAGAGACCACCTTTTGATCACTTCATTTCAAAATTAAAATGCTTGTTTTTCATCACCCTCCCCCCGAATAACATATTTTGACAATTCTATATTACAGTCTACTTACGTTATAACAAGTACAAATAGAATATTTGTGTACAACAAGGTAGATTCCTACATCCCAATTAATTGAGAATGTGGAGTTTGCATAGAAGTAAAATGTAAAACAGAATATTCGATAAGAGGAATAAACCCCTAAATGTACAATGTAGGCCATAATCTAAATCTCATGGCTGCAATGTTCCCCTTAATTATTGAGCTATTATGATGCTGTCTTGCACTGTTTGATGCTTATTCTGCTATAGCCCAACATTATGTTGCATTTATTGTTTTCTTTCCCCTAATTTATTGAGGTATTTTGTGCTGCACCTAGCATTTGATATCAGCTTGTATCTGCACACAATTTATTTGGTACAGTAGTGGATACGAGATTTAAATATACGGGGGGGGGGGAGCATTCCAAAAAATTTGAAAAATCGAGGGTACAGCTGAAAAATTTCAAATTTTAACATGTATAGTCAATGGATGGTTTTCAAATTATGGGGTGTGCGGCCCTTGCGCTCCCGCCTGTACATGAATCTGCCACTGTTGGTTTACGCTTGCACCAATGGACAAGTGGCTTACTCTATTCAATTAAAGCCGAAGTCATATTCCTTCCGTGACAAAATATGACATGTAAAACATGGGTTGCGGGACTCCAAAGAAATGATCTGTAAACGATACAGGGATTTCCTGACATAACAGGTCTCATGGTGCACCAAGTATTCTTGAGGTTATGAGTGGTCCTGAAAATCTAATCTCTGAGATTGGTTAGATCCTTCTCCAGTGAAACATTCAAAGAATATCTACCTCTTGTAGGTAAATGTTGTTATGTTGTATGACACCTTTGAAATGTGTACTTGGTATCTTCTGTCAAAACAAAATATCAAGCAGATTTTTTTTTTCTGTCCCAACCAACTCGTTATATCAAGATTTCGCTGTATTGCTTACAGATCATTTCATGAAATGAATATCATCATCATGAATTATTTCCCTCATGAAATATTATCTGGCAATTGAGAAATATCTATTTTTGTTGAACAGATTTGACACCACTAGATCCATGTTCGAGAGTAGAGAGACTTCTCATTCCCTGACAGCTCTTTAAATGACAGCCTGAGATGTGATAAGAAAGAGAAGAAAACAAAAATACAAATTAATTAAATAGTTTTCAATTGAATCTCATCAATATGAATTGATTCAAATCATTTTATTCACTTTCCCACACATCTACCCCTAAAATAAAGATTGTTAATTTCTATCCCCCCAAAAATAGTAATGAATAAAAAAAAAATCACCACTCATCTCCTTTTTTATTAAATCTTGTATGAATCACTATCTTTTCCCCTCTACCTTAAAAGAAAACTAAAGAAGTTATAGTGTCTTGTATTGAGCTAGAAATGTTGTTATAATGCACATAGCACATATACACAGTGCATTGCGATATGATGAGACATTAATTATTACAAGTCTATGTGTTAATCCATACTTAATTTTGTTGTTAATTTTAAGTGTGTGGCACAATTTTCAGTTAATACAATTTCTTATTTAAGAGCACTCTGTCTCAGATAGCCCACACTAAATATGTGCAAGAACGGACTATTGATGTTTTATTACAATTCAATCTTTCCTCAAAATGATAAACTGCTCACATGTAATTACTCAAATTTGGCTTTTAACAGATTAAAGGTTCAGGTAAATTAATCAGTTTTTAAGTTTGTTTACTGTATCGCATGGACTAAAACAGTTGAATTCAATTTAATTACAAACCTGCCTTCTTTGAAGAAATTGACGGTAATTAACCAATATTTCCAGACACTGCTATCGAAACTCCAAATTTTGCCGGGGTGATACCATTCCTACATGGTGGGTAGCCTCCCTCATTTTTCTTTCATCTGAAGAAAACAAAAGAAATTGTTTTGGGATTTAAAAAGTAAGAATACTGAAATCAATGAGTCGAATATCAAGAAAAGGAATATTATTGCAAATGGTCATTAATGAATTAATTGGACTATACAAACTCAAATCTGCAAATGTAGACGTACTTAATAGAGCGAGGAAAAAAATAAATGAGACCAGCTAACCAGCTAAAACTATTCATTAATTGACAAGGACTATTCTGACTGCATTGCTTTCAGAAGATTCTTGTGAATGGAATTAGGGCCTGTCATTTCTTTGTCAGTATCACGACAATTAAAATTTGATGTCAGATTTGTTATATATATGTATGAAAACAAGTGAATTGGACAATTGTCATTTCTGTCTTGTTTTCCGTTTTTGTTATTGTTTATCAAGATTAGCATTGACAAATTACACAGCCTCATTAAGCATATTGCATGTTCAAAACCATGTGACATTGTTAAAGCATCCTGGCTTATAGTCTATTTTTATAGAATCTAAATTAAGGTTAAAACTGCTTTTATACTTTTAAATTTGAATTTGAGTGGCATAAGGAATTCAGGAACCGTCAATTCACAAATTGACAGGTCAACTTCACAATCACATACATTCGCACATCATGTTCAAAATGAATTTTCACGATCATTATTCAAATATTCGCTATGTTTAACATTAGATAGCCAAAATAAACTTCTAGATTATCGAGGGTAACCCGAGTCTCTCAGCCGAGAATCGAGAGTAATTTTGACAAGAATACACAAATACAACACAAATGTAAGCATACGTGGGGCATATAGAATACATAAAGTATCACAATCTTGTGAGTAGGAATACAATTGTCCAAATTTACACTAAAATCATAATAATCATAGAATCAATTTCGCTTAGATTTTGTTTAATATCATATATTTTCTTACCTCACAAGAGATGACATGTTGAGTTTCTGTAATTTCAGAGTATTTTGCAGTAATTGTTGAGGTGTAGAATAAAGGCCTAACAGTGAAACTGCCGTTAAGCTTGCTAAAATGCACAATATTTATAAAATATTGGATGGCCTTGAGGTTGATACAAGGAATATTGGACGAGCTTTGCACAAATATTGGACGAGTCGAAGACTGATGTCAAATATTTTGAAAAGCGAGTTCAATATATCCTTGTATTGACCGAAAACAGGACATCTAATATTTTTATTATTATCTATACAGAGGATTTTACAAATAGGCCCCCCCACATGTTTTTAATCACATTTTTTTTTTATTCATTTATTGATTTCTCAACCCCCACCCCACAATTTTTGTTCTGGAATACAATTTTATTTTGAAAAAAAAGTGGCCCCCCAAAAAAGACCCCCCCCCCTTCCAAAAAAAAAAAAAAATGCCCCACAGAAAAATTAATTGCAACCCCCCCCCCTCAAAAAAAAAAAAAAAATGCTAAAAACGCGTACAAATAAAGTGCGCGCAATTCATTTGACGCGTAGGCCTAGCTCAAATGGGCTGAAGTGATTGTGACGTAACAAAGGAATTAAGATATAATGAATTGAAACGCGTCGCTGCATTTTGGGATTCCCCTCTTGCTGCCCATATTTTCGATATTGGGCAGCGAGGCCACAATATTGGGCCGAGTTCAACGAACTTTGTAAAGTAGGTCCAAGTTTATGAAGAGCATCAACAAAATAACACTTGTATTTGGCCTCTAAAAACCCTCTGTATGGATAATAATCAATAATAGTCTGCACCAGTACCGTACCAGTACACCGTACGTACACATGATCCAGGGGCGTATCCAGGGGGGGGGCGCAACAGGGCGCGCGCCCCCCCTATTGGCCGACTAAAAAAAAAAAAAAAAAAAAAAGGAGGAGAAAAAGGGAGAAAGAAGGAAAAGGGAAAGAAAGAAGAAAAAGAAAGAAAGAGAAGGGAATAAGGGCTCGATGCTTGTACAATTTTCGCCCAACTTTATTCAATAAAAAGCCGAAATAGGCTTTATTTGGTTCTAAACGACCATAACTAAAGGCCTTTAATGTGGGGAGGGCCACGAGGCCGACTTTTCTCATATTGTATTTTGCAATAATTGCTCAAACGCCCTTTTTTTAAGAAAAAGAAATACATTAGTGACGAAAAGTAAAAATATTTAAAACTAAAGTTTCAAAATTTCACAAAGAAAAGAGGCCTCTTGGACCCTCTGCCTCCTGGGCCCTCGGCCTCCTGGGAAACATAGTTGGCCTCATCGGGTTTATTAGAAATTACTCCTTTATTAATTCAAAATACTTTTTGAAACCCCAAATTTTTGGCTAGCGCTTCGCGCTCGCTGATGCCAAATCAAATGCACAATAATAACTCTAAATTTTACCTTAAAAAAATTCTAAACCCCAAAATTTTCGGCTCGCGCTTCGCGCTCGCTGACACCAAATCAAATGCACAATAATAGTTCTAAATTTTACCTTAAAAATTTTAAACCCCGCAAATTTTCGGCTCGCGCTTCGCGCTCGCTGATACCAAATCATAATGCACAAAATAATAACTCCAATTTTTACCTTTAAAATTTTCAGCTCGCGCTTCGCGCTCGCGGATACTAAATTGGGTCTATTATACACAATAATCTACCATTTTCTAGTACTAGAAAATGCCCCTTTATTTATTTCATATAACTTTAAAAACCTCAACATTTTCGACTCTCGTTTCGCGCTCGCAGATTCCAATTCAGAAAGGGTATATAATGCACACATAAATAGGTTTCTTACGCAACATAGGGGAAGGTGGGCATAACGGACCCTAGGGGCAAAACGGAACTTTCTCATAGCTTGACTCAAAAAAGTATTTCTTTCTATAAAATGTATTGCAGTAAATGAGGCATTGCTGCACCAATTTACACTGAAGTTTCATCGAAAAAAATCAATACCTACAGAGGGGGGTGCCATTCAAAAATTTGTACCCCTCTGATGTAGGGTATTTCTGCTTGGGGCAAAATGGAACCCAATGGTTTGGGCAAAAAGGACCATAATTTGGCTGACCGCTGGGAGAATTTGGTGTGCTCGCATCCCTTCTGGAGACTTCCAAAAGTACATTTATTTTGCCAACTTGAACAAATTTTGACAAATAGTCCCCAGGGGTTGATTATTTCTTACGGGCAAACGGTACCCATAATAGGTACCACTTTGCCCCAACAAAATATGCACGGAGTCAATTTTGCCCCACTAGTGGGGCAAAACGGACCTTTTACGATATTTTTTCAGCTTCATTTTGCCGGAAGTATGAAAGAGATGAGAATTATTGATCGATTGTTTATCAAACTTCAATAAGAACTCGTCAAGGAAATATCATTTTATAGTCTTGCTCCTATCTGTGACGTCACAGAAGCCACTTGAAGTTACGTGGTCCGTTATGCCCACCTTCCCCTACATTGTCTTAGGGTATAGAAACTATGTAACTTTTGTGATAATTGAAAAAAATGTGGAATTTCATGTACAATATGAATTAGAAGAACCCCTCCCCTTCCCCTGACGGCGATAAAAATTTCCTTGCCGCCCCCCCCTATTGGGAAATCCTGGAATACGCCCCTGCATGATCTATCTATCTGCACACATGCGCAGTTGCAGTATAGACACGTACACACACACACACAACCGGTCATGCACATTATACAATCGCATACTAGTATAAGACTGCACACCCAAAACACACCAACACACACATACCGGTAGTCTGCCATTCAGACAAAATATTGTGAGTTATTTCGCAGCAACTGGTAAGTTTACCCCCCCCCCCACAAAAATAAAAAATAAAAACCTACGACTCGGGTACCACAGGACGTGGTGTCATACTTTGTCATTCTGTGGGTAATTTCTGTGATACTATAAATATGTACGACATGACATGACTCAAAAGTATGACAGGAGTACTACATAGTAATTGCCATCGGGTACCACAGGACGTGTGTCATACTTTAATTGTCAATTCTTGTGGTTATTATATGTGGTACTTAATATGTACGACAGGGCTCAAATGTATGACAGGAGTACTACACATTAATTGACTCGGGTACCAACAGGACGTGTGTCATACTTTGGTCAATCCTGTACAACAGCAGGGCTCAAAAGTATGACAGGAGTACTACACATAATTGACTCGGGTACCACAGGACTTGTGTCATACTTTGTCAATCCTGTGGTAATTTCTGTGGTACTAAATATGTACGACAGGGCTGAAAAGTATGACAGGAGTACTACACAGTAATTGACTCGGGTACCACAGGATGTGTGTCATACTTTGTCAATCATGTGGTAATTTCTGTGGTACTAAATATGTACGACAGGGCTCGAAAGTATTACAGGAGTACTACACAGTAATTGACTCGGGTACCACAGGACGTGTGTCATACTTTGTCAATCCTGTGGTAATTTCTGTGGTACTAAATATGTACGACAGGGCTGAAAAGTATGACAGGAGTATACTACACAGTAATCGACTCGGGTACCACAGGACGTGTGTCATACTTTGTCAATCCTGTGGTCATTTCTGTGGTACTATTATATGTACGACAGGATTCAAAAGTATGACAGGAGTACTACACAGGATTGACTCGGGTACCACAGGGCGTGTGTGTCATTCCTGTGGTAATTTCTGTGGTACATCATGTACCACAAGGGTACCACACGGGTACCACACAAGTACCACACAAGTACTACAGGACTACAGGACCTTTTTGTAACGAGTGGAATATTTCTGATATCCCATTCTGAGCCTTCCAATGAAATATAAATATCTTGTTTTGGTCCAGTTGGAAGCAATTGCAATAATGAGCTGATGAGAGGGACCTATTCCATCACAAAGACTTTTTTCAGTTGTAGCTACATTGCTACATTCTAAATAGTAATCACATTACTAGAATATTGAAGAATTGCTAGTTTCTTTGAGAATGATAATTATAGGCCCTACAAATTGCTTTTTAATATTTGAAGGAAAAAAAAATATCAGTAGAATTGAATGAATAGAGTTACAGCAGTAATTTTTTGTTTTTACCTTTATAGATCAGACATAAAAAAGATACTATAAGATAAACGTATATACACATAGTACAATGAATGAGATAAAAGAAGAGGCTAATATGAGGAATTCAATTTGCAGCACCTCTTTTACTGATCAGACCTAACAAATATTTGAAGACAAATTTGTCCACAGGCAAGAACTGCAAGAAAACATATCGAATCACTTTAAACGAAATAACAGAAGGGCCACAGAGAGAAAATATAAGAACAAGCTAATTAAGGGAAATTAATCTTACAGCATCTCCCGTTGCATTCATATAGGTATGCCCCAATTTGGATGGTTCGCTTCATAACAATGTCATGTGTCCAGTTTCTGTTGATGATATGCCAGAAGAAACGCTCCCGGATATCCAGTCCGAAGCTCATGCAGCAACCATCCTCAAGAACTTGTCCTTGCATGGAGCAGCCGGGTATGGCCAAAGTGGAAGGAAAGCGGTTGAAACCGGTCACACATCCCGCGATATGCAACCGCCTTTCTTCTTGGCGGTCGGGTTTCACAAACCACACATTCCATGGAAGTATCCGGAAGAGTTCAAATCGTTGTATCCGATTGAGGAGGTTGCTATAGCAACCAACCCACACCGGTCTCCGACCCAACCAGATGTTGCCTACGAGGATTATTCAACATTGAGGCTGAGAGAGGATGTTGCCGCTATGAATATGAGCTTCCCTTATGGAACTATTCCTCTTGATTTCCATGTAAGTTACTGCTTTTTTTGTTTTCAATTAAAGGGAAATTTTATAAAAGTCAATAGAAGAAAACTTTCAATATGTAGACTAATAAGTCGTCATAAAAAAAAAGACAGGATACATGTTGAACGTCAAAGGAACTACGCTGTTGCATCTCACACTTACTACCTTGTTGATGTCTGAAACTAGAGAGATATTTGGTCAATATTTTCCCGTTATCGATTGTTTTCTATATCCTGCAGGCTGGAATAATGTATAAGTTCTACGATTCATAATCTTACAGTGACTACCTTAAAGATATCTGAAATTTGAGACAATATATAGTTTTTGTCATTATTTTCTATTCAATTTTATCAACTGTTCTATCTATTCATTTATCAACTGGTGTATCTATTCATTTAGAAACTGTTTTCCAATATTCTAACTGGCTCCAAAGAGGCAAAGCTACTACGGTGCTGCATCTTACACGGATTACCTTTAAAGATTTCTGAAATTTGAGACAATTTATTGCTTGGTCATTAGGTTTTATTTATTTATAAATTTGTTCTCCTACATTCTAACAGGCTCCAATGAGGCAAAGCTACTACTCTGCAGCATCTTACACTGATTACCTGGTTGGGAACCTACTCCAAACCCTGGACGAGACTGGCTTCTCAAATAACACCATCGTTGTTCTTTTTGGAGATCATGGTTTGTCAACTCCATTTGCTATATTGCAATCTTTATTCAATGTATTGGCCTGTATGATCCTTTGGCCTGTGACCTATACTCTTTATACTCTTTGAAAAAAAAACCAACATTTGGTAATCTTGATATATATGTACATGTATATCATGAAGTTAAAATTTGATTTTGTGATAATTGAATAATTTATGGAAAAGTAACACCCTGGCATCTACATACTAATATACGATGTATATCAAATGATAAAACCGACCGATGTGTTTGCTCAATGGATAGAGCGTCCGCCTCATAATCGGGAGGTGTGGGTTCGATCCCCGGCCGCGTCATACCAAAAGACGTTAAAAAATGGTAGTTGCTGCTTCCCTGTTTGGCGTTTCAACAAGAAGGTGATGACCGCCTCCATTTGGCGCTGCTCAGCGGCTGCCGGACCCACGAGAAAAGGCAAAACAATATTCCGTTCGGACCAATAAAAATGGAGCATTTTTGGAGCATAGATTATATCGATTATTGTTATCCTTCATTAACTTTGATAACGTTCTTTATGCTCTCTTATGAGGAGGCAAACTAGGTGAGCAACGCTGAATGGTGCACAATACTGCCAACTAATGAATAGCTAAACGAGTTACACTGATCGTCCACATCCCTGGAATTACACCGATAAATCGAGGTCATCAACATCCCGGGAAACAAGTCCCTTTCAAAATCCTCTTAACAAGACAATGTCTGGAAAGGATGAAGCCATCAGCTGTGAATGGAAATGCTTGTACCGAATTTGTAGAGTTCGGTGGACTGTTCCCTACACTCTCTGACCTCGCCAGCGCATTCAAGTTCCACGGTATGCCTCCAGAGCCTTCAACGTCACCTTCTTCAAAGGGATACTAGTTTACTCCTCTCCTCAAAACCCGTCCAGGAGTCCAACGGCCATTTCTGCAGAGAGATGCACGGCCAAGTTGGTGTCCAACCGAGTACAGCCGTTGGAATAGAACGGCCACATTCAGTCAGTATCCTCGCCAGGGTTACCCAAACAAGACATGATCTCCCTAGTCTATGGTAAAATCACTGTCACTGGGGTATTCAATGAGACAAGGACACCACTACACAGAATGATTGCAATTCGATCGCAAAGAACCTTCCAAGGAACTGGACAGCTACGTCAAGGCTGCGGTAGCTCTACATCACACGGCTGACTACGACCAGAATAAAATGGCTTGGGGATGCCCGGAGATAAGCAACTTGTCAGCAACTAAGCTATCAGCCGCAAAAGGGTTGGCGGAGAGCGTTACCGTTCCTGCATAATCTGATAGAACTTATGTACAAGAAATTAGTAAATAAATAAGCTGGAGGCAAGTGTATTCTGGAATGAAAAATCCAAACACACTTGCTTGTGTACATTTATAGATTACTATACATGTATAGTTGGAAGAAGGCACTCATTCAGCCACTTATAAAATCAAGCATGGATACAAGGTTTTGTAATGTTATCACTGTCCATTCAAAATTAAACATCATTTAGATGCGACATCATGGCAAGTTAGCATACATGTGAGCTTGTCGCCTGAGCACCTTGTATACTGGGGGTGGACTGTATATATATTTTTAAATATAATGGTTTATAATTGGTGTGTGCCTACCGGACTTCTTGTGAAGATAAAAATTGAGGATTAAATACTCAGTCATTTACATAGAGATGTCTTTATGATTTTTTTACATCATCTAAACCATGGAACTGTTGAATAGAATTCTAGTTAAAAGCAATGTAAATTTCCATACAAAATGGAGCAAAATATATTTGAACAATGAGAAGGCGAATATTAACATGTAAACGCTTGTTTTGAGCTATTACATTATTTTTAGTAATTCCTGCAAGATGTCCAGCTTTTTTATGGTCCTGCATATAACAATTAAATGTTATTTACACTTTTTTGTACATTTTTGCCTTTTTATTCTATGTACAGTGTAACATTTGCGGTTTATTCATAAGCAAATTAAAAATACTTTTGTGTGCAATGGAAACATTTCCAATTAAAATAAAATGAACCAAAGAATATGGAATTTCTAGCATTATGAGGCTGTGTTTTGATTGTTAGCTCGTTCTTATAAAGAGTGAGTTTAAAAAATATTATAACAACCTTTTGAAGTTGTCTTGCGTGCGAAGCTGAACATTTAATTTCATGGGTTTCATGAATATGTCTTGGTAGAGTCATTTCCAAGCATTAATTTTGTGATACTCATTTTCATTTGAATCTTGCACGCAGGACTGAGCAATCTTCAGAATGTAAAATCTCACCTGCGCAAATAGATAGATGAAAATGAAAGACAATGTTGACAGAATATGTGTAACACACAAAACAACACACACCCTCTCACCACAGCCCACTCCACACACATGCCCTCCTCGCACACACGCAACATCATTACACGCCACACCACACACGGACTAAGTGAATCATTCATAATAACATTCCGCCTTGATGTTTTTTTTAACAAGACCATATTGAAGTTTGGGGCGTTGTAATTCTAACAACGTGTTTGTGGGTGTGAGTGAGGGTTGTGTGTTGTATGTTATGTGTGTGACTGGAGTGAATGGAGATAGGTTATGTGAGTGGTGTCTGTGTTTGGACGTGTACTGTTCGGTTTGTAGTGAGGTTGTGAGTGTGTAATGTGGTTTGTGTATGAGTAAAGTGAGGGTAAGGTCTGGGTGTGTGTTTTCGTGCATGCCAGGAGTAATAAATTCTCAATTTGTTTATTTCTTCAACCAGCCCCTCTGCGTAATGTAAGACTTTTACCGTCTTCTGAAGATGAATCTCATAACAAACCAAAAATTAGGCCATTATAAAATTTTGATTGAGGTATTGCAGTATCTTCTGCTCTAAAATCATCTATATATATATATATATATGTTTATGAACCTTTGTAAAATGTGTCAATGATTCCGCATGGCATTATTAAAAATTCATGCTTCATGAGCACGTGAGACTGAAAAGCCTCTTTTTACATGTATGGACTATACATTTTATTTTTATTTGGATAAACTTACTATTCTTTTGGAGCACATCTGATTAATTTCACAAAACCAGATGTTTTACGGCTGAAATTAGAAATATAAGGTAACAGTTATTATCCGAGATATCATCAGACTAAAAAGTTCATATTTGCGATTAAATCGCTAAGGGATTCATTTGTCTAGCAGATCTACTATGGCAACAAGGAAATTCGTGAATCACTCTCATAAAAAGTGTTCACTAGCTTCTTTTCGAAGTGAGATACCACCCTAAAGAAAACTGAAAGGTACGCAGAAACTATTATTTGTTTGGACTTTTCACCTGACTTTCAAGGTCATAGGTCAATGACAACGCAAGTCCTGGTTTAATGGATATTAGAACAACACGTAACAGTGTTCAAGTACAATATTTGAAGTATGGCGGCCAATTAGAGACTAAGGTCAAGACCAAAAAACTTTGGCCAAAACGCCTTGTCTTGAACTTGACCTTTGACCTATTTGCGATAAGATGTAATTATGTTGGCCAACTTAACATGTAATATGTTTACCTGATTCCATAAACGAAAAATGGACCGTCATATTTTAGTGCTCATTGAACTAGAAATTAGGTAAACAGTTCCACAGAAAGTAGGTTTTTGCAAATTATGCCATTCTCCAGGTGTTAATTGATAGACCTATTTCAACCATAAAGGGTAACCGGATGTGGCTAAACAAGGCTAGTATGACTCATTTATCTCTTCTTTTTTTTCTATTTATTATTTATTAATTAATCAAGCACAAATTACAATTTACACATAATCGAAAGATTGAAACAATAACAAGTAAAAACAAACAACCCAAACAAAAACAAAAAACAAAAGTTACAATCAAAAAGGCAGGGGGGGGGAATCGATCACCTACCACAAAGAACTTGTCCGGAGTTTCAAAACAAGATTCAGATTTAAAAATAGGCTACAGAAAAAGCAAACTAAGATAGATTCCAGGGCGTATCAGGGGGGCGCAACAGGCGCGCGCCCCCCTGATGGCGACTGAAAAAAAAGAAAAAGGAGGGAGAAAAAGGGAGAAAGAAGGAAAAAGGAAAAGAAAGACAGAAAAGAAAGACAAGAGAAGGAATAAGGCTCGATCTTAGTACAATTGCCGAAATCAGGGCTTTTATTTGGTTCTAAACGACATAACTAAGGCCTTAATGTGGGAAGGGCCCACGAGCCGACTTTTCTCATATTGTATTTGCAATAATTGCTCAAAACCCTTTTTAAGGAAAAGAAATACATTAGTGACGAAAAAGTAATATTAAACCTAAAGTTTCAAAATTCCAAAGAAAGAGGCCCTTGACCCTCTGCCTCCTGGGCCCTCGCCTCTGGAAAACATAGTGGCCTCATGGTTTATCAGAAAGTACCCCTTTATAAGTCAAAATACTTTTGAAACCTAAATTTTTGGATCGCGCCTGGCGCTCGCTGAAGCCATATAATAATGCACAATAATAACTACTGTAAATTTTACCTTAAAAAATTCCTAAACCCAATTTTCGGCTCGGCGCTTTCGCGCTCGCCTGACACCAAATCAATGCCCAATAATGAGTTCTAAATTTTACCTTAAAAAAAATTTAAACCCCCAATTTTCGGCTCGCGCTTCGCGCTCGCTTGATACAAATCATAATGCCAAATATAACTCCAATTTTACCCTTTAAAAATTTTCACTTCGCGTTCGCGCTCGCGATACTAAATTGGTCTATTAACCAATAATCTGACAATTTCTAGACTAGAAAATGCCCTTTATTATTCATATATACTTTCAAAAACCTGCAACATTTTCGACTCCGTTGCGCGCTCGCAGATTCCAATCTCAGAAGGTATATAATGCAAACCATAAATAGGTAGGTTTCCTACGCACATACCTGTCTTAGGGGATCAGACTATTATTTTGTGATAATTGAAAAATGTGAATTTTCTAATCTCTCAACAACGAGTTAGTCAAACTGGGGGGGGATCAGACAACAACGGGAGGGAGAAAAGAGAGACTACAATGAAATTCCACATTTTTTTCAAATTATGCACAATTACAGTAGTTTCTATACCTAATACAATGTATGTTGCGTATGAAGCCTATTTATGTGTGCATATATAACCCTTCTGAATTGAATCTGCGCAGCGCGGACAACGAGAGTCGAAAAAGTTGAGGTTTTAAAGTTACTATGAAATAGAATAAAGGGGTCATTTTCTGAGTACTGAGAAATTTGTAGATAGTGATAATAGAACCAATTAGTACCGGAGCGCGAAGCGCGAGCTGAAAATTTTAAGTAAAAATTGGAGTTAGTTAATTTGTGCATTATGATTTGTATCACGAGCGCGAAGACGCGAGCCAAAATTGGGGGTTTAAAAATTTTAAGTAAAATTTAGAACTATTATTGGGCATTATATTTGTGTCAGCGAGCCGCGAAGGCGAGCCGAAAATTTGGGGTTTAGAAGTTTTTTAAGGTAAAATTAGAGTTATTATTGGTGCATTTGATTTTGGCACAGCGAGCGCCAAGCCGCGAGCCAAAAAATTTGGGGTTTCAAAAAGTATTTGAATTAATAAAGGGTACTTTCTAATGAAACCATTGAGGCCAACTTAGTTTCCCAGGAGGCGGGGCCCAGGAGGCAAGGTCTCAAGAGGCCTCGTTTTTCTTTGTGAAATTTTGAAACTTTGTTTTAAATATTTTTTACTTTTCCGTCCACCAATGTATTTCTTTTCCTTCAAAAACGGCGTTTGAGCAATTATTGCAAAATACAATATGAGAAAGGTCGCCTCGTGGGCCTCCACATTAAAGCCTTAGTTAGGTCGTTTAGAACCAAATAAGGCCATTTCGGCGAATTGTACAAGATCGAGCCTTATTCCCTTCTCTTTCTCTTTTCTTCTTTCTTTGCCCTTTTCCTTCTTTCTCCTTCTCCTCCTTTTTTTTTTTAAGAGTCGGCCATAGGGGGGGAGCGCGCGACTGTTTGCGCCCCCCGGATACGCCCCTGTGATCTATCTTAGTTTGCTTTTCTGGTTACCATTAAATCTGAATTGTTTTGAACTTCCGACAAGCTTCTTGTGTGTAGGTGAATCGATTCCCCCCCCCCTGCCTTTTGTTAACTGT
Organism: Paracentrotus lividus; assembly: GCA_940671915.1. NCBI lineage: Eukaryota > Metazoa > Echinodermata > Echinoidea > Camarodonta > Echinidae > Paracentrotus > Paracentrotus lividus. The sequence goes on from CALNVZ010003428.1 coordinate 31,531,802, forward strand.
TTGTTTTTGTTTTGTTTGTTTGTTGTTTGTTTTTTACTGTGTTTTGATTTCAATCTTCGATTATGTGTAAAGTTTTGTAATTGTGCTTGATTATATAATAAAATCATAAATAAAAAAAAGATAAAGGAAGATACATGGAATCATCATCTAGCCCTAATTAGCCACGATCCGGTTAACCTTTATGAGCTGAAATAAGGTCTCCATTAACTAACCTGAAATGCTATCATTGTTAGCAAAAACCTACTTCTGTGAAGCTTTTTACCTAATTTCTAGTTCAATTGAGTCACTAAAAATATGACGAGCGTCCATTTTTCGGTTGATGTGAATTAAAGGTAACACTACATGTAGTTGCCAACAAATTAATCTTATATCGAACCAATAAGGTCAAAGGTCAAAGTCAAGAAAGGCCTTTGGCCAAAGTTTTGTCTTGACTTGAGGTCTTAATTGCGGCCGCATATCTTCAAATATTGTACTGACACTGGGGGTTAGTGTGTTCTAAATTACCATAACCAGAAACATTCGCTTTTCGATTGACTCTAATGCCTTTGAATCAGGTGAACAATTCCAAACCATACAATAGTTTCTGCTACTTCAGTTTTCTTTTAGGTGTGGTATCTCACTCCGAAGAGAAAGCTAGGAACACTTTTTATGAAGTGTCACGAATTCCTTTGACCCATATAGATTGCTAACAATGAAATCCCTCTAGCGATTAATCCCAATTAATGACTTATTTAGTCTGTGATGAAATTCTCGATAATATGTTAACCTTAATATTGTACTAATATTCAGCGTAAAGCATCTGGATTTGTGAAATAAAATAATGTGCTCCCCCAAAAGAACTAGTAATGTTTAATCCAAAATAAACTAAAATGTTAGTTCCATACATGTAAAAGAGCTTTTCCAGTTCAACGTTGCTCAACTGAAGCACTAGAATTTTTAATAAATGCACATGGGAATCATGACACAGTTAACAAAGGTTATAAACATAACCAAAAAAATGTATTCGAGATGATTTTCTAGAGCATAAGATTACTGCAATACTCATCAAATTTATAATGGCTAATTTTTGGTTGTGTATGAGTCACTTCAGAAGAGCGGTAAAGCTCCTTACATACCCAAGAGCCGGTTGAAGAATAAATCAAATTGAGAATTTATTACTCTTTGCATGCCAAACCAAAAACACACACCTCCAACTTCCATTACTCATACACAAACAAACCAATACCAACTCAAAACAACCCTCACACGACAACACCCACATCAGCACCGTCCAAAAACACAGACACAACGCCATACCTATTCATCCACCTCCAGTAACACACATCATACACAGCACACCCTCACATCACACCACAACCTCATACCAAGTTTGTAGGGAATTACAACGCCCACCAATTGCTATGGTCTGTGTTAAAAAAAACATCAAAGGGGAATGTTATATGAACTGTCACTTAGTCGTATGTTGGGTGGTGTTGTGTAAGATGAGTGCGTGTGCAGGAGGGCATTGTGGTGGATGGTGTGAGAGGGTGTGTGTTTTGGTGCTACACTAATCTCTGTCAAGCATTTGTCTTCATTTCATCTATTATTTGGCGCGGTGAGATTTAAACATCTTCTGAAGATACTTACGCAGTCTGCGTGCAAAGTCAAATGAAATGTATCAAAAATTAATGCTTGAAATGACTCTCCAAACATTATCATGAAACCCATGAAATGTCATGCTTCAGCACATCGACACACTTCAAAAGTTCGTATATAATGTTTACCAATCTGTATATGGAACGACTAACAATCAAGAAACACAGCATATAATGCAGGAATTCCAATCTGCTCATTTTCTTTAATTGAAATGTTTACCATTGCACCAAAAAACTTTTAATTTGTTATGTCAAAACGCAAATGTACACTTAACATATAAAAAGGCAAAAATTGTACAAAAAGTTAAATAACATTAATGTTATATCAGACATAAAAAGCTGACATTGCAAGGGAATACTAAAAAATAATGTAATAGGCTCAAAACAAAGCATACATGATTAATATATCCCTTCTCAATTTTCAAATATATTATTCCTCGATTTGATACTGAAATTACATTGCTTTTAACTAGATTCTTATTTCAACATCTTCCATTTTAGTGATGTTAACACAAATCAGTAAAGACATCTTAATGTAATGAACTGATATTTAAACTCAATAATTTATCTCACAAAGTCGGGGCAAAACCAATTATAAACCATCATCATTAAAAAATATATATACCGTCCACCCAGTAACAAGGGTGCTTCGGCGACCAGCTCATGATATGCTAAACTGCCATATGTCGCTATACAAATGAATGCTTACACTTTGAAAATTGGCAGTATAACATTACAAACACTTGCATCTATGCTGATTTTAATGGCTATGATATGCTTCCCAATCGATACATGTATTATAACTAATAACAACAGAGTGTGTTGTTATTCTCCATCAATCACTTGCCCAGCTTATTTATTGTATCTTAATTTGTAGTACATAATGTTCATCAGATTTGCAGAACTGGTAAGCTCCCGCAACCCTTTTGCAGTGAAGCTTAAGTTGCTGAACGGTGCTTATACTCCGGGGCACTCGGCACATTTTATTCTGTCGTAAGCCAACTGTTGAGTAGAGCTCCGCAGCCTTACGTTCAGTTCCCTTGGAGTCTTTGATCGAATGCAGATCCATTCTGTGTATGTGTCTTCCTTGGTTCATTGAATACCCATGCAACAGTGATGTTACCTAGACTAGGGAGGATCTTCTTTGTTTGGGACCCTGGGCGAGATCTGACCTGAACTTGTGTTTCTTGCCACGATGTTACTGTTGGCACCAACTTGGCCGTGCCATCTCTGAGAAGGTTGGACTCCGGACGGGGTTGAGGAGACGGAGTAAAACTGTATCCTCAAGAAGGTACGTTTGAAAGGTCTGGAGGCATACGTGGAACGTTATCCTGCGAGGTCTAGAGAGTGTAGGGGAACGATCCCAACTCTACAAATTCGGTCATACAACATTTCATTACCAGCTGAATGGCTCATCCTTTTCCAGACCATGTTGCTTGTTAAGAGATTTTGAGAGAGGACTTGTTTCCGAGATGTTGATGACCCGATTTTCGGTAATTCCAGGGATGTGGACGATCATGGACTCGGTCGGTAGTATCATAGTTGAGTATTGCACCATTCAGCGTGCCACCAATTGCCCATCCTAATAAGATCATATAAGAACGTTACAAAAGTTATGAAGAAATATCGAATATATCTATGCTCAAAATCTCCATTTTTGTCCGAACGGATCATTAGTTTGCCCCTTTTCGGGTCCGGCAGCCGGAGCACGCCAAAATGAGGCTAGTCCTAATCACGTTCTGTATAAACCCAAAACAGTGGAAGCAGCAACTACCAATTTTCTACGTCTTTTGAGTAATGACGGCGGCCGGATCGAACCCACACCTCCCGATTATGAGACGGGACTCTATCCAGTTGAGCAAACACAGTCGGTCTGGTTTTCATGTGATATACATCGTATATTAGTAAGTAAGTGCCAGGGTGACTCTTTTTCCATAATTATTCACACTTATCACAATAAATATTAACTTTCATGTAACATACATATACAATGATTACCAAATGTTGTTTTTTTTTTCAAGGTATAAAAGAGTATAGCGTCACAGGCCCAAAGGAATACAGGCCATACATTGAATAAAATTGCAATATAGCAATGGAGTGTGAACGAAACCATGAATCCCAAAAGAACGAGGGTTATTGAGAAGCCAGTCTCGTCCAGGTTTGGAGTAGGTTGCCCAACAGGTATAGTGTAGAGCGAGGTAGTGACTGTTGGCCTCATTGGGCTTTTAGAATGTAGAGAACAATTTATACATAAATAAACCTAAGTGACAATGCAATAATTGTCTCAAAGTTTCAGAACATCTTTAAAGGTAATCCGTAAATGCAGCACCCGTGTACTTTGCCTCTGGGAGCCAGTTAGAATACTGAAAACAGTTTTCTAAAGAATAGTACAGCCAGTGATAAATGAATAGATAGAACAGTTGGATAAAATTAGATAGAAAAATAATGATCAAAACTATTAATAGTCTCAATTTCAGACTATCTTAAGGTAGTCACTGTAATTATATCGTAGAACTTATAATTATTCCAGCCTGCAGGATATAGAAAACACGATAACGGGAAACAATTGACCAAATCTCTCTCTAGTGTTGCAGACATCAACAAGAGTAAGTTTGAGATGCAACAGCGTTATCCTCTTGACGTTCAACATCGTATACCTGTTTGTTTTCTGCACTATTATCTACATTTGAATGTTTTCTCATTGACTTAATAAAATTCCCTTAATTGAAAACCAAAAAAAGCAGAACTTACACATGGAAATCAAGAGAATAGTTCCATAAGGGCAACTCATATTCATTAGCGCAACATCCTCTCCAGCCTCAATGATTGGGGGATAATAATCCTTCGTACGGCAACATCTGGTTGGGTCGAACCGTGTTGGTTGTGTTGCTAATAGCAACCTCCTACATCGGAACACGACGTTGACATCTTACCGGATACTTCCATGGAATGTGTGTTTGTGAAACCCGACCGCCAAGAAGAAAGGCGGTTGCAGTATCCGCGGATGGTGACGGTTTCAACCGCTTTCTTCCAACTTTGCATACCCGGTGTCGTGCAGGACAATTCTTGGGATGGTCTGCCTGCATGTAGCTTCGCGGACTGAATTCCGGGGCGCTTTCTTCGGATTCATCAACGAAACTGGACACATGACATTTTATGAAGCCGAACCATCCAAATTGGGCATACCTATTATGAAGCACGGGAATGATGTAAAGATTAACTTCCCTTCATTAGCTTGTTTATATTCCTCTTCTGTGCCTTCTTTTATTTCGTTAAAGTGATCGGATTATGTTTCTTGCAGTTCTGCCTAGGACAATTTGTCTTCAATTCATTTGTATAGGTCTGATTCACGTAAAAGAGTACGTGCTGCAAGTGAATTCCTCAATATAGCTCCTCCGATTTGAATCTCATTAAAGTGACATGTGTATATCTCGTTATCTTCGATATTTTTATGTACTGATCTATAAAGTAAAAAATACTTGCTGTAATCTATTCATCTTCTACTGAATAGAAGAATTTCAATATTAAAAAGCAATCATGTTAGGCCTAATATATCAGATCTCTCATAAGAAACTAAGACAATTCTCAATCATTTCTAGTAATCGATGATACATATTTAGAAGGTTCAATTAGCTTTACAACGGAAAAAGTCTTATGTGATGGCCATTCATTCCTTTCATACACTCATTATTGCGTAATTGCTTCATACTGCAAAACAGATATTTTTATTCTGGAATGGCTCAGAATGATACCAGAAAATTCCACTACTTTAGGGCCTATTAACTCATCTTCGATTCGTGCAATACTTGCCCTAACGAGATGGATATTTGGTACCCTGAAGAAAGCCATCCTCTAAATTTTATTACTAATAGCATTGATTTAAAAAGCATAAGCTTGAAAAGCAAAGACTAACATTAGACCGTTTATGGTACTATTGCAATAGCTGGAAACCGCCTATATAGCATAATCTATCACGATTAATATTAACTTCATCGACGAACTAACTCTTTCATGATGTATTTTCTGTGGATGGATGGAATGGTGGGACAGACCAGCGTCAGAGGTAATCATCACGCCTCCACTCGTTTTATACCTGAATAATGTCGAGAGAATATACTCGTGAATATTGATATAAGAGTATCAATTAGATAAATAACAATATTGTTCAAAAGACTTAATGAGTCAGTCTTAGAAATTTATGGATTATCAATCGATACAAAAAACATTGAACCATTAAAATAATTCTTGGCCGATATAGGCTTATGCTTCGTCATAAAAAATTAGGACGTGCGCTAGATCTAAAACAACTGCAGCTACATTTAAAGAAACCAAAATTGTAAACATTTTCAGCAAAATATACTGTTTGAGTTTAAAATGCAGAATATAAAAATATTAAACTATCTGTATTATCTATCACAAAAGAGTCGGAACTTTTTACTCTCAACAGTGATTAAGAAAATATTCTAGAACTGTTGCTTTTGTGTATACAGGGCAAATAAGAGTCAATTAGCACCGGGGTGGAACACTTTTCCAACGGAATGCTTGAAGCGTATCGTTGATATGCTGTGGAATGAGTTAGTCCGCAGTGTGTCCTCCAGTAAGACCAAGGTCACATAGAGTCGAGTGGTATCGGTCGACTACCGTCAGAATCAAGTATCGCTAGGGAGCACAGCACCGATTGCTACAATATTTAAATAGCAAACAAAAAAAAAAATGATAATCAAATAATGATAGGCAAACATAATGAAAGACGCACATGAAATTCTAACTTGGAATCCAATTTTTTTTTTTTTTTTTGTTTTTTTTTTTTTAAAGAATCATATCAAATAGGTATCCTAACTGCATTAGGCAGCGATGTTTGCAAACTTTCTTTCTCGGAAACCAATTCCGTTCCCAACAGAAATCTCTAAACTTGTTTGCGAACCGTTTGCCACTTCTACGAATCTGATAACACTGACTTGCCACCCAAATTTGCTAAGATCGCAACATTAACGTTTGCAGAGTATAACAAAGGACAACGTTCGGAAACATATCGCACAACGTTCGACTGCTCAGTGAAATGCCCTCTTATACAGACGCCTATATTGCATGAATCCATGCATCTTACATTCTACTCGTACGTCAGGTTATGAATAGAAATTGTTAATTTTTAAATGCACTCGAGAAAGAGCACAGTGCTGCAATCCGATTGTTTTTTGTATCCAGTATAAACTGTGAGATAAAGATAAATGAATACAATAATAAACTAAGATAAATTAGCAAAAGAGCCGAAGAAAATTCCGCTCTCATCGCCAAAGAGCTGAAAAATTCTCAGCCTCTCATCAGGCGCCAGGTCTTCCCGCCTAGAAAAAACCTCGAAACGGCCAAAACCAATGAGAAGAATGCAATACTTCCAACAATAGCCTGCAGTACGGTACCGCTGAATCAAATGAAAACTTTAACTGAACAATGTTACATCTAATTATATATTACATACATTATTGGTAAATTAAACATTTTATCATAAGTATATTATATTGACCCGGAATCCGAACTTACCCAATGAGCTAACAAATAGGTCAAGTATTACATTTCAATCATATATCAGTGGCGATCCGGATTTCATACAGGAGGGGCCTCAATTGGGAGTTTCAGATTTGGTACATCCAATTTTTTTTTCATCACACAGGCGAGCAAAAACATACATCATTTTTTTCCGGCTTACGCTGGCCTCGCATAACGGGATGGGGGGGGGGGGGCACCGGTGCACCATATACTCGTCCTGAGATTGCGCATCAATATTCCCTGATCTTAGCGTCTGTTACATAGCGTTCGGGCGATTGAAGCGAGCAAGTGGTGGTAACGCAAGTTTGGTTCGACGATGTTGTAGATGATAACCGATGGGACCCAGCAACCAGATAACAACATAGAGAGTGCTCGCAGAGTCTATCTATAATACTATTTAACGATTAAGTAAAACGTTCGGCTTCTCCGAAGAGAAGCTGTACATACAATCATAACGAAATTCTTTTCTGAAAAAAAAAAAAGTATTTCTACCATTCTTCATAAAAATCGTTCCATTTTACACACTTTCACATCCAGCCCACGCTAATAGATAATTTATATATTTAAGTCTGTCTTCAAAATGACAATGGTTGTAACAGACGAAAACTATCACCATTAACAATGTGTGCAAATAAAAGAAGTATAGCCACTGTATGCAATTGGTGGAAAATGCGTTCTACATTGTCCAAAAAATTGTGAAATGACTTACCATCAACTCATCTCAGTTTCAGTATAAGTCAACATGTAAAAAGTATATATAATATTGAAAGCAGGAGATTGGAAGGAAGATCGATTAACAATTGTGCGTTATAAGGTGTTCATAAAACGATAAAAGAGGTTTACAGAAGCAAAAGCTTTTTTTTGAAAAAAACTCCAAATTACGGCGAATGACAACTTCTTAAAGCAGATAGTGTTGGAAATAGGATTTCTTTGTTTTGCTTCCAGACAGAATATGATATGATACCTCAATAAACCTCTGTTACAAACAGGATTTGTTATAAAATCCATCTAAATCTGATTAAGGCACAAAACTGTGTAATATCATCATACAGCCCAAATCGATAGGAATTCACAGCACATAGCCAAATACAGCGTATGTCACATGGCTATTCCATACACAGACTGTACACCAGAATTCGACTCACGCTATAGCCAACACTCTGGTTGGCATGCCCATGAGTTCTGCAGGCATTTCATCAAAGGACTTGTCGGACATTTTATCCGCAAACGTTAAAAGCTACTGAAATGCTGCATCTGATGCTGAAGCAAAATTTGTCGGATAAAGTCCGACAAGTCCTTTCGATGAAATGCCCTCCGGGTGAGAAGAAGGAAGTATGCCTAGCTTTGATGAACACTCCCGGTTCTCATTGCAAATTTATCTACTATCATGGAAGACAACATGAACATGATTATATCCTGCCCATATACTGTTATCGTGCTTAGAACACATGAGACAAGTTGAGCAGGTTTTTCAAAAAATCAGTGTTTTCTAACTCAACTGTACTGGGCTTTAAAGCTTTTCACCAATGAAATGAATAACTGGATGGTATTAATAAGACGAATATGCGTCTAAAAATAAAATTTGTAAAACAAACATTATTTTTCTACCGCGCTACAGGGTGCTCAATAAAGACGAAAATGGTGAAAAAGGGACAAATCCGTTCTTTACAACTGGATTACAATCAAGAAAGTTTACTTGCAAATAATATATGTTTCCACTTAATTTGTCTTTACATGCCTCAAAAAGAAAATGGCGAAAAAATAAAATTATTGTATAAAAAGGCTATGTGCACAATTTTTGATGCTTCAATGCATGTCTATAAGGATGCGTGCAGTTATGTATGTTTTATTGATTAATTAATTGATTAGAATGACTTTAAAAATCTTCTTCACATTTAATCTAGAACATAAATTCCCAAGAGGAGATATATCCTCAACCCAGTAAGACCAATTGGCTGCAAGATAAACGCAGCAAACAGTAAGAAAGTAGAAAAAACATGGGAATTCCCTAAGCTTTAACCGTGCCTCCACCGTAGATCCCCCCCCTTACCTACTCCACTAAAAATCTTTTTACTTAAAAGACTATGAACATAACGAAGCTGAAACTCTCAGAGACCACTAGCCCTGATTAAATATCCTACAATATGAATTATTGACAGCTTATGACTGTACATCATCTTTCATGCTATGTTGAAATAAATGTATATTTCCCTCCAAAATGTAACGCTCCACCCTTTTACTAATACCCCACTGTGACACATACCATATTCCGAAATACTAATTGTGGAAAACTGTGAACGAAAACTTTCATTATTGTTGCAAAGGTAATGGGCGAAATAACGCATAATAATTTGATAATCGTACTGAGAAATTGTTAGCAGTCCATTCTGGCCAACTTGTTAACAGAAGACTTATGCATTATCTAGAGGGATGTAAAAAATTCATATGATTCAGTTAACGTCATGACAAGATTCTTACCTACTTTAATAATTTAAGCGGAAAGCATGATATCAAGATAAAAAACGGAAGCAGACAGATGCTAGTAATTTGCAATATAACATATCTATAGGTCCTACGGGGGGGGGAGGGAGGTGTCTTAAAAGTTTCGAAAGGGTAAGAGGTTGGTGATTGAAAATGGTCTATCCCCATTCCACCCCCAACTATAATATGTCTTGCCAAGTCTGTCAGGAAAACAAACAAACAAAACAAACAAAATTACGCAAAGAGGATAATTAGAAAAAAACAGTGAGCAGAGAGGGGAAGAGGTGGAGGGATAGGTAAAAGGAAGCAAAGAAAAAAAAGAAAAAAAAAATAAAAAAAACGAAAACGGCCCATAATAGCTTTATTTATTCATACTTTTGATATACTGTCGACATCGCACATCGAGAACACTAAACAGGAAGGTGATCAATGATCAAAGATCACATGTAGCATAATCACGTGATATACGTTGGCATGTTTCATGTTCTAAAGTCATGGACACTCTCTTTCTCTCCGATGTAATATGACTATTCTCTTAGCCTCTTTTGTTCTGCCATCTCTCTC
>CALNVZ010003428.1:31542124-31553080 GCA_940671915.1 Paracentrotus lividus
AGAGCTGTGTGTTAACATGTTAAGGTCAATGCAAATAGTTAAAATGCAATTACATATGCCGATTGCTTCAAAAGTATTTGAGGTAAAAGTATGCAAACTTAGCAGTCTTATTCATTGTTATATACTCAAATACATGCTAAGTTCAGAAATTTGAAGTCTGAAATAGGGAGGTGGATTCGCCCCTCCTAGGTGGTGAGATGACAAAATAACCATGCCATTAAGTTAGACTAATTTTTTCATTTAATGAAGACACTCCTTTGTAAATTGTATATTTCTAAAAGGAAATTTCTATGAGCATTCAAATATGTTGAATATTAAGGGTCATTGGAGGGGGGACCTAAATAGGGGCACTGAATTAAAAATTTGGGCCTTTCAAAAATAATTTTAAAATTTCCCACTAAAATGTAACTACTTAACCCTGTTTGTTATGAATGCCATTTTTTAACTCTCAGGGAAATTTCCTTTACAGATTATAATATATTTATATATAATATATATATATATATATATATATATATAATATTAATAATATATATACATGTGTATTATGTATACTTTGGAGGGAGAGGCTTAAATGTTTAAACGTTATGACCACTTGACCTGAAAGGGCCAAGATTTTTAATTTTTCAATTGTGTTTTACATAAAAAAGGGGGGCGATGTCCAAGCAATGGCCCTTGTTATTTATTTTTAAAGCATATGTCGATTCGGAGACATTCAACCATTAAAAGTATTTATATGGTCAACTGAGTGAAATCACTAAAATCATTTAAATATGCTTTGGTGTTCCTAATAATTTTGGCACCACTGAATATATATATATATATATATATTTATATATATATATATATATATATATTATATATATATATATACCGCGTCTTTTGGATGGCGTTATTTTCCCTCGCGCCATCTCCATCTCAGCGCGTGATTTCTTTGTTTTGAAGGTGCGTTTCACAATCCCGTCTCGCTCAAGACAACCAGTCGTGTTTTTTCGTCTGTTCAGAACGGATTTGAATACATCTTTTGTCACACCATGAGCACTGACGAGAGTGTGACTGTTCGCCTTTCAATTTTGAGAGCTATATCCTTATTATAAAATCTATTGATTTTATGTTCTTTGGCAATCTTCTTTATCAACTGTGTTATTCATGAATTTTACAGATCCAAGCAGACAATTTTGTCATTCTTTATATATATATTATATATATATATATATATATATATATATATATATATATTATATATATATATAATCATTATAAGAAGTCTTATCTTGTCATTCTTATATTTTTTGTGCGTGTGTTTTGTTCGCCCCCTGCACGTTATACTCGTAATTAAACATATCATCCAAATCCATTACATAGAACAACGGTAGTGATTTAGATACAAACCTAAAAAACCACTGGCCATGGTAGAAGAAAGAAGTTTGGAGGGAAAAAGAACAGGAAATTATTTACAGAAATCACGAGCTACACAACAAAGGCGAACAACATACTCTATATACTGTTTGCAATTTAAATAGTTCGTTAAGAATAAAAAATATTAAGACGGCACTTCTCAATAGGGACTCTGTGGCTATATACGCAGGCGCTGGATCCAGGGGGCCGACGGGCCCGGCCCCCCCCCCCCCCAAAAAAAAAAAAAAAAAAAAAAAAAAAAGGAGAAAAGGGGAGAAGAAGGAAAAAGGGAAAGAAAAGAGAAAAGAAAGCAAGATAGAAGGGACATAAGCGATGCTTTCGCCCAACTTTATTAATAAGAAGGCGAATAGGCTTATTGGTTCTAAACAACATAACTAAGGCCTTTAATGTAGGGAGGGGCCACGAGGCACATTTTGTCTTCATTTGTATTTTGTAACATACTGCCTCAAACACCTTTTTTAAGAGAGAAAACGAAATACATTTTAGTGAACGAAAAGTAAAAATAAGGAATTACTTAAAACTAAAAGTTAAAGAGGCCTCGTGGGACCCCTCGGCGCTCGTGGCCCTCGGCCTCCTGGGGAAATAGTCAGCCTCGTGGAATACTGGCGAAATTCCCCTTTATTAATTCAATATTTATTTTTTTTTCGGCTCGCCGCTTCGCGCTCGCTGATACTAAATATTCATAATGCACATATAACTCAACTTTTACCTAAAAAATTTTCATCTCGCGCTTCGCGCTCGCGGGATACTAAATAGGGTCTATAATACACAATTATTTGGTACGTAAGAAACCATTTTCTATAGTTAGAAAATGCCCTTTATTTATTCCATATAACTTTTAAAACCCCAAAATTTCTGGCTCGCTGCTTCGCGCTCGGCAGATACCAATTCAGAAAGAGTATTAAGTACAATAACTCAAAATTTACCTCAAATTTTCGGGCTCGCGCTCGCGTCTCGCGGATACTAAATAGGGTCTATAATACAACAATATCTACAATTTTTTTATACTTAGAAGTGCGCCCCCTTATTTGTTCTAATATCTTTTTTAAAACCCCAATTTTCGGCTCGCGCTCGCGATTTACTAAACCATAAGACACAAATAACTTCAATTTTTAGCCTAAAATTTTCGGCTCGCAGATACCATTCAAGTAGGTATATGAATGCACAATATACTCAAATTTTTCAGCTCGCGCTCTCGCTCGCGGACACAAATAGGGTCTATTGTACACAATTAACTACAATTTTCTATCTAGAAATGCCCCTTTATTTATTCCATATATCTTTTTAAAACTTCCAAAAAATTTTCGGCTCGCGCTCGCGCTCGCTGATACTAAAATCATAATGCACAAATAACTCAAAATTTTCAGCTCGCGCTTCGCGTTCGCGGATACTAAACATAAAAATGCAGAAATAACTCAAATTTTGAACTCAAATTTTTCGGCTCGCGCTTCGCGCTCGCAGATACCAATTCAGAGGTTTATAATGCACAATTAATTCTAATTCTTACCTCAAAGTTTTCACATCACGGTTCGCGCTCGCGGATACTAAATAGGTTCTATAATACATAATTATCTCAAATAATAGCTAAAAATTTTCGGCTCGCGCTTCGCGTTCGCTTTGCATTTTTTCATTAATAAAATACCAAACACATTCTTAAAAGCATCAATTAAAATGCAATTATTTGGGACGCACCCTCTATCCATCCGAATACATTTTCCTTTATGCCTCTGGTCTCAATTGCCCCTTTTCAGGAGAAAATGCCCCATTTCCATCTCGACCCCCACTCTTTCAACTTCGTTCCACCGCCTCTGGGATAACATGCCGTTCTTCAAGGTAATTAAATGGCCATAGTTTGCGCTCGCAGCGTCTGATGTTAATTATAATGGGGTAATAATCGTATTCATGGAAGCAATTTTAAAATACATATTCAAACCACTAAAGTTTTGTTTTAAAATATTCCGGTTTTTTTTTTGTTTTTTTTTTTTTGTTTTATTTTTTTTGTTGCTAGTATATTATTATTTTGTTCATAGGAGTCAAAATAAATTGTTTAAATTCCTTGTTTCTTCGGCAGTATAGCCTATATATTGAGGGAATGTTTTTTTTTAACTCGCGCTTCGCGCGGCTCGCGTTGCTCGCTCCGCTCTCAAGATTTTTTTCAAAGTAGGCCCCCCCCCCCCTCTGGAAAATCCTGGATCACGCCTGAGATACCATGTTATATTACCAAACTGAATTAGTCTTTTCTCACATATCCCTTAATATCTTATTTAATGAAAAACAGTCATGTCATTAATTTAGACTTAGAAATTCTATAAATCATATTTCCACAACTGAGTTGTTGACACAGAACATTTATGATTTGTAAAAAAAAATGAGAGAAACAATTAACGTCAAACAATTGTATTCACTGACGTGTTGTATTGATACACGGATAAAGTTTTTCTAGCTGCTTCCTCGATAGCACGTTTTTCATACCCCTCTCGAATGAGATCTTGTATAAGGCACATCAGCTCGGAATCAAGTCTGACAGAACTTAGAATTATCTTCAGTTTCAATTTATTTTCTCGTCTGTCTTTTGTATCATTCCTCTTCATATCAATACACATATCCATTGCTTTAGATTCGAGTTTCTTCGAAAGTGTGCCAAGGTCTTCCTCAAATCTTGGGCCATAGTCATCGACCTTTTCCAGAAGGTTCGATTAAATGTTCATAGAGCATCACGTCTGCAGCGCTCCATTCCCTAATTCTGTTTGCCATATCTTCATCCTATAGCAAACCTATTACTGTCACCACGAATTCCATTGGATATGTCAAAATATCTGAATAGTTCCAACACATAAGGTTCCGTAGGGAGAATGAGGGATGGTCAAAATACTCCGTTATCATGACCAAGTCTATATCATTTGAAATCTGGTCGATTTTTTCCTGAATTTTGATCACATTTTCGTCATATTTATGATCAAAACCTAAATCATACATTTGCCCATTTCTACTTCGGTCCAGTATACCCTTTCTTCGCGTAGTATACCTTTGGCTTAGACATGAACGTTCTAAAAGGGTTGTCCGAATATGATATTGAGGTTAGTTGGCCATCTCGAAGTAACCCAAATGCTGATTCAAGTTGCCTCACAGATTTCTTAGAATGGTAACATACTTGCACCAGGAACGGCAAGATCCAATTATTTCTATTATACCTAGCATGATTGACAAGCATATCAAAATCTTTTCCGCGTCCTGTGAGGTATTTGATACACCATTTGACGCTGTGAATAAATATTGTTTATACGTATGATCCCTTCAACTCATGGCAAAACTCAAATTACGCAAATATCCGAAACGCTCGAATATGTGACGCTGTGGTGGTTGAGCCGGTTTTTATGTGTTTTTATGTAGACGATTTTCTCCACTGGATTACAATTGCTTTGTGGAATCTTTAGATATAACATCAGAGCATCCGAGATGTTTTGCCGTTCAATGTTGATGTTTGGAAAAATCTTCGCGTAACACTTTGAGATGTATCGGGACTTTCTGAAGCGTCCGACGAAAATCAGTTTATTTCTGAGCCTCGATCAACCTGAAAAATTGAAAAGACATGCGGATTATTGCGAACAATTTACTCAGTTGCGGATCTAGGCGGGGGCGTAGGGGTAGCGCCCCCTATATTTGAAAACCCACTCATTGACTGTACATGTTAAAATTGGAAAATTTCGGTGACGCCCCCTATCGGGCTGGGCCCCTCGCTATCCTGAAATCCTGGATCCTGATTTATTAAAAGTATTATATGAAGAGTGAGTAAAAAAAAAAAAAAAGTCCCATCATTTTTTAAATTGTCTTGTTTTGAAAGCAAGAAGGATCTAAACTAGGCTTCTAGATTTTGTCTTGTAGATTACTCCGAGCATGTATTTTTTTTTGGTTACCTTATAGATCTTTGCACGCATGACTGAGTAACAGACAATGTTCAGAAGACTGCAAGATCTGAATTGTGGCCAATGGATGGATAAAGATTAAAACAAATGATGAAAGAATATGTGTACGAACATACACACATATCTTCTCACCATGCCAACCACAGACACATGATCATTCTCCCATCACACCATCACACAAGCGCATCATCTTACACGCACTCACAACACCAGACAACGTTTCCCATGTGTGATTAAGCATGATGTTTGTTTACCAGGCATATTCTGACTGTCATGGGACATAGTATCTGTATGAGTGTGGGTGATGTGTGCATTGGTGTTTTGGTGAGGAATGTGGTGTGTATTTTTTGTGTGCTGGGGCGGATGAGGTTAAGGTATGTGGTGTGTGTGTGTGTGTGTGTGCTGTGTGTTGTGTTGTGGTGAGGGTATAGATGTGTATGTGAAATGGGGTTTATTTGTGCGTAAATGAGGGTATGTGTGGGTGTGTGTCTTTGGCGTGCACATAAGTAATAGATTCTCAATTGTTTATTCTCACCCAGCCACTTGCCCAAATTAAGTGAGATTTTTGCTTTTCTTCTGAAGATTGTCTGTTATTCAGTCATGGTGCAATGATCCAAATGAAGGGTATCAACAGATGCTAGGAGGGTGATTTCTAACAATGTTCATAGGCTACTTTAGCAAGAGCAATTTCAAAATGATGGGACATTTTCTGATTCACTCGTGTTATAATGCCTAGGTCACATTTGCTGCAGCGGCCGCACGCCTTAATTTTCTACGGCGACAATAAATTACAGCCGCCGCAGAATCTCCTACGGTCATATGTTAAGGTAGCCGCACGGCAGTTACCATGGTTACGACGTTCCCTCAACCATTCCCGATGAATAAAAATAACAAATTTGTCAGCCCCCACAATGTATTTTTTGCCATTTTTTGTCATTTTGGAAGCCCCTTTTGTTTACTCGGCTGACCAAGGCCCTATTGATCCTACCCCCGCGAAATACATCTGAAGTTTGGGGTTATAATTGATCTTTACGTTAAATCAAGTTTTAAGGTTACAGGCTTTGGTCTCTTGTCTGGGGGAAGGGTTGAATTAAAAGTGAAATAAAAAATTGAAACATTTTACCCTACCTTTATGGTAAAAACAAAGAAATTGAAAAAACAAAAAACAATCATGAGCCCTTAATGATTTAAATTTTCCCTCAAATTTTGTTTCAGCCTTAATGACAATGTTGTAAATTGTAATTGTTGTATATTTCATTATGATTTATGTTTGGCTGAGATTGTACAATACTTTTTTAAAATGATAAAAGTTCCATGTTGTAAAAATAATAATTAAAAAAAATCAACCCCTATCAAAAAGGATTTTAACTTCTCCAAGACAAGAAACGAATCCAGAACAACCCTACACTTCAGATACTTCACAGGGAAGGATTGAGGGGGCCTTGGTCAGCTGGGTAAACAGATAGGGACCACAAAATGACAACAACAAAAAACGACCCCCAAAAACTGGCATAGTCGTGGGGCCGACATTTCTTTTCAGTCCCCAGGAATAATTGAGGGAATGTCCAAGATATAGCCAGGGTCCCGAAAAGTGGACGTGGGACAAACAATTTCAAGAAATTGAAGCCGGAGCAGAAAGATTGTTGGTGGAGCACAGAAATTATTCACCTTCCTTACCAACAGTGTAGTGTAAAGGCCTCGTCACACCGAGTCCGGTCCGTAACCGGTACGGCAAACCGTCTCAAATCGCTCCAAGAGCGATCCCATATAAAACCGTACCGGTTGCCGTTCGGCTAGTCCGGCACACCCCGTGTTTGTTGTGACCAGTCTCATTGCAATAGTACACGGCCGATTCATTTCGACCGTTTTGCCCATTGTTGAACCGGACCGGGCCCGTGCCGTGACCCGGACCGGAACTCGGTGTACGAGCCTTAAGTAAGTAAATGAATAATCATACTTTGATATCATTGGGTCGGCATCGGTTCCGATACGAAGGTCATGAAGTTACTGGAATTTGTGTGGAATATAATACAGACTATGATGACAAGCAGCACAGCGCAAGACCGTAGACTTGATGTGTCGACCACTTTGTTTAGTCAATTGAAGTTGTTACGTTTAGTCAAGGTCACGTGACCTTGTCCTGATGTTCGGGTTTCATTGCCAATTTTTTCAATAGAGTACAGGCCGAGGAACTGAAATCATCAATTAGGCTTCCTCTGCCTCCACTCGCGGATACATGTACGCTGAAAATGAATTAATAAATTGAAAAAGAGGGTAAATCACTTTTATTTTAAATGGTATATATATACATGAGTAACGGTAACACTGAATATTGTTGGAATAGTCCCATATTATTTTTGCGTGCATAAAAATATATTGTACATGTATGTGTCACAGATTGTGTGACATTCGTTTCATGAATCTTGGTGAATTTTTGTACGAGAGGATCCAATGCTTACCATGTTAACGGTCAAACTCAGCGATCCGCTGAGCTACACCTCCGCGCCAAAAGGGCTAGGCGTTAGAACACACCGCGCTTCTGTTATGAATCACGGAAAATTCGAATTACATTCGTGGTCTATACCATGATCACAATGAACGACACCCACGTCCATTGAGACAAGGGGGCCGTTCTACGAAACCATTGTACGGCCCCCTTGGAAGTTAAAGGGGAATTATCCCCTCAGAGAAATTTACCTTCAGTGAATGGAGACAAACCCCCAAAACATATTTGGAAAGTTTCAGAAAAATCAGGCAATGAATAAGAGAGATATGAATTTTTAGATTTTGAGATCACTTATGATATGGAGATCCTCCAACTGGCAACGCGACCATGATGTGTGATGTAATGCAGGGAGATCCTTCCCATATCTATACACATTGTGCTAGATTCCTCTTTTTTCTTGATTCTAAATGGAGAATAAAGAATCTTTTTATGGGATGACTTGTAAATATATGAAAGTCATAATATATCATGAAAAGAAAAGCTGTTCTATCATTAGAATGAAAATAAAGAGACGTTTTGAATAGCTTTTGCGCATACCATATAGGGAGTTCTACCTTTGTGACATTACAAATGGTGACTGCATTGCCAATGGGAGATTTCCTATGTCATTAGAGATCTCAATATTCAAATACTCATAACTTTCTTATCACTTATCCGATATTCACCAAATCTTCACTATTGTGCTTATTTGATTTTTCTACATCCACAGTAAGCCAACTATCTACAAAGGGACAATTCTCCTTTAAATAGACCCACCCGGCCCCCTTGGATCCGCTCCTGATTTAATCATGGGTGATATGTCTTGGTAGAGCCATCCTCCCAGCAATATCGATACCCTTTTAATTTGACGGTGAAACCTCACACACACACACTCACACGAAATCACACACACACACACACACACACACCTCCATAAACATGTCCTCTCTAATACACACGCACATCATCATACACGCACCCACACATACAATTCTCAATTTCCCTTTGATGTTTTATTTGCGAAGACCGTTACTTAACGTTTAGGACATAGAAATTCCCTAACAACTGTTTCTGGGTGAAGGTGTGTGTGTTGAGGGTGAGGGTGTGTAAGTGTGTGTGCGCTGGCGTGGATGAGATAGGGTACGTGCTTGCAGTGGGTGTATGTGGAGGGCGTATGCGGGTGTGTGTGGTGATGGTGTGGGTGTGTATGTGGTGTGTTTATGTGTAAATGAGGGTACGTGTGGGTGCGTGGACATAAGTAATAAATTCCCAATTTGTTTATTCTTCACCCAGCTACTTGGCGCAGGTGAGATTTTACCGTCTTCTGAAGATTGTCTGTTACTGCAGTCATGATTGCAATGATCCCAATGAAAAGTGTACCAATGTATGCTTGGAGGATGACTTATAGCAGGACATGTCATGAAACCGATGATTAAATCTTCATGCTTTTCAAAAGACAACTTAAAAATGAAGGGACATTTTTATTTACTCACTCTGTAGATTGAACAGAAATGAGAAAATCCTAATGGCCGCTGAATAGTAAATATATACAATTCACTAAACATCGCTTGCCATAAATCGATTTAATTGACGTTGTATAGTAGCGCTTTCCGAAAGATATGACAGATTCGGAGCCGTCATAAGTATTTATAATCAGCTTGTTGTCCTCGATCTTGGCAGAGAGGGCTTTGTGGAACGGTTTGCGGACAAGTATAACTCACTATCTCCGATTTAATCAGGAAGTTAGACTTAGGCCTATGACGGTGTTGTAGTATACGGCCCCTTGTAGTTAAATATCTAAAGTGAAACATTAATTGCTCTCTAAATCGAGGTACTATTTAATACTCTCAGTTAGTTGCTATCATTTTCAAAGAAGACACACACACACACACTCCATCATACACACACACACCCTCATATACACCTACAAAAATCAGTTAAGATAAATCAAAGGATGAAAATAAAGAAGAAAGGGTTTTATATGACATTAAAAGAAAGAAGGTAACAGCACATGACACTGATGATTTATTATTACTATTGATGTAATACATTTTTTTTCTACTCAGAAGTCCTTAGTCATATATCGACAACAAGAATTTAGGACCCTTACAGTCTTTTAAGCGCAAAAAAAAGAAAAATTGGTTTTAGTTATGATTGATAGTTCAAAAAAAGTGCCCACACATCGGACATTTTAGGCCTTTTCTCCCCATCGACTCTCCCCCCCCTAGAAAAATCCTGGATATCTGACTGACTTTTACCTTTCCCCACCCATGTCTGCCATGTTAAAAATGATGTAATATAGGACGCTTGTAGGCCTAGACATTGTTACTTTTCACAATGCGAGCATTTTGGCCGGCGTGAGGTGAACAAAACAAAAATTTTAGTGTACCTTTTTCCTCGACGGCGGGAAAAAAATTGGGACGTCCAAAAATATGAATAAAATTTTGTTCCACCCTTTTAATATGAGTAATACGGTGGTCACAAAGTATCATTGGCTACTGGACGTGTGCACATAGCATTTTAGATAATGCCATACAGGCAGGTTGCAAGTAGCGCTGTGAGCTAATTTCTGTGTTTCTAAGTTTCTTTAGGAAGGTATGGAAAAAATATCTGCTGTCTATTGCCACGTGTGTGTCTGAAAAAGTATGTTCGACGATCGATTTTTCAAGAATTTCGTGTATCATCGTGTGTGACCATCGCATGATGATTCATGAGAGCGTGATTATGTGTTAAGTCGTCATATGAGGTTCGCTCTCGTTTACAAACATCCCCGATAGTTTTGTCTCGATGCCGCATTAGAATAAGCGCATCGGGATAAAACTATGCAGCGCATGCCTATTTGAGAGCACAATAATACATATTGTACAGGAATGTGATTGTTTAGGCTTTCGAATTGACACAAGTGAAATAGTGAATCCCAGGGCAATTAAAGCTTGAATTCTCAGCATTCCGGAGATGTATATCATTTTTAATTGATTTTTAAAAAGTCCTGTCATTGAACATAATCATAAGGTTCTTTCCTCGGATCTAAGCATATATACGCTTATCACATGTCTTAGAAACATGTGACTGCTTTTTAAGCATCAATTTATATGAATTGCATATTCTGTTACAACTTCATCTCTCTTT
>CALNVZ010003428.1:31553180-31574397 GCA_940671915.1 Paracentrotus lividus
TTCGTTGGATGTGAATTATCTGTACCGTCTTGTTTATTGTTTACTCACATTAACTTTGTTTGTCTATTGTGTTATAGGATTATTGCTCATGTTCATGTGTTTGGATAATCATGTACAGGACCTTTATGTATATTATCAGTGTAACCTTTAGCAAAATAAAACCAAACAAACGTAACTGTGACTGCAATCAGCCCTTTTCCATTCGCCAAATAACAACCGATATATTGCACAAGCACAATTTCATTAATTTGATTTAAAATAAATTTATATATATTAAATTCTGCCGCCCTAAAAAAATTGTGTCCCGTGTTTCATGACCCCCCCCCCCCCCCCATCCCACTCCCCTTCACAACAAATGGTCGAGGGAAATCCATTCTAACATAGGTTCTTTATTAACCTTTATGGAAACTTGCATTATTTCCTGTAAGATCACGCCTGTGCAATACACATGCGCGCACTCTAATAGGTTATTACACGTGTATGTATGGGCTTTCCACACAAATGGGGCAAAAACGTCGTTTTTCCATATATTGCAGTTGTAACTTTATAGCGTTATATCTTTTTATTGGAAAAAAGTATTACTTTTTCTTTTTCACATACTCTTGTCCATAGATTGGGGCACATTTCTGAAAAGTTTCGCGCTTTAGGTCTTGACATGATTATTACACGAGGTAAAACAATAAATAGATAAAAATTTATTTTTTGAAAAAAATGAGAAAACTCAAGTTTAACGCTTAAAATTTTACCTTTACCGAATATGATTCTTATTGAAAAAAGTACCGCATAGTAGGAAATTTTATTATCTTTAATTTGATACCAAATTCAATGTATTTGAAACTCTGTTTCAAACATTTTTGTTCAGAATGCTAATTTTTGTAAAAGGGGCGGTTATTTTGGACGCCCCCACCTGTAGGGACCCTCCTGCAGCTGATCTGAAGAGTAGTCCGCCCTAGCGATGTTGGTTAGGGTCCATACAACCATCCTAGATAGGACTACTTTTTATATCTCGACATGTCAGCTCCTTCCAAAATATGGGGTTTTGCTCCCTGGGTAAAAACAATAATTTGTAATTGACCGACAGTAAATGAGTTTTCTTAAACATGCAAATTTCCTCAGTGTTGATCTAATTACTCCACAAAGTATCGCTTTACTTTGTCAAATGCTAATGCCGCCATTTTCTCACCTCTATCAACACTACAAACGAATGTACATTGAATGCAAGCCCGGATGCAAGCATTGCTGTATGTTTGCTACCATCATGACTATGACTTTAGGACAACACTACCTGTGAAGATAGAAGCTCACCCTCGAATTTAATTGGTTTAAAGAAAAGCAGGGAAAAAAGAAAATTTGGGTAAACGTTTGAAGAATAACCACAGAAGAATAATTAGGTTATAAATAATTGAACTTTTGATTTTTTGTTGACGCCACTTGCGAGCTCTCCCGTATGTGGCCTCATGTAAATTCCATAAATTACGAATTCCTTTTCAAAAGAATATTAATTATTTCACCTAAGATTTCAATGTATCTTTTTAAAAATTCTATACATGCCGATTTCATGTTTATGAAAATTCGTTGTTATTTGTCAAAAACAATAAAAAAAAAAAAGACAAATTTATTGGATTGCCGTAAATATTCATATTATGAATGACAGCACAGTAAAAACTAAAAAACTAAACTCTGGTACATGTTTCAGTGCTCAAAGTAAATCAGTATACTCACCAAATTATGACCAATTCCAATTAACCTTAGAGTCCAAGGGATCTCCTGCAAATCTACCTATCAATTAGTATTATGAGGTTATAGTTTGTCCTAATAGGGTAGTATGTGGATCACAAACGTTATAATTTTTCTAACGGTCCAAGGAAACGTAATATTCAAAGATATGACGTTACGTGATATTTCTTGATATGACGTCGCCCCAATTGAAAATGTGTGTATTAAAAGCAGTCCACGAAAATGTTATATTCACTAATAATTATGATGTCATATTCAAAACCTCACAATGACAATGACAATTTATTCATCCCAGGTCTCCTAAATAGGCATTGGTGATTTTTACAAGGTTATTTACAATAAGTATCCCTAACTAAAGGTTTATCTGTGGGAAAAAAATTAAAGAAGCTACTTTTAACTGATTTTGGTCGGTATGGGTATGGATAACTAACAACAACCAAAAAAAAAAAATAAACAATAAAAACAGAAGAGGAGATAGGGGCTGGGGATTTATCTTAAATTTTTTTATTTTTTTAATCGGAAGTCTTAAATGGCATTGACCTCTCCCTTAATAATACTATGCAATCATATTTCAGCACCGGAATATGGTATATGATATGGAATTTTCTGTCAAATGCTCAGAATATTAAAAAAAGGAAGAATGACCTATTTAAAAATAAAAGTCACACTTTACACCAACCTTGACCTTCCACCAATGATGCCAAAGTTCGTTAAAGGTCCTTCATCTAATAAAATTGCATATCGAAAGAATCAAAATATGTGCCTATATTAGATGGATCAGTATCAACATTGCTCAGAATTAATAAGGAAAGAAGACCTAAAATAAAGTGCAACTTTTATTATATTACTCAGCTTTTCGAAAAAATGAGGTCAAATGTCAAAAGTTGGTAATTCTATAGAATGGCCACATGATTGTATTAATTGCTATTCATAACAGGTTGTTATCGGTATTTAATGTGCAAATTAAAAAAGGAATGATAAATTTAAACATAAAAACAAACTCTTTATACCACACGTCCTGGCCTTTGAAAAGTGAGTAGTCCAAAGGTCAAAGTACTTTATCGCTGAATAATGCAATATTAACTATTTTAATGAATCCATAAGACATGTTAAATGAGCAAAAATTCCCCCAACATGTTCAAAGACGGTAGAGCGGTTATTATTTATCACATGGTAGCACCTTTAGAAGTTCAGAGAGTCAAAATTAACTGACCCCAACTAAAAACCAACAATTAATTTGTAATTTTTGCGAAATCTGGGCCATTCCTTCGGGCAAAAAGGTCCTGAACCACCCCCCCCAAAAAAAAAAATTAATAATACTAATATAATAATAATAATAATAATAATATTATATAATAATAATTAAATAAATTAAATAAATAAATAATAAATTAAATAAATAATAAAATTAAATAAATAAATAAATAAATAAATAAATAATTAAATAATATAAAGGAAAGATGAAATTAATAAATAAAAACTGTCTCTGTTTTTTTGTTTTGTTTTTGTTGAATAGCCAACTGATGATCATACGCACAGAGTATACAATGTGTCAAGCAAAATTTTGCAATGACTCTCATACCAAGTCTTGACCATTTCAAATGCTCTACATGGTCAAAATGATGCAGATAACGACTTGAAGGCTTACAATATATCGTCGACAAACTCACACGCACACACACGCACACACACAATGTGAATAATTAAAGGTTCCTCTTCATCTTTACGTGCACGCACATCCACACCCACATCGTGGTCCCTCATTTAACACATACACAAAACCACATACACACCCACACCCTGCAAACTCACCACATACACAGTCCACCACAATTACACCATCCACACAGTTCATTGACAACAGTACACAACACACACCATCACCCTCAACAAGCACACCACACACATACACACACACACCCCACTCACATTCAAAACAGATGTGTTACGGTTTCATGTCCCAAAATTCAATAATGATCTTGGTAAAAAAAAAGAGGGAATGTTTTGTGAATTGTTTCATGTGTGTGTTGGTGCTGTGGAGGATGATGTGTTGATCTCGTGTGAGTGTGAGGGAATAGGTGGTGTGGGTGGGGATGAGAGGGTGTGTGCTGTATGTGTGTACTATATCTCTTTTTTACTTACTCTGTATTGACAGGCAAATTTAGTATCTTGTTTTCTATGCAAATTCTACGTATTTGCAAGAGATTATTAGGCGTACCATTGTTATTTCATTTACCGATGTGTTGGCTTCAGTGGTTGAGGCATCTGCTTCATAATCGGTGAGGTGTGGGGTTCGATCCCTGACGCGTTATACACCAGACGGTAAAAAATGGTTATTGTGCCACCCAGAACAAGAACAAGGAAAGTGGATGGGACATCCCTATGGTCAATATATGGCTTCGTGTTTGCAAGTCATGTTTATGTTTGGCAACTCATTATATAATATGTTTCTACTTGGGTCACACGAATTCAGAAAAATATTATGTTCGCCAATTTTTAAATTGACCTTTTTGAGACCAAAATGAGGGTCATAAGGTCAGGGCTTCATTCACTAAACATAATTTGTTTAAATTGGTGTCAAATTTGCGTATCAAATTGTACTGGTAATTTTACATATTAGAAATTAAGCTCTATTATCATCTTTTCACCGACCATCCGTTTTTTTGGACAATATGCAAATTAGTCTTTATATGCACACATTGAAGCATAAAGAGTCAAGCTTAACGACGATCAGAGACCAATATTCATAACAAACTAATCAAGAGATAACATGATAACATGATCCTCTGCTCAATTTGCGCTCGGGTGGCTGTCGCGTTGCTTTTCTCTTATTTTTTTTGGCACTGTGGGATTGCGGCTGCTTCGGTGGAATATTTATTGATGGAGTCCAGATTCTAGTTTTTTTTTGTCATTCCTTGTCGCTCTCGGTATATACTGATCTTTGTTCTAATAATATTATTGTTAACTTTTTACAGTTTACCTTTCTATGTATATACATTTTGCCTTTGCAACCCTCGACAATAGTAACTATATCTATTCTTAGTTTGCTTTTATCTGTACCTATTTTAAATCTGAATTTGTTTTTGAACTTCCGACAAGCTCTTTTGTGTGTAGGTGATCGATTCCCCCCCCCCCCCCCCTGCCTTTTTGTTTAACTTTTGTTTTGTTTTTGTTTTGTTTGTTTGTTTGTTTTTTTTTTACTGTGTTTTGATTTTCAATCTTTCCGATTATGTTGTAATTTTGTAATTTGTGCTTGAGTTATTATAATAAATACATTTAAATACAAAAAAAAAGAAGAGATAACATGAAAATCATACTAGCTAATGTTTAGCCACATCCCGGTTATCCTTTATGAGCTTGAAATAAGGTCATCATTAACATCCTGGAAATTGGATCATTTTAGCAAAAACCTACTTTTCTGTGAACTTTTTACCTAATTTTCTAGGTCATTGAGTCAACTAAAAGTTATGGACGACGTCCATTTTTTCGGTTGATGGAATCAAGGTACATCATATACATGTTAGTTGCCCACATAATTAATCTTATACGACCAATTGGTCAAAGGTCAAAGTTCAGAAAGGCGTTTTGGCCAAAGTTTTGGTCTTGACCTTAGTTCTTAATTGGGCCGCAATACTTCAAATATTGTACTGAACACTGTTAGTGTGTTTCTAATTAATCCCCATTAACCAGGAAACATTTCGTTTTCATTGACTATGACCTTTGAATCAGGTGGATAAGTCCAAACAATACATGGTTTCTGCTACTTTCAGTTTTCTTTTAGGGGTGGTATCTCACGTTCCGAAAGAAAGCTATGTGAACACTTTTTATTGAGAGTGATCAACGAATTTCCTTGTTGACCATAGTAGATTGCTAGACAAATGAATTACCCTCTAGCGGATTAATCCGCTATAATGAACTTATTTAGTCTTTTGATGAATATTCTCGTTAGATTTTAAATTTTTAAACTGTACCTTTTATATTGTACTAAATTCAGCGGTAAAACATCTGGATTTTGTGAAATTAATCAGATGTGCTCCCCAAAGAATAGTAATGTTTAATCCAATTAAAATAAAATGTTTAGTCCATACATGTAATAAAGAGCTTTTCCAGTCTCACGTGCTCAATGAAGCATGAATTTTTATTAAATGCCTCATGGGATCATTGCACATTTACAAAGGTTATAAACTACAAAAAAGTTATTGAGATGATTTTTAGAGCATTAAGATTACTGCCAATACCCTCATCAAAATTTTATAATGGCGCCTATTTTTGTGTGATTTATGGGATAGTGTTCATCTTCAAGAGACGGTAAAGTCTTACATAGCGCCAAGAGGCTGTTTTGAGAAAGAATAAACAAATATTGAGAATTATTTACTCCTTTGCAGGAATGCACAGAAAAACACAACACCCCAGATTACCCTCAGTTTCTCATACACAAACCACATACACCACTCACACCCTCACTGTCACAGAACACATCACACGCAAAACACAGACACACTCCTACCCTATCTCATCCACTCCAGTACACACACATACATTACACACACACCTCACTCACAACCCACAAACAGTTGTTTAGGGAATTACAATCTGCCCCAAACTTCAGATATGGTCTTGGTTAAAAAAAAACATCAAAGGGGGAATGTTATTATGAACTGTTCACTTAGTCCGTGTGTGGGTGTGTGTGTAATGATGTGCGTGTGTGCGAGGGAGGGCATGTGTGTGGGAGTGGGTGTGGTGAGAGGGTGTGTGTGTTTTTGTGTGTACACATATTCTGTCAACATTTGTGTTTCATTTTCATCTATTTATTTGGCGCAGGTGAGATTTTACCATCTTCTGAAGATTGACTCAGTCGTGCGTGCAAAGATTCAAATGAAAATGGTACCAACAAAATTAATGCTTGGAAAATGACTCTACCAAGACATATCATGAAACCCATGATTAAATGTTCATGCTTCGCACAAGACAACTTCAAAAGGTTGTTATAATATTTTTTACTCACTCTGTATAGGGAACGAGCTAACAATCAAGAAACACAGCATATAATGCTAGGAATTCCATTTCTTTGGTTCATTTTATTTTAATTGGAAATGTTTCCATTGCACACAAAATAACCTTTTTAATTTGTTTATGAATAAACCGCAAATGTTACACTTAACATATAAAAAGGCAAAAATTGTACAAAAAAAGTTAAATAACATTTAATTGTTATATCAAGACATAAAAAAAGCTGACATTTGCAAGGGAATACTAAAAAAAAATGTAATAGCTCAAAACAAAGCTTTACATGATTAATATATTCCCTTCTCAATTTTCAAAATATATTATGCTCCATTTGATATGAAATTTACATTGCTTTTAACTAGATTTCTATTTCAGACATTTCCATGTTTAGATGATGTAACACAAAATCATAAAGACATCTGTATGTAAGTGACTGATATTTAAACCTCAATTTTTATCTCACAAAGTCGTGGGCAAAACCAATTATAAACCATCATATTTAAAAATATATAATACAGTCCACCCCCAGTATAACAAGGTGCTCAGGCGACCAAGCTACATGTATGCTAACTGCCATGATGTCGCTATACTAAATGATGTTTACATTTGAAATTGGGACAGTGATAACATTAACAAAATCTTGTATCCATGCTTGATTTTATAATGGCTGAATGATGGCTTCTCCAACTATACATGTATATAATCTAAATGTACACAGCAAAGTGTGTTTGGATTTTTCCATCAAATACACTTGCTCCAGCTTATTTATTTATCTTAATTTCTTAGTACATAAGTTCATCAGATTATGCAGGAACTGGTAAGCTCTCACGCCAACCCTTTTGCAGCTGATAGCTTAGTTGCTGAACAAGTTGCTTATACTCCGGGGCATCGGCAACATTTTTATTCTGGTCGTAGTCCAAGCCGTTGATGTAGAGCTCCGCAGCCTTGACGTCTGTCCAGTTCCCTTGGAAGGTCTTTGGATCGAATGCAATCCATTCTGTGTAGTGGTGTTCCTTGGTCCTCATTGAATACCCCATGACAGTGATTTTACCTAGACTAGGGAGATCAGTGTCTTTGTTTGGGGTAACCCCTGGGCGAGGATACTGACTGAATGTGGCGTTCTTCCAGCGACTGTACTGGTTGGACACCAACTTGGCCGTGCCATCTCTCTGCAGAATGGCGTTGGACTCCTGGACGGGGTTGAGGAGAGGAGTAAAACTGTATCCCTCTGAACAGAAGGTGACGTTGAAAGGCTCTGGAGGGCATACCGGTGGAACTTGAATGCCTGCGAGGTCAGAGAGTGTAGGGAACAGATCCACCAACTCTACAAATTCGGTTACAACATTTCCATTCACAGCTGATGGCTTCATCCTTTCCTGACCATTGTTCTTGTTAAGAGGATTTTGAAGAGGGTACTTGTTTCCCGAGGATGTTGATGACCTCGATTTATCGGTAATTCCAGGGATGTGGACGATCAGTGGAACTCGTGTAGCTAGTTCATAGTTGGAGTATTTGCACCATTCAGCGTGCTCACCAAGTTGCCATCCTATAAGAGATCATAAAGAACGTTATCAAAAAGTTAATGAAGGTAAAATAATCGATATAATCTATGCTCCAAAATGCTCCAAATTTTATTGTCCGAAACGGATATTGTTTTGCCCCTTTTCTCGTGGGTCCGGCAGCCGCTGAGCAGCGCCAAATGGAGGCTGTTCTATCACCTTCTTGTTAAACGCCAAACAGGGAAGCAGCAACTACCATTTTTTAACGTCTTTTGGTATGACGCGGCCGGGGATCGAACCCACACCTCCCGATTATGAGGCGGACGCTCTATCCATGAGCAACGACATCGTCCGTCGTTTTATCATTGATATACATCGTTATATTAGTAGTACATGACACCGGGTGTTACTTTCCCATAAATTATTCAATTATCACAAATCAAATTTTAACTTCATGACACATACCATAGTACAATTATATATCAAGATTACCAAATGTTGCGTTTTTTTTTTCAAAGTAGTATAAAATGATAATTGGCGTCACTCAGCGCCCAACAGATCATACAGCCAATACATTGACATAAAGATGCAATATATACAATGAGTTGACAAACCATGCATCTCTCCAAAAAGGAACAACGATCTGGTTGCTTATTGAGAAGCCGTCTTCGTCCAGGGTTTGGAGTAGGTCCCAACCACTGGTAATCACGTGTAAGATGCTGCAGAGTAGTAGCTTTTGCCTCATATGGGGGGAGCCCGGTCTAGAATGTAGCGAGAAACATAATTTATTAAATAAATGTATAACCTAATGACCAAGCAATAAATTGTCCTCAAATTCGAAATCTTTAAAAGGTAACTCCGATTAAGATGCAGCACCGTAGTAGCTTGCCTCTTTGGAGTTCGCAGTTAGAATATTGGAAAACAGTTCAATGAATAGATACACAATTATAACATAATAGATAGAACAGTATGTAAATTGAGGAATAGAAATATCAATGACAAAAACCTATAATGTCTCAAATTTTCAGATACTTCTTAAGGTTAGTCACTGTAAAGATCATGCAATCGTAAGAACTCTTATACATAGTGTCTCAGCCTGCAGGAATATAGACAAACAATCGATTAACTTGGAAATTATTACCAAAATATCTCTCTAGTATTCGCAGATCAATCGCAACCAAAGGTATAAGTGTGAATCAACAGCACGGTATTCCTTGACTAACATGTTAGGTCTGCTTTTATTTTAGACCGAATTAGTCACACTATTTGAATGTTCTTCATTGACTTTTATACATAATTTCCCACTTATATATTGAAAAAAAAAAGCAAGTAACTTACATCGGAATCAATCAAGAGAATAGATTCCATAGTAGAAATGCTTCGATATTTTTCATAGCGACAACATCCTCTCCACGCCTCAATGTTGAATAAATCCTCGTATGGACCGCCAACATCGTTGAGGTCGAACGAGACCGGTGGTTGGGTCAGTATAGGCAACCTCCTCCAATCGGATACAACGATTTGAACTGGTCTTGCTCGGATACTTCCAGGAATGTGTGGTTGTGAAACCCGACCGCCGAAGAAGAAAGCGGTTGCATACGCGGGATTGTGACCGTTTCACAATCCTTGCTGCCTTCATCTTTTTGCTCTATTACCCGTTGCTTCCATGCAAGGACCAATTCTTGGAGGATGTGTTGCTGCATGAGTCTTCGCGACTGGATATCCGAGAGCTGTTCTTCTTCGTGCATAGTCATCAACAAAACTGGCACTATGACGATTGTTATGAAGCGATACCCGATCCAAAGGGTGCATTACCTTATATGAAATGCAACGGCATATGCTGTATAAGATTAATTCCCTTAAAGCTTTTTTATATTCCTGTTGGCACCTTCTTATTTCTTAAGTGATTCGATATGTTTCTGCATTCTATGCCTGTGGACAAATTTGTCTTCAAAATTTGTTAGGTTCTGGCTGATCTCTCAAGGTTAAAAACTACCAAAAAGAGTGCTGCAAAATTCGAATTTCTCATATTAGCCTCTTCTTTTATCTCATTCAGTACTATGTGTATATACGTTTATCTTATAGTATCTTTTTATGTGTCTAATCTATAAAGGTAAAAACAAAAAGATACTGCTGCTAACTCTACTTCAGTCACATGTCTACTGATATTTTTTTTTCCTTCAAATATTAAAAAAGCCAATTCTGTAGGCCTTATATATCCATTCTCAAAGAAGACTAGCAGATTCTCAATATTTCTATAATGTGGATTACTATTAGAAATGTAGCAATGTATCTACACACTGAAAAAGTCTTGTGATTTGAATACGGTCCTCTCATCAGCTCATTATGCCAATTGCTTCCAACGGACCAAAAAAAGGTATTATATGTTTCATGAAGCTAGAATGGGATAGTCAGAAAGTATTCCCTAGTACTTCTTAGGAGGGCCATATTATACACTCATTCTCAGATTCGTGCAATATTGCCCCTACACGGATGCGAATATTCTGTATCCCATGAAGTATACTTCCATGGAATCCAGAATATTTCCCACCTCGTTACAATAAAGTGTTCCTGGTAGTCCTGTGTGACTTGTGTCGTACTTGTTGTACCCGCGTGTGGCTAACCCTTGTGGTACATACCTGTAACCAACAGAAATTACCACCAGGAATGATCATCACCCGCCCTGTGAGGTACCCTGAGTCAATCCGTGAGTACTCTCCTGTTCATACTCTTGAATCTGTCACATATAATAAGTACCACAGAAATGACCACAGGATTGACAAAGTATGACACACGTCCTGTGGTACCCGAGTCGATTACTGTGTAGTATATCCTGTCATACTTTTCAGCCCTGTCGTACCATATTTAGACCACAGAAATTACCACATGATTACAAAGTATGACACCGTCCTGTCGGTACCCGGAAGTCAATTACTGTGTATACTCCTGTAATTACTTTCGAGCCCCTGTCGTACATATTTAAGTACCACAGAAATTACCACATATGACAAAGTATTGACACACATTCCTGTGGTCACCCGAGTCAATTACTGTGTAGTTACTTTTTTTTCCTTGTTTTTCCATATTAACCTTTTTTTCCAAAGGCCCCCTGTCGTAATATTTAGTTACCACAGAAATTACCACAGGATGACAAGGTATGACACAAGTCTGTGGTACCCGCAGTCAATTATGTGTAGTACTCCTGTTCATACTTTTGAGCCCTTGTTGTACAGGATGACAAAGTATTGACACACGTCCTGTGTTACCCGAGTCATTATTGTGTAGTACTCCTGTCATACATTTGAGACCCTGTCGTACATATATATACCACATAAATTACCACAGGAATTGACATATTAAAGTATGCCACGTCCTGTGGTACCCGAGGCAATTACTATGTAAGTACTCCTGTCATACTATTTGAGTCATGTCATGTCGTACATATTATAGTTATCACAGAAATTAACACAGCATTGACAAGTTATGACACACGTCCTGTTGTACCCCGGTTCGTAAGGTTTTTTTATTTTTATTTGTGGGGGGGGTAAACTTACCAGTGCTGCCGAAATAACTTCACAAATATTTTGTCTGAATGGCCAGAGACTACCGGTATGTGTGTGTTTGGTGTTTGTTTGTTCGTGAGCAGTCTTATACTAGTATGCCATGTGTAATAATGTGCATGAAACCGTTGCTCTGGTGCATGTGTGTGTAACGTGTCTATACTGCAACTGCGCATGTGTGCAGATTAGATAGATCATGCAGGGGCGTATCCAGGATTTTCCCCAATAGGGGGGAGGGCGCAAGGAAATTTTTATTCGCCGTCAGCGAAGGAGGGTTCTTCTAATTCATATGTACATTGAAATTCCACATTTTTTTTCAATATTCACAAAAGTTACATGGGGGTTTTCTATACCCTAAGACAATGTAGGGGAAGGTGGGCCATAACGGACCACGTAACTTCAAGTGGCTTCTGTGACGTCACAGATAGGAGCAAGACTATAAAAATGATATTTCCTTGACGAAGTTCTATTGAAGTTTGATAAACAATCGATCCAATAATTCTCATCTCTTCATACTTCCGCAAATGAAGCCTGAGAAAATATCGTAAAAGGTCCGTTTGCCCCACTAGGGGGCAAAAATTGACTCCGTGCATTTTTGTTGGGGCAAAGTGTACCTATATGGGTACCGTTTGCCCGCGTAAGAAATAATCAACCCTGGGGACTATTTGTCAAAATTGTTCCAAGTTGGCCAAATAATGTACTTTTGAAGTCTCCAGAAGGGATGCAGCAAACCAAATTCCCCAGCGGTCAGCCAATTATGGTCCTTTTTGCCCCAAACCATTCGGTACCCATTTTGCCCCAAGCAGGAAATACCCTACATCAGAGGGGTACAAATTTTTTGAATGGCACCCCCTCTGTAGGTATTGATTTTTTTCGATGAACTTCAGTGGTAAATTGCGCTGCAGCAATGCCTCATACTGCAATACATTTTATAAAAGAAATACTTTATATGTTCAAGCTATGAGAAAGTTCGTTTTGCCCCTAGGGTCCGTTATGCCCACACTTCCCCTATGTGCGTAGAAACCTATTATGTGCTGCATTATATACCCGTTCTAATTGAATCTGCCGAGCGCGAAACGAGAGTCGAAAATGTTGAGGTTTTTAAAGTTATATGAAATAAATAAAGGGGCATTTTCTAGTACAGAAAATGTAGAAATTATTGTGTATAATAGACCAATTTAGTATCCGCGTGAGCGCGAAGCGCCGGAGCTGAAAATTTCTTAAAGGTAAAAATTGAGTTATTATTTTGAATGCATTATGATTTGGCTACAGCCGATGCGCGAAGCCGAGCCGAAAAATTGGGTTTTTTAAAATTTTTTTACAGGTAAAAATTTTAGAACTATTATTGTGCATTTGATTTGGTGTCAGCGAGCCGCGAAGCGCCGCAGCCCGAAAATTTGGGCTTTAGAATTTTTTAAGGTAAAATTTAGAGTTATTATTGTGCATTTGATTTGGCATCCAGCGATGCGCTAAGCGACTAGCCAAAATTTGGGGTTTCAAAAAGTATTTTGAAATTAATAAAGGAGTAATTTCCTAATAAAAACCCTGAGGCCAACCGTATGTTTCCCAGGACTGGCGAGTGGGCCCAGGATGGACAGAGCGGTCAAGAGACCTCTTTTCTTTGTGAAAATTTTGAAACTTTTAGTTCTTTAAATATTTACTTTTCGTCACTAATGTATTCTATTTTCTTAATACAAAAGGGCGATGATTCATGGAGCCCCAATTATTTGCCAAAATACAATATGAGAAATCGGCCTCGTGGGCCCCTCTCCCACATTTAAATGCACTTAGTTATGGTCGTTTAGAAAGCCCAACATAAGCCTATTTCGAGCTTTTTATTGAATAAAAGTTGGCGAAAAATCTGTCAAACAAGCATCGAGCGCTTATCCCCTTCTCTTCTTTCTTTTTCTTCTTTCTTTCCCTTTTTCCTTCTTTCCCCTTTTTTCTTCCTCCTTTTTTTTTTTTTTTTTTTTTAGTCGTCCAATAAGGAAAAGGCCCGCGCCCTGTTGCGCCCCCCTGGATACGCCCCTGCTGGACATTGTGTACTACGCTGTTAACGTACGTACCTGGTGCAAGATCTTTATATATGATTATTATCCCCATACCATAGGGTTTTTAGACCAAATACAGTGTTATTTTGTTGATGCTCTTCTCTAGTAAAACATTGACTTCCTACTTGTACAAAGTTCGTTGAACATTCGCCCCCAATATTGTGGCCTCGCTGCCCTAATATCGGAAAATATGAGGCAGCAAGAGGGGAATCCCCCAAAATGCACGACGCGTTCAATTCATTTATCTTAATTCCTTTGTTACGTCACAATTCCACTTCACCCATTTGAGCTAGGCCTACGACCCAACCCCTAACACGTCAAATGAATTGCAGCGCACTTATTTGTACGGGTTTAGCATTTTTTTTTTTTTTTTGAGGGTCAGGGCTGAGTTGCCAATTAATTTTTTTCTGTGGGGCATTTTTTTTTTTTTGAAGGTGGCGGGTACTTTTTTGGGGGGGCCACTTTTTTTCAAAAAATATACAATTAGATCTATTCCAGAACAAAAATTGTGTGGTGGGGGTGAGAATCATAAATAAATAAAAAAAAAAAATGTCGTATTAAAAACATTGAAACATGTCATTGGGGGGGCTATTGTAAAATCCTCTGTATAGATAATAATATAGAAAGATTAGAATGTCACTGTTCGGTCAATACAAGGATATATTGAAACTCGCCTTTTCAAAATATTGGACTCGTCTCTCGACTCGTCCAATAGTTTGTGCCAAAGCTATGCGCGTCCCAATATTCCTTGTATCAACCCAAGGACCACTCCAATATTTTATTAAATATTGTGCATTTTAGCAAGCTTAACGGCAGTTTCACTGTTAGGCCTTATTCTACACCTCAACAATTACTGCAAAATACTCTGAAATTACAGAAAACTCAACATGTTCATCTCTTGTGAGCGTAAGAAAATATATGAATTAAACCAAAATCTCAAGCGAATGATTCTTATGATATATATGCATTTTCTAGTTCTGTTAAATTTGACAATTGTATTCCTACTCACCAGATTGTGATACCTTTATGTATTCTATATGCCCCCACGTATGCTTAACATATGTGTTGTATTTGTGTATCTTCTTGTCAAAATTACTCTCGTAATTTCTCGCTGAAGAACTCGGTTACCCTCGATAATCTAGAAGTTATTTTGGATATTCTAATTGTTAAACATAGCGTAAGATTTGAATAATGATCGTTGAAAATTCATTTCTGAACATGATGTGCGAATGATGTGATTGCTGAAAGTTGACCTGTCAATGGTAATGAATTGACGGCTTCCTGAATCCAATGCCACTCAAATTCAAATTTAAACAGTATAAAAGCAGTTATAAACCATTAATTTAGATTCTTAATAAAAAATAGACTATAACCAGGATGCTTTAACCAATGTCACATGTTTGAACATGCAAATGCTTAATGAGGCTGTGTAATTGTCAATGCTAATCATTGATAAAGCAATAACAAAAACGGAAAACCAAGACAGAAATGGAAAATTGTCCCAATTCAACTTGTTTTCGATACATATATATAAACAAATCTGACATCAAATTTTAATTGTATAGCATAAACTGACAAAAGAAATTACAGGCCCTAATTCCATTCACAAACGAAGTCTTCTGAAAGCCAATGCAGTCAGAATAGTCCCTTGCTCAATTAATGAATAGTTTTAGCTGGTTAGTCTGTCTCATTTATTTTTTTCCTCGCTCTATTAAGTACGTCTACATTTGCAGATTTGAGTTTGTATAGTCCCAATTAATTCATTAATGACCATTTTGCCAATAATATTCCTTTTCTTGAATTCACTCATTGATTTTCCAGTATTCTTACATTTTTAAATCCCAAAACAATTTCTTTTGTCTGCGAAAGTTAAAGTAAAAATGAGGAGGCTCCTAAAACCCACCCATGTAGTAATTGTATTCACCCCGGCAAAATTTGGAAAGAGTTTTCCATAGCAGGTGTCTGAAAATAGTATTGTAATTACCGTCAATTTCTTCAAGAAGGCACAGTTTGTGAATAAATTAATTCAACCTGTTTTTAGTCCATGCATAACAGTAAACAAACTTAAATAACTGGATTAATTTACCTGAACCTTTAAATCTGTAAAAGCCAAATTTGAGTAATTACATCGTGTACATATCCATTTTGAGAAAGATTGAATTGTAATAAAAACGATCAATAGTCCCGTTCTTGACACAATTAGTGTGCTATCTGAGGACAGATATGCTTCTTAAAATAAGAAATTGTTCTTTAACTGAAAATTGTGCCACACACTTAAAATTAACAACCAAAATTAAGCTATGGATTAACACATAGACATTGTAAATAATTAATGTCTCATCATATCGCAATGCCACTGTGTAATGTGCTATGTGCATTATAACAATCATTTCTCTTAGCTCATACAAGACACTAAAATTCTTTAGTTTCTTTTAAGGTAGCAGGAAAGATAGTGATTCTACCAAGATTAATAAAAAAGAGATGAGTGGATGATTTTTTTTTATTCCATACATATTTCTTGGTGGGGATAGAAATTAACAATCCTTTTTATTTATTTTAGGGGCTAGATGTTGTGGAAGTGAATTAAAATGATTTGAATCAATTCATATGATGAGAAATTCAATTGAAAACTAGTTTAATTAATTGTATTTTTGGTTTTCTTCGCTTTCTTACACATCTCAGGCTGTCATTTAAAGAGCTTTCAGGAATAATCTCTCGACTCTCGACATGGATCTAGTCGGCTGTCAAATCTGTTTCCAACAAAAATAGAATATTTCTCAATTGCCAGATAATTATTTCATGAGAAATAATCATGATTGATGATATTTCATTTCATGAAATTCATGAAAGCAATACAGCGACAATCTTTGATATAACGAGTGGTTGGGACAGAAAAAAAAAATCTGCTTGAGATTTTGCTTTTGACCAGAACGATACCAAGTACACAATTTCAAATGTGTCATATACAAGCATAACAACATTTACCTACAAGAGGATAGAATATTCTTTAAATGTTAACACTGGAGAAGGATTCATAACCAATCTCAGAGTATTAAGATTTTCAGACCATCATAACCCTCAAAGACATATACTTGGATTGCACCATGAAGACCTGTAGAAATGTCAGGAAATCCCCTTTATCGTTTACCAGATCATTTCCTTTTGGAGCCCGCAACCCCATGTATTTACATGTCCAATTTTGTCACGAAGGAATTATTGATCTCTTCGGCTTTAATTTGAATAGAGTAAGCCACTTGTCCATGTTGCAAAGCGCAAACCAACGTGGCAGATCATGTACAGCCGGGAGCGCAAGGGCCGCACACCCCATAATTCTGAACCATCCATTGACTATACATGTTAAAATTTGAAATTTTTCAGCTGTACCCCTCGATTTTTGCAAAATTTTTTTGGAATGCTCCCCCCCCCGATATTAAATCTCGTATCCACTACTGTACCAAAAAATGTGCTGCAGCAGATTACAAGCTGATATCAAATGCTAGCTTGCAGCACAAAATACCTCAATAAATTAGGGGAAGAAAACTATAAATGCAACAATAATGTTGTTCTTATAGCAGAATAAGCATCAAACAGTGAAGACACATCATAATAGCCAATAATTAAGGGGAACATGCAGCCCCATGTGATTTAGATTATGGGCCTACATTGTACATTTATGGGTTATTCGCTCTTATCGAATATTCTGTTTTACATTTACTTCTATGCCAAACTCCACATTCCCCCCCCCCCCCCCAATTAATTGGTATGTAGGAATCCTACCTTGTTGTACACAAATATCTATTTGTACGTATAACGTAAGTAGACTGTAACTATAGAATTTCCAAAATCATGTATTCGGGGGAGAGGTGATTGAAAAACAAGCATTTTAATTTTGAAATGAAGTGATCAAAATGGTCCTCTAAATTGTTTCAAAGAACGTATCTTTCTATTAATTTCAATCATCACAAATGATACTTGAAAGGTGCATCATAAAATCAGAACCTTTTGCTGGCTCTATTACAATAAAAAATTGATTTTTTTTTTTATTATTTTAATTTATTTCTTGAAATGATAAGGTAACAAGTTGAATCTGTGGGCCCTGAAGAAATACAAGTAGCGCTTGAAAAGCTAACAACACAATGGATTCAGAGGAGTGGTAAAAAAAGAAACAAACATATTCAATCATGATGAGAAGACTTGCAAAAAAACATTTGAAACGAGATTGTCTTAGGGCAAAGAGTTACTGCATGTACCGTACTCAAAATACATTTCAAATGAGTGAAAGTGTATTATAATGTGCTCATTATACAATGTAGTGGTGTGGCTGTAAAGCAAATAATAAAGTAATGGGTCTTGGTATTAAAATGATTTGTTCACAGCACGTGAGTGTAAAAGTTAAATAAGGTATGAAATGTCCTGCCATTACACGTGTGCATACAGCCTGGGAGAAGCTTTTATAAATATTAATCCTTAAGCCATGTCATGATTGTAGTATTTACCTTTGAAATGGCTACATTTAAAAGATATAGATTAATATTTCGGTAATAGACAAAGAATACTACATTATGTTAACACGATACAATGCTAGAAGTCCTCTGTCAATAATGAAGTATCATCCATTACGGGTACACAACTATAATAGAACCTAAAACTATGTGTAGCATGCTTATGAAAATGGAATATTCATCATATATCATCATACATAATATGTGCTCATTGACTAGCATTAATTAGCAATAAAGATGACATGAGAAATTCTTTTAATATGCATAACTTGTCTAATGCCTACTTTTTTATGAAAATCAAGTCCACTGCGCCATGATTATAACATGAAATTCACTAGACTTCAAAAATTCTTCTTCTTTTACTATTATAGAATGTTTTTAATGTATATTATACATTCAAACTCAAAGATATATCAGATCTGTAAAAATGCTCTTTTGAAATGTAAATGTCTTTGAAATGTTTTTGTCATTTCATTTGTCGACAAGAGTCCCCCAAAATCGTTGTGCTGATTGACTTGATCTTAAACCGGTTGTTGAATTTCAACGCTTGCTCTTGGAATCATAATGAAAGTACCACAGGATAACCAGATGACAGATACTGCAGAAATACAACTTGACTAGCTAGCGTCTTAGTGGCCAAATAAGACACAGGATCAAGGGAATACACACAAATTACCACAGGATTTGATACCTTACCATTGACATACTGCCAGGAATTATCACACAAATACCACAGATTTACCATACCATTGGACCCGGTTACTGCCAGGAATATCACAGAACAGGACCCTCAGAAAGCCACACAAATGAAAGCCGTGACAGCAAAACAGGAATACCACAGCATTATCACACAACCTAGTACGGCTAAAAAATATCACACAACAGTACCACAGAATATATCAAAGGCAATCATCACAAGACAAATACTGCAGGATTATAGCTATCACAGAAATGTCTTTTGGTAGTACCACAGAAGAATGCACAGGCAATATGCATTACCTTCCCCATGTACTGTCCTTAATACTGTCCTGTGGTACTGTCCCTGTGTAAACCTGATGGTACTGTCCTGTGACTACTGCTCTGTGTACCTGGCCCCCGTAAGGTATGCTCTGTTACTGCCGTGTAATCATTGTACTGTCCTTGGTACCTGTCCTGTCGTACTGTTCCTGTGGTACTGCCCTTGTACTGTCCTGTGGTACTGCCCTGTGGTACGTCCTGTGGTAAACTGTGGTAACTCCTGTGATACGCTCTGTGGTACTGCCCCTGTGGTCTGCTCCCTGTGTAGCTGCCCTGTGGTAATCATGTGGTACTGTCCTGTGTACTGCTCCTGTGGTACTCGCTCCTGTGTACTGCCCTGTTACTGTCCTGTGGACTTCCTTTGGTAATCCTGTGATACCTTTCTGTGTAGCATGATGGTATAGTTGTGGTTTATGGGCTAGGGTGGTAGTGTTTCTGTGGCGTAGAGAACACTGTTGCTATTCCTGTACGTACTGTCCTAGTAGTACTTCCGAGCTACCACATGACAAGTACTACGAGACGCGGGCCTGTGGTACCTCTGGTACTGTCCTGTAGGAATGTTCCCAAATTACGTGCAAGCGTAAATGCCTGTGGTGCATGCCCTGGGTATATTCGTAAGTACTTCCTGTAGACTTACCACAGAGACTACAGCCGGATTTTTTTAAGCGTATTTATAAAGCCATCCTTATATAATTATTATCTATTATATGATTAATTATTTTAAAATTCGCATTAGCGTGTGAAAAGCCTAGACTAACCCAATTAAACTGTGCTATATTTGGTATCATATCTGCCAATACGAAACGCCCCTATTATTACATATGAGAGTGTCACCATATAATTTGTACACTTTGAAAAAGAATGAATGAAATAATCGATGTTATTTGAAAATTTTAATTACTATTCAATCTAAATGGTAGCGTAATTTGTACTATCACCATAACACTAAATCTCCAATTTCCCGTCGCCTATGTCTGAAT
The DNA here is from genome assembly GCA_940671915.1 of Paracentrotus lividus. Lineage (NCBI taxonomy): Eukaryota > Metazoa > Echinodermata > Echinoidea > Camarodonta > Echinidae > Paracentrotus > Paracentrotus lividus. Next base: position 31,573,534 of record CALNVZ010003428.1, read on the forward strand.
TCATAGCGCCGCCATTTGCAATTTCTATGGCCCAAAAATATTTGTACACTTACAAGAACATGGGTTTTTAAAGGATGTTTAAAATTTTGGGGGTTCTTCTTTGGCTTCCAGGGCAGTCATGAACCTTACTGGATACTGTCGACCAATTAGCACATCATTTCACAGCCAATACCATTCCAAGTCCCCTTGTTAGCGATGTCTGGAGCTGGCTGTGGCAGTTGGATGTCAGTCTAGAGAGGGCCCTGTCGCTCAGATCACCTCTCATATATCTAAATGGGGCATTAAATCTGGGCGATTGAATGCCCTATATTGCCCAGCCTAACACTTCTTTTGTCAATCTTACCTTCATATAGGCTTTAAACTGATGTACTGATTCATTTGTTATGTAGGACCTTAAATTGACGACCATGTTAGCCTTACTATAGAAGCAGAATGGGCATCATCTGTAGTATTCTGAGGCAGCATAGGATACTCCTCACTGGACTTTCAGCATCATGATACCAATGTTATGAAATATATCTCTCCAACTATCTACTGGCTGCAACAACTCCCAAATCATGAAAACATCCCTCCATGTCCTCCGTTGGCCTCAAGCATGACTGACTGAAAGCACTCCAGAAGACACACATCGTCCTGTCATCATATATCCCCAATCACTTTTGCACTTAATACTTAGGACAGAGTCTAGAACTCCGCAGTCTTTTCACATTTTGTTTTGCAAACCATGAACCGCTTCTTACCCCTGACTTCTTCTTGCCAAATTATATATCCACATTAAATGTTATTTAACTTTTTTTGTACAACTTTTTGTCATAGTCAGTAGACATTCCATGTTTCCTGATTGGCAGTAAGCCATCTCTAACC
>CALNVZ010003428.1:31579497-31597396 GCA_940671915.1 Paracentrotus lividus
CCAGTCAATATTTCACAATTCTGCATAGAAGTTTGGTGAACCTGATTGATACTTGTAGCATCTAACCATGCTAACAGATGGAAAAAAAATCAATATTAATTGTTCAAAAAAATATTAAGCAAAAACATTTTTTGTAAATTTTGAAAAATGTGCATGAATTAGCATACTTAGTGACTCGTATTCTGAACTGAAGACTGAATTTGTATGAAGTTTAACAATAAGATCACACCATAAAACCGCTTAAATAATACAAAGGAATTTCTTAACCTTCTACACACAACTAAAATCCCCAAAATCTGGCCTGAAAGGCCGGATGAGCTAAAAATTCAAATTTCAATACTATAATGAAAATAGAGATAGCTGGTTGTACACTAAAAAAATTAAAAATGTTACAATTCATGGTCATTTGTCATAGCCAATCCTATTAGTCTGTCTCAAATTATCTAAGTTACCTCACACATGCACATGTATAATTATTACATATTTAATAGAATCAAATTTAATGAACACATACTCTTTAATATTCAACACAGTGCTTAGGTTTAATTAAACGTGGATTTAAAAAAAAAATAGAAAATCAAAATTAATTTTAAGTTTACTTACCAACTGTATTCAAACAAATGAACTCGACATGGAAACGTCAATATGAAGCTCAGGGCAATCTGGGTCACTTGATCATGATGATTTTGTAGGCCTACATGCTGTTCATCTCCCAATAAAAACTTGTATTGGTCAGGCTCAAGTTTGGTTTCCCCCACTCATAAATCAGATAGCAGACATGACCTCTATGGGTCAGACAGTTCAAGAATGAATGAAAGAAATTTCCACCTCAAACATCCTCTACACCTGCACATCTATTGAGCAACACTTTGCCTTCTTGAGTTTGCTTCCTTAAAATTTGAAGATTCCTGCAGAACTTTTAAATGGTGTTTGACACAAGTAGAAAGTACAAACTAGTACTATAAGCAGATGTGAGAAGAAGAGATGAGGGATATCTCAATGGTGTGTGTGTGTGTGTAGAGAGAGAGAGAGAGATGGCGGTGACAGTAGTGAGAGAGAGTGAGAGAGAGAGAGAGTGAGAGTGAGATAAAAGAGTTGAGAAAGCGAACGTCTGTAGATAACAAGTGGGAAACACAGTAAATTGATATTCACAATAAACAGCTCTATACACATTTAACTACCAAGGAGGGTCTAGTTTATTTGATCTTGCGGTAGACTCTAGAATGTGCGTTGAAAAGGCGGGAAATATGATTTGTGCTAGCAAGCTAGGGGTAGATGATGAATGTGTTTTTCTACAGTGCATGCCCAAACTCTTTGCCACACATTGCCTTCCAAATAGAACTATCAGAGTTGGGGGAAATATCAGTGAATATGAAAGAAGTAGAAAAGCATGGAAATACATAGGCCTATATAGATTATATTTAATAAAAAAAGTGAATGATGGAAGAAGAAAATCAAATAAATACATAGAATATAATAGACAATTAATTATACATTAAGTATTTATTTATATTATTTCCAAGCAAAATTTATGAAAAGAAGGAAAGAAGAGAATGGAATATATATACGTTTAGATATGAAAAAAAGAAGAGATCTACATGTATAGGGGGACATTTACATTTCAATTTGTAAAGATCAAAATGCAGGACATCATTTCTACATCTGGAGCAATAAATTATTGTACATTTTATAAGACCTAGCAACAGGCCTATAAATGTTTCTGTTGGCTATTACTATAAGCTATCAGTCCAACTTTTTGTGTAAGCCCTATGCACATTTGTACAATGGCTGCAGTGTATAATCATGGACACTACTAGGCCGACATAGACCTCGAACCCCAGTGTTTAGGTTATCCAGTATTCCAAGGAGAAAGTTTCTCATAAACCTCCCTGTGGGTGTCTTAGTCTCCAAAACAGACATTAATTGTACAGTAGAGTCAGATAAGCAACTTAAAAAAAAAGACCGTCCCTATATACAAAAATTTCCTGAGTCGAGGACCCATGAAGCCATAGTAACGTACCCCCACTTGTCTCTTGAATAAACTCTAATAGCATTCTTATAAAGGATATACTATTACTGTCTTGTACTAAATCTGAAGGAGATATGTTAGAGAAAAGATGAAGAAAGAGAGAGAGCACATATATCGTCTATAAATCACTTAGCTGATTTAATTGATTTTGGTAAATTCATTTACAATTGGTATATCTCCTCTATTGCATGGACATTAGAGTTGGAAAACATTACATTTCCCTCATCCCCTTTAATAAAGTCTGCAAGCAACACAGTCAAATTTTAAACAAAAAGCAGCCACAGAAAGCTTTTAATAATGACTGAACATAGTCCCTTCTTCGAGACTCTGATTTTATGCATTGTGAACAGTGGACCATTTGTATGAGTAACCATGCATAAAAAGACTAAATGCTATGCCCATAATTGTAGGCATGCCTGCTTACCAAGCTAGATAATCGTTACTAATATCAAGGAGATATCTGCATGAAGGAAAGCTTTATGGGCCCTCAAGTGCAATGTACATTCCATCTCATATTTTCTTCTTTTCATATTTATTTAATGTCTTTTCCCTATATAAAGACATAATAATATTTTTAATTTACATAAAGGCCTATATAATCTTCTCTCTATGATTCCTACGTGATGTTTTATTCTCTTTTATCATTAATTCATTTATCAGTTTTCAATTTTTGTCTATTCTTTCATTATTCAATTCTTATTCTTGACCCACCTTCTTTAATCCTCCCTTCTACATTTTTGTATGATTCCATATACAGTCTGTGTCAAATAAAATGGTACAGTAGACCTATATACAAAAATTTCCTGAGTCGAGGACCATGAAGCCATATAACGTACCCCACTTGTCTCTTGAATAACTCTACATAGCATTCTCCATAAAGGATAATTACCATTGACTGTCTGTACTAAAAATCTGAGGAGATATTGTAGAGAAAAGTGAAGAGAGAAGAGCAATATATCGTCTATAAATCACTTAGCTGATTTAATGTGATTTTGGTAAATTCATTTACAATTGGTATTTCTCCCGACGTATCATATATTGCATGGACATTTAGTTGAAACAATTACATTTCCCCTCATCCCTTTAATAAAGTCTGCAAGCACAGGTCAATTTTTAAACAAAAGCAGCCACAGAAAGCTTTTAATATGACTGAATACTCCTCTTCAGACTCTGATTTATGCATTATGTGAGGACAATGGACCATTTGTAACTCTGTCTGCATATTATCTGCAGTAACCCATGCATAAAGAATTGGACTAAATTCCTATGCCCATAATGTAGCATGCTGCTTACCAAGCTAGATAATCGTTACTAATATAAGGAGATATCTGCATGAAGGAAAGCCTTTATGGGCCCTGCAAAGTGCAATGTACTATCCATCTCATATTTCTTCTTTCATATTATTATGTCTTTTCCCTATATAAAGACATAATAAATATTTTTAATTATACATAAGGCCTATATAATCTCTTCTTCATGATTTCCTACGTGCCTTCCTTGATGTTTCTTCTATCTCATTCATGTTCAATTTTGTCTATTCTTATCATTATTCAATTCTTTATTCTGACCCACCTTCTTTAATCCTCACTAATTTTGTATGATTCCATATACAGTCTGTGTCAAAAGAATGGTACAGTTGGAAAACATTTTTTTTAAGTGTGAAGGTTAATATCAACGTGGTATTCTTTGTTATTTTCATGGGCCTAGCTATTTCTTTGCAATTTCCTTGTTTTTTATTTCTGTTTTCCCACTTTTACCATTAAATTTAAAATTCAATATCCAAGTGAACAATTTGTTTTCTCCTTTTTTTCTAAATACTTGAATGTAATGAAATTCTGTCCTTTGCCTATATTATTGTCAAAAATTCTAAATGTAAATTTATCTGTGTTTTGAAAATGCCATAATATTTCTGATATTATGTTTGCAAGATAAGATTATGTAAGGTTGTAATGGTCTTAAAGGAAACCAATACCCAAGGATATAATTAATTTTATAGGAAAGAACGTAATGAAAGAGCAACTTAAAAAAAGTTTCATCAAAATCGGTTAACAAATAAGAGAGTTGTGGAAGTTTGAAAAGTCTTGTTCAATGGTCTATGGGGATCCTCAAATTGGCGACATCGGCTTCAAAATGGCCGACTTTATGGACAACTCTCCATTAGTTTTGTACACAAATTTTCAGATTTTCACTATTTTCTTTCAAATGATGTCTTACCTCATTCTGAGCTCAGCATATGTTGTGTAAAATATATTTTCCATGACATATTTTGATCTCAGAAGTAAATAAGACATATTTTGCAAGAAAATGGGGAAAATCTGAAAATTTGTGTACAAAACAAATGGAGAGTTGTCCATAAAATCGGCCATTTTGAAGCTGATGTTGCCAATTTGAGGATGCCCATACACCATACAATGAGATTTTTCAAACTTCCATAACTCTCTTAACTGATTTCGATGAAACTTTTTTTAAATTGCTCCTCTCATTATGCTTTTTCATATAAAAAATGAGGGGTCCAGGCATAATTTTTTTTTTTTTTTTGGAATGGAATGTACAGTAAAATATAATTCAAGAGCAACATTGAAAATTTCATCCAAATCAGAAGAGATGTAAGAGATATTTTCAAGTTCTGCGTACCCCTAACCAGATTTTATTTCTATAGTCCTTCATCATTTCAATTCAGATTTGGTGAATTGTCCTAAATATGATAATTGAATGAGGGGTCCAGGCATAAAATTAAAAATTGTTTGAATGGAATGTGCAGTAAAATATAATTCAAGAGCAATATTGAAAATATCATCCAAATCAGAAGAGATAATAAAGAATATTTTCAAGTTCTGCCTACCCCTAACCAGATTTTAATTTCTATAGTCCTTCATCATTTTCAATTCAATTTGGTGAATTGTCCTAAATATGATAATTGAATGAAGGGGTCCAGGCATAAATAAAATTGTTTGGAATGGAATGTGCAGTAAAATATAATTCAAGAGCAATATTGAAAATATCATCCAAATCAGAAGAGATATAAGAGATATTTTCAAGTTCTGCCTACCCCTAACCAGATTTATTTTCTGTACTCTTCATCATTTTAAACCAAATTTTGGTGAATTGCCTAAATATGATATTGAATGAGGGGTCCAGGCATAAATTAAAATTGTTTGGAATGGAATGTGCAGTAAAATATAATTCAAGAGCAATATTGAAAATATAATCCAAATCAGAAGAGATATAAGAGATATTTTCAAGTTCTGCCTACCCCTAACCAGATTTTATTTCTGTATCCTTCATCATTTTAATTCAGATTTGGTGAATTGTCCTAAAATATGATAATTGAATGAGGGGCAGGCATAAATTAAATTGTTTGGAATGGAATGTGCAGTAAATATAATTCAAGAGCAATATTGAAAATATCATCCAATCAGAAAGAGATATAGAAAGATATTTCAAGTTCTGCTACCCCTAACCAGATTTATTTCTATAGTCCTTCATCATTTACAACATATTTGGTGAATTGCTCCTAAATATGATAATTGAATGAGGGGTCCAGGCATAAATTAAAATTTTGGAATGGAATGTGCAGTAAAATATAATTCAAGAGCAATATTAAAATATCATCCAAATCAGAAGAGATATAGAAGATATTTTCAAGTTCTGCCTACCCCTAACCAGATTTTATTTCTGTACTCTTCATCATTTCTAACCAAATTTGTGAATTGCCTAAATATGATAATTGAATGAGGGGTCCAGACATAAATTAAAATTGTTTGGAGTGGAATGTGCAGTAAAATATAATTCAAGAGCAATATTGAAATATCATCCAAATCAGAAGAGATATAAGAGATATTTTCAAGTTCTGCTACCCCTAACCAGATTTTATTTCTGTATCCTATCATCATTTCAATCAATTTGGTGAATTGCCCTAAATATGATATTGAATGAGGGGTCCAGGCATAAATTTAAATTGTTTGGAATGGAATGTGCAGTAAAATATAATTCAAGAGCAATATTGAAAATATCATCCAAATCAGAAGAGATAAGACATATTTTCAAGTTCTGCCTACCCCTAACCAGATTTTATTTCTGTATCTACTTCATCATTTTAAACAGATATTGGTGAATTGCCCTAAATATGATAATTGAATGAGGGGTCCAGGCATAAATTAAAGTTGTTTGGAATGGAATGTACAGTAAAATATAATTCAAGAGCAATATTGAAAATATCATCCAAATCAGAAGAGATATAAGAGATATTTTCAAGTTCTGCCTACCCCTAACCAGATTTTATTTCTGTACTCCTTCATCATTTCAATTCAAATTTGGTGAATTGTCCTAAATATGTTATTGAATGAGGGGTCCAAACATAAATTAAAATTGTTTGGAATGGAATGTGCAGTATAATTCAAGAGCAATATTGAAAATATCATCCAAATCAGAAGAGATATAAGAGATATTTTCAAGTTCTGCCTACCCCTAACCAGATTTTATTTCTGTACTACTTCATCATTTTAAACCAAATTTGGTGAATTGCCCTAAATATGATAATTGAATGAGGGGTCCAGGCATAAATTAAAGTTGTTTGGAATGTAATGTACAGTAAAATATAATTCAAGAGCAACATTGAAGATTTCATCCAAATCAGAAGAGATATAAGAGATATTTTCAAGTTCTGCCTACCCCTAACCAGATTTTATTTCTATACTCCTTCATCATTTCAAACCAAATTTGGTGAATTGCCCCAAATATGATAATTGAATGAGGGGTCCAGGCATAAATTAAAGTTGTTCGGAATGGAATGTACAGTAAAATATAATTCAAGAGCAACATCGAAAATTTCATCCAAATCAGAAGAGATATATAAAATATTTTCAAGTTCTGCCTACCGCTAACCAGATTTTATTTCTATAGTTCTTCATCATTTCAAACCAAATTTAGTGAATTGTCCTAAATATGTTATTGAATGAGGGGTCCAAATATAAATTAAAATTGTTTGGAATTGAATGTGCAGTAAAATATAATTCAAGAGCAATATTGAAAATATCATCCAAATCAGAAGAGATATAAAAGATATTTTCAAGTTCTGCCTACCCCTAACCAGATTTTATTTCTGTACTCCTTCATCATTTCAAACCAAATTTGGTGAATTGCCCCAAATATGTTATTGAATGAGGGGTCCAAATATAAATTAAAATTGTTTGGAATGGAATGTACAGTAAAATATAATTTAAGAGCAACATTGAAAATATCATCCAAATCAGAAGAGATATAAGAGATATTTTCATGTTCTGCACAGTTCTGTCCATATTTTCTTTCATATTCAATGAACAGTTACTAGTAGGTAATGAAGTCATTGGCCCACTATTTATGTTACATTTTATTATATGAAATCATATCTACTTTCTTTCATATTTGTGTACATACAAATCTATCCCTTATATTAACTTAAGTTACAACCGCAATGCCTATCTTAAACATTTCATCAAGGGTTACCCCTTAAATGTTTATTCTTAATGCAGAAATTTTTAATAATTGTAATTCCATATAAAAATACATTAAAAAGTAAAGTAGATCATTGACATCATCATAGAGACTAGGCATAGGACTATTTAATTTTCAAAAAATCATTACTTTTCATCTTACTTAGATGAAATTTTCAGTGTTGTACTTGTTGTATTTTATGATACACTTCAAACAGCTGAATTTCAGCCTGGACCCCTCCTTTAATACACCCCTCCCCCTTTAAGATAGAGTTTTGGTTGGTCTATCCCTATGCCAAATATGAAAATGGTTGGTCAATTAAAAAAATAAAAATAAAATGCGCACACTTGAAAATGCTCCCACCCCCTTTGGCCTGTGAGTGGTCTAAAACAGTTTTGTATTCCTATAGTGTTTCTTTCTTGAAATAGAAATAAAATAACATTCAAAACTAAAAGTTACTCTTTTAATTCATTAGTTGATCAATCGTTTTCAAATTTGACATGATTCTAGAGCAACTAAAAGTCTATAACTTTTTATGAATAAAAGATTTCACCAAATAGGAGCGCTAGTATTTTCACTAACATAAAGAAATACAAACAAATATGCTCAAAATGTTCATTCAATTGGTTTAAGTCTTTAATTATCAGAGTTTGATGATGGAGGCTGTAGACAGACATATTCTATGATTCATAGATTGTTTATTCATGTGTTAAAATTCTTCAAGGTAAAAAATGTGGTACTTTGTGCAATTAAAAAAGAGAAACATAAAGCCACCACAAGAGGGCGTTTGTGAAACTAACTAAAATAATCAGAATCTACTTGTTTTCAGAGTATTCAGAGTAATTTCATAATGAAATCTGATTAAATATTTGGTGAATTAAAAAAAAAAAAAAAAGTGAAAAGAGGAATTTCTATATTTTCTATCATATCAGTGTCATTTTTTACTTGACAAGAAGAACAACAGAAAAAAAGTAACATGTCATTTGGAAGGTTATTTCATTTCAATTTTTTCATTATAAAAGAAGCACTGCTGATAACATTTTATAATTGTTTATTCATTTTTATATAGAAAATGACTAATAACTTGAGTGACATGGTTGCAGACCTGTGGTTGCTACGGTAACATAAAGTGCCAAACTTCCACAAAATATTTACAAAATTGTTTGAGACTATATTTGAGGGGAAATTACCAAATGTTTGTGAAAAGGAGAGAACAGAACAGATTTCAACTGATTTAATGCAAACTTTGTGTTTTTCTATGTATTTTTTTAATTGAATTTAGGTTAGTCTATCCCCATGCGAAATATGAAAATGTTCAGTCAATTAAAAAATAAAAAATAAATAAAAAAAATATGCACTCTTGAAAATGACCCCACCCTCCTGGGCCTAGCTGTAACGACTCATGAGTGGTATAAAACATTTTGGTATTCATAGTGCTTCTTTCTTGAAAGAAAAACAAAATAACATTCAAAACTAAATATTACTCTTGCATTTTATTGGTTGACCAATAATTTTCAAATTTGGCATGATGCTCGAGCAACTAAAAGTCTATAACTTTTTGCGAATAAAATATTTCAATGTCACCAAATGGTAGCGCTATTTTCACTAACATAAAGAAATGCAAAGAAAAAATCACCAAATTTCAATCAGTTTAAGTAATTATCAGAGTTTGATGATGGAGGCTGTAACAGACATATTCTATGATTCATAAATTGTTTATTCATGTGTTAAAACCATGCAAGGTAAAAAAATGTGGTGCTTTGTGCAATTAAATAGGACATAAAGCCAACATGATAGGGCATTTAGGAAATTAACCGAAATGATTAAAATCAAATTTTGTGTTTTTTTTTTGTTTTTTTTTTTTTGTTGCCCATTTGTTGTGTTCAGAGAAAATTCATCATGAAATCTAATCAAATATTTGGTGGATTTTAAGGTATAAACTTGGGAGGAAAATCTTTGACCCTATTCAGACTGGGCTTTTCAAGAGGAGATTTTGACTGGGACCCCCCCCCCCTGAGATCTCGGCCGCGGATGGTCCGCTCGCCGCGAAATTTTGCACGAACGTCGCTGCACATGTAAAGGGTGTCGTTGGTATGTTGTTTTTTTTTTTTTTAATTTCGCGTATTTAATTTATGCTAATTTATGTATACTCATGTATGCAAATTAGATGCTTTTTTATGGAAATCGTTAATATTTCATTAATAAATATAGTTACAATGTATGAAAAAATTTAATCCCATATTTTAATGATGATTTAACGCAACTTTATTCCACCGAATTCCCATATTACAGTTAAGTTTTTGAAGTAAATATAATGTAGTTTACAAAAGCAATACCAATGTTCACACTTCTATTACATTTTGTTGGATTTTCATGTCCTTTGATTTTAGCACGTATCCTCCTTAGCAACAACGTAAAAAGATTTTATTATTCTGTGCATGTTTTTTTTTTTTTTTGTTTCCTTTGCTTTGTGATTGGTTCCATTTGACTATTTCTTATTTGCAACAGGTACAAACGAAATATTTGAATGGTTCTCTGAGAAATATGTAACATGTTTTATGATATTATTCACTGATGTTCCCAAGATCTTAACATTTGATTGTTAATAGGGCCTTTGTTTTAGTGTCGCCCCCATGTTTCAGAAATGCCCTTTTCTGGGATTTACTGCTCTTATGAATTAAAAGGGACAAGTCTCCTCTTTCAGAATATACAAAATTATTGACAAATCTCTGGCTATATGAATGAAATGACAACATCTGCTGCTTTTTCACTACACATTCCAGTCTACCACAAGATCAAGGTTACTGGTTAATATTCAATCATGAAGCCTACTGTGGGTGCTTTTTGTTTACAATTTGACTGTGCTTGCAGACTATCTTAATGGGGAAGTTAACCCTAGGGTAAAAAAAATATTGTCATGATTCTTGATAAAGGAACGGCCGGGTCGATTGATATAGTCATGTATATCAGTGAACATATTTGATTGTATATTGACCGCACAGGTGACATAATTAATTTCTTCTAGAAAAAAAAATGACATTTTATGGAATTTACACTACATACATGTAACACATAGGAGATCTGCTCGCACTTTGAACATTCCTAACTTCATCATTTTTTGGTCGATTTTCTCCAAACCTTCACTCATATTTTTCGTTTATTTTTCTGCATTTTTTAAAACCAATTTAAACCCAGGATGAACTTCCCCTTTAAAGGGGAAAATGAAATTGTTTCTAAATAAATGTCCATGCAATAAATATGATACACTTGAGGAGAAATACCAATGTAAATGAAATTACCAAATTTGTATTAAAAACATCTGAATGATTTATACATGATATATTGCTCTCTCTCTCTCTCTTTCTCGAGATCTTCTCAGAATTTGTAGTACAAGACACTAGTATGGAGAATACTGGAGTTTTCATCACACAAGTGAAGAAGGCTAACTTGGCTTGATGGGTCAATGACTCAGGAAAATTTTAATAAAGGCCTTCATGGAGTCTGGAAGAGTGAGAAAAATATCTCCCTTCCTATGGAAATTTGCATAGGGACAGCCTTTGTTTTTTAGTTGCTTATCTGACTCTACTATGATGTTGAATAATTAATGTCTGTTCTGAAGACTAATTAGACATCTGCAAGGAGGTATATGAGAAAATTTTCTCCTTTGGCACTGGATAACCTAAAAAAACATTGGTGTTCGATTTAAGCTATGTATATTATACACTGCAGCCAATGTACAAATGTACATAGGGCCTACACAAAATTTTGACTGACGGCTTGCTACCATAATAATAACCAACAGAAAAAAAAAATTCTTATTTACAGGCCTGTTGCTAGGTCCTAAATATGAAAATGTACAATAATTTATTGCTCCAGACATAGAAATGATGTCCTGCATTCATTATTTTGATCATTATAAATTAAAATGTATGTAGCCTACATGTACATTGTAGATCTACAAATATATTCAATTATTATAGTTTTTCTCTCCTTTTCTTCTTTTCATAAATTTTGCCTGGAAATAATATAGGCCTAAATATAAATAGTCTTCTATTACATTCTATGCATTTATTTGATTTTCTTATTCCGTCATTTTTTTTTAAAATTAAGTATAATCCAGATAGGCCTATATATTTCCATGTTTTTCTACTTCTTTCATATTCACTGATATTTCCCCAAACTCTGTGTGGCAAAGAGTTTGGGCATGCACTGTAGAAAAACACATTTATCATCTACTCCTAGCTTGCTAGCACAAATTATATCTCCCGCCTTTTCATCTCACATTCCAGAGTCTACCGCAAGATCAAATAAACTAGACCCTCCTTGGTAGTTAAATGTGTATAGAGCTGTTTATTGTGTATATCAATTTACTGTGTTTCCCACTCGTTATCTACACACTCCTTTTATTCGCTTTCTCAACTCTTTATCTCACTCTCACTCTCACTCTCTCTCTCTCTCTCTCTCTCTCACTACTGTCACCGCCATCTCTCTCTCTCTCTCTCTACACACACACCATTGAGATATCCCTTATCTCTTCTTCTCACATCTGCTTATAGTACTAGTTTGTACTTTCTACTTGTGTCAAACACTATTTAAAAGTTCTGCAGGAATCTTCAAATTTAAAGGAAGCAAACACAAGAAGGCAAAGTGTTGCTCAAGTCAATTAACTGAATTTAACATAGATGTGCAGGCATAGCTGTAGAGAATGTTTGAGGTGGAAGTTTCTTTCATTCATTCTTGAACTGTCTGACCCATAGAGGTCATGTATGTCTGCTATCTGATTTATGAGTGGGGGAAACCAAACTTGAGCCTGACCAATACAAGTTTTTATTGGGAGATGAACAGCAAAATCATCATGATCAAGTGACCCAGATTGCCCTGAGCTTCATATTGATGTTTCCATGTCGAGTTCATTTGTTTGAATACAGTTGGTAAGTGGACTCAAGTTTGCTCTTTTTAAAAAATTCTACAGAATTGTACAAATTCTATAAATTGTACAAAAAAAAGTACAGGTTGATTGAAGTTGATAAAATTGTATTATACACGTGTACGTGTGAGGTAAATCAGATAATTTGAGACAGACTTCAATTGTTTCAAATGTCTGCTCATATCATGGCACTATAGGTAGGGGATTCAAACCTACACATAATTTTTAAATTAAATGTGAAAATGTGATTCATCATATTTTTCATGGGTATTTTTTCAAATATTGGTTGACCAATTTTATTCATTTTTTTTTGTTCGACAAATCAATTTCAATCTCATATATCACAATGCTTCTTCCTATTTGTTTATCAATTTCAATTTCATTTGCTTTGTAATAATAAATAGCACTTAGTGGATAATACAACACTTTTCTAGGCCTATCCCGCCATCCATAATCGAGAAGGATATTGTGGCTTTAAGTTGGTACCACATTCACACATCATTGAGAAGATATAATAACTTAAATAATTTTTTCCCGACTGTACCATTTTTAAAACACAGACTGTATGTTAGAAAATCTTTAAACTTAGTCACACAAGTGATTGATTGATGTATTTTCATTCGTATTAACAGAGCAGTATCTCATTTCAACATATTGTTTTATCAAATTTATAATAGGCACTTCCTCAATTTATGTTACCAATATAAAAAAAAAAAAAAAAAAATCTGAAAAAACATGATTGTTCATTCACTATGTAGTGTCAACTGGGTCCAAATTAAAAATTTTGTTAATTTCTTTGCCAGATGAGCATCACATCATTGATGTGCTAGTAAAAATGAAAACGAGAGACTTCATGACCATTTTTCTTTCAAGGCTCGCGCAAATTTGAGACCAAATTTGCGACGCCAGGGGACCCTGTTCTGGAGTTACAAAAATTTTTGAACCCGTGTGTCACACCCAAAGTTGCTCAAATACGTGATTTGGTGAACCTTATGTACATTGTAACTCTACTAGATGGTACAAAAAAAATTTAAAAAATAAATAAAAAAATCAAAGTCAGTCAACAAATAAGTAGGCCTACAGTATTTTTTGTTGAGTTTATGAAAATGTGTATAAATTAGCATATTTAATGAGTTTCCAAATTCTGTATAGAAGTTTTGAATCTCACACCTAGTGCTATCATATAAAGCAATAATATATGAGCGCTGTGAAGGCGGGGCCATTTTAACAGATATATACACGTAGGCGATAAAACAACAATTGGTCTACATGTACAACCTATTGGTCCACTAGCCAATACAGTACATCTACCTCCATTCAGTCTAAACCCTAATCGTCCCCGAACCATTTGGTCTACATCCAATTGGTCCACTAACCACTTGGTCTACATCCAATTGGTCCACTAACCATTTGGTCTAAATCCAATTGGTCCACTAACCATTTGGTCTACATCCAATTGGTCCACTAACCATTTGGTCTACATTCAATTGGTCCACTAACCATTTGGTCCACATCCAATTGCCACTAACCATTTTCTACATCCAATTGGTCCACTAACCATTTTGGTCTACATCCAATTGTGTCCACTAACCATTTGGTCTACATCCAATTGGTCCACTAACCATTTGGTCTACATCCAATTGGTCCACTAACCATTTGGTCTACATTCAATCGGTCTACTAACAATTTGGTCTACAACCAATTGGTCTACGAACCATTTGGTCTTCAACCAATTAGTCTACTAACCATTTGGTCTACAACCATGTGGTCTACGAACAATTTGGTCTTCAACCAATTGGTCCACTAACCATGTGGTCTATCAATCATTCAATAGGGAGGGCGGACAAAATATTTCATCCAAGTTTCCCTCGATTACCGAAATGGGGGTGGGGGTGCATGGTTACAGGTAAATTATAAAGAACTGTTTATTTTTTGTAATTTAGTTGTATTTTTGTATCATAATTTTTACGAACAACTTAGTCATAGGCCTACTGTGTGCAAATTGCAAACATTTGAAGGTAATTTGACTTTTGCTCCTAATTAAAGGCTCTCATCGAGGAAAAATTGACTATCATATTATAATATCAATCATAGTTCTTTATGTTTCATGGCAAAGATTTCCGTAGGCCTACTTATTTTATCATAGAAAGAAAAAAAAAGTGCTGAAAGTTTGACAAATTCATACAATTGCTAAGAGACCAAGGATGTCTAGTACATGTACATGCAACCAATTGGATGTGGACCAAACGCTTAGTAGACCAATTGGATATGGACCAAATGCCTTGTAGGGGGCCTAGACCAATTGGTTGTGGACCAAATGCCAAGTATACCAAATGGAAGTAGACCAACTATTTGTAGACCAACTAGTTGTAGACCAATAGGTTACAAACCATAGGCATGTATGGACACAATAGGCCGTGATTTGTTTCTCTCTTTGTCTTTCTCCAAGTTTGAAATAATTTCTTAAAACTTTCAGTAAAGTATCTATAGAGATTTAGAATGTTCTACTTAAATGCATTTGGTCATGTTATCTCCTAAAATTTCCATCTAAATAAACAATTTGGGTAATCAGGTTCCAAAGGCAATTAAAAACTCATTTGATTATTGGCGAAATTGAAGCAAGGCTACTATCATAATTTGATTTTTGGAACTACTACTTTTCACCAATTTGTCGTCTTCTCTGAATTTCTGTGCCTATCTTGTATCTTGTATCTGATACCCCATTCACAGTGGCCTCAAACACCGCTACAGTCGCGGGACTGTCCCGCGACTGTAGTGGTGTTGCCGTCAGTGTGAATGCTCGGACCCGCTATCCCGGGATAACCTCGCTCCGCTATAACACCGCGATAAATTATCGCGCTCAAACCTTAGTAACAGCACCAGGACAGTCCCGCTGCTGTCGCGGAGTGCCTTCAGCACCGGGATAAAAAACAAGGAAATACATATGAATTTCCAGAAAAGAGAGTGAAAGAAGGATAAAACACCGAAATACATAAGAAATGATAAAAAGAAAAAGAAAAAAGAGGAAAAAAAATACATAAGTATTGATAAAAAAAAGAAAAAAGCAAAGAAGGAGAAAAACAAAGAAATACATAAGAAATTGATAAAAAAAAGGAAAGAAGGTGAAAACAAAGAAATACATAAGAAATGTTAGAAGAGAAAAAGAAAGGAGAAAAAAAAAAATACATAAGAAATAATAATAGAAGCGAAAAGGATAGAAGGAAAAAAAAACAAGGATATACATAAGAAATGAAAGAAAAGAAAAGGAAAGAAGGAGAAAAACAAAGAAATACATAAGAAATGAAAGAAAAGAAAAGGAAAGAAGGAGAAAAACAAAGAAATACATAAGAAATTGATAGGGAAAAAAAAGGAAAGAAGGTGAAAACAAAGAAATACATAAGAAATGTTAGAAGAGAAAAAGAAAGGAGAAAAAAAAACAAAGAAATACATACGAAATAATTGATAGGAGAGAAAATAAAGGAAGATACCAGAAGGAAATTTGTGTAATTTGATGTAATTTGTGTGCTTTTTTGTAAATCTAGGATTAGAGTGGCCTTGACGTCGTTTAATTACATACACAAAATACATTGTGTGGGACTATGCATCATTATGCTAACAAGGTCATGCGAAGTTGTCTCACTCCAAGGTGAAAAAAAAAAAATCAGTAAAATATCTAATGAGATTTATACCTCGTTTACACTGTGACTCTGGCCGTGGGTTCGACACGCCTTTTTTACTCCACCAAAATCAGAGGTTTTGATCCGGGAGGCGGGTTCGACACGACAATTTGTATTTGTGTAAACAGAAAGTCGTGTCGAAGTTGATGACCTTGAGGTCAGATTTGAAATTTGGCTACACACATTAATGATGTCCTTTTACTTCTGGTCATGATCTGGAAGCCGTGTTGAACTCGCCTGTTTGGTTGTGTATAAACACAATCACATGTTCACTCTTTGTAGTGTCGAACCTAGCTTCCTGAGGATTCGACACGAGAGCTGAGTCACAATGTAAACGCGGTATTAGAATGTTCTACTTAAGCATTTAGTCATGTTTCCCCCCTTAATCTTCCATCAAAATAAACTATTTAGGTAATCAGCATCTAAAGGAAACTATAAACTAATTTGATGATTTACATAATTGAAGCAAGCCTACTATCATAATTTGATTTTTGGAACTACTAAATTTCAACCCAATTTGTCGTCTTCTCTGAATTTCTGTGCCTATCTTGCATCTTGTGTCTTATTTAAAAGTATATCTACAATGTTTTTGTGATATTTGGTAAAGATGTAATTTGTGTGCTCTTTTGTAAATCTAGGATTAGAGTGGCCTTAACTTTGTTTAATTACATACACAAAATACATCGTGTGGGACTATGCATCATGAATATTCATTAGGGTCAGGCGTGCACGCGCGGCATTGTTCATGAACAGGTCAGTGATTCTTTTCAACATGGCGCTACTCTCAGTGCGGCCGCTGCAAACATACGTGTGGTGAGCACGCTGTAATTACAGCGAAGGCAGACTGCTCCCTGATTCTTTGCTATTCCAGCACTCTGGCTTCGCTGTAATTACAGCAAAGTTTATGCATCCTTTGATTCTTTGCCATTCTGAGTCAAGCTTGCTGTTGAGCACGCTGTAATTACAGCGAAGGCAGTGTGCCCTCCGATTCTTTGCTATTGCAGCACACTACCTTCGCTGTAATTACAGCGAAGTTTATGGCTCCTTTGATTCTTTGCCATGAGTCAAGGTTGCTGTCGAGCACGCTGTAATTACAGCGAAGGCAGAGTGCCCTCTGATTCTTTGCTTTTCAAGCACACTGCCTTCGCTGTAATTACAGCAAAGTTTATGCATCCTATGATTCTTTGGTTTGGGTCAAGCACGCTGTAATTACAGCGAAGGCAGTGTGCCCTCCGATTCTTCGCTATTGCAGCACACTACCTTCGCTGTAATTACAGCGAAGTTTATGCCTCCTTTGATTCTTTGCCATGAGTCAAGGTTGCTGTCGAGCACGCTGTAATTACAGCGAAGGCAGACTGCTCCCTGATTCTTTGCTACATTGTATTCCAGCACTCTGGCTTCACTGTAATTACAGCAAAGTTTATGCATCCTATGATTCTTTGGTTTGAGTCAAGCACGCTGTAATTACAGCGAAGGCAGTGTGCCCTCTGATTCTTTGCTATTCCAGCACACTGCCTTTCCTGTTATTACAGCAAAGTTTCAAGGTTGCTGTTGAGCACGCTGTACTTACAGCTGAAGTCAGAATTTCGTATTCTTAACAAATGGCTGTAATTACAGCGAAGGTAGAGCGCCCTATGATTCTTTGCCATGAGATGAAGGCACTGCATGCACTGTAATTACAGCCAAATTCAGAGTATGTATTTTTAGTCTTTACAAATGGCTGTAATTACAGCGAAGGAAGGTTCTTTGCCATGAGATTAACACACTGCATGCGCTGTAATTACAGCCAAATTC
>CALNVZ010003428.1:31597496-31623402 GCA_940671915.1 Paracentrotus lividus
GTGCAAGAGTGTTGTCTGGGTAATTCTGACATATACTAAATACTCTTAATGAACAATAATAGTTGGTCAGTATAACCAAGAAAAAAAAACCCCAAAAAACAGACAAACAACAAAGCAACAATCACACCTAACGCAATGTCTACAACTCATTTACATTTTGTGATGTTAGAGCTGCAATAACTGACAAGCTAAAATCTACGTTATGATATTGCATACTAATGATGGTTGAACCTATACAAAATAATTTTATTATGAAAAATAGAAAATTAGCATCAATTCAGTATAGGCACTGACAGATAACATGCAGCGAATTGTTCCAATTAACATGCTATTAGATTAACCCATAATTTATTGTTCAACCTTGATAATAAAATACAATATTGATTGAATTCAATTACCATGATTACTGATGAGTTCATGAACAGATGAATTATTGAGATACTTTTTTGTAAACCTTCTTTGTTGTTATCTCTAAAATTTGCACAATGCAGTAGCAATAAACAATTATTTTATCATCTTTGATGAAGGAATCATTGAAGCTTTTCCCTGTAGCTTTCACAGATTGATCAAATTCCGTTTCAACAAACTGATTTTTTTTTTCTTTTTTAAAAAAACATTATAAGGTCTTCAAAACATAATATGGAATAAGATTCCAATATTTCTCTTAATGTCCATAATTGGCATAAGTTGGATTAAGGGTATGTTATTTGAATAATCAATTCAGTTTGCAATATAATATAAAAATATTGATCATATATTGCTGAAGCTAAAAAGATCAGGTTACTTGAGATTGTGAATAGATTCGAAATTCGATAACCAATGAGAATAGATAACGGATAACATAGAATCCGGATTCGGAGCGGAGATGTATCCACACTAAAATTGTGACGATTTGGCACATCAATTTATTCTAAATCATTGTTGGTTCATGATTTTGACGAATATATATAGAAGAGATCTTTTTATATTTACGATATTGACACAGTATCGGATTGAAAACCATTCAGATTTAGGCGTCTGTCTCAATTGTTATCTGTAATGCGGATGCTTTGTTATGATTCAAAGTAAACACCCAGGACATCAGGTGGAAACGGGATAAAATATACTTCACATAATGCCCAAATGCTTTCATTTCGAATTTCTTTTTAATCGTTCTATTGTTAAATTTACAGACACTGAAGAGATAATCATGACGCAATATGATTTTGAATAGATATCCATTACGGAAGCTGTGAGCGAAGATCAACGATGGATATCATATACTTAGTGGGAAAATTATATCAGAATCAGGTTGAACAGATCATTCGACTGACATTTCTGGTATAATCGGCGAAGAATAGCTATGGTCACAGGATATTCCTCCCAGTATGCGCAAGGGGATTTGGCAAGTGTTTAACCTTCAATTACCTTCTTGCCGGGTCTGAAAATGAATATATCCAGTTTGAGCGATCCTAGTTGAGAGATGTTTTCTTTTCGGAGCTTGAAGGTTGGGAAGCAAGGCGGCCCGTTCTTTCTTCTCGTAGGCGGTAATTGTACGATTCGAGACGGCGATCGTGCGATCCGTGGATGGTTGCTCGGTGCTGAAATCTGCGAGGTGTTGATCGGGCTTACGGGCGTTGGCGATTCGGGTTCTCAAGGATTCTAGTAGGCGGTTGCGATCTGCATGATCCACTATGATGATGGGGCGGGGTGCGACGGCGTTCCACTCTGATTGGGATTACTATTGGGTGGGGGAAGCGTGAGCATTCACGACAGTGGATTTTTGTTGCTTCAAGTAGAGGGATTTGCAAAAGTGGGCATGACCATGTCATCCGTGGTGTATCATTCTCATTTTTCACTTCTTGTACTCCTACATAAGCAGATTTTGCTTCCTATCGTGAGCTCTAGAAGCAATAATTTTCCTCAATTTGTTTGTTTTTTAGCATTCATGTCTTTCTATTATTTTGGGAGAAAGCTCCTTTCGATTTCTTTGATTTTGTTGTGTTGAATTACAGCGTTCTCCACGTCGTGAATAGCCTTCGTGTTTCAGATAGTTCTACTCTCTCATATGCATTCTAATTTGGCATTATATTCTCGAATTCAATTTCCCATTCCTTGTCAATTTCTCAAAATCTTCTTTATCTCTGGCGTACAGACTGACTGGAGAAGACTCGTATCACTTCGGGCTTGATGGGCGCCGTTGGCACGTTGTGCGGTCGTGACGTTCAGCTGCCGTCCGGTATTTAGACTGGGTGCATGTCGGGGCGACGACGCTCGGGGATCTCTGGGCTGGGTTTCGGTACGTACGCAGTAAGATGACTGGCAATCCTGTGGTGGATTTACTGTTTTTGAAACTTAGATTTTGCTTTTCCTGACCTTACAAAGATGCTTTTGAGTTTGTAGCTGATCTTAGGCTATAAGAGCGTTCCCCACTAGGCATGACGTGTATCAGTTTCCTCTGTCATATCTGAAAATCTGACAAATTAATAGCTCGAATGCTGATAGCGTTTACACGTTACGACTGCATGATATTAAAATATAGTTTGAAAGAAGGGTATTTATAGTTTGAAAGAAGGGTATTTATCTTTTAGCTAAGGCCTAGTTGGCAACTGACTTATGAGGGTTTTATGAATATGGGCCCTGATGTACATGTGTAGGTGGCCAACTTAGGGTGCTATCTCACTTCGCGGAAACAAAATTGAGACAGTTTTGCCAATATGGCATTGTCTCCTCTTTTTCCGCGACGAAATCTTTTGTCCCACTGACAAAAGGTTACGTGGTACAAAGGACGGATGAGCCAGCATGCCATTGTACTAGATCTGTCTCCTGTACATGTAGCACACACAAATCTGTTGCGGAGACAGCTATAGTGCAATGCCATGCGAGCAAATCTGTCTCAATTTTGTTTCCGCGAAGTGAGATAGCACCCTTAGTGGGATTTCAAAGAAGTGAATACAATAATAACAGCCTTGAACTATGAAATTGAGAGGAGTGACATATTTGTAATTTGTTAAAGGTTTTTGTTTTTGTTTTGTTTTTTAATGTAAGGAAGTGTATTTACCCGAAATTTTAAAAAGGTTAAACGGTTAAAAAGGTTAAACGAGTAAGGATAACATCAATTGAATTTAAAGAATTTCTCTTATACAGTGAATAGTAACTATTATATAACTCACTTTAAGAATGTTGAATAATCCTGTCCTCTGATTGGTCAAAAGTCTGGTCATAGTTTTAGCCAGGCCTGGCCAGGGAGGCTGAGCGTTCAATAGTCATCGTTCAATAGTCGTTTTTAATAGTCATTTTTCAACTGCAGTCAATTGTTGATACGATCTGTGATTTATAGCACAGGACAGCGTTCCGCGATTCGAACTTTTGGATAAAGATCAATTGCGTGATTTAATTCATGCAGCAGATAGTAAGAACACTAAAAATTCCATGAAATGTGCCGTGAATGTTTTTGAAGAATACCTACATGAAACTATATATGCCTAATACTAATCTTCATAGCGTGAACGAACTGCCAAATTCGGAGCTGGATAATGTTCTGCAGAGGTTCTACGCTGGTGCTAGGCAAAAAAAATGGTAATTTTTTCTTCGGTATATAAAATATATAGTGACTGCCTTAATATTCGGGGCATGAGTTGTTTCTAAAGGCTCTCGGGGGCCTTCCATCCAGCTATGACCCCTCGGCAAGCCTCGGGGTCATAGCTAGATGGAAGGCCCCCTCGAGCTTTAGAAACAACTATTGCCCCTCATGGCACTCACTATATCTATACTATCGGCTTGGTATCATGTTGGAATTGCGGGTAAGGGACACAGACAAATGGAAATGGAAAAAAACAACAAAGAAACGAACAAACGGGGTGGGGGAGAGTTTCTACCGAAAACAGATTTGTAATGTTCCTCCTGAGGTACAAGTATTAGGGAAAATCTGTAATTCTGTAAGAGGGGAATTTGATTTGTTTGTACTATTTCTATGTACATTCTATTTGATATATTTCTATGTATTCAAAATGATTAGTTAAAAGCAACATGTGAATAAACCAATTATCCACATGTACCTGTACTTTGGACAAAATGAATGAAATGAAATAAAATGTTTCTCTTTGTCTTGATCTCATCAGGACGGACAGAATGAGGTGCATTTGTTTAAGAGGGGAGGAGCAACATGCAAGCGTTTAACAACCAATGAAGAACGAGTCTGTTGGCAGCATCTGTGGAACATACATCCTATCCAGTAAGTATTATAGATTCAAGATTCAAGACCCAATTTATTTCTGTTTTAAACAAACATAATATAGACATCCAATATAAACTTTTCCAATATTATATCCCAATATAATGTAATCAAACTTGTTCTGTATGAAATAAAACGCATATGTTAAATGATATAAGCAAAAATAAAAAAAAAAGAAAAAAAAGAAGGCATTCGTTGAATATATTATTAAACGGAGGGACTTGCAAAAAACAGAGCTTGTAAGGCACAAGCCCCTATTACTTAGTTACTTATATAATTATGCTCAAAAGCAAAAACAGAAATTTTCATTAGAAATTATTACATATATGAGCAAGACAAGAGTACACAAATAAATATTTATAAAAATGAAAAGTGTAAGAGACAGATATCTGAGAAAGAGAAGTAGAGAGAGAGAGAGAGAGATGAGAGGGGTGAGGAGACAGAAAAAAAGAGAGAAAGGTATAAAGAGGATGAGAAAGAATAGAGGCTCCCTTCTTGCCCCATCAAACTTGGGTATGGTATGGGCCACCTACATTGTATGTGTCAAATTTGGTGCTTTCAATTTTAGAAACAATTTGGACCAAAAATCACTGACATTCCTGACTAGCATCACATGAAAGTATATTCATTCATCAATCAAACAAATTGAATGAGCAGGTTATGATTATTCTTCAGTGATCACAGAAATCTTTGAAGGTTTCACTGGTGGTAGAACGATTAGAAGGTGAAGGTTTCACAGTGCACCAAGTATTCTGAACCTTCTGAACCTTCTGAAATTGCACCGGCAGGGCAGAAAAACTGCAAGACTCCAGCGTGCTGCTCTCGTGAGGTTTCTTGAGGTTGTGAGTGTTCCTGAAAAGGACCTACCCAATCTCAACGTTTCGGTGAGCATGTTCTCACCGTCTTTTGGAGAATTGCTAATTGATCACAGAAAGTTATGAAATGACATTATAATTTGCTCAATCAACCATAACTATTCAAGCATGAATGAATTCCATTGTCTTGAATGTGATAAGAAATTAAGTTGATGTTTTATGTATGTTTCACTCCTTAAAGAACCAAGTTTGAAATTTTTGCAAAAACACATAAGAGTACCAAAGTGTTGACGTCATAATCGCCCGTTGTCCCAGTTACTGGTTCTAAACAACAAAAAAAAAAGCTGTGCATGAGGTAAATGCGGTCCAGCAACGGGCTAGACTGTTGCTTCTTTTTAACACAAGATTGTTTAGAACCAGGAACCATGCAACACCACCGTTATGACATCACACTTATACTATATAACGGGGTTGATTAAATCTGCATTGTACTCTAAAAAAACAATGACTGCACAATGTAATTAACACTTACAACTTGGGAAATTAAATAAAAATTTCAAATTTTACTCCATCTTAACGATGGACTTCCAACGTTTCTTTAAAAAAGACAAATGGGATTACATCACGTAATTATGACTCCATACTTAAAACCAAAAAAATCAGAATTTTACCTGTTGCCTTTAACATTTTACCTCACATATCGACATAATTGTCCAACAGGACGGAATGATGGACAGACCTACAAATCGATGTACACTGTTAAGAAAAAAATCATGGAAGGATGATGATAAAAGTAGGATATGACACATATCAAATCTAAAATGTCAAATTATTTGGAAGACATCTTGATGCTTTTAGAACTGTAATATTATAAGTTACTTGCTATACCTGTTCATGTATGTGGTAACTATAACATCCATTTCCATCAAAGTAGTAGAGCTGTTTAGCCCCAAATTTTAGGCGAATTGTGCACATTTTGACTAAAGCATGAAATTTCTACCAATGGTAGTACATGCCATAACATTCATTTTAAGATCGGGAGGTAAGTCAGATTTGACCTCTGATGACCTCCAGCGGTCAATGACCTTCAAATATCAAAATATTGATATTTTGCGTCATTTCTCTGTGAATGACATGATAAAAATGAAGTAAACATGCATTTCATGTGCACTCAAGAATTATGGTGGTATCTCAATACCCAGAGACGTCTCCGAGACTTTGTTTTCGTCGCGGAGACGTCTTAGTGATGTCTCCGAGACAATTTTCAGAACTGTCTCAAAAATAAAAAAGTTGTCCCAAATCTGTCTCCAAAACTCGCAAGACGTTTCTGCTACAAATCTAGACCACGTGACAAATCTTCCACAAAACACGAGGAATCTCGGAGACCTCTCAGAGGCGTCTCCGCGACAAGTGTCAAAACCGTCTCAAAGCCGTTTCCAAACTGTCTCAAAGTAGTCCCAAATCCGTCTCAATGTAGTTTCCGCGATTCCCGAGACTCATGAAACCTCGCGGGGACTGAGGAGACGTCTTGGAGACATTTCGGAGACGTCTCTGTGACAAAATGTCTCAAATTAGTCTCAAAGTTTAGTTTCCGCGAAGTGAGAGAGGGTACATGCAGGTAATATGTGCCCCCCTAAGATCATTTGCCTAATTTGCATAAAATTACAAAATGACACACAGTCTTATCATATGAAAACGTTGGGGCTTCTTTCTAGGAAAACCATTTTCACGCACCGATTGTCAATGGAAGGAATGCCCGAAAAACGGGAGTTTTGTTGAATATACTAGAATAAAAAAAAATCGAGAAGATCATTTACTTAGTTACACAGGTTTTATGAGGGTTAATGTATATAAAACAAGATAAAACCTTGGGAAGAATATTTTTTTACCCCTAACCCTCGTAGTCAGGAAGCAGTTGTCATCTACTTCAAAAAATTGGCTAAGTTTGATTTTTCACTTTTATCTGTTTAGTGACATCATGAAGAACAACTTCCAACTTGGTGTCAAATTTCTAATGGCCATCTTGACCCGCTGAGGGGTCAAAATAGGGTCAATATGGGTCAATTTTTGAAAATACCCCGATTATGGTAAATGACACACCAAACTGTTTGTCTTGTTATACTGAACAAACAAGTATACAAAGTCATATAGTTTTGACCTCCCGTTAAGAAGTTATTGATCAAAAGGTCAAAAGTTCAACGAACTTTCATTTGACTACAAAATACACTAAAAGTGTTTGGAAAGACCAATTTTAAAGTGTTTTTTTCTGTCTATTTCATTATGTAATCTGAATTAGTAAACAGAGTTAGAAGAGCTCATTATTCAGTGAACAAGGGCCAAAAATTGTCATTTGGGGTCATGAATTCACTTAAAATACACTAACAGAGCAAGGAAAGCTCTTGTTAATTTGATTTGGGGTTTCTTTGTCTCTGTGGATATGTGTGTGTGCCAATTTAAAATGTGTAGATTGATATTAAGAGTGAATTAACAACTAGAGTTATCACTATGATTTGGAAAACCATATTCAATAGTTGTCAGGGTCATCATGGTCATGGGAAAGGGCATTTTCGTTCTCGGGTAAAGACAGTCATGATAGGCATAATAAGAGAAGTGAGCTAAGACAAAACTTATTTCCATAGTAATTTGTGTAAATGTTGCAATACAGTAGCTGCTGGCGGCCACGATGTCATAAACACTGATTGTTTTGTTTTGTTGTTGTTTTTGTTTATGTTTTTGTTTTTTGCCCTCCAATACACAACCCTGTGTTGTTGTTGTTTTTTTTTTTTTTTTACTAGGTTGGGTAATTTTGTTGGCAAAATAATGGATGTATGGGACAAATCTTAAGAATCTACGCACATAATTGGACGCAGAGTTGTGATCCGAATCAAGGGCAGACTGGATTTGTTATTCTGCTTGGTCAAACGTTACAGGGCAGTGCAAGCTTGGTATATCAAAATTAAGCAGTTGCCACCTATCATGTGTTAACCATTGGTGGAGAGATGATGGAAGAGCATCTGGATGCTGAAGTCCAGAAAGATGTATACCTGATATACTTAGCCTGGAACGTATATGACCTTTATCTGGTATGCTCTCCAACCTTTTTGCTCCCTTCTGCTAAATTTATACAAAGGGTGTATTCTAATACAAGTAGATGATTCGCAAGTCATTGGAGAAAACTTTAATACTTCTTCCTCTAACTGTGCATGATCGATTGAAAGATAGTCATATAATAGAAGACAGATGCACGTTCTACACCAGTATGTTCATGAGAAGGAACAAAGACATTTTCAATTTTTGCAATAAATGCAAAGGTTTTTACAGTATAATGGGCATGTATAATAGTCGAACCTCTTCCTTCTGATATGCCTAATAACAATCTGATGGGAGGCGTATGCTACAAGGACAACATTGTCTTCGAAACCAGACTTGGTAAAACCCAAAAAGAAAAGGGGTGTGTCCACTTTTGTGTGTTGGCATGTACATCAGAGCAACTGTCTTTCACTTGTTTCTTATGTGTTCATGAAACGATCTTGAACTTTGTGTTTAGAAATTACAGCATCAGTTTATGAGATGAACCGAATTGTCGAAAAGACAACTTACGTCTGGACACAATTAAAAAGAATGTATATCCTCTTTTTTAGGGATGTATTAACCCAAGTCACCCCAGAGACAGTCCTGTTATATGAGTGAATCTATCCCACTACCATGCACAAAGATAGTACTGGGCGAGGACCACCTCAGTATGATGGCAAATTCAACCTGCCTGATGTGTCAATGCCAGATTTCATTGATATGCTTCACACATTGGAAGAAGACCGAATCCTATCCTCAATATTTTTGGTGTTAATTGTTTACTATAAGTTAAGAAATTTTTCTATGGAAACAGATGTTTTTATTCTACCCTTGATTCCTCACTGGGGTAAAACTCCTGGAAATCATTGGAAAGCTATCACAACCTTGGGAAGAAACAGCTAAAGCACAATAATGCCAGTGAGGTCACAGACAGCACAGGGACATTTGCTGCATGGTAGGGGTGTGTCAAGGCCCTTGTAGGGTAGTAGGTCATTCCTGCACTGCGATAATACCTTACTTGATGACACCATCAACTTGACATTTTAAACTGGACAATAACTATTTTTAACAAGAAGGGGGGGAAAATGGTTGCCGAATTGTGCCTTGTATTTTGAACTAAAATGAGTTCACTGACACGACCCATATCTTGACCCTTTAAAAGGCGAATAAAGATGTAAATAAGGTATTCTTAAAAAGGAGTTGTCTTACTCAATTTCTAAAATAAACATGTATAAATAGACACCCAAAACATTTAAAATTGGTCTTTCCAAACACTTTTAGAGTATTTTTTAGTCAAATGAAAGTTCGTTGACCTTTGACCTTTCAAGCAATAACTTCTTAATGGGAGGTCAAAACCATATGACTCTGTATACTTTTTTGTTCAGTATAAAAAAGACAAACAGTTTGGTGTGTCATTTAACATATCAGGTATTTTAAAAATTGACCATATTGACCCTATTTTGACCCCTCAGTGGGTCAAGATGGCCATTAGAAATTTGACACCAAGTTGGAAGTTGTTCCTTAGGATGTCCCTGAACACATTCAAGTCAAAAATCAAACTTAGCCATTTTTTTGAAGTAGCTGTTAAATCATGACAACTGAGGCCTGACTATCGCGTTTTGAGCTTTAAAATCTCCCATTTTAGTCATTTTTGGGTCGTTTCTGTGTGAAAATGATATTTTGGTCAAACAGCAGTCACTAAAAGCTTTCTGTAAATTCAGCAGCGCATCGATTTCCTAGTTACGCTGAGTGAAGTAATATATTAATTTCTCTTTCCAAGATTTTAACTTCTTGTGATTGGTCAATATTTTCCCCCGCGTTTTTGATATCATTAAAA
The DNA here is from genome assembly GCA_940671915.1 of Paracentrotus lividus. Classification (NCBI taxonomy): domain Eukaryota; kingdom Metazoa; phylum Echinodermata; class Echinoidea; order Camarodonta; family Echinidae; genus Paracentrotus; species Paracentrotus lividus. The sequence continues at coordinate 31,607,434 of CALNVZ010003428.1, forward strand.
AAAATATCATGATAAAATACTTCGATCCTGACTGCACAGCTTGCACTCTCCTTTTACACGGTCTTTATTCAGGGCATTGTTTATCGCGATATCGACGGTCAGACGTAGAGAGAGTCTATACCCAGTACACACATTTCCCGTAAGATTCTTTCTGGGTCGTTAGTGCACTGTAGTGGAACTGTGCGTGTTTGGTATAAAATAACACTGTCCTTTTTGATTGTTCACGTTTTCATATGCTTGTTTATATGAATCAATAACTACTGCTCTAACTTTTATTGTGAAGAAAAAACATTTTAACTAACACCTCTGACTGCAATATTCAAATGTTGACCGTCATCACCAAAGTGATATTAACTGCATATGCATATATATGGGCATATGTATTTAATGTATTTTTAATAACTACAATGACTCTAGTATGTCTGGAATTTGCTTTAAATGTTAAAAAAATCGTGATTTGATTTGGAATTATAAGACCTTCAGTAAATACTGTGACTATATATTTCATTGTTTTGTATTTTGTATATTATTTCTTTTTTAATATTATTTTAATATTCTTTTCATTATACAAATCAATATGGGCCTTATAGTTTTTCAGTTCAGTTCAAGTGGTTCTTATTTCTCATGTCATATCAACAGTATACAAATATATAGAATTGATACATAATAACGAATGAATAAATAAATACGAAACAATCTGGCAAAGAACAAAATATTCATATACATAATATATAACATGATTCTAAATAATTTTACATTACATGAAAAATGAGGAACCCAAAAAGCATAGCTTGTAAATAAGGTCCCTCTGGGGTTAGATGTAAAACAATTATTTTTTTGTCAAGATAATGTTATAGTTATTTTTATATTAATACTATTAATACTGTGAATATACCCCAAACAATCGTAGCAAAGAGATTGATGCCGCATCCCAATACTAAGTACCAGAAATCATTTCCGCCATTTAGGACTGCCCATATTACCTGCACTAGTGTTGCTATGTCAGACAAGCATTCAATGCCAATTGCACCCTTCACTTCAACAAATGACCTGTACACGCTAGTATGATCAAAATGAAATTGAGGTACCCCTCAAACTCTCTTTCACCATCACATTCTGTGAGATATCAAATTTTACATCAGGGTAAAAAAATGCCATAAGTTTTACCTACCTTGTTGGTTTTCAGCAATTTTCTCAGAGAAATTCGGCATCATATGCTCTCACGACGATAGATTTTCGTATAGTACGGGGAAATAAATAGCGCACGCTACATACAATTTTTACTTCCGTCATCGAGCCTCTCACTTATTCCTCGAGGATAACTATCCTCGAGGATAAGCACACCGTGTGAACCCGACTCGAGAACAAGCCGTCGGGGTCTAAATTCTTAGGGATACAATCTTCGAGGACCTAAAACCCCGATGGTCCCGTGTGACAACATCAGTTCTGCCCCTTCCCATTCCCTTCGGTACAGCCTCTGCCACAACATCCACCTCCTAGTGAGAATATGGAATGTCATGCGGCTCATCAAGTCGGATACGACAGGAGAACGGCGTATGATAAGAGTACGAAAATTCCTCGCCATCAGCTACTGGAAGACGTATTGTCTTTTATTAGAGTGACGTGCCTATGACCGTAATAGTATTATTAGGCAACCTTTGACCTTAGGCAACCATTGTAATAATAATAATAATAGTGGTAATAATAACAATAATTCTAAATTTGTAAAGCGCTCTTTTCTGCTTAAAATGCACCCAAGGCGCAAAACAAAGGGTATAAACTTGTGGATAACTACCAATGCTTAAAGTTGCAAAAATGAAACTGCAACAGACTAAATAGGTAGATTGTACATGGAATTACCAAAATTTTAATAACAACAGCGCAAATATGAATATTTTTGTATTTTGAGGTCAATGACCTTTTCCAGTCCTCAAATGTGAAAGGTAGGAACCTGTAATTGAGTATCAGTTGCTCTGGAAAGAATGGTCTCATTTTAACAAAAAATAAATAAAAAATAATACATTATAGCAATGTCCTCCTTTACCAATAACGCACATAATATTCATATTTTGATGTTTCGAGAGGCCATTGAACTTTCATTGTTTTCAGGGTTCAAATATAAAACCCTGTTTATAATTACTAATGGTGGTATCTCACTTCGCAGAAATTACTTTGAGACGGTTTGGAAATGGCTTAATTGGATACGGTTTTGAAACTTGTCGCAGAGACGTCTCCGAAACGTATTCCAGACATCTCCTCAGTCCCCACGAAGATTCACGAGTCGCTGGAATCAGGGAAATTACATTGAGACGGATATGGGACTATTTGAGACAGTTCGGAAACGGCTTGGAGACCGTTTGAAACTTGTCGCAGAGACGTCTCCGACACGTCTCCTCAGTCCCCGTGAAATTTCATGAGTCGCGGGAATAGCAGAAACTATATTGAGACAGATATGGGACTATTTGAGACAGTTTGGAAACGGCTTGGAGACGGTTTTGACACTTGTCGCGAGTACGTCTCTGAGAGGTCTCCGAGATCCTCGTGACTTGTGGAAGATTTGTCACGTGTTCTAGATTTGTAGTAGAACGTCCCGCGAATATTTGAGACAGATTTCGGACTGTTTTTTAAAGCTTTCAGACAGTTCTGAAAATTGTCGCGGAAACGTCTCTGAGACGTCTCCCCGACTGAAAAAAAAGTCTCGGAGACGTCTATGCGAATTGAGATACCACCATAATCCTGGATTGTAACACAAAATGCATGTTTCCTACATTATTATCATGCCATTCACAGAGAATTGACGCAAAATATCAATATTTTGATATTTAAAGGTCATTGACCTCTGGAGGTCATCAGAGGTCAAACGTGACTTACCTCCCGATCTTAAAATGAAAGTTATGGCATGTACTATCATTGGTAGAAATATCATGCTTTAGTCAAAATTTGCACAATTATTCGGCTAAACCGCTCTACTAAAGTCTCGGTTTAACAGAGAGTTGATTATTTAGTACGAGCTGTCTTGGCTCTTCACGCCTCGGCAGCCAGCGTCGCACTTCTAACGCGATCCCCGGTCTGGTCAGGCTCGAGCGCACCGAGTAACTGATGTTTAGAGCAAGTGAGTAAGCGAGTATTTTTGTCTGCTACTTTATATATATATAGATTAAGTCATTATAATATCATATCAATATTTGTTCTTCTTTACACCAGGAGAATATGGGCCCTGGCACTACCAAGGTGTCAAGCCATGATTGACCCTGGGTGGGTACCAGTGTTGCTGTGACAACCGTCGCATGAGGGATTTTCAAGGGCAGTCGTTGTATACCGAGCATTGTAAGTAAAGACATAAGATATGTAATTGCCAGTCTACTCTCGTTATGTAAAAATGAAGAAATTTAACAAAGTTGAAATTTTCAAAAGTCTTGATAGATATAATATAATAGGTTTTAGACGTTTTAAAAACGTTTTATTGGACGTTTTACAAACGTTTTATAAACGTTAAAAGAACCAATAAAAAACCTTTTGGAAGCTCGAACACGTAAAAAAAAACTTTTGAAAACGTTTTAAATATATTATGGACGTTGTTAGAACATGCAGAAAACCTCTAAAAATGTTTGGAACGTTCTTAAAACGTTTTTAAAACGTTTTAAAGCCTTGAAATGTACTAAAAAAAAGGTTTTAAGAACGTCTAGAAAACCTTTTAAAAGACATTTGGAAACCTCTTAAAATCTTGTGTAAACAATATAATAAATACAAATATGATTAATGCACCTCAAACCCTTGGCCACCGTTTGTGGAATTGCACTTAACAGTGAAGTGTCTCCAACCTAAATCATGCTTAAAAGCAGACTTTCTTGGATATCATTAGGATTTAACAATGCACGATGCTCCATAAAATTTATAGTTTATTGAAAGTATTGTTTGTGATGGTTAGTTATTACTTTATTTGTTATGTTAGTACATTCCAATTCTGAATTATTTTTCTTTATATTTATGTGTGTTTCAGAACAACATTATAATAAAATGAAACACCAAAGAATGAATTTATTACTGTTAAATGGAAATAATTTCAATAAACACATTTATTTCGATATGTCTAACGTATTATATGCTAATCACCTTCTCATTTGCATAAGGTCCCATTTGGACGTATAAAAAACGTTCATAAAACGTTTAATAAAATAAGTCTTATTATAAGGTTCAATTAAAACGTTTTGTGAACGTGTTGATAAATCGTTACATTTTGTAACGTTCTGAAAATGTTCTGTGTTTGCTGGGATGACGTCATCGATCAATCCTTGGCACGCGGCCTCGTTCGTTGATGTGTAAAGATCATCGGATATGTAATGATTTGAAATTATCGGTAATAAAATTGAGTATGTAAAATCATTAAAAAAATATGTTATTGTTATTTTTTTTTGTTTTGTTATTTTTTTTTTTTAATCGTGTACACATATATAATGAAACAAACAAATTTCACTTTCAATATAGAAATCGCCTATAGTACTTTATTGATATGTGTTTTTATTTGTTTTTATTTAGTTGCACGTTGGAAACATAATGATCACTTCTGGTATTTGTTTTAAAAAATTCTAAGTTGACCGATTTTTATTGAACTGGACGTATATAAAACGTTCTTTAAACGTTACGTACAAAACGTCCACAAACGTTTTGTAAAGGTCCTATATCAAAAGTTCTGTAAACGTCCTATAACAAACGTTTTGTAAACGTCCTATACAAAACGCTTAATTTTGTAACGTCCAAAAAACGTTTTTCAAACGTTCATTTAGGACGAAGACGTACAGGACCTAAAAAGAACGTTTTGAAAACGTTCTGAAAACGTTCTGTGTTTTTTGGGCCTATACTTGAAGTCCAGTAAGATTATAATGTACTGTAAACATACAGTCTTTTTTGTGGATGTCAATACCTATTACAGAATTATATTCTCGTTCATAGTTTTCAATCACTTTCCCTCATTTTGGGATTTGCTTTATTGGGCGATTCCATACTGTTGTTGATTTTGTTTGTTTTCTCTGTTATTTTTGTGTCCCGTACAACATACTACTATTTTCCATTTAAATTGTAAATGATATGTAATTTGGTCAAGTTAAATGTTGTTTCTTGTGCCCCTTCTTGTACTACTTGAGAATCACCATCAATCAAGAAAATATTCTTTTATTTTCATACCAAAAAGATGTAAAATGTTATCAAAATGTCCCGTACGACACAGCATGGAATCGCCCTATTGATGTTTTGGCATCATTTTGTCGAGCAAACACCTCCTAAAAATATTTAAGGTTTTGACGGACAACCTGCCTTCGGAGCTAACCTTTCTAGTGCTAGGTTTTGGCAGACTAAAAATGATAGAATAAGATGCTCCTGCCCAGCTAGCAAGCTGACATCGGGCCGATGTCGGCAACGTCGGTTTGTCATCGGCAACATCGCAGTCAGCAACCCGACGTCGCGCCGACATCGTTGCAATGTTGGCTTTATGTCGCAAGTTGTAGCCATAAAAGATATCGGAAATTGATGTCGGGCCGATGTCATTATAACAACATTAATACGACACACATAAAATATATCGGAAATTGATGTCGGGCCGATGTCATTATTACAATATTAATACGACATCTAGTGTACGACATTGCGACAATGTCATATCGATGTCGCAGGTTTTCAATATCAAGGAGTTGGTAATTTGTCGGAAAGAGATGTCGGCCCAATGTCAATTTTCGACATAAATATGACATCAAGAAATACGATGTCGGATTAATATCTTACCGATGTCATAACGAATACCAGTAAAACATGTCGGTTAATGATCGAGGATTGACGTCGGGCCGATTCTAGCATTAAATACTCAATACGGCGTCGGATATACGACATCGCACCGATGTCGTATCGGTGTCGCAATTAGTCAAAATTAGAAAAGTCGGTAGATGGTCAGAAAAGCGATGCCGGCCCAATGTCATTATTTCGATATAAATATAGCATCTCTAAATACGACGTCGGATTGATGTCGCGCTAATGTCACAACTAACGCCAGTATTAAGTTGGTAAGTGGCTGAGATTGATGTCGGGCTAATGTCACTATCACAATACGGCCTCGGATATACCACGTCGCACCGATGTCGGGTTAGTGTCGCAATTATTTAAGATTAAAGAAGTCGGTTAATTTTTTTTTTATGCTAGAAAAAAATTTGTCGGCCCTATGTCATTATTTTGACATAAAAATAACATCTTTGAATACAACGTCGGCGCGGCCGGGTTGATGCCGTCCCCATTTCGCAAATATAATGCCAGTAAAACAAGTCAGTAAAAGTTGAAGATTGATGTCGGGCTGATTTCAATATTACAATGTTAATACGGCATCGAGCCAGTCGGTATATTATGTATATTTTCAGGGGAAAAAAAGATGTAGGCCTGACGTCATAATTTCGACATAATACGACATCGGATTAATATCAAGCCGAGTATTGCAACTGACGCCAGTAAAAGAGGTCATGACGTGGTTTTAAATTGATGTCGGGCCGATGTTAATATTACAACAGTATATACAACACCACATCGATGTCTTCTAGATGTCGAAATTGGCCGAAAATGAAGAGGTTGGTAAATAGTTTGCAAAAAACGGATGTTGGCCCAATGTCATTGTTTCGACCAAAATATGACATATCTAAATTTGATGTCGGATTAATGTCGCACCGATGTCAAAACAAATTCTAGTAAAAGAAATAAATGGTTGGGATTTGATGTCGGGCCGAGCTAAATTTTATAACATTAATACGGCATCTAATATATATCGCGCAAATGTCATATCAAAGTCGCAATTAGTCGCAAATAAATATGTCGGTAAATGGTTTGAAAAAGATGTAGACCCAATGCCATTATTGTAACGTGAACATGACATCTCAAATTCAACGTCGCGCCAACATCGTCGGACATCATGTCGCGCCGATGTCATCGCAACTGATGCCAGTCACAGAAGCCGATCGAATGGTCGAAAATGAATGTCCTCAATGTCATTATTGCCACTTGAACATTACATCTCAAATATACAGCGTCCCGTCGATGTCTTTACGATGTCGCACTTGGTTGCAAATAAAATTAGAGTTAATTGGTAAATGCTTTGGAAAAACAAATTTTGGCCCGATGTCATTTTTATTCTAAATTTCTACATAAATATGACATAATTCTGTAAATTTGATGTCGCATTAATGTCGCGCCGATGTCGAAACTTATGCCTTAAATCGTAAAGTGGTTGACCATTGATGTCGGGGTTGATGTGGATATTACAACATTAACGGCATCTGTACGCATCGCGCCGGTGTCATATAAATGTCGACATTAGTCGCAAATAAATATATTGGCAAATGGTTTGAAAAAACATTTTGACCCGATGTCATTATGGCAACATTAAGTATGACATATCAAATTCGATGTCGACTGCATATAGACTAAATTATGACATTCGCAAATTATCTGTTTGGTTTAATCCTTAAATACTTGGGGGTCCCTATACAAACATTTTCGACAACAAATGAAAATACATGTAGTGAATATTATAATATACAGATATACAAAGGCTTATTAATGTCGCAATATCAGAGAGAGAGAGAGTACTGTCTATATTAAATGTCTATTCTTGAAAGAGATAGGGTGTTGTTGCAAGTTGTTGCTTGTGAACTTTCAGGACGTTTTATTTAGGATAATCGACCGCATCGTCTCATGAATCCGAATTTAACAAAATAGTAACTCTACCCAGTGGATTTTACAATAGAATTGTCCTTCCATGATTGTTTCAAAATGGTAGGGTAGGGGATTCGCCCCCATCCTACGATATAGCCCTTTAAACTATATAGCACCACTTTAAAATTCGATCCGACAGCCACTTATCATGATCGTAAAATACTTGTTTGTGCAACTTGTAAAATAACGACGTCGGCCGAACGTCGGGCCGACGTTGGCTGGCTCTCATAAATATTCATAAGCATATTCATGATCGATCATAAGCAATCTTAAAGACGAAAAATTGTGGACTTAAAAGATGAAATTCTATTTTTAAGTTACATGCAGCGACGTTGTTTGAAGTATGATAGAGATTCGTCTGTTGGGAGCCATAAGGGCGCTATTGCATCTTATAGATGATCCGTTGGGAGCCATAAGGGCGCTATTACTGTACAAAGTCAATGGTAATAGCGCCCTTCTGGCTCCAAACGGAACATCCTTGATCTGCAATAGCGCCCTTCTGGCTCCACGCCGACGTTATGTTTGCATAATTATCTTGTTGTATTCTAGATGATTAAAAAGTATAAATATGACGTAATTAGGAATTAAAAAGCAATTAAAACTATATTAACCGTCGTTTTAACGGGACTACAATTTCGGGTGTACATATATCAAGAATCGCAGGCTATTATTAGTTGATAGGTTTAGGATAGGATAGGATATTGTTAGGATAGGTATTATCTTAGGAAAATTGATGAGGCTAAAAATGAACCAGTTTGAGAAAGTAACGTTGTAGGCCTTATGAATATTATTCAATTAATTTTTCAAAATGTTTACGTCGGTCTAACGTCGGATATCGATGTTGGTCCGATGACAAAAAATTGATATCGAAACGATGTTGGGCTGGCGGACATTTTGATGCCGAGCCGACATCAAAATTTGACATCTTTTCTGACCCCTAAAAATTACATTGGTCTGACATCGGAAAATGATGTTGACCCGGCATCATAAATTGACATCGCTGCGATATGAGTCTAGCGGACATTTTGATGTCACACCAACGTCAAAATTTCACATCACACCGACGCACAGTGGGCCAGAATCTGTCCAAACTGTGCCAAAATTCAAAAAAGTGAATTTGAATTTTTAAAATTTTATTGAATCATCAATATTTTTAAATTTAGCGAGTTTTTAAAATGTTATTTACCCATTTGAAGATGGTATAATCCAAAAATTGCTCAAAAATGAGAAAAGAGGCAAATTTACAAAAAGCTTTATAGAAATATAAAGCTTTCATCAATCAGGCTGATACTTTACGCATTTATTGATTATTAGTGACCCATTTAGGATATATAATTGAAATTTTAAAGGAAGTATCATTTTTGGAGATATAAGTACTAAAATTCACAAAAATCGTCGAAAATTTGAATTTTTTTGGAAAAGTAACTTTTTAGTTTAGATTCCAGGCGATTCCAGGGGCGACTATACTTACACAGTTTTGACCAACATCTCAGCTTTCCAAAGATGTAATTTTTTGCTGCTAATAGTTGCTAATGAGTATTTCCCATGCGTTTTTCAAAAAACGTACACGGATTATTTCGGTAAATATTGGACTTTGTACGCATGCACATATTGTTTCTACACAAATCTCAACGTAGATGGCGTAATTAAGAATGAAAATAAACACTGTAAACGATAGCTTTTTATTTTTCAATAGTGTAGACGAAGATTCATAAATAAGCCTGATTGCACGGTGAGTTTTATAAATAGGCTTTACCATATTTCACCTGTAAAAACGTTATGAAAATAACAATGCTGTTAATGTGAAACTCCTTCTGCTGACGTTTTTTTTTCAAATTTCCAATATAAATCTTTTCATATTGTATTTGAATAAGGATTCTTTTTTAAAAAGATTAAAGTTTCTCGCTTTTTAAGAAGAAAAGGGGAGAGCGATTGATTCACTTCTATAACTAAATATACTTTTGCCCGGGAAATCCTAGAAAAGCTCTGAAGGTCTACACAATGAATGTGTGTCTATTCCAATCTGATAACATAATGTTGATGATGTTGGGGCACTTTTTGAATGAGATCAGAGCAATTTGAATTGTGTTCTTTTGTGTTCCTTATGTCCTGTAACCCTTAATGTCCCACTTTAATTATCAAACTAATGAACAATTATATGGGTTAAAATGAATATAGTCCTATACCTTATTTAAAAAAAAACACAACAACAACAATAAATAAAAATACAAATTATTATAAAGTCAGAGTAATTGAAATTTACAATAAACGTGTTCCTTAGGTTAAAATACTCCACGAATATAATTACAACCTAAAAATTAATATAAAAATGTTTGTAAGATGAAAATGAATTTGCGCCTTATCCAATCAGAAAACAACGTTTTTATGACGTCAGAGCAAGTCGAATATGCGTTGAATGTGTATCTTGGGTTGAGAAACCCTTTAATAAGCCAATTTGTCAAAGTGAAATGTAATTTTTCAACGTGTAGCAATGCACATTTGCATTGTCCAATCAGAAAACAGTATTTTGCTGACGTCACATGGATTTGAAATTGCACCCATTGGATTTTACGGCTCTAAAAACACATACAACCCAATCTAGATTAACTTTATTAACCCTTTTCAAATACATATGAAAGTGTACGTAAGATAAAATGAACTATATGCGCATCATCCAATCAGAAAACAGTGTTTTGATGACGTCAGAACAAGTCAAATATGCGATGATTGTGTTCCTTGGGTCAAGAAAACCTTTAATAAGCCAATTTGTCAAAATGAAATATCATTTTTCAACGTGTAACACTGCACGTTTGCATTGTCCAATCAGAAAACAGTATTTTGCTGACGTCATATGGATTTGAAAATATGCCCATCGGATTCAACGGGTCTAAAAACCACTAGTAACCAGTTTATAGAAATTTTATTAATCCTTTTCAATGAGTAAATAATTTTTGTCATGGTTTGAAGGCATTCTGGCCCACTGTGCGACGTCACAAAATGACATTGGCTCGACATTGAAAAATGATGATGACCCGGCATCATAAATTGACATCGCTGCGATATAAGTTTGGCGGACATTTTGAGGTCGCACCAACGTCAAAATAGGACATTGATCCGATGTAACGTCCGATGTTGTCCGACGTTGGCCCAACGTCAGTCCGACGTCGTTATGCTAGCTGGGTGTTCCGGCCACTCTACTCCAATGGCTATACCTTCTGCAGTTTCACCTTCACCTGTCTACAGTCATAGGCGAAGTGCCCCAGTTTCCCGCAGATGTGACACGTACGCAACTTCTTCCTAGGGCTCACCCCCTGCGAAGATGACCTTGTATCACTTCCCTGGTTCGTAGTACCTGTTGGTGTAACATGAGAATTGTTACTAGAATAAAATTCACTTTTTGGATTCTTATACTAACCTGATGCATTTGCCATCCCGAATGTGCTTCTAAAAAGCTATTTTAGGAATTTGTTTAATTTGTTTAATTGCGTGCTTGTGAAAATTAAATTGATTTCACTGAGCAAACGAACCATGACAATAAAAAAAACATTTTAACCACTTGCCATTTTAAAAGCCACAGGGCGGATCAGCTTTTATAAAGGGGGGGGGGTTGGGGTGGTATGCGAGGGAGCGTAGCGACCGAGTCCAAGCGAGCGGAGCGAGCGAGGGGGAGGGGGTGGGAGGGGGTGTCCCCCCTCCACAGTAGGAAAAATTTTGAAAATCTGTGTGTGAGAATGGCGTTTTCTTGCATCTAAAACTTTAAAGATTTTTAAAAATGGTCCCCGGATTTTTTTTTTTTTTTTTTTTTTTTTTTTTTTTTTTTTTTTTTTTTTTTGGGGGGGGGGGTTGCAACCCCCACACCCCCCCCTCTCTAAATCCGCTTCTGAAGCTGTAGCAAATCAAAATAGTGCTCATCGCCGAGACTCGCATAGATTTCTCTAGAAAAATAAAATAAAATTTAGAATTAGCTAATATTAAAAGGAAATCAACTTTTGTGACAATTCACTCCCTACTCTTTCAATGAGTACTTCGTCTACCGATGCACACACGGTCCGCACAAACTTCGAATTTCACGCTCAAACTGGTTTCATGGCCCAGTGCACAAAGAAAATAATTCAGCACAGAAGGTGTTCATGGCCCAGCGCATAAAAGAGTTAAGAAAATTTTTGGGTATAAAATTGTTCAAATTCAAAACAGACTTATTTTGACTCCCTGGCATTTGCCTGCAAAAAAAGAAGCATTATTTCATTAATTACTTTATATCTCAGGTATCTTTCTCACCTTTAGACGTAGAGTAAATTAATTAACACAGCTTCGACTCATTGTTTTCCTAAGGAGAAAAAAATGTTTGTAATTAGTATAGAACGTCACATTGCACCCTTTGCGGACATACTAAAAGAATAAAACAAACTGTTTAGCCGTTATTTCATCAATATCACAAATTCATTTCTATACTTACTGAATATGATGTCTTAAAGGCAGTAACGTTATAAAGACTTTCTTAAACCGTTTCCGTACACTCATGAAGTCTGCTCAAACGTTTTCTTGCCTTTGGTTGCTACGATCCTGAACTTATATGGTTGGAGGAATATGCCCATCGAGAATTCTCCCATTCGCCACCTTGGAACTGCGAGCATTGATTCGCAGTCGACTTCGAGGAAGAACTCTCTCCCGTACAAGAAAGTGTCGAATTTCAAAACTGCCCAGACCATCGCTAAGCACTCCTTCTCTATCGTGGACACGTTCACGCTGAGAAGCTTCTTCCTCCTATATGCGACTGGAAACTTTTGACCATCGTGCTCCTGTAGTAACATGGCTCAGATGCAGGTAGCGGAGGAATCAGTTCAGATAATTAACATGATGTCGTGCTCTCCAGCGTTCTCACTCCCGGAACGTGTGTTACGACATCTTTGAACTTGCCCAATAGCGCCATCACTTTGTGCCTTCTGCCCTTCTACAATTCCGACTCACCTTAACATCGTTTACGGTTTGAGTTTGACGTAACTGAGTATTGGTATGAGAGCTTAATCTGAGCTCCCCTGGCAGTCGTCTACTCCTTTTATCCCTTCATTGTCATGGATTGTTGGGTCTCTCTCGTTCCCTTGGGAATTCTTCTGGTGTGACGTCCCTGATCTGGTCCCGAATCTCCAGTTTACGCAGAGGTCCCCTGCATGCTTGCGCTGTTGCCTTGTCTCTACTGCTAGGCCGGTAGATGGACCTGTCTCGGTGGCTTCCATCCATTTCTGGGTTGTCTGGTTCACGTACGCCATCATATTCCCTAATACTAACACAACAAAAGGGTTAGCTATGCACATGCATCTATTACACCAGTGAAATAATGGGGTGACAACACTCACCCTAGCAACCCTGAACTTCCTTGTTGTTCTATCAATGAAGATGCACATTCTCTCCACCCCGTTTCGCTGCTCTGGTTCTACCAGATCATCTCTGACGATTGCTGTGGAACAGCCACTATCCTCAGCATATCAACAACTTTCTATTCACCAGTCCAGTGGTAACAGGCATCGTTTGGACAGTCTCGCTCTGCTCCGCAGACTACACTTATCACTGAAACATCCCATTGCCGCTGGTCCTTTTGGAATGAAAAATCGAACAGCCCACATGTCCCGTCGAAGCTTAGCAGCTTGTCACTTCTAGCTACTACGTTGCCTTACCGTAAGGAGTAGTCCACGTTCTGGCGATATAATATGATGCCCCTTGCCTTTCCGATCTACGCTAGTCTGCTGCGCGCGATTCCTAAATTCACTTCACCCAACGAATCACTTATCCCCACGAATTCACTTTCTCGAAAATTAGGTAGTGATATTCTGCGTGTACTTGTACGTTATGTGGGTACTACGCGCCGGTTGCGTATGTATGGTAATACCAGTGAAATAAATACATACAGTCCAGGGGTGGACTACACGTAAGGAGTTGCCTTCTCAGGTTGACGACGTGGGTGGGATCTCGGTGCAGATGCTCCGTGTTCCGGCCACTCTACTCCAACAGTACCTTCTCCAGTTTCACCTTCTGTCTACTGTCACGGGCGAAGTGCCCCAGTTTCCGCAGATGTGACATGTATATTCTCGTTTAGTTTCAGTCCGATTCCCACTTGTGATTTGCTTTATTGATGAACAAGTGATTTTGTTAAATATTGATTATTCTTGTCTTCATGCACACTTCATGCAAACCATGTGTAGGGCCAACTGTTATACTTGTGTTACTGTTTGTTTAAAAAGACACACTGTATAACAGGCCCAGTACCACGTATGACTGTCTCTGTAGAATGGACAGAAAGCAGGCTATTAATGATGTAGATATTTTTTATGTCATTTTATAATCTATAATTCGTAATACAAATTGAAACTGTTCTGTGTGGTTTAAGTAAGAAATGAACAATAAAATTGCAAGAAATATGTAATATGTTTCACTCTCTTTGTATGGACTACTTTTACTGTAATATAATAAGAATATGATTGTATTGCTGCAAATCCACTCTGTAGAGTGCTCTAGGGGGATCATATGTAATTCATCATATCAAAATAGACAAGTCGCTGAGCTACAATCACTGGTTGTGGAATACCGGCGCCGAAATCAGAAAAATAATTTTTTTTAAATGTCAAATTTAGGGGTAGTTTACCTCCTGTATATTCAACGTTTCAAGCGTGTTGTGTAAAAAAAATTGAGTAAAACCGATAAATGGAAATTATTTTAAATATGTGGTTTGCCAATTCCTGACTCTTTCCACTTGAGACTTTGTCTCATTTTGATATCATGATCACATAGTATTACCCACATTAGCTACCCTGATAAGTTCACATAAAATTCACAGAATTTCTTCCTACCGGTACATATTTACTTAACCTGGGTCAAGTGTGTCATAAGTATATTAATGTTGATTGATAATATACAGGAAATACAATGAGACAAAGAAGGGCTCCAGTCACTTCTAATTTCAAGATCATTTAATGCAATAAATATTACATTTTCATTGTATACAAAATTAGAAAACTAATATAATAGTTTTCATATAATAATCTTTTCAGACATTTATCATATAATATTTTTTGTTCTATGAATATACATTTCAGAATAATCAAGATTTCAATTTTTACATAGACTCTACAAATTCATTTATTACAGATGAATGGTTAATTTTGTAAGTAGATTATAGTACTGTAGGGTTCTTTGCATAATATTTCTTGTAAAACAAGCATGTTAATAATCTCCATATAATCCAATAATTAAGTAGAAAGTTACTAGTTCTTTATTGACCCAACATTAATATAAAAAAATGAATTGTTAATCTTATAAGTAGATTAATATTGTAGGGTTCTTTGCATAATATTTTTTTCTTGAAAAAAAGAGCATGTTAATAATCTCTATACAAATCAATGAAATAAGTAGAAATTTCCACTTTCTTTATTGACATTATTTTTTTAATTGACATTCATTATCCAACATAAGTACCATAAACAAAATCTTGTATAGGCCTATATACAAGCAATAATATACAAACAATTATGTTTACAATTCTGCCTAAAGATTTAAAGCAGAAAGTACTAAAAGATATATTAAGTAAGCAATATTTCTATTATAATATTTTATCATAATTATTTTTCCATGTAAGTACACAATTTCTCCCTGATTCACTGCGGCCATAAAACATGATCAACCACGTCAGATAAGATAAGGTCACAATTTTCAGTTATTAGTATTTTTTATCATGGTTGTAAGAGTTCATTTTTTTACCCTGATTTCAGCGCTCTTGTTTTGATTTTGAGCCCCTCTTCCCCATCCCAAAAATAGAGGGAAGGAGTTAACTTTTCCTCTGTACATAACTATTTCATTATATTTTGTTTTACAATCGACATAAAATAATCTAAAAAGTCTGCATATAAATAATCTATTGAGGTAATCAACACACAGGTATGAAACACACAAAGAGATATAAGGGATGTTATATTACTATTTCCTGATATACATATAGAATTGCAATACTTCTGCTAATGACACAAATGGCTACTTGTTTCCAAATCATAAAGTTCTTCAAAGTCCAAGAGAGAGGATATAAGAACTTTGTTCAAGAATGATGCCATGGCAAATAATCATTAATAACAAAAAAAAAGTTCAAATTGCACTTAAATACAATCAAGGTATCTAATGTTCTATTTATTTAATATAAATTTCTTCATATTAATGATCTGTGCTGTGGTAATACTGCATGTA
>CALNVZ010003428.1:31634220-31715823 GCA_940671915.1 Paracentrotus lividus
AATCTTGTTGTTACATCATTGAAAACAACAACATACATCATTGAAAGCAACAGCATAGACATTCATAGAATCAAGAAGGAGAATTATTGGCACTATTGTACATTATTATCCGAGTATCATTAATTCCAATGGCACACACATTTCTCTTTAAACGATGCTGAAAACAATACTGCAGTCCAACTCTTCTTCATTACTCCTGGAAACTTTCAGGAGCTGGAAATAAAAATGTACCATCCATTTAACAATTTTTTGTTCCTTTCCATTTATTCTAAATTGATAAAATTAAAACCTTCATTCCATTTAATTCTTAATTTCTTTTGATAAGACCCATAAAGTAAAATCATTAATGGTTTCTTGATTAATCCATCTTTGGAAAATGGGCTCAATGCAATTCTGAATGTGTGTTGTTTAAAACACTTAAAACTTCACAATCAGAACCTACGCTTGCATGTTAGAGACTGTTTCAAATCTAATTGGTCAAATTTAAGGTGAAATTAGTTTACTCTTTCAACAATAATTGAGTGGATTAAAATAGAAATATATCATCACTGACTTGGAACATTCATAACATGTAGTATAGAATAAACTCCACATCCTGGAAGTCAGGCTATAGCAACATTGTATTAAATACATGTTGTACATGATTCCAATCTGTAATCAAGGCACACCAATTGGTGTCACTAGAAAACACTGAAAACTAATTAGATGAGAATAATGAATACATAATTAATCCAGCTGTTAGAGCTTTACAAATTCTAGGATTCAGCATTTCATTTTTGAACTCTGCAAATATATAACTTTGGGGTTGCTTGTACATGTACATGTACAGCTCTCGTAATTTTTTTTCTTCTTATCAACGGTTATATAAGACAAATGTTTAAAGAACAACTATAGCACTTTTGAATAAATCTTATGACATTGGCAGCATCTTGAGTAAAAGTGGATATGAGGGATATATAAGACAAATGATTAAAGAACAACTATAGCACTTTTGAATAAATGTTATGATATTGGAAGCATCTTGAGTAAAAGTGGATATGAGGGATACAGGAGAATCTATTTAATAACAACTAGAATTAATAAAGTGAGTGGTCCAAGAAAGTTTACATCACCTAGTACACATTGTACATAATTCTGATTTAGTCAGGTTTGATATTTACTCCCCAGGTATGAAGCATTACATGTATATTCTCACAAATAACCCAGATCCTGAGTCATTTTCCATTAACACTAATATATAAGATTCAAGTACATGTAGGAGGATATCAATAAAATTAAAAGAATTGGGTTCTTTTTGCCCGAAGGCTTTGTTCATAAATATTCAGATTTCAGTGCTCTAACTACTAAGTTTAAAATTTACCTTTCGATTTTGCCTGCAGCAATCATAAAAATCATCAACGATCCGAGTCATTTTCACTCAGCACTTTCAGATATAACAGATGAACATAGAAGGAGGATTACCTAATCCAAACAGGGGCATGGCATCATTGGCTATCGCCTCTCCTCCAACATTCTGAATTTAAGGTCACCTGATTTCACAGACTGGTCCACTCCACTCATGGGGTGCATCAGGTACATGTACGCACTTTGTTTCACAAACTGTGCCACACCACTAAATAGGGGTGTATCAGCTATGCACCTGGTATTATGGACTCGTCCACTACATCTTTGAAGCCGGTGCATCAGCTATGCTCCTAATTCAAAGGATAATATCATGAGCTGTGCCTCTCCTTCCACATTCTAAGTTCATCTGCTTTCAAGGACTGGTCTATTCCACTCACAGGGGTGTCATCATACGGCGAGATGGTGAAGCCGTTCTCATAGAGGAATACTTTCTTACACGCTTCAAAGGTCATGAACATGAAGCCAGCATATGGAGCAATCTGATGTCAAATACAAATAAAAGAGAAATTGTCTTTTTTTTTTTTTTTTTTTTTTTACGGATACCATAATCCCAAACAAAACAAGGTTTTGTTAAAATAAGGCAATTCTCACAATCCCATTTTTCAGACATGTGTGCAAAACCTATGAGATTTGTAACAATGAGGTATTTGGTTTGGTCCCTTGCTCCTCATACTACATGAGTAGACTGTACAGTCTGTGTAAAAAAAAATGGTACAGTCAGAAAAAAATTATTTAGGTGTGGAATATTTTCAGAATATGTGAGTATGTGGTACCAAAATAAAGCCAAAAGATTTTCCTTGCTGATGCGCTTTGTTCTGTATAATTTGCTCTCGTAAAACAAAAGTTATGCTAAATTTTGTGCGACGAGGAGCAAATCGAAATTGAGCACTTTATGGCCATTATGCGAGACCTATACACAAAGGCATGGGACGGCGTACGAAAAATGGATTTTTCTTGATTGTAGAAAACTAGTCATATTTCAAAAATTACAACACCAAATGTGATGAAAAAAATTGCAGGTGAAAGTCTGATCTTCCTGCTTTATGAAAATACCAAACAATAGCAGGCTGTGATTAAACTTCATAATAAAATATAAAAAAATGTTTTCCACTTGTACAATTTTATTTGACACAGACTGTATCTATCATTCAAACAATACTAGGTAGATCACTTTAAGATTTTCAATTGAAAAAAAAAAAAAATAACAATAAAAATTCCCACATTTTAATGTTCAATCAAAATTAAGATGCATATCAAGGCTCTTGCACTCTACAGGGATTATGTGCCAAAATTGTCTAGGGGAAGGGGGCACCTGTTAGTGTTGATCGCTTTAGATTATGGGCAATGGGTGCTCATTAGCACATGAGTTCGCATGCCACACAGGCCAGTCAACACAGGATTAGAAGAACAAAGCATTCAATATACATGATTTGTGTAATTTCAAAATGTTAATCATTTTGTCAACAGGTCATATTTAATCGTGAGTGACATGACATTTGGACTACAAGAAGGGCTCATATCTTCGCACTTGTGGGTTATGAATGGATCATGACTACCATATTATGTGTAATGTAGGAGTGGCATGTGTCATTACCAGTTGGATTTGAATTTTTCAATTAGTCCTGGAAATTATGATTAAAAAACAGTGCGTGAGTGACACGACAGAAAAAAGACATGGGTTTCTGACCATTATTGGTTATGGTTGGATTTGTGCCCAAGTAGATCTCTAAGAGTACCATAAGTGCTGGTATATGTACATGAATAGTGTACCTCTCTGACATTTATTGTCCTTATCAATAATTCCCTGTCTGTGGAAAATGGTCCACCTCTATATGTCGTGAGTGACACGACATCCAAAACGTGAGTGACACGACCAGTGCCTTAAATTCAACATTTCAAGTAAATAACTAGATCCAAATTACCTGTGTTTATATGCCATGTTAGAGTAGTCCATGATAATTACTTTAAGCAAAAAAAATCAGACAAAAGTGACTATTATTAAGAATAAGAGGCATTTAAAGCACCATAGTCCCATACATGCAAATTCCTGTTTGCTCAATTATTCAGCGTAAGAAAGCTGGATCACTTAATGTTTGAACTGAAATAATTGGTTGTATTGTAAAGAAGCCTTTGTGTTGATTTCAGATCCTAATTTGCATTTTCAAAGGCATAGCACCACATTGAAATTTCAGCTGAATGTCCCACTTAAATTAAATATGACCAACAGTAAAGAGTACTTTTTTTTTTTTTTACTGGGAAGTTTAGGTAAACTAAGAATTTTATGTAAAACAATAATAACTCTTTAAGCGACAAGTACACGTTTGAGAGATAAAGGGAACTTTAATCACCTTGCATAGATTGGGTATATTGCCTCTCCATAGACCTTTCCATCCCTGGGCCGCAACAGTCTTCTTGAACCCTCCAATCATACCACGGAACGTGATATCTACTCCTCCCCCATCCTTCATCACTCGACTCTGAGCCTGTCAATGAATCAAACAGAGTAACAGGTGTTGCAGATTAAAGTTGAAAATTATCGACATACAACCAATGCATCACAAGATAAATCATTTTTAATTACATATTTATTAATTATGGCAGGGTTTATAATAATTTCTCATGGTTTCAAGTGCTATTCCTCTGAATAGTTGATGCACAAGGACAAAGTAAGCATAATGTGAATAGATACCTATTGCATTGTAAAACATGTTCTAGAAGGAGTAGAGTAGACATAGCATACAGAGTATAAGTTAGAAGCAGAGTACATTACTGAAGTCTGCAACTGAAATGTTACCACTTTATACTATTAATCTAACTACTTCCACTGATACTGAACCTACATGTAATACTACAGCCGAAACTCCTGATCCCAAGGAGGTCCTTGGGATCAAGAAAATGTCCATTCTTTTACCAAGGAGCTTCAAACACAGACTTCTTAGTACACCATTTGTATGAAGAATTATTTGAACAAATGTTTGTTACCCCCCCCCCTCCTCTACTAATCCTACTCCTAGTGCAAGTAGCATTTCAAATCAAAATTTTGTGTGGTGAAATCTACCTGAAGCTTTTTTCTGATTGTATCAAATGGATAGGAGACGGTCTGAGCGATAGCTCCAGCCAGGCATCCATTGATGAAGTTCTCCATTGGAGTTAGCATGTAACGAGGTTTGGTCCAGAACATGTCCAGAATCTCATAGGAAGCAAAGGTCCCTGCAGAGAATGGGATGGAGCCTGTGGAGATAGAATGGTGCTACATTACAAATAAATGCATCATTGTTTATTATAAAATAGCTCTGTGATTTTACGCATCTGACTGACTGTTTCTGTCCCTCCGTTGCTCTCGGAGATCATCCCAAATAGGGCTGCTGTATTGATCCAATATATGACGTATCCAGGGGGCAGGGCAGAAAAGGATAGTAATTATTCAGTGTTCGGTATTAAATCAAAGAAATTTATACGGTTGGTCAAAACGCGTCACGTGTGCATGCTGAATTTTCGATGCAATGCACCGGTGTGCATTTTGCGGCGCAAAAAAAGTGATAACACATACATCCGGGTCTTTTCCGTGTCTTGTTTACTTTCTTGGATGACGATCGTGATGTAGATCTTGAGCTACTTACCAAAAATTCCAAGGGATAATCCCCTGGAATTTTTTTGGTAAGTAACTCAAGATCTATTATAAAATGGCTCTGTGATTTTACGCATCGTGGTTGGTCAAAACGCGTCACGTGTGCATGCTGAATTTTCGATGCAAAGCATTAGTGTGCATTTTGCGGCGCAAAAAAAGTGATAACACATACATCCGGGTCTTTTCCGTGTCTTGTTTACTTTTCTTGGATGACGATCTGGATGTAGATTCTGAGTACTTACCAAAATTCCAAGGATATCCCCTATGGAATTTTTTTGGTAAAGATAACTCAAGTCTACTAGAGCAATGTCGCAATTTTATAAAGCGTTTAACACACTTCCCTGTATTGCTATCGATTTAAACGGTAATAGCAGTTGATCGCTCGATGCTTCGGAATGGGTGCGCAGCTGCACTCGCCTGCACGTCATCGTTTCAGCGCGACCCTATCAAAGCTATCTCGCGGTTGCACTGATTCACGGCTAACTGTGTGCAACGCATCGGGCATTGTTAATGCATACTAGAGCTAGCAGAATGTCGCAATTTTATAAAAGCGTTAACACACTTCCCTGTATTGTCCGATTAACGTAAATGCGTGATCGCTCGATGCTTCGGATGGGGCGCTGCTGCACCACTCGCTCGCGGCTTGCTGCAGCGCGACCCTCTATCCAAAGCTATCTCGCGGTGCACTGCATTCACCGCTAACGCACGCTCGGCGTGTGTTAATGCTTATAGTATACAGGTTTCTTACACTTACAATAAAAAATTCCCTGACTATCTAATTTTAAAAATATATTTCCATGAATTTTACACATGTAGTTAGACTATACAAAATTCTTCATTTAAAAAAAAAAATTTTCCATGAATATTTTACACGATGTAGTTAGATATATCTATACATTTTCTTAAAAAATACAATTTTTTTGTGAAAAGTCATGTCATTTTACGAATATCTCCCCATTCAATATTCGTCCCCAGCTTATTACACTCTAAATATACATTGATATCATCCCCTATTTTTAACTCCGTCGTCTGTCATGATCAAGCTGAATTGGGTTGAAGTCAAAAGCTGATAATATGAGATTGAGAATTTAGGGTTCATTGGTATTTATAATTCATCATCCCCCTCTCAGATCATTTAACATATTTATTTACCGTAATTATATAAGATTATTTATTACCATTTTATTTTTAAATAAAGTAAATTGCCTAGCAGAGAAGTAACATTCCATTGTAAAATGCAACCAGTCCTTTCGTTCTTTCAGAATAGTTTGAACGCATGAATGATGCCCCTGTATCTTCATTCTTGTGATCAGAGCTGAACAATCAAAGCGTGTTTTCACCATGTCCTTGGATATGTCACCACAGTCGCGGCCATGCCGCCCAGAGCTCCGGCTAGCATCGCTCCGTTGCGGTGCAGCCGACCCAGTGTCGCTTAGCATACTGAACCATACCACCAGAAACCAAAACTTGCACTTCGAAAATGCCAAAAACTGGACAGCACTAAATGGAGCTCAAGCGTAGACAACCGATAGATTCCTTCCAAAATGCCCTGACACCATGTGTTGTATAAAATATTGCCAAATACGTAGAAACCTTGCTGACGGGTCTCTCTTGTGCCAACTTGCATCCGTATTTTCACCACATCGAGAGGAGAAGTGAGTGTTCGGCTGACAAGTCCCGCGGCGGCTCCACATGCATAAATCTGCGCGTAAGGTTAGTCGATTATCTCTTCCTTGATTAATAATAATTGGTCTAATATGATTCTAAAAGTGTTATTGCGTTGTTGTGCAGCATTTTCTTATCGAAACACCCAAGTTATTGGCAATTTTATGACCTCTTGTCGTCTTGAATTTAATGCGAAAAATCCAGTGACGGACGGTATCTCGAAAACCTAGCAGATTATTTCAAAACGTTATCGCTTTTGTAATGAGCACTTTTAATAAAAATGACAATGTACGGTATTTATTTATGTTTTAAAATATTTTAATATTTCAATTTTTTTAATTATTTATTAAATTAGAATATATTTATAAAAATCGAATTGAGTTATTATTATGACTCTTATTAATAAATTTTGTTGTGAAATGATGTCAGAATCATTGCCGTGAGATTTATTATTAGGAAGGCAACGCCATTAACTTTGCACTAGTCTGCTTGTTGTTTTTTTCCGCGGAGAGGCTAAGGGCATATGTGTCCCCTTTTCTAAGCCGAAGCTCAGGGCGTGCAGGCGCAGGCTCGGAGGTAACGGTCATAGCCCGAGCTCTGCTGGATCTGACCTCGCATGGGATCAGCTCGATCGCTGCATGCATGCTGCATGCACTGATGACCTGGTAGCGGCGACCTCGCCTAGCTGGTTCCGGTATTTTCTGTGCACGTACACAGCTGACGGCAGTGAATAAAGTGGGACTACTGATTGTCGATTTTCGTGCTTTTTGTCGCTTTTTGTCAGCAGAAATTCAATCATGGCGCTCAACAAGCTAAGCATAGATGCCACGGATCTTGGTGGGAAAAGAGTTATCATGAGGTAAATATCGAGAGACTAGACAGATCAAGATTTATTTGAGAAACTCTTAAAAATTGAATGAAAAATTTGAAGGCCAATTTTGAAGAAAAAAAAACAACACTACAGAAAAAACATAGATCTAACGTTAGATATAGCAGGCCTAGGCCTAGATCTAAATAAAAACATAAACAATAACAAAAAATCTAAGGTGGAGAGAGAGAGAGAGAGATAAGCGTGAAGGAGGGTCAGGAATTAAAAATATTAGAGCAATTATTGATGAGGGGGGAAATGGTTGAATATTTCAGGGTATTTTTAATTTTAGGAGAATCGAGGATCTAAATAATAGAGGAAAGAAGATATCGAAGAAAAGAGGAAGGGCAGGAGTCATCATGGGGGTCACAGGATTTGGAAAGAGATGAAGAGGAAGAAATGGAAGGAGGAGATAGAAGTCTAGAGAAATGACAAAAAAAGAAAAAAAAAAAAGAAACCCCCACCCCCCCCCCCAAAAAAAAAAAAAGAGAAAAAAAGAAGACTGAAGAGGAAGGAGGAAAACAGAATCACAATACGCATGCAATTTCTCAAAATAACAAAAGTTGTGGCTTAAATTACAACCTAGTAGATCTATAGGCATGATAGGTATTGACCATGTTGACCGCTTGCATTATATGTCTATGACTAGTATGAGTGGTCATGGTGGTCGAGGGCTAGTAAAAGTCACTTACACTTATGCATGGTCAATTCATAATTGACAGAAGCCAGACATTTGGCTGAGTAAAAGTCAACTTGTAGATCTATACTTGTATGGACATGATAGACAGCTCTAGGATAGGCATGTTGCCAAGAGGCCTATGATTGAAAATAGTTAGATTTCAAGGGCTCAATCTATTCTTTCCATATAGATCTAAGCTTTTTATAAAATGTTTGTAACCTTTTTATTTGGAAAATCAGTCAGCTAATAAATGAACAGGCAATCAAGGGCGTTAACAATGATCAAACACTGATGACGTGATGGAAAAAAAATTATCATAGACACATCGTTAATGCACTTTTGTATCCATATAGGCCTGCGCTACCTTAACCCTATAGTCGACAACCAAACCCTATCCCTTATCTTTGTCTTAATCCTATCTCTTTATGTGAGTTGTGGAAATATGGAACTGCATTACAACACAATACTAATAGTTAAAAAAGTGAAGAAATATTATACCAAATGTCTGGCTTCTGTCTTGTGAAAAAAAAAGTGAGAGTGAATGTTTGATATTGTAGCGTAACGGGGCTCTGTCGGGGTAGCGTTCTGCCTCTCAGGCAGTCTCTCAGAACCCAGTTCACGTCTTTCGAATCTCTCCCTCGCTCTCTTGATCGGATTCGTTCACAAAAGTATATTGTGCAAGCAACAACGTGACTCACCAACACGATCTCTCCCTCACTACTCACAATCAATCAATCACTCAAATATATCGCTTACCAGTCAAAGGAGAACATAATTATACGAACTTTCCGTAAGGCCAAGGTTGATTAAAGTCTTTATTCACGGAGCACAAAACACGTCTCACCGCCACCGCGGCTCGACCACCACTGACCAACGCATGGTCTCTTACAAATTATCTCCCAACAAATACTAACGCCCTCTGCAGTCCCTAAATGAATTACGTTACAATATTTTGAATGAAACAAATTAATGCTAAAAAACATGAAGAAAGAATGAAGGATGGATGAGTAACCAGAGGAGTAACTGATGGAGAAGCTAGGCTAGAGGTCGAGCATGGTGGAAGTGTGGTTATGAATTATTTTAAGTTTATCGATTTAAGTAGTATTACAAATCTATTTAAGTAAAATTGTAAATAAACCCCTCACAAAAAGTTTCGCAAATCGACTTTGGGCCATGATAACTTTTCAGGTACGCTTTAGTTGTTCCTGATATTCATACCATTGGAAAGATAATTTATTCCCCTTTTTATTGATATCCTATTTGTAATGATTGTATCATGCTTCAATGCACAGAATATCAGAATATGGAGAAAAGTAAAAAGTCAAATATTGTAAAATGCATTTTTATTGATCACATTGAAATTCCACAACTTGACTTTAGGTCCTGATAACTTTGGGGATATTTTCTAATTTTTATTGAATTTTATACCATTGTCAAGTTAATTTGTTCCTCTCTTGATTGATACCTTATTTGTCATGGTGATGTCATGCCTGGGTCCACAGAACCCCTGAATACCACCTGAATACATGACAAAGCGAAAGATAATTTTCCGTTTAAATTTCTCTAACACCACTCTGAACCTTAATACATTTTAATGTGGGGATTTAATCATTGTCATAAAAATTTCATTTATTCTTCTTTTTATTGATACCCTATTTTCAATAGTAAAATCATGTTTGAACGCACATAAATCACGAATATAATGCAAAGTAAAATGTGAAAAGTTGCGAAATGCATTATTATTACCCGCAACAGACAATAATACTCACAATAGGCATTCAGTTTGCAACATTTAACTTCTAACTTGTCCTAACATTCAGGTGTTCTGTCCATGTAGGAACAGCACTATCGTTACAGTTAGGGTGTCATTGAAAAGAGGAATAAATTATCTTGACATTGGTCTAAAGTTCAATAAAAATTAGAAAATACCCCATAAGTTATCAGAGCCTAAAGTCGAGTTGCGGAACTTCGCTTTGATAAATGCATTTTGCATCATTTGACTTTTTACTTTTCTCCATATTCTGGTATTCTGTGCATTGAAGCATGACATAATCATTACAAGTAGGATATCAATAAAAAGGGGAATAAATTATCTTTCCAATGGTACGAATATCAGGAATAACTAAAGCGTACCTGAAAAGTTATCATGGCCCAAAGTCTATTTGCGAAACTTTTTGTGAGGGGTTTATTTAAAGCAAAATCAGTCATGCTATTGATTCTCATCAAATGAAATCAATGAACTGATTATGCCAACCTTTAATTCTTGAGCAAGTCCAAGATAATGTCCCCTTAAAAGACAAAATTTCATCTTTGTCTTATGAATGAGTTTTTGGTAGAATATGAAAGCCTAAATGTCAAACCTCAGAATTTCATTAAGAAAAATTCGTTAATATGCAAATTTATGCAAATTTGGGGCATCTAATTCGCATATGGGTCAAAGCCAAAAATAAGGGACCGCGACGGGACGGAATTTGATAGAGTTTTATGCTCACAAAAAGAAGAATTAATATTTCAGCTGCCATTTACCCTCACTAATATGTCGAGCTTACTTGAAAGTATCAATCTGCAAAAAAAATATTTTGTAAATACGTTTCGTTTTCACGGCAACGTCAAATATTCGTTGCGCGACGGGACGGAATGAAAATATCACTGGTTTTTTAAAATAAGATTCAAACAAGAATTCTATCAAAGTTAATAAGCAAAGCTGACCATGTCAGGTGGGGTCTATTTGTTACTGTCCCATAGATCACTAGTAAAAAAAGAGCTAGCAATTAAATCTAATAGATTACGATTTATAGACGATTTCGTAAAGGCATGTCAATTCTGTCCCGTCGCGCGACGGGACGGAAAATATGTTCTATGTACAAAGTGAATGGGAATTCAGGGAAGGGGAAAAAATTGACTTTTTTGTCACAAATTTTCAAATCACCATAGCGATAGAACTAATTATCCAAATTAAGTACAAATGGTATCATTGGAAAGGGAATCAAATAGACTATCTGAAAAAATTGTTATTTTAAAAGTAGCACCACTATAACGTGTTGTGACCTTTTGACCTTTATTTTGACCTTAGATTTGACCTTGTGTATCCTGCGACCTTGTGCCAATATTTTGAAATCTGAATCCCATGACACTATTTTACATAATAATAACAATTTGGATGCATACATTTATTATTTGTTTGTTTTCTAGCCCTCTCAAAATTGGCTTAATTGCAAAAAAATGATATTACAGTCCCATACATAACTATCTGTGTTGTGTCAATGTAGAGACCTGAAAGCGCGACGGGACGGAAAATGTTGAAACGTCATATTTTTCTTATGAGTGGATTATTGTTTCATTTATTGACGAGGATGTAGAGCCCCACTTATAAATTGATACATTCTAGAACATGGGTGACCCATCTTGTGTTTTTCATAGAAGAAAAATAACAATTACGTGTCAAAGTACAAAAAACCTGAAAAAACACAATTTTTTCCCCTAAAAATGCAAATTTTGACCCTTAATACAAAATAATTTGTGATTTTTTTTTCAGGAATGAAATGCTCCTAGATAGGGTATTTCATAATAAAAAGTGATATTGCCCTAACTCTTTAGGTTTTAATGTAAATTAATTAAACTTACATTTTCCGTCCCGTCGCGCAGAGAGGGCGCTATTTCCACATTCAAAGGCATTTTACAAGAAATTCGGCAGTCTTTTATATTGGACATATACATTTCCGAAATCTATGGAATCTCAGCTTTCATATGATATATAAAACTAGATATAACTACCAATTTGATAATTTGACCAAAGGGAACAATACTTTTGGCTTTGACCCATAATTGGTAAACAGAGCATTACGTATGGGACATTTATAAAAATTCATAGAAAATAAAAAAAAAATTAGTGAGATTCAATCATGGGTGGGAAATCGACCCCTTATCATTCAAACAAATTTTATTTTAAAAAAATTGGTGAAATCTAATTAAATATGCAAATTAGCTCGTGTCCAAGCATGAAATGTCCCATACGTAACAAATTGAGGACATTTTGTTAAGTTATTTCCCAGAATACAACACTTGAATTGTTGCAACTCTGGGAAGTTCTAATTTATTCAGTGGGACAGTATAATACCATTTTAAGTTTTGAAAATTTAATTAACTTTTTAAGTTATAGTTAATTAAAATATTGTTACGTATGGGAAAATGTGTTACGTATGGGACATTTGTACACAATGTCAATGGGGAAATTTGTGTACAAAGTGAATGTAGAAAAAAAAATTAAGAGTGCTCCAAAAAGTGATTTATTCACATTTTCTGGAGTTTATAAAGTTTGCTTTGCCATGATACTTGATCCATGAAAAAAATTAAACCAAAAAATTTGGCAATAATGGAGAAATATGGAAAAATAAGAAACAATAGAATACATAAGAAATTCACGAAACAATGAAAAACATAAGAATGAATAGTGGGAATTGTCAATTTCTTTTAAAATCCTATTGAATATGTTTCAGTACAACATTTTAAAAGAAAAAAAAAATCTTTTGCTATTTCCATATTTGAAAAAAAAAAAAAAATTGATTTTAGAAATATAGATCAAATTGTGTGCATTCTCTATGGGGACAAATTGTCCCATACGTAACTGTCCCATACGTAACACGTCCTCTCCGACTTTAACAAAGTCTTACAAAAAAAGTGATAATCATTATGACTCCAAACTTTACAGAAGTAAACTAGAGGGTTTGACCTTTCATCACACCAAACTTCAATACATCAGTGGAAATACTTTCAGAGAGTTTTGGAGTTGAAAATTTTTCTTAAAAAACTTGAATTCCTCTGGTCTCATACGTAACGCACTACATTTCATGCTATTGCATCAAAGGTCAAAGGTCATATGTCGTCATCTCCCATCAGTGTATTACTCTCTTGGATACCTACCGTGACGATGAGAAAAAATAGTACCCTTAACCCTCAAAAAGATTTTATAGAGGGTAAAAGGCTCTGAAATGTCCCATACGTAACATGCGGATTATCTTTGACTTGCCCTCTTACATATAATTATGTACTTTGTATTTGGTATTCCTGTACCTTATGACCTGCTGCATGTACATGTAGCTGCTGTTGCTGTGTAGGCCTACAATTTTGTTATTATTATTATTTTCAGAGTGGATTTCAACGTTCCTCTTAAAGATGGGAACATCACCAATAACCAAAGGTAAGTCTATAAAATAACTATGTTAGCATAAAATTGTGTTTAAATCTACATATTCTCAATATTCTTTTCCTTTTCGGCTTGATTGAAATACTTTCAAGGAGAATTAGTGGTCATAATTAACGATCCATATGTATTAAAACGATAAATGTATTTCATATAACAGTCTGTACAATTAAAAATAACATGAAAGGGCCCTGCTATAGCTAGTGCTGAATACTGGTGGACACCTTCTACATCTTCTGCCGTTCATCTGAACATGACTCTTGAAACACATGCGGTGCTTTTGTCTGAAGCACAGCATGCAGGATGGAAATGTGTTACGAGGAAATGAGATAAGACGTAGATGACGTCAACCAGTATTCAACAATTGCTGAATAATAAGTTGTTATGTTGGGGCTTTAATTTATTTTACTACATTACTAGAAGCCACGAGTGAATATGAAAGTGTTTTAACTCTTTAAACGAGTCAGTAAACCAAACTTCAACTATTTTGATTCCGAAGAAGTCAAGAAAGTCTGGCATAATATAAAAATAAACTCTGGCTCTTTTTTATTCGGATGATTTTGTTGTATTTTGATTATTGAATTGTAAATATTTCGTAGGATTGCTGCTGCTGTTCCCAGTATTGAGTACATCTTGCAACAGGGTGCCAAATCTCTTGTGCTCATGAGTCATCTTGGAAGACCTGATGGACGACGACAGGACAAGTTTTCCCTTAAACCAGCTGCAGTGGAATTACAGAAACTCTTGAACAAGTGAGGATTGGTTTATACTCACATTTCAGAAGAAGAAAAAAAAGAACAAATAAGGATTTTTTTCCCTCCTCAAATTGCCAATTTGTGTAGGAAAAAGTTTTTCTCACATTTACAATTTGAATGTCTTAATGATTATTTCATTTCATTAAAACTGTTCTGATTCAAGAATTGTCAAATATAACTTCTACCAAATCAGATTTAAATTTACCAATGTTTTAGTTGCTCTTTGTGAGGATGCATTTGTACTTTTCAGATTTCTATGGAAGGGCATCTTAGTCCTAAAGTTGTTGGTAGTAACCCAAGAATGGTTCCATGAACTTGAAGAAAAGAGGATTATAATCACAAATCGCAATACTCTGTATCCTATGTTCTTTATGTACATTCGTATCTCCAGGATGGTGATATTCCTTTCAAATCAACAAATATTTAAAAAAAAAATAATAAAAAATAAATTCTGTACACAGGGAGGTGAAATTCCTTTCAGACTGTATATGAGCAGAGGTAGAAGCTAACCCAAGAATGATTCCATAAAGTGGCAGAAAAGATGATTATAAGCACAACTTGCAATACTCTGTATCTTAATGTAAATGGGTATACGAGATGGTGGAATTCCTTCTAAATCAACAAACAGAAGAAAAAAAATAAATTATGTTCTATACTCTATATACAGAGAGGTGAAATTCCTATCAGACTGTGTAGGAGCAGAGGTAGAAGCTACTTGTGCTGACCCAGCTCCAGGCACCATCATCCTCTTGGAGAATCTTCGTTTCCACGCTGAGGAAGAAGGCAAAGGCACAGATGAATCTGGTCAGAAGGTTAGTTAGACTTTCTTGTCCTAATTTTTTGTGTTTCATTATACATGTGCCACCAACGTTCATTATCATAAGATGCCTAATTTTCATTGTGGGTCGACAACTTACATTTCCCTATAGCAAGTACCGCGATTGGGAATTGAAAAATTAAAGAAATAAAGGTATTATTAAAGCTGAACAATGAATCCCAAGTGCAGGGGAGAATAAGGATTAATCAGTAAACCTACAGATGTGATCCCAGGAAAACTGTCCTGTTTATTGAGGTTCGTAATTCCACAGTGCGTAATGCATGGTTTTCAGTGCGCTCTTTTTTCGACCAATCTCTTGGGAATAATGTGGAGGAGTGATGTCATAATAAAGGCGCAACTTGCGTGCATGTATTATGTAATGCACAAATTGCTTCTGTGACAATTGTTCTGGCTTCAGTTGTTCTGCCACCAATCCTGAATAATAATAAAATAACTTTCTTCAGCCCTAGACTGAACACTAGTCCTAACCAAAACCCTAGCATTAAACCATATCGGAACCCTAACCCTACATCTTAGACAAAGTTAAGCTAGGAGCAAATGTTTTTTCCTAGCTGTTCTTTTACATTGGATATCTCTTGCCCATTAAAAAGATTGAAGTTGAATTTATCAAAAGTTTGCACATAAGACAATCTACTTCATGCATGTAGATTCTTGCATGGAGAAGTCCATTAATTTAGTACACATACTCAAAACATTCATTTTTATTGTGCTTAATGTGTGCCCGCAACATATTTCTCACCAATGCGCAAAGAGTTTCAATTCTGATAAACATGGTGCAGTACAAATGGCCACTATCAATCATTATTATCATTAAAATGGCTTCATAATACACAGTTGAAGGCAAGTCCTGAGGCTGTAGCGGCATTCAGAGCTTCACTTTCTAAACTAGGAGATGTCTACGCCAATGATGCATTTGGTACGGCACATAGAGCACACAGGTATGTATGCATTTGCTATGTACAAGATGTTTCAATAAATAGGTCACTCCACTGTGGTAGCTTTAATACACAAGAACCTTGAATTTTATTCCATTGTAATTTTTTGTATAGAGTAAGTTTTACTCTACCTACTGATATTATTCCTTTGATTACTAATCAAGAGGATTTTCAAAAACTTTGATCCTATTCTAAGTTTGGGTTGAAAGAAGGCATGTTGATGAGGTATTAGTAAACAGACAGGGATAACTGGATGATTCAAACAAGGTTCCAGCAGTAAAACTGACCAGTGAAATTAACTCTAAAATCTCTAAATATGCTACTGTATGTATTATACTTTTTTTTTTCTGCAGTTATCACATTTGTTTCATTCTTTTCATTGTTTTATGATAGTTCTATGGTGGGTGTGAACCTACCCCAGCGTGCATCAGGTTTCCTGCTAAAGAAGGAGCTGGCCTACTTTGCTAAGGCCCTGGATAACCCTGAGAAGCCATTCCTGGCCATCCTTGGTGGGTAAGTAGACTTCATTGTAATGTCTACCAGTAAAATAGATAAATTGGCACTTGGTCTAACCTACTTCAGCAAATGCCCATTTGGTCTTACCCCACACAGTCTAATTCCATTAATGTCTACAAACTGTGAGCTTGAAACTTTGTGGCCCATATTCTAAATGCAGTTCAAAGTGAAGTTCAGGATTAATTGTACAATTAGATCTCACAATTTCATTGATCACAGTTCAGTATATGGGCCTTTGAGTCTAGAGATTTAATATTTGGTTCCATGTTTACAATTTCTTAACCCGTCACTACATATCTAGAATCCCATGTAGTTAACAAAAAGCAACGTAGAAAGCAATTTGTTCTCATTATAAAAGAACCCTTTATTTTATTTTGTTGTATCCTTAGAGCCAAGGTAAAGGACAAGATCCAGCTGATTGAGAATCTCCTGGACAAGGTGCAGGAGATGGTGATTGTAGGTGGTATGGCCTTCACCTTCCTGAAGACTCTACAGGGAATGAAGGTATGATCATCTAGTATGCTTATCCTGAGTGTCGAAGTGAGTGTATTGGGTGTAGGAGACAGTGATTGTAGGTGGTATGGTCTGTAAGTGTGGATTAATCTCTGAGACAAAGTGCAGGAAATGGTGATTGTATGTGGCTAATCAGGAGTGCGTAAAAAGCGAGTGTGTGAGGTGCAGGACATGGTGATTGTAGGTGGTATGGCCTTTAACTTCCTAAAGACTCTACAGAGAATGAAGGTATGTTCATGAAGTATGTTTATCAGACATGTATTATTAAGTGTATGGGGGGATGGATTGTGATTGTTGGTGGTATGGCCTTCAAGTGTGGATCAATCTCCTAGAGGAAATGCAGGAAATGGTGGTTGTATGGCCTTCACTTTCCTCAAGACTCTACAGGGAAAGAAGGTATGTTCATCTAGTAAGCTTCTTAAGATTGTGTAGAGTGAGTGTATTGGGTGCAGGAGATTGTGATTGTAGGTGGTAGGGCCTTCAAGTTTGGATCAATATCCTAGACAAAGTGTAGGAAACAGTGATTGTAGGTGGCTTATCAGGAGTGTGTATAAAGTAAGTGATTTGGGTGCAGGAGATGGTTATTGTATGTGGTATGGCCTTCACTCTTTAGGGAATGAAGGCACTTTCATCAAACTATGTCTATCAGGACTGTGTAAAGTGAGTATCTGAGGTGCAGGTGATTTTAGGAGGTTTGGCCTGTACATGTATGCTCCTGGACTTTACAGGATATATGCCCTTACATCTAGTCTGGATCTATTCTCGGTGAATTTCAAAGAGTGCCATTTTCTTCTGTCATATTCTACTCTGGAAATAATTGTCGGGTTTCATTTTGTTAAAAAAAAAAAATACAGAGGAATATCTGTGTATTATTAAGGATACCATAGCAAAAAAAGAAGATGCAACCTCAGTAGAAAGGTGACCTCATGAGAGAAGACTTATGAGACAGTTTTAACTGACTAATATTATTTTCTACCTGTCTACCAGATTGGCAACTCACTGTTTGATGAAGATGGATCCAAGATTGTCGGTAAATTGATGGAGAAGGCTGAACGACAAGGGGTCAAAGTTCACCTGCCAGAAGACTTTGTGACCGGTGATAAATTTGGTGAGGATGCTGCTGTTGGAGCAGCAACAGTCTCTTCGGGCATCCCTGATGGATGGATGGTAAGATATATTAAACCTTGAATGACTGAATTTCTACTGAGTGAACTGCCAATTGGTCTAAACCAACTTTGACTAAATGCCTGTTTGGTCTCATCCCACATGGTCTAATTCCATTTCGTCTACAACCAGCTCGTCTAATTACCATTCAGTCGAATTGCTAATTTGCCTATTTACCATTGTGTCAAATTCCAATTTCATCTAACATCCATTTCATCTAATGTCCACTTGGTCAAGTCCAGTAACAAATTGGTAATAGACCAAATATTCATTATAAATAAGACTAAAATGCTATTAGAAAATTTAGCTATTAGATGAATTGGCAATTAGACCAAGTGAGAATTAGACCTATAAATCAGACAAAATTGTAAGTAGACCAAATGGGTTTAGCTCATGTGGTATTAGAGAAAAACAGAGAATTAGACCAACTGCTGTAAGACCAAGTGGATATAAACCTAACGGGTTTCATTCACCATCCTGTTCCAAAAGGTTTTTCTTTCACTGAGCAGTGTATTATAGGTCATATTCAAACGTGAGTGACACAACATTTTGACAGACAGAAGGGGGCATATCTTCGTACTTGTAGGTTATGAATGGATCATGACTACCATATTATGTACTGTATAAGTGGTTATTTTCGCGATGATTTTATTTTCGCGAATTTCGCGAGTTGGTCATCGCGAAAAATTTCCACTTTAGTACAAGGCTATTTATAGTAATGAAGTCATCACCAAAATCGCGAAATTTTGCTCCCGCGAATTTCCCCAACTAGTCCAAAATCGCGAAAATATCTGGACGCGAAAATATTGGCTTATACAGTATAATGTAAAGTGGCAAGTGACACTGCAAATTTTGGACATGGGTTCACGACCATTATTGGTTATGGTTGGATTTTTGCCCAAGTAATGTAGAACTTTAAGGGTAGTGTACCTCTCTGACATTTATAGTCCTTATCAATCATTCCCTCTCTGTGGAAAATGGTCCACCTCTATGTGTCATGAGTGACACAACATTTAAGACGTGAGTGACACGACCAGTGCGGAAAAAGCAACAATTCAAGTAATTAAATAAATCCAAATTACCTGTGTGTTTATGCCATGTTAGAGTAGTACATTACAATTACTTTAAGCAAAAAAAAAAAAAATAAATAAATAAAAAATCTGACAAAAGTAACTAGATACAAGAATAAGAGGCATTTAAAGCACCATAGTCCCATATGTTCACATTCCTGTTTGATCAGTTATTCAGCGTAAGAAAACTTGGATCACATAATGTTTGAACTTAAAGAATTGGTTGTATTGTAAGGAACCCTTTGTGTTGAATTCATATCCTAATTTGCATTTTCAAAGGCACAGCGCCACATTAAAATTTCAGCTAAATGTCCACTTTTAATTGAATATGACCTATAGTAATTATGAAATATTCTTTAAAAAGAGAATACATGTAATTTCATACCACACTATATTGAAATTGAACAGATATTAGTGTACATGTACATTGTATATCCCAATCTCATATTACAAGTTGCTGGCGACCATGCCAGATAGCAAAATCCTTTAACCAAAAAGATTTGTCTGCATTTATTTGCAATAGGGATAAGGAATAATTGTGTTGTATATCAAAATATTATTGTATCTGTGCCAATAATCGTCATTACAGGAATGGACTGTATTTATAAAACACATAAACTAGATGTTCATTGTTATGTCTTGAATACAGGGTCTGGACTGTGGAGTAAAGAGTGTAGAATCCTTCAAGGTAGCCATAGCCAGGGCAAAGGTGATTGTCTGGAATGGGTGAGTTTACTACCAGAAGCAGTACAACTGAACTCAATGTGAAGTGAATGAAAAGTTGGGATATGTATCATGTCATAACGCAAGTTTATATAATGTGGAATTTATCTATTTGTTAAAGCTTTTGGACACATCTAAATGTTCAATGAATTTGTAAGTTTTTATGTGTCACATATCATAGTGCAGGCCTGGATAATATTTTAACTTTGCTATGTCATACATCTGTCATGAATGGGTTATTAACTTTGCATTGACAATATCATGTTTCAAACTTTTTTACATGGGTTAATCTGGTGCCCAATTTACATGTAGTAATAGAATAAAAATTTGTAACTAGAAATTTAATATTTGAAACTTTGCTGCTTGCTGCCGGTAATGACAATTGTTCTAAAGCGTAGTACAGAGAAATTTAGACTTTTGAATACCTTGATATCATGTGAAATATTATCTGTGATGATATTATACATTCTGACCTCACTTATACGGCCACTTTGAGACCAGCAACCATGATATGGTTGTGAGGGTAATGCAGAGCTTATGCACTGAGACACGACATGACATTTCTATCAAAATTTATAGGGGAAGGATTTAATAAGAAGTGTCGTAGTCTAGTGGTCGTATCACTTGACTGGGAATGCAAAGGTCGTGAGTTTGACTCCCAGCACCGGCACTTAATGTACTTAAGCAAGGCATTTTATCTACATTGCTTAACAATCCACCCAGGTGTAAATGGGTACCCGATATGCTTGAGCGGTACATACTTGGCCGCCAAGCTATGACGGGGGTAATAATGTGTGAAACATTCTTTGTAAAGTGCCTTGAGCGTCATGCCTGACGGACCTGAGCGCCATATATGTATATAGTAAATAGTGGTAGAAAAATATGCGTCGTCATTGGAGAGATCAGTACCACGTGACCTATCTTCAAAAAGTTATATTGTACATATGTACAATATAACTTTCGGTTTTTGTAGGGTAAAGCCCGTGTTAAATGAATGGGGAGAATATCGATTCTATCGATTGCCTTGTTGCGCGAGCGTGTAATAACAGTAAAATGTTGCGCACAACAGCTTATAACAATGGATACGCGGAGCAACACAATACGTCACAATAGCTAAATTTGCTCCAAAAATTTGGCAAAGATAAAGCCAGACGAGGCAAGGTCAGAGATCTAGGGGTCTATTTACTATAATAAATAGTGAAGGCTCCATCTTGCAACATTACTGGACTATATGAACTCCAAATACTAAATTATCCCTCGTGCAGATCTATTTCACCTCTGCCTGCGGCCTCGGAGAAATAAATCTGCACTCGGGATAATTTAGTATTTGTCGTACCTATAATCCATTATATTGCACGATAGATTGTACACTATTTATATAATATATAAGAAGCCACCATTATTATTATTAATAGACTGGAGGGGAAGGATTTATGG
The DNA here is from genome assembly GCA_940671915.1 of Paracentrotus lividus. Classification (NCBI taxonomy): domain Eukaryota; kingdom Metazoa; phylum Echinodermata; class Echinoidea; order Camarodonta; family Echinidae; genus Paracentrotus; species Paracentrotus lividus. The sequence goes on from CALNVZ010003428.1 coordinate 31,655,616, forward strand.
ATTGGATGATCACAAGTGATCATAAAGTCTCTCTGAGTGTAGTTGATAGAGAGTTGTAAGGAGATGAAAAAATAAAAAATAAAACACAGGATAATTAAAGTGAGGCGTTTATGTGAATTTAAAGAGGAATAGAAAGAGAATCTGGCCAGAGTCCATGGCAGTTTGATACAGGAGGCCGGTTACATGATTTCCGCATAAGCGAGCTTGAACTTTAATTATTTCTGTCTGTATCATCTTTTCTCTCCTGTACACTAGACCTGTTGGAGTATTTGAGTTTGAGAAGTTTGGTGCTGGAACGAGGGCTGTCATGGATGCCGTTGTTGATGCTACAAAGCAAGGATGTGTAACCATCATAGGTGAGATATTCTTACTGGATTTCCTAATTAATTTCTCCTCCGACATGTACAATCTAGTGATATAGTGTTTTTAAAAGCTACAATTGAAGGAAAAAAAAACCCCAAAACAAGAGAATTGCATAACCCTTGAGCACTCGAAGGCTGTGTGTAACAGGGGAGCTTACTCCTCAGACCTACCTGCCAACAATTATGTTTTTAAACTATCAAAGGAAAATAATTAAACTATTTACAATTATACTAACTATGGCATGCTAAAACTTTTATGGGTATTTCTCGAAAAAGCTGAAAGAAAGGTACAGGTGGGGGCTATACATGTAATATGACAAAACTGGACAGGCGGTTTGAATCATAATCAGAACACAAGACTATCTTCTTAATTTTAAAAAAAAATGAATTAAAAAAAAAAAAAAAAAAAAAAAAAATATATATATATACTTTGATGCAGAAACGTGTTTATTGTAATGACAGGTGGAGGTGATACAGCAACATGTGCAGCTAAATATGGAACTGAGAGCCTTGTGAGTCACGTCAGTACAGGCGGTGGAGCCAGTTTGGAGCTATTAGAAGGTAGGAGATGTGTAAACTTGAACATTAATTTCCTTATATAGTGCAAATAAAATATTGTTTTCAAACACAATCTCGGATTTCTCACTAATGATTATTTAGAAATACTGTCCTTTTTATAAAACACCCTTCTATAAGTAGAATCATCATCCCTAATAAGCCGAAGCAATTTTTCAGTCCAGATTGTACAAGGCATGTGTTATTCACCTCTCCTAAGTTGAACAGATTTCAATGGTCCCAAGAGAATCAATGTAGGCAGAGTTACCTCTAATTCCTATAAATGCTCATTATGAGATTTCCAGATCAGTATTTCTAAATTGAAACTCACATGTTCATCCCAATTTCAAATAAGAAATCAGCTTTTCTAAAAATAATTTAGTTTTTTTTTAATCATTCCCTCTTTCTTTCCTTTTTGCATACAGGCAAGACGCTACCAGGTGTGGCTGCTCTGACAGACGCATGACTATCTACTTCACCCGGCTTCCCCAGCAGTGTGCTGTGAACCAACCTTAGACCTGCTCATATCACTGGTGTCAGGAGTGGGATGTATAGAACATAGTATATCAATTGGGGCCCATCGCATAAAGATTTCTGTCATAATAACTTTCCAATCATTGATGACTTTTATGAAATACTGGATTTTGATTTGCTGTAGGACAACGTTACCATGGTACAGTGGAAACTTGTTATAAAGAGGTCTGATATTACAAGATTCCTTTATTATGAAGGTTATTTTGCTGGTCCCAGGCCTTCATATTCTTTTGTTGTTTTTTTTTACTGCAATATTAAGAGATTCCTGATATAACATGGTAATTTTGCTGGTCCAGAAGACCTCATTATAATGTGCTTCCACTCCAGTTACAATGATGGCAAAGTTACTATAAAAGAAACTGTTTGTACAACTTCACCTTCAGGGTATATGTTCATACAGCATACCAAGTGTACCTAGTTAGTTTGTCACTGTGAAGTAAACAGTACAAGTTCAAGTACAAGTTCGAGTACAATCCAGTACTCATACCTAAAAAAAAAGGAAAAGAAAGAAGCTTTGTTCAATAATCTAGTTTTTTATCAAAAGGGTTGTGACTAGCATGGCGAGTGTATCCAGTCAGTTTCTCAGTGTGGAGTATATAGTAAAAGATGGATCGTTGCAGAAAAATACCTTGGCTTATATAATCTATTTTTTATCAAAGGTTTGTGAAAAAGATCCCACTTTGTACCAAAAAAAATAAGACTATGTCAGAGAGCTAACTCCTTGTACATGAATGTTCCTCTATGATATTCAATAGCAATATAATTGTGTACTAGTATATTTCATATTGGAAGTTTGTGATAGCTTAATCTCTGTAATCATCATGAGAGTATAACTATTTTGATATTTTGTGTAAACTCATTCAGTGGAGCTGAATTCATGAAGGAAGTTTATATAGAACTGGTCTTCAATTTCAAATTGGAACGTAACTAAATGATTAAACTCTGAGTGTCCAAATGTGATTTGATATTAATCTTAAAAGGGTTTGAATATAGTCTCTAACTTTACATTTGGTGCAATATATTCATAGAAAATTATGACAGGCATTTGTTTGTATCCATCTACAGAGAACTTCTATTTCACACTGTCGTTTGATTTGGCACAACATATGTATATCTTTAAGAAACTGTATACAGAGTTCAGTCTGTAAAGAAGCTATTATCAGTTTGAATATCTGGTAAGTCCCTTTAATGACAATGTTACAGTAGTCTATTATAATAGGCATTATGGTTGAAATTAAGCTAAATTTATACTTCTTTCTTTTTGCTTTATATTTTTCTTGTAAAGAAAGATTTTGTTCTCATTAAAATGAGCATGGCTGATGGATACATTATGCACCCTGTGATTATTATGTTAGATTTGTGTGAGTGTAGTTACATTGTAACATTGGATACCCATCATAGATGTGTGATATTATCACTACTTGTGCAAAGCGCAAAATACTGAATAATGTACTAAACTTTACTCTAGGTTTATATTATGTTTTTATTTGGACAAGTTGTCTCAGTGGCTGGAGCACCTTGCCAAATAAATGGTAGATTTTGATGTAATGCCTAACTGAGTCATGCCAAAACTAAAAAAAAAAAAAAAAGAAAAAAACACCTAAAGCTTTTTTAAGTCTTCGGGTTAATGATAACATATGCTGGGCCCATTAGGATAAAAGTTTGCAAGAAATGTAGGAGCTATCAAGGGTATTATTTTGTTAGAAAAGACCCTCTATAATTTGTACAGCATCAGTGGTTGATCCATAGGGGGCATCACAAGCTTCTGAGCTCCTTCTATTTCAACATCCTTGATACGTCACATGGCTTTTATACGGTCAGATGTATATGAAGTAGTGTTGATAATTTAAGAAACATATGTTTTTTATTGCAATACTGCCAGCATGCCATTTGAATCAATGTATGTATTTTGGCCGAGTAGTAATTATGTGTGGATGATGTCCTGAAAATAAAATATAAAAATCATGAAAAGAAAATTGATTCAGGATGTGTTTTATATTAGTATTCCATGGTACATATAGGTACTATCCACTCCTGTTTAACAAGCACAGGTACAACAATTATATAAAGAGAATTCTGCTTTCAAACAGTCATGTGTAAACCTTTGTGGTTGTTGTCTTCAGTGTAAAGAGAGATTTTTTTTGTTTTTGTTTTTTTGTTTGTTTTGTTTTGTTTTTTTGTTGTTCCTGTAACTTTTTGTTATGATGGTAGTGTATGATGGTGATTATATAATTTCATTTCAGAAGAAAGGGAGACATGGAGAAAACCAAAAGATTGGGAAAGAGTGAGTGTTGAAAATTGAGATTTGAGATGGGGACATCAAAGAGAAAGAGAGATCTTGAGAGGTTCATGATATCGTCTGTTGGGAGCCATAAGGGCGTTATGGCATCTTATAGATGTTCCGTTGAGAGCCATAAGGGCGCTATTACTGTACAAAGTCAATGGTAATAGCGCCCTTCTGGCTCCAAACGGAACATCCTTGAACTGCAATAGCGCCCTTCTGGCTCCAAGCCGACGATATATTCTGAAAAAATGTTGGAGAATAAAATGGTGCATCCAAAGAGATGGATTGGTGTTCTCTGTTTCTCGCAAAACAAAATTAACTGCCAATTTCTTAATATTTTGGAAGAATATCAAAATGCACTTTCAGTTTCTTTGAAAACAATCTTCTGCATCGCTCCTCCTCATCTTCTGCTCCATATGTATAGATTATAAAGTCAGTTTTAAGTCAACTATAAAGGACTTACGGTAAACCTCCCTTCCCCTCCCCTCCCCACTTTTTTTTAAAATTTTTAAAATTTTAATTTCTTATTTTTTCAGTAGCCTACATGTATATGTTGATAGATGGCGCTATGTAGATTTAATGGATTCAAGATGGCGACTTACATGAGCAAATCGTGGAGAGCTTCTGCTATACGGACACCAGTTGCAAATTCTTTAACAAAACCACGGCTAAAGAAATCAAAAGATGTATGGGATGCAAGCACAAGAAGAAAATATTCCGTTAAAGTAGATAGGTGAGTATGACGGATGAAGAAGTCCTCGAATTTTGCCTTTACATATCTGTTTAATTTTTACCAACAAAATTGTATGCAGGTGGGACTGTCTGTGTAAATTTTAACGTTAATTCGCTTTAAATTAAATTTAGAACTAACGTTAACTTGTTAGAGTCTAAACTTCTAGATCCTAGTTGTAGACTACTATATCTAACTGTTAATGCTCTATATATATTCTAAATTAGTTTGCTTTCTTCTCTAATGTCTTCTTGGCACATTTTGGTTGAATCTTATTAAAATCGTACATTTTGAACATTTGTGAACTTGTAGAACTAGATTTTGTTTGTATATTTTGATTGGAAACCGCACAATTTTGATAGTTTTATGACCGACTGAATTGCCAAATCGCCATCATCATGCCATACTACACAGTATCTACATTAGCCTTCTTGCTACTACACACGTATGTATGCATATGGAATCAGCATACCACAAGCCTCAACTTGTACATACATTGTGGAGACATTGGAAAGGAGTTTGGACAGCTGGGAATTTCGACTGGAAGAACCCACTATTGCGGTAGGAATATTCCAATTTACTTTTACATCTCTTCATTTTCAACCCGCCAAGAACCACATGTTTATGATGTTGGACTTAATAACAATTATGACTTTAGAACTATCAGAATCAGAGACAGAAAATTCCTCAGCCAAAGTCAGATAGGCGTAAAATCAGGCCTTAGTAGATGTGGTGACATCGAATTAAACCCTGGACCAATTTCTAAAAAAGGTCGTAAACCGAAATACCCATGTGTGATGTGTGAACGCTCTGTCAAAAACAATGACAAAGCCATGCTATGCTGTGGATGTAATATTTGGGCCCACACAACCTGTGTAGAGATCTCAGACACCATTTATGAATTCCATCAAATGAATCAAGATGAACTATGGTTTTGTCCACTTTGTTCCATCATGAACATTTCTGACACAATCTTTCAGGACACGAATAACGATAGGACAATGCCGAATCCATCATTAGACTCTAGTAACGATACTGAATCTAGATCTACACTGAACGATGATGGATGTAACAACCTCCCTAATAAGAGAATGCGTACAAGTAGGCCTACAGCAAAGTTAAGTAAACTCAAGTTTGCTATCATCAACTTTCGCAGTATAAAGAAGAGAATAGCAGAATTTCAAGCCTTTCTCACAGATAAATGTCCCGACATAATTTTAGGTACAGAATCATGGCTCAATGAAAGTATTTCATCATCAGAGATCTTCCCCAGCATATACAATGTCATCCGGAAAGACAGACGGGGAAGAGAAGGAGGCGGTGTACTTATAGCAGTTAAAAACCACATACCAATTATAGAAAGACAGGATCTCTGTAAAGACGACAGTGAGCAGATCTGGTGCGAGATATCCGGTAACACCAAGAAGTTTGTTGGTTGCTTCTACAGACCACCAACTGCAACAAGCAACTTCTCATCTCTAGACGAAACTCTACATAAGATTAGGCAGGAAATTGCATCGCCGTATATTATTCTGGGTGGTGACTTCAACGTACCCAACCTTACCTGGTTAAAGGAAAGCACCAACCCAAAAGGTCGCCTTCAGAGAAGAGCATTGTACAACCTCTCACGCTGCCAACGATCACAACCTTGAACAGCAAGTCAACTTTACAACTAGACAAGATGCCAGCGGCACCGAGAACACCCTCGACCTCTGTTTCACAACCCATCCTTCACACGTCTTGGACGCCTACCCACTCACTCCGCTAGCGGATCACTGTGTAGTGATTGTAGAAGTGGAAGCTACAACATCTATCCCCACTAGGCCACCAAGATTAGTCTATCAGTGGAGCAAGGCTGATGAAACAGCGCTCAAGGAGGACATCGAGTCGTTCGCTGCAGATTTTCTCTCCAATGAACCGGACAAGAAAACAGTAAACGAGAACTGGTTACTTTTCAGAGACACTATAACTTCACTTCTCAATAAACATGTCCCAACCAAGAAAATAGAGGAAAGTTCAAACCGCCTTGGTTTACTCAGAAACACAAGCGGTTGTGTCGGAAGAAAGAAAGTATATACATTAAAGCTAAACAGAACAAACCAAACCCGAATACTGGGACAAGTTTCTAACTACCCGGAAGAAGTAGACAAGGAACTACGTAGAGCAAGTAGGAAATACATATCTGAACTGTCAATCTCCCAGATGTGAGGAAATTCTGGAAGTTCATTAAATCACGTAGAAAAGATAACGTTGGTATCCATACACTGAAAGTCAATAACATAACCATTGTTGATGATCATGGTAAAGCAGAAGCACTAGCACAACAATTTCAAAGTGTCTTCACGAATAATGAGAGTACTACACTACCTGACTTCCAATAAGCCCATACCAAGATATGCCTGAGGTACACATTACAGTAAAAGGAGTGGAGAAGCTCTTGCAGAATCTCCAAACCAACAAGGCATCGGGACCAGACGAAATACCCAACACCATACTTAAGATGACAGCCTCAGAGTTGGCACCAGTCCTCCAGTTCATCTATCAACAGAGTGTGTCCAACAGCATCGTACCAGACGACTGGAAAGCGAGCTACTATATCACCAATCTTCAAAAAGGGCTCGAAGACGGAACCTAGTAACTACAGACCCATCTCTCTTACATGTGTGTGCTGTAAAGTGCTAGAGCACATCTTGGACAGTCATATAATGAAACACATAACCAAGTCTCGGATCCTCGCAGATGCCCAACATGCATTTAGGAAATCCAGATCTTGTGAGTCTCAACTGATCACAACACTTCACGACCTGTCTTCAAACCATAATATATGTCAAACCACGGATATAGCTATTTCTAGACTTCAGTAAAGCGTTTGATTGTAGTCCCTCACAGGCGCCTACTTCAGAAGCTGCATTACTACGGTATCAAGAGGCAAAACACTAGCATGGATCGAGGCCTTTCTTGTCGGCAGAGTCCAGAGAGTCGCAGTGAATGGAAGTACATCTCCCTGGTTACCAGTAGTAAGCGGCGTCCCGCAAGGGACAGTGACTCGGGTCCGCACCTGTTCATCCTGTACATAAATGACATTACCCTATCAGTCACTCATCCCCAAGGCTCTTTGCAGATGACTTACATCATTCTACAGACCTATCGCAACCTCAGCAGATGAAGCTTCCTTCCAAAATGATCTGGACAACCTGCTAGACTGGTCAAGTACCTGGGGTATGAAGTTTAACACATCCAAATGTAAAGTAATGAGAATCTCAAGGAAACGTAATCCTGGTAAAACAAACTACCAGATGATGGGGGACACCTCTCGTAGAAGTGAAAAGAGAGCAAATACCTAGGTATCACCATCCAAACAATCTGAAGTGGGATTTGCAGTCAAGCATTGCTGCATGTAAAGGATCTAAAGATGCTCAACTTCCTTAAAAGGAATTTCTACTCCTGCTCTAGGACTGTGAAAGAAAACCTGTACAAGACCATAGTACAACCACATTTGAATACGCAAATTCATCATGGAACCAGGAACCAAGAAGAATAGGACCTCTTACAAAAAGTACAACGAAGAGCTGCAAGGTTCGTCCTCGGCGACTTCAAGCCCCGATCCAGTGTTACGGCAATGCTCAACACACTTAAGTGGACAACATAGAGAGTAGACGCCCAAACACAACGAGTAACCACACTCCACAAGATTCTAAACGGTGAATTGGACATCCCCTACCAAGACTTCATACAGTCCAAAAAACCAAAGAAGTAGACGAACACATGACAGGCAATACAACATCCTCCAGTGTTCCTCAACGCCTTTCGCTGAGTCCTTCTTCCCCCGAATCTGTAAAACTGTGGAATGGTCTACCCCAATCTAAGTAGACATCAAATCCAGCAAAACCTTCAAAACTGCCATCCAAGAACATTTTTAACCCCCAACTTAAATCTGCATCAATACTCACTCTCGTCAAGCACCAAGTTATACTTCCAGTTAAAGTTCCCAGAGGACCATTCGGAAGTGATCAACACAAGGTACAAGGTACAAGGTATGAATAAGTCACCTCTCTTCTTATGCAATTGTGTGTGTTTCTGAGACTGAGTATAAAATGGGTGTGGAAGGGGAAGGCATCTTACAAAATAAACAGATGCTAACATTAACGACACAACAGTAACAACATATTTTGTGTCTTGCCGCTGTATTCATTGAAGTTGTGAATGCAGTTGGTAAACATGGTAAACACTCCATCCAGCAGAAAGGACGAAAGCGTTGGTTACAATAGAGTCTAGAAAATCAACATTATTTGAAAATGAAAAAGAGAAGGGTGTTTCACCCAGCCCGGAGTATTTAATTGCACCTAGCCACTTCCCGAAATACTTCAAAAATCTTCAGAATTGATGGAGGAATTTAAACTCGAAGAAGAAGAAGGATGTCACAAGCACTGACGCAATGAACGGCAGTGAATGTACAGGACTGGTTCACTTATTTCAGGATATGTTGTCTTCTGAATAAAATATTTCAAACATTTTTTTTTTCAGTATAGAAGTCTAATGGGAGACCAAAGGATAGGTTGCAATGTTTATAAAAATCAAAACAATTGTGTAACTTATTTTGACTGAGCGTTGCACTATAAAATATTGCCATCTTGTTTCAGCCTTACATACTAGCTCGGGCTATGATTTGCTAATGGTATGAAACTCATGACCGTGTTCATGTCTATTCAACACTTCGTTGAACTTGACAGAAAATAAGAAGAGGATGCTAAAGAGATACTTGACAAAAAGTAAGCTTGCAGGCTGCAGCTTAATTTATTTATTTTAAAAATCAAACTAGGAATTGTGTTGTTAAAATATTCTTGTATTGCTTGATGTTGAACAGCTCATCTTCAAATGAAGGCTGGTCTAGCATGGTTGGACTGGAGATCCATGCACAGATTCTATCCAACACCAAACTCTTCTCAGCTTCCAAGGCCGAATTCATGGCACCACCAAACTCAAGGGTCTCCTTTTTCGATGCCTCCCTACCTGGAACTCTACCAGTAAGTCATCAGTATATCAGAGAAATAAGAAGAACAGATTGATGAAGAGGGGGAAACGGGTTGAGACTTCTTGACAGTTGCAGGGACAGGAAAGAAATTACCTAAACATCAGTGTTTTCCTAAAAGAGAAGAGAAGAAAGAAGAGAGGTGGGGTGAAAAGAGATTGAGATGACTATGGGCAAAGGGGTTTATTGAGTCTTCAAAATACAGGGCGATTACTTCAACATTATCACTTTTAGGCATAAAGCTATCCCAGAAACTTTCAAATGGAGAGAACTAAAGAGATAGAGGGGGAAGGGACTGAGAGAAATGTAAAAGGAGAAATGCAGAAGGAGACTTCTGTCCATCTCATTGGTATGTTTATGATGCATCTCCTTAGTATTCTTATTATTTAATGTGGCTTACTCAAGAAGTTTGAAAGAAAAACAGCATTTAATGCATGTAATTATAGTATACCGTAATTATCGTCCAGTAAATAAATTTTTTTTTTAAATGATCGGGAGTAGGGGATTCAAAAAGAGACTATGAAAGGAACTTGAGTGAAGGAATTAGCAAAATTTGCAAAGGTTACAAAAATTGAAATAAATAGGAGTACATGTAAATTTAGGTATTATACAACATTTTTTATATAAATATTATCTTTAATTTTAACATTTTTCGTTCAATCTTTTCTGCAGGTGTTGAATAGGAGATGTGTAGAAGCAGGAGTTCTGACAGCACTAGCCCTTTCTTGCTCTATCAACATGCGTTCAGTCTTTGATCGAAAACATTACTTCTATGCAGATCTACCGGTAAATATGTGTAAAACATTTTTGATGGAGATTCAAATCTTAATAAAGAAAGTACCTGGAGTAGTAGCTAGGGAGTGGCATACCCTTGAACTTGAAAATAAAGCTTGGGCCACCAAACCCCTTTTTTGTGATTCATAGGGAAGACAAATGATCAAAATTCTGAAACTCATATCTTTCTAAAGATCTATTGAATGATTTTGTCAAAATTTGCACCAATTAAATTTTTATAATTTGTCTCCATTTGTCCAGTTTAAATTTCTTTCAAGTTCTTTATGTTTAACTCATTGAAGATGACCTGAATTTGCTATATAACACATATTTCCTCAGCCAGTACTTGGGACTAGTGTCTAAATAACAATCATTTGAACGCTTTACATAAATCAAATCTATATAACTTGCAGGCAGGTTATCAGATCACCCAGCAGAGACTGCCACTAGCCGTAGAAGGAAAGGTTGATTTTACCGTCTTTGATGAAAGAAGGAAAACACCACCATCTCATCGTACTGTCAGAATCAAACAGATCCAACTGGAGCAAGATAGCGGCAAGAGTCTCCATGACAATGAGAATGGAGAGACATTGGTTGACCTAAATAGGGCAGGTTGGTCATGATAAGCCTAAGGCATGGCCCAAATGTAACTTTTTGTTTAGAGGGTGATGGGTGCAGTTTTTGGCTTGTAGGCATAGGCTACTCACTGTTGTATTACGGTGGGAGGACCATGAATATTACTAGCATTCAGAATAACTATTTGTAATCACCAGTTTCAGTGCGTGGACTTTACGTTTCGCATTTGAATATTATATAAGATAAATTGCCAATTGGTCTAAACCCAAATTGACTAATGTCCAATTAATCTCATCCTACATAGTCTAATTCCATTCCATTTACAACCTGTTTCGTCTAATTACCTTTTGGTCTCATAGCCACTTGTATGTTAAACATTTTATGTGAATCCCACTTTGTCTAATGCTCATTTTGTCTAATGATCACTTGGTCTAACACCACTTTGTCAATTATATATAACAAACTAGTAATATACCAAGTATATATCACGAAATGACACAAAATGTGATATGTCCATTTGGATATTAGACAAAAATGCAATTACACCAAGTGTGTATTAAACGGAAGGCAAATTAGAATAGTTTATTGGTAGACTAAATTAGTTTAGCCCATTTTATATTAGACAATCAAAGAATTATACCAACTGCTCTTAGACCTATTGGACATAAACTTCTATTCAAATTGTTTTGTTGTTTTAGGAGTTGGTCTAATGGAGCTAGTGACAGAACCAGACCTGACTGATGGTACCGACTCAGCTGCTATGGTACGAGAGCTTCAGCTACTCCTCCAGGCCCTGGGGACATGTGATGGCAAGATGGATGGTATGGTATTAATATTTTCCAAAACAAATCTAGATGTGAAATAATAATAATGACATTATTTATTATGCGCTTTTCCCACAAGACTTAAAGCACTTTTTAGTATATTATTACTAGGGATGGCCACACAAAAGCAAAAAGCCACTAGAACGGTTTCCACTTCACTGTATGGATGTAGTCACCCATGCATTTACAATGCAAACAATAACCCATGCACTGCCTACTCAATAATACACAGGCAGAGAAATAGCAAAATTTTCAATAAAAAACAGCTTTCGAAATTGTCTTTTGGCCAGTGGTAAATATCAATCATTTTTATTCCTAATTGGTCAGTTTCTTCCTTAGAAAATACCTCAGCAGGTGATCAACTTTTCCTGTTGAAAATATTGATATGAAAAAAACTACAGTGTGTTCAAAGTGATGCTTCTGTGTGATGTGTGTTATGACTGGAATTTCTCATGATTGGAATATATTCAGATAAGGAAAAGTGGATATTTATAACATTTAACTATTTTTGAACAAAAAATGTATTGGAGTAAAAACAAAGAACAATGTTTACCACTGGCCATTTAAGTTTTAAAATTACGCTACCCTCTCCAACACTCAGCTCTGAGCAACACCACCATGAAATAGACTATTGTCTAGGGTGTTCCTATTGAAACATGCCCTATGGAGTATTTTTCCACGGTGGTCATATTCGATCACATACGGTAACATACATGTCAAACCATCAGTTTTGTACTGCCATAACTTTTTGTATAATCTACTCATACGCCTCAATTATGTTACTATAATCTCATTTCATGTTGATACACACATAGAAAATGTTTGGTATGATTTGGTTTAATAATTCAAAGACAAAATGACCATAAACTTGAGCTTTTATTGCATTTTCTGGCTTTGTCTGAAACTTGTAAAATTGTTCTAGCAGCTCATTGGTAATCTGAGACACTCTTTGGGTCATATCTTTGAAATGGAACATCCAATTGTGATAATTCAAGTACCAAAATGTTTCCTTTAAAATGATCTATCCAATAAGCTTAGCAAAAACAACTTTAAAATAACTTAAAATTTTAGTGGACATCCCTATTATTACCCTGTTCATTGAATTAAATTCAAGCTGCCATACATTTTACAGGTGCTATATGGAATCTATCCTCCCAGGTACCCGTTTAGACCTGGGTGGATGTAGATAAAATGCCTTGCTCAAGGACATAAATGTATGAGAACGACCTTTGCATTCCCAGTCAAGTGATGATACAACCACTAGAATACAACACTTATATAAATATATAACTTAAATATTAGTTTACCAGCTCATATTGATTCTAAAATGTTAATCATGTAGTTTACTGATGATTTCAACCCTCTATAATAAACTTTGAACTTTGCTGAAAGGTTTGTTGAAAACTACAACTGCATAGAGACCTTAGAATGAGCACATGTTGAAATTCTGTCTTTCTGTCATTACAAGAATTGAAGACTTCTTCATAGTTTCCATTTTCCTCTAAGTGTATCTAAATGTTGGATTCTAACCTTGTAATGAAATAAATCAACTTCAATTCATTCAAAATTGACTTTAAATCATATAGAAGAGTGGACATTTATAAAGGTTTTCCATCCTCATTGCATTGTTTTGGCCTGTAGAGGGATCTCTCAGAGTCGACGCTAATGTTTCAGTCAGTCGACCTGGGCAGCCTCCAGGTGTGAGGTCAGAGGTCAAAAACATCAACAGCGTACGCTTTGTGAAACAGGCTGTAGGTGAGTTTGACTTATTTATGAGTTAAATGGCTACTTAAGTGTTGAATACTGGTTGACGCCATCTACGTCTTTTCCCATTCACTCGTACTTGTGTGTGTGGGGTGCGAGACTGTGTTACGTGTAAATGGGAGAAGACGTAGATGGCACCAACCAATATTCAACGCTTGCATGGCCCTTAAAGCTCACACCCCTTAAGCCTTGATCACATATCACTCTTGAGCTGAACTGCGAGTAAAAAACAGCTGTTTTGCCAATTTTTTTATACAGAGTTGTTTGTATAAAAGTGGGTAAAACTGCAAATTTTTACAAAACGTATAGGCCCTAGAGTGATATATGATCAACGCTTTATACGATGTGTCCCAGGAAAATTTGCTGTGTATCCAATGTTGAAAGCCTCGTACTTATGATTTGCAATCTTGTTTTCATGTAAAATAATATCCCATATTATGTCCAGTGATACAAAGTTTATACTTTCATTGTTTGAAGGAAGCCTTTCCGAATTATTTAGAGTGGGCAAAAGAAAACGAGAAAAACTACTATTAAAACATGGGCATTTTTTTTAAATCACTCAGAAAAAGGACCCCCAGCTTTTATGCATTCAAAAGGCCTGTTCAATGGGTCCCATGCCCCCCAGGAAAAAAAAAGAAGTCTTGGACAGAATTTCAACATACAATCATTCATTAATCTTGTGATAAACCTTTTCTCTGTTTATTTCTTCCTGCAGATTTTGAAATCAAGAGACATATAAAATTGTTGGAAAGGGGTGAGAAGATCCAGTATGAAACCAGATCGTTTGATAATTCACTAGGGTATGTTAATAACAAATATTGATATCATTCATAAACAACATTAAGTAGTTGTCTAATAGTGCAAATTACAAAATGCCATCTCTACTACATACATTTTAAGCAAAAGTTGAAGATGACATTGAGTTATATTGAACAGAAAATTAAATATATAAAGTTGGCTTTTAACAATTAAATACTATTAAAAAAATGGAGAAATGTTTTAAAAGTGCCATCAACTTATTCTACAGGTAAAGTATCACTTCATTTGTATATTCTGTTACGTGATCCAACATTTCCCAGAAACTAATGAGATTTTTTAGGAAGATTTTTAGTGAGTTAGTATATATGTGAATGAGGTGTTGTAGATACCGAGGTTCAGTGCCATTCATATATTTATTCATAAGAGCAATAATCTTGAAAATCTTTCAGTTGTATTTATATCTTTACTTTCTTGTATGTAGGATCACATTACCGATGAGAGACAAGGAAGGTGAGATTGATTACCGGTTTATGGCAGAACCAAACCTTCCTCCCCTTATCCTCCATGATAACACCACCATCCATCGCTCATCTCAGCCTACCAGAGCAATCAACATAGATGCCTTGCAAGATACCATCCCAGAGCTACCAAGGAATAGGAGACAAAGACTAGCAGATCAGTATGGCATGCCTTTGGATGTTGCTTATGTTTTAGTTGTAAGTAACCCCGCACTACTGGCATAACCCTAGGCTGGTGTGCTCCCTCAGACCTCAAAGAATCTGACAATATATGACCAGTGAAACATATGTAGTTGAAGAACAAGAACTTATTTTTCAGGCGCATGATTGTAATCACATACTAATATCATGAGAGACAAGTCAAATTCCTCAATTTAAACTTTACAAAGATTTTATGTGCTTACCTTTTGTGCGCTCATGCACCTGAAATAAATTAAAACTAGGTCATTGTCTCAAAACAGCCTGTTTTTAATAATTTTAGATATATATCTCTTCATAATAACTCTGATAACTTTGATCTGTTTGTGGAGTTGTACTTTAGGTGTAACTATACTTGGTTTATTTGAAGTAAAACAAATCTAAAATTCTCTTTATGAAGAGGAGAAAACATTTATATTACAGCAAAGCTGTCAACTCAAATTAGATTTTATGAGGGAAATAGCTGTTTGATAGAGAGAATGTCCTGGTTGAGAAAGAGAGATAGATATAATTATAGGCTTTAGGAAGAGTGAGTAGTACACAACATTAACAGAATGGGCATTTTATGTTTTGTTTATCTTTCAAAGAATTTTGCAATAGGGGTACTTACGCAACGTGATAAAATCCCATACTCATCAACAGATGGAAACATAGGTAAATGGATATCTTTCCTATCATCCAATGATATTCTTCAGACTGTAAAACCAGAGCGCTTGTCCAGAGACAGCAAGATCAGACCCTTAACTGGCTTACTACAGAGATACTTAACTATCTCAATCTAATCAAATGATCTCCTTTGCTTCTAACAGAATGAACCTGGTTTGGTAGAGTTCTTTGAGACTGTTTTACGAGAGGACTCGTCTAGGGACAGCAAGAGAGTACTTAACTGGCTTACGACAGAAATTCTTAAACACCTCAATGTCAACAACTTATCCATATCAAATAGGTAAGTTCTAATCTATAGATCCAGATACTGCTACAATTATTCACAGTGCTACAAGTATTCATTCCTCCCAAGAACCATCCTAGAATGGAACACCTTTCCAACGTCTACCATTTACATGTAAAACAAACAGACATATTCAAAAAACAGTTCTCTAAAACCTTCTTAGCAAAGCAGCGAGTATCTCATCTCTCCGTGCCACCAAAATCGGTGCACCCCCTGCGCATGCCCAGTTGGCCCCTGTAGCAGGGTGTTGGGCAGTCACTAGAAGAAGAAGAAGAAGAAGAAAAAGACATTTTATCAACAGATTAAATTTTCCTTGGGCCTAGATGATTCTCTTTTTAGCCTCAAATTTGCACCAAGTACATTTTTTCAGTTTACTTTTACAAGTTTTTTTAAAAGAAAATCAACATTTAATTACGTTTTTATTAATGGAAAATATGAGAACTGCTGAAACTGCTTATCCAATAAAGGAGAGCTAATGGTGTAAAAATAAAGTCAAAAGGAGCCTGAGCTTTCGATTCTTTACATTGCCAATTTAGAGATTTCAATTTAACAACCGGTCAATGTTTCTGCGCTCCATTCTCAATGTGGGAATCATTATTATTTTTAAACCTTTTAACTAATCACAAAGAGCCATAAGATACTTGATCTCTTCCCAAATCATAATCCAGAGGTATGCATATAACTGATTTTTTCATTATCACAAAAGAAACAGTTACATAACACCACCTTTGGAACTCGATACATAGTGATAGTCATGGAATATTCCATCTACAAATTCATATGGAAACTGTAAAAGAAAAACAGGGAGGCATTTCATCAAAGGACTTGTCGGACGTTTTATCCGACAAATTTGCACTCAGCCAATCAGATGCAAGTATTTCAGTAGCTTATAACAGTTTGTCGGATAAAACGTCCGACAAGTCCTTTGATGAAACGCTCCCCAGGTTTCTTAAATGATAAAAAGAGAAGTGGCCTTCAGATGTCTATCAGGAATCTTGAAATCTACATTACACAGGTGGAGCACTAATGAAGTGTAATTCACCAGCAATGAATTTTAGTGTCAAGAAATCAACAAGAAATCAACAAGCAAATTAATTATAAACATTCCACCTGTCAATCAAATGGTGAAATTTACTTTCCAACAGGATGAAATTTACTACCAAATTATTTTTACATCTTATGAAATGAACATTTAATCTGTAAACAGGGAGGAATCTGGGTCAGAGTTTATTAACCTATGTGTGGTTGTTAATGTCTCACTTTAAATTATACAATTTTTCAGTGCTAACAAAGTACCAAAAAGATTATCATGCAGGATGTATCAAGCACCACCAGAAAATCAATTCAGGAACTTTTTAAACAACAGCCATAAATTATGTTCTAAGTGCGAAAGAAACAGCAGTACAAAAGCCAAGCAAAGGGGAGACGTAGTAAAATTTTTGAGTGCTGGATACATTATTGATCAGGATTTTCCCCCAATTACTAAAACAAAAGATTTTAAAGATAGCATAAAGCAGAATGACCAAACAACCCTTGATTACTTGGTTGACAAATAGCTGTGTAGATGTATAAATTTCTTCATCAAATATTTTAGTCATATTTCCTGTTTTATTTTCATATATCCCAACCGAATCGACTTATACAAGTTTGACCATATTTAAGTGTAAGAACCCTATTATTATAAATTATGCCTGAAATCAGTGTTCACATGAAGGCTTTTTGTATCTATTTCTGTGCTTGCAGTCCCATGTCTACATCACTGTTCGGTGAACTGATAGATCTAATGCAGAAAGGAAGGATATCAGCTAAGACTGGCAAGGCTCTAACTGCAATGATATTTGATGGGGACAAGAGGGATCTGGAAAAGGTTTGTCAACTTTACTATTTAATTATGCAATCACCACTTTTTTTTCATTCAAATACATTATTCTCATCACAAATAGTTTATTCCTTTCTCAAACATTTTTTAGTGAAATCTCGCAGACCAATTAATTCAAATATTATTTTTAAAAGACTTTATAAATAGATTGAACTTTAAACTGGACAAATGTTTATATATAAAATTTGGCCAGGATTACATGAAATGAATGAAAATATCAAAAACTCAAGTTCAATTCATATTTCCCTTGCTTTCTTTTATCAGTGAAAGACAGTATTATTCTACCCTACTTTGATAAAAGGAAATGTGTGAAAATAGTGAAATCTCCTTTAAAAGCAAAGTGTGTCTGTCATTTACATGGATGTCAGTGTCATCTTGTGATGCCTCACCTTTACCTTTAAGCTGTAGACTTTTTGGTGTGGCCAGGAAGAAGACGACATTAAATAAACTATCAACACTTCAAAAGCTTATTTTCGATAGATATGTCACTTGCTTCCTTTTTCAAAGAAGGGCAGTATAACAATGGTTGATTGATGTGTATCAATCAGATATGACTTTTTATGTCTGTGACTAACATTTAACATCACCATCCAACTGGTTCTAATCAAGCCAGTCTGTTGGGGAAGGCAGAGAGCTGGCCATCTAATACAGAATTGCCAGTCTTATAGCCGCGTTCTTTGAAAGCACTTTGAGACGCTCTATTATAATGTGATATGTGCTATACAAGAACAGACAATAATTATTCCTATTTATTTTGACATTCATTGAATTGGTTTTATTATGTATTGTATGGCAGATTATAGAAGAGAATGCCTGGGGATTAATCACAGATGAAAACACAATAAGAGAGATTTGTGAAAGGGCAATCAAGAATAACACTGACACAGTGAGTACAGTTTATATTATATGTACTATTTAGGACGTGAAATGCACATCAATTTTTTTTTTCATCAATTTTCATAAGTCAGGTATAAATTGCCTTTTTGCCTCACCTTAACAAAGTTTGGTAAAAGACTTAGTAATTACATTTCCTGGTAATCTGTCGATTTGTTAGTCTGTCAGTCTGCCACAAAAATGTTAACTAGGTCATTTAGAGGTCAAGAGGTCAAATGGTATGAGGCCATATGCATCATTTTTCTTTTTTGTTTAACTTCTGCTTATATCTCTATTTCTACATCAATTGCCCAGATACAAATAAATGTCATATCCATGCTCATTACAACTGGAGTGGACCACAGTATGATCTAAATCCATATTATTACTAAATACTGTATTTGCTGTTATTTCCGTGTGATTAACTTTTAGCGCTAAGCAGTCTTAAAACACCTTAAGTTTGCAGGTTCTTAAATTCCACTGCATGAACGTGAGCCCGCAACCCATTCAAAACATGCATAAGGAAGCCTTCTCATATTTTCCTGTGTATTTAAATTCACGCCTGCCGATCCCCGCGTGAAATCCGCAAACAATTGATGTACCTCGAATATTTCCACGAGTACAGTACCTTAATAGACATAGAGTTGCAAACATCTAAAATTTTGATATTCAAATTTTATATATGTAATGTTTTTATCATTTATCAGGTTGAGGAATGTCTTCGTGGCAACAAGAAAGCCATCAACAGGCTGATGGGGGATGTACAGAAAGAGACGCAAGGAAGGGTGGAGCCTAGTATCGCCATAGCAATGCTCAAACACCTACTTAAGTCAAGTTGACATCAGCCATAGTTAAGCTTTCCAGCCTGATAAATGTAAACAATATCTGTCAGATCTTGAACTGATATTATCCCAGTGATAGATGCAGGTGGGGTTGCAAGTGACATGCGGCCATGTATTTTTAATTTTTAAATGGATGCGAGGTAGTCAAAAACTTTCTCTCAGATCTCAGCTTTATTGAAGGTGCTAGCAAAGATGTGAACTACCCAATTATTTCCATTTTGATTCAGTCTACAAGAAAGGTTATTTCTGATTAGAGAAATAAAGCGAGGATCTCACCAAGCATGGTTTATAACCACTTGGTCTAACAGCATTTGGTCAAATTCTCTGATTGTCTTATACCTCATGTGTAAAACCCATTTTGTCTTATAACAATTTGGACTAATTTCCCCTTAGTGATTCTACAGACTTGGTGTAATTCTCACTTGGTCTAATGACCACTTAATCTAATTGCTAATTTGTCTAGTAGCCAAACTGAAAAATTGCATTTTTGTCTAATTCCCAAAGGAATTACCATTTTCTTACTGGAATTGACTAAATAGTGTTAGACCAACAGAATATTAAACGAAATGGACATTAGAAAGTGGTAAATACATAGAGTTGAATTGGCTATTAGACCAAAAGGATCAAGATACGAACTGGTTGTAGACAAAATGGAAATAGACAATATAAGATGAGACCAAACAGGCAAAAGCCAAAATGGGTTTAAAATAATTGGCCACATGCCTGTTTTGGGCACACCTTCTGCAATATACAATAATGTGTGGTCATACAAAGCTAAATATATTTATGCAAGTAGATGTTTACTTGTATTTGTAGTCAAAATACTCTGGGTATTAAAAGACTTAAATGAAATTCATTTATCGCAAAAACATATGGCTCAACTCTAGTATTCATTCTAGTAGAACTATTTTTTATGTGTTTGTTTGCTTGTTCTTGACAAATGTGGAAAGTGAAGAGTATAAAATGATAAGACCCCAACTTTTAGCTCATCCGGCCTGAATCAATTCAATCAATTTCAATCAATCAATTTCAATTCCGTTTGCTTTATATGACAGCACTAGGTGGGGATACCTAACTTCTACACCAAAATTGCATTAATTTCTTTGTTAGATGCCATATAAGCACCACATCATTGATGTGCTAGTTATGATTTTCCTGGATATGCTTGGTTTTTTTTTATAGAATTTCATAAACTTTCATCCTTAATATTTTTAGTTATTCATATTATATCTTTTCATTCATTTTTGGAAAAAGACTTTCTGTCTGAGGGAACATGGTAACAATTTTAGGAAATCCACAAAACAGATACATGTACATTAAGTAATGATCAGTGTGACCAAATTTCATGTGATACAGTGCACTTCCATTATATTGAGGTGCTTGGGATCTTCTTCTTCTCGAGTCCTTTCTCCTATTCTTCTGTTTGATTTGTGATTATATCTGATAACATTTAAAAGGTCATATTATACGTTGTATAATTATATTGATTCTTAGGGGAATCAAACTCTGAATTAGACTCTTCCCATTAAGTACTGATTGCAGGCGATCCCATTCAGTGAAAGAGTAGTAAGATCAGCTTGGGAGCAGGGGTAGGGGTAGGTGCTTGGGATCAAATTAAACTAATTACCGTGTTCTAACGATTACATATTTGGCTATAACAAGGTGAATTCTCTTCGTCTTAGTTACAGAAATGTGCATGTGTCAGTCTATGTGTTTTTATGTTCGATATGAGCAAATGGAATTGCTGAGACAAGGTAACTAGCTTGGTCCTGAGCACCTCATTATAAAAGGAGTAGAAGAGTTATTCACTATCTTCATGATATAATGATGGTATTATGTTTTATGTAGTACTTTCCCCATTAGAACTGATGAAAGCGCTTTACATATCATTGGATATGATCATTGGCTTCAATCCTGGGTGACCATTTTACAGGTGCTCACAAATCAATGAAATATCCTACAAGTTACCACCCTAAACCTAGGATACTGGGTCATAATGACCCTACACTTTAAAAATGTCTGTAGGAATTGTGGTCTATCAGCCCTGCGGACCGTATGGATGTCCCCTTGCCTCAGGACATACTTGTATGTGTCTGTCATGAGGATCGAATCCACAACCTTGGCATCCCCAGTCATGATACAACAACTAGACTTTTACACTTCTACTTCTTTAAACTGGGACTGGAAAAAATGCTTTGCCAAAATCTGGTTGTATCTATGCTTATTTTTTTAATAATAATAGTTAATTTATATGGCGCTTAATACGATATCCACCTTCGTGTTTCTAAGCGCTTATAGTGTTAACTAATTATTACCCGGCTTAGCTAGGCTACCCCGAAAGGTGCTCACAGCATTCAAAGAATTGCTTCCTACTGGTACCCATTCATCTCACTTGGGTCGAGTACGGCAAATTTGCAGATTGACATATTGCCGAAGGATGCTAGTGGAATGGACGGGATTCAAACCGCGTACCTTGTGACCATTAGTCCACTGACTTATCCACTCGACCACACCACTTCTTACTATTAATTATTATTATACTGGACTGTACTTTACTTTATAAAAAGACGCTACACAAGGGACTTTTTTCTTCTTTTTTTAATGAAATATTTACATTTTACATCAATCAGTTAGGGATGGGATGGTAGATACACTGTTTTTGTTAGTCAGTAAATTCAGTGTCACCATTTAAACAAGTTTTTTTTTTTCAACAAAATAAGATTTTCAACCCCTCTTTCAAAATGTAGGAAAATCAAGAATGGAATCAGTTTAAATCTTTTATATACTGCAGAGAACTGCCATTATTATTATTTAAAAAAAGAGTGACTTCTAAATATTGGCATGGTGATCTATCTACCAAGTAGTGCATATACATTGTAATTGGCATTTAACCAAGTAGTTGAGTATTTCATGAAAAATTTGAAACCTTTCTTCACAATGGGAAATAGTGTGGTAGTGCCTATTTAAGATAACATTGATACATATATGTGACTTGGAATCTCAAAACCAACAAAAAGTCACAGAGTATGATTCTCTGTAGGGAGTCTCATCAGCTGAATTTTTTTTTTTTTTTTTTTGAAAAATCGATTTTTAGATTTTTGTAGTTTCTGAAAAGGTGTTCTTTACTCTACCGTATCTCAAAATTTGAGAGCATAAAAATCGGTAGAAGATACGATTTAAACAGTTTTTCTGGACCAGTTTTTTTCGCACCGGCTTTGGTTTTTGCGAAACTTTTTCGCTCCCCGCTCGCTGCAAAGCGATCTCGGCTCGTTGCTAAGGATCGCCCACTGCGTGGGCTCTGATTGGTCCGTTGATTTTGCGCCGCCATTTTCATTACGTCATCCGCTTTTACGATCGAGTTTCGACAGCACTGATTTTAACTTCGCCGTGACCAGCTTCCATCATAATTGTTGATTTTTAAACCGCATTCCTAGAATTTTACCAATCAAGAGTAAGAACATTACTACCTGTTGATTTGAAGTGTTTTTTTTTTTTTGGGGGGGGGGGAAACATGCGCGTATTCTGGGGGGGGGCTTTATGGGCCCGGGCCCCCCGGGGGCGCGCAGGGGCGCCGAAAAGAGGAAGAAAAAGGGAGAAAAGGAAAGGAAAAAAAAGGAGAAAAAAAAAAGAGAAAGGGAAAAAAGGGGGAAAGAGGAAGGAAAAAAAGGGGAAAAAGAGGAAGGAAGAAAAAAAAGGAGAGAGAGAGGAGAGAGAAAAGGAGAGGGGGGAAGGGGACGCCCTTAAAAAAAAAATGGGGGCGCCAAATCGACAGTAAACTAAGGGGCGCCAAATTGACCTAAACTTAAGGCCCCAAATCGACCTTAAAATTAGGGGGGGGCCAAATCGACAGTAAACTA
Source organism: Paracentrotus lividus (assembly GCA_940671915.1). Classification (NCBI taxonomy): domain Eukaryota; kingdom Metazoa; phylum Echinodermata; class Echinoidea; order Camarodonta; family Echinidae; genus Paracentrotus; species Paracentrotus lividus. The sequence goes on from CALNVZ010003428.1 coordinate 31,678,923, forward strand.
AGGGGCGACAAATTGACCTTAAACTTAGGAGGCGCCAAATCGACCTTAAATTTAGGGGCGCCAAATCGACAGTAAACTAAGGGCGACAAATTGACCTTAAACTTATAGGGGCGCCAAATCGACCTTAATTAGGGGGGCGCCAATAGACCTTTTATTTAGGGGGGCCAAATCGACAGTAAACTAAGGGGTGCCAAAATCGACCTTAAACTTAGGGGCGTCAAATCGACCTTAAAATTTAGGGCCCAAATCACAGTAAACTAAGGGGCGCCAAATTGACCTTAAACTTATAGGGGCGCCGAATCGACCTTAAATTTAGGAGGGCGCCAAATCGACATTTAACAACGGGGGAGCCAAATTGAGCTTAAACGTAGGGGCGCCAAATTGACCCGAAACTTAGATTAGGGCGCCAAATTAACCTGAAGCTGAGAGGGCGCCTAATTGATATTAAACTTAGGGGCGCCGAATCGACCTTAAACTAAGTAAGGGCGCCAAATTGAAATAAGGGGAAGGGAAGGGGGCGCCCTTAAAAAAAATTAGGGGGCGCCAAATCGACAGTAAACTAAGCAACGCCAATAAACTTAGGGGTATCGAATGGACCTTAAACTATATAAGGGGCGCCAAATTGAGCTTAAACATAGGGGCGCCAAATTGACCTTCAACATAGGTGGGACGCCAAATCGACCTTAAACTCTAAATCGACCTTAGATTTAGGGGGGCGCCAAATCAAACTTAAAATTAGAGGGGCGCCAAAATGAGCTTAACGTGGGGGCGCCAAATTGACCCGAAACTTAGATGGGGGCGCCAAATCGACCTTAAACTTAAGGGCGCTAAATCGACCTTAGATTTAGGAGGGGCGCAAAATCGACCTTAAACTTAGGGGCGCAAAATCGACCTTAAATTTAGGGGGTGCCAATCGAACTTAAACCTAGAGGGGCGCCAAAATGATCTTAAACGTAAGGGCGCCAAATTTAGATCAAAATATGTAGGGGCGCAAAAATGATCTGAAACTTAAGGGGCGCTGAATTGACCTGAGACTTAAGGGCGATGATTTAACCTGAAGTTAAGGGGGTGCCAAATTGATCTTAAATTAAAGGACGCCAGATTGAGCTCAAAATAATGTAGGGGCGCCTAATTGACCTGAGACTTAGAGGTGCCAAATTTATCTTAAACTTAGTGGCTCCAACTATATCCTATTTAGGTGAAACTAAGGGGCCCCAAAAAACACACACAAATAAAAAAAAAAGGGGGGTCTTTAAAATGGTCTCTATCTAGAAATAGCAAAATTTTAAAATTCCATGCCTCCTGGTTTGTATATACATAGCAAAATTTTCGCTCGCGCTTCGCGCTCGCATCATCTTTTCCCATTAATTTATTACACTGTGTCGAGGAACGCGTAAAATGACCTGTTTTCTAATCATTCGAATATGCATCAAAATTTCCATTCCCTATTCGCACACGCCTATGTTTGTCCTCTTTTACCTGAAACTAAGGGGGCAACAAATAGGTTTTTAAAATATGGTCTCTATATAGATTGAGCAAAATTTTCAAAATTCATGCATTCGGGTCTGTATATACATAGCAAAATTTTCGCTCGCGCTTCGCTCTCGCATCATTTTTTCCCCCAATGAATTATTACATTGTGTTCCTGAGGAACGCATGAAATGTCCTGTTTTCTAATCATTTGAATACATCAAAACTTCCGTTCATGCTTCGTGCTCGCCTGTGTTTTTCCTCTTACCAAAATTTACATTATGGGATTCTAACCATCAAAACATTTCAATTTATTTGACTTTATTTAACTTTATTTTGAACTTAGGGAGGTGTGCCGAATTTACCTGAAACTAAGGGGCAACAACTTGGTATTTGAAATATGGTCTCTAAAAATTGTAATTCCTCGTGGTCTGTATAATACATAGCAAAATTTTGGCTCACGCTACGCGCTCGCATCATTTCTTTTCCCAATGAGTTATTACATTGTGTTCCTGAGAAACGCATGCAATGCCATGTTTTTTCATCATTCAAAGACATCAAAATTCCGCTCTCGCCTGTGTTTTTCCTCTGATTATAATTTGCATTATAGGATACTAACATCAAAACATTTAAATTCATTTGAATACACGTTACATTTATTTTTGCATTTTCTCTGGGGCATCAAATCACCTAAATCGTACATGTATGGCGCCAATTCAAACTAACATTTAGGGGGCGCCAAATTGAGCTTACACTTAGGGGCGCCAAATTTATCTTAAACTTAGGGAGGGAAGCAGAAGAATAGATAAGCAGCTAGACAGATAGATATTCATCTCTCTTTCATAATCATGTAAAATTACTGGGCAACATATACGGTCTTTAAATTATGGAGGCCAAATTGATCCTAAACTTCAGGTCTCTATAACATAGAGCAAATTTTCGATCACGCTTCGCGCTCGCTTCATTTTCCACAGAGTGTTATTACATTGTGTTCCTGAGGAATGTATAAAATGTCACGTTTTCAGAGATCATTATATACGATACATCAAATTTCTGCTCGCAATTCAAGCTCGCCTATTTTTTCTTTTTTGTAACCAGATTATGAGGATTCTGAACAAAAAAACATCAATATACATTTATTTTTTGTTTGATTTCACATTACTTGATGGACAAATTTCACATAATTTTATATGGCTTGCTTTCAAATCGTTTTGATGGACAAAATGCAGCTCCCGTTCATATGATATTCTGATGAAGAGCTAAACAAAATTGATACCCCTAATTGCTTAGAATTCTTTGCTTTCTCGTGAAGGAGAGGGGGAAAAAATCTGATCGCGCTTCGCGTTCGTATTTAGAAATATTCGTATTTTCATCTATATAGCGGTAATACCTAATATACCTAGAAATTCTTTTCCATGAACTCACCATTGGCAAGTATAAAAATTATTAAAAAAAAAAAAATAATAATAAAAATTCAAATAAATTATTATTCGAAATTCTTCAACATACATTTAAGCCGTAGGCCTATGTTTGCCTGCCTGGCGGGGAAGGGGGGGGGGGGCGCCATATTTTTAAAAAGTACATAGGGGCGCCAAATTCACGTCGGGCCCCCCGGGGTGCGAAATCCTGGATACGCGCCTGGGAAAGAGAGTCTACAAAGCCGTACAATGCCTGGTTTCAGGTGACTCACAGGTCTTATGTACAGATCAAAAGACCCCGGCCAAGTAGGCCTACTTTGAATAGGCATTGTCCCGCACGGGTCATTCAGCTCTCCCCCAAATCCTGCTCATTGTTATGAGAGATTTATTGATTTATAACATAATAACTTTTTAATGACTTAAGTTCTAGAACTGTACTTTTTACAGTGCAATAATCAGTCTATGTTGAATACTCACTCCAAATTTTAGCTTAATCTGACAATCCCTTCATAGTGGTTGCTATGGCCTTTTAATTCACTCTTTATTGATTTTTTCTGAAGTTTGCTTCGCTCGCATGCTTGGATAACCCCAAACTTTACACCTCATTTTCTCCTTATTCATTAAAACAGGACATCCTTACCCATTCTTTTCATTTACTAAATTTAATGGGTTTAAAAGCTTCAATGTTGACAAGTGATACATCATTTTAAAGCTTAGACTTTACTCTTTCAGATTCTGATAAAATCAGAAAATATGGGATTTTAAAGTTTTTGTTGGTATTGAGATTCCAAGTCACATATGTTTGTATATAATGTATGTATACAGATAATTTAAATGAGTAGATGATTATGATCTATATCTCATAGTAGACACCAATTGATATCATGTCTATATACAATAATAAATATATACTAATTATAAGAATACATGTACATGTTAAAAGGAAAGTCCAGACCCCAAATAAGTTGGTTTTATCAAATGAAGAAAATTTGAGAAACAGATCTCAAACAGTTTGAGGAAAAGCAGACTTAAATAAGAATTTTATGAATATTTTTATGATGTAAATTCTGCTGTAGTAAATGCATTTTGCGATTTGCCATATCATCATAAAGTTCTGTAATGCCTTCAGAGAATTTCATGGGGGGGGGGAGGGAGGGGCCAAACATGGGATTTTCAGACCTGAGTATGCCTCCCCCCCCTGGATCTGCACCTGCCCTTATTAGCTTGTAGACCGACACCAAGCTCAACTGGCAAATGTTGCAGAGGGAAAAATACATTAGTAGGTAAAACAGTTCATAAAACAACATAAAAGTTGTCAGGAGTGTTCCTAATTTGCGTGTAGACAACACCAAGCTCAAATGGCAAATGTTATCGAGAGTGCTCCTTATTTTCGTGCAGACTGATACTCAGCCCAACTGGCAAATGTTGTGGGAAAACTACATTAGTAGTTAGAGCAGTTCATGAAACAACATAAAAGTTCCTTTACATTTAACATAAAATTTGTTGGAAGTGTTCCTGATTTGCGTGTATACCTGACACCCAGCCCAACTGCTTTACGATACACTGACATGTTCTTAGAAGGTATCCCTGCAAATGTTGCCTTGGGAGAATTAAAAGTCAAAGCAGCTCATAACACAACATAGAAGTTGTCGGGAGTGTTCCTAATTTGCGTGTAGACCGACACCCAGCCCAATTGCTTTACAATGTCCTGAAGAGAGCCTAAAGTAGCACGTTCCTTGTATGTATCCCTCCACATAGCAAGCATTGTGAAGACCTGATGCTGGAGGTTACCAGATCCTTTGACCTCTTCCAACTGTTGCCTGGTCAGTCCGAGTCTTTGACCAAGCTCAGGGTAGCGGTCACCGATCAAGGTCGACAGGGTGATCAACTTGCGATCACTCAGGATACCTGGGAAAAAAAGAGTAAAATACAATGGAAACTTAATATAAAGACATCTGATATTATGAAATACCTGATATAACAAGCCATTTATCTTTAAAAAAAAAAAAAATTGAATTCAATTTGTTTAGTTTTTTATTGTTCATTGACTACTTACGATGTATATAATCAAATAGCTGATATAACAAGCATTATTAATAGTATTCACTGTATATTTGAAATCAGTTTAAAATTCATCTCATTCCTGTTACAATGAGCTGCTCAAAGCCAAGCTAAATAACTAACACAAATTGTAATAAAATGTTATAGCCCTACTGAGCACACACATGTATACAGTCTGTGTCAAATAAAATGGTACAGTTGGAAAACATTTTTTTATACCGGTAGTATGAAAATTAATCACATCGTGTTATTATTTGGTATTTTCATAAAGCAGGAAAATCAGACTTTCTTCTGCAATCTTTTTCATCACATTTGGTGCAGTATTTTTTGAGATATGACTAATTTTCTGTAATCAACAAAAATCCATTTTTTGCACGCCGTCCCATGCCTTTGTGTAGGTTTCGCATAATGGCCATGAATTCAGTGCTCCAGAACAATAGGAGTGCGTAATTTTTATTTGTTCCTCATCGCACAAAATTTAGCATAACTGTTGTTTTACGAAAGCAAATTATACAGAACAAAGAGCATCAGCAAGGAAAATCTTTTGACTTTAATTTGGTACCACATACACATATTATATGAAACGATTTCCTACGTAAATTATTTTTCCCCCGACTGTACCATTTTTTTTTACACAGACTGTAGATATATTTGCCCATGATTTAAATCTGAACCAGCAGAATTAGCCCTCATTATAAAGGGTGTGTACAGTGGCAGATCCAGGATTTGAAAATAGAGAGGGCACCAGGCCCGATATGGGGGTGAGCCGCTAAAATTTTCCAATTTTAACACATACAGTCAATAAGAGATTTTCAAATTATGGAGGGGACGCGTGTCCCCTGCGCCCCGCCTGGATCTGCTACTGATATGTTTATATTTATGTAATTGTTGTGTACTTTAATTCAATTTAAATTAATCTTGACAATGTTAGCTTAATTTTGCCAAAGTAGGCCCTATCTTTCTCTTTCCTGAACATATACTTTTTGTAAAGAGGATCTATATTTGGTGGGCATTTGCAGACGCGGATTCGGGGGGGGGGGCCCAACGGGCCCCCCGCCCCCCCCCCTAGCAGAAAAAAAAAAAAAACGAAGTAAAAATGGACGAGTGGGCCGATTGACCCCCAACCGTTCCTTATGCTCATACATAATGACCTCTTTGATGACCGAAGGCCCCAAAAAATAACACTACCCCCCCCCCCCCCCTGAAATTCTGATTTTGGGGCCCGCCTGATCTGCTACTGATATGTTTATATTTATGTAATTGTTGTGGTACTTTAATTCAATTAAATTAATCTTGACAATTTTAGCTTAATTTTGCCAAAGTAGGCCCTATCTTTCTCTTTCCTGAACATTACTTTTTGTAAAGAGGATCTATATTTGGTGCATTTGGCAGACTGCGGATCCGTGGGGGGGGGGGGGAGCCCACGGGCCTGCGCCCCCCCCCCTCTGCAAAAAAAAAAAAAAAAAAGCGAAGTAAAATGGACGAGTGGCCGATGACCCCCAAACTGGTACCTTATGGCATCATACATAATGACCTCTTTGATGACCGAGGCCCCAAATAAATTAACAAACCTACCCCCCCCTGAAATGTCCGATTTGGGCGCACGCGCGACCCGCGAGATTTCCCCCCTGTCTACATGAAATCGTGGGATCCCGCCCAGCTGATTTGGTTGCTTAGATTGTTTTAATAACACCATTTTTTTTTTTTTTTTTTTTTTACATAATCTATCTAGCATTAGGCCTACTTATCATAAATATATCAATTGAATTATGAATTGATAGGCTACTTTTAATAATTACCCTAGTCCCCCATTTATTTTGTAAATAAACATAAATTTGCTTATTTCTTATGCAGTTTTGAAATGAAGTAACATTCGATAAAACATACGCCTACATGTATACTACTACTAGACTGAGGCTGCTCTGTCTTCATCGCGTATCTCTCTGAAGACAGAGAGCTTCCATTGCGTGAGCTGTTCAAAATGCAGTGCTGTATTCTCTGTTAAATTTCCCCATATTTCATGGGAAAAACTTACAGAAACCCCCAACACCAAACTTCAACAAGACAGTTGGGCATCAAAAAGGACAATTTTTAGAAAAAATCTACTTCCAGATGCGGTAGGCCTAAGTGGAATAACTTTCATCTTATAGATCTATAAGATGATCACCGAAAAACACACTCGTCTATGTACACTGCATTTGAGAAGCAGCCACGCGGACAAAATGGAAGCTCTCTGTCCTCAGAGTCAGAGGGGATTACGATGAGGACAGAGCAGTCTCGGTCTACATGTATACCAGGGGCCGCGGAGCGTTTTTGAAATGGAGGGGCTGACCGAAAGTGGGGGGGGGGGGGTGGGCTGAAACAGGCTAAAATCACAAATCTATGGTCATTTTTTGCAAATATGTACACGATTGCTGAAAAAAGTGGGGGGGGGGGGGGGCGCTGAAGCCCCTGCCCCCCCCCGCCCCCCCCGGCTCCGCGGCCCCTGTATACTAGCTGGTAAGTGAGTTATTTTAAAAGGAATTATGTCCCAAAAGTTTCTAAAATTTCTAGAGAGGGCTGTGGCAAACAACTGGGAAGAGACATACACATGTTGTTGGCCGAGGAGGGGGCCCCGAAAACTGTTACTGCAGATGATAATGGGATTTGAAGTGCATACATTCACTAATAACACAAAACTGCCACCTATCGAAGCGAGGTTTGTTGGCGGCCAGGTCAGAGGTGCGGGGCCGGAGCCCACCCCTCGCTCAAAATACCGAGCTGTGTGCATGTATCGACATATTTCAGATCTAGTCGCACCATTGCATTTTTTCCTTCAAAACATATAACCTGTCAACTTACCGTCAAGATCATAATACGATGTTACATTCGTTGCCATTGTTAAACCAATATAAATAACAAATTCAGCGCCAGTAAAATGTTCGTGGAGCCGACATCGGATACCAATCCACCTGTTGTTTACCGTCGCTTTGCAACCGTGTTTACGTTTTGTTCTCAATTCAAGACTTTGTCACTTTATTGTGTCATAGACCGAGGCTGTCAAACTTGGAGATTAATGCGTTCTGTGATCGAGACAATTAAGTTTGCTGTTTCACCCAAAATAAATTACATTATAATGAATGTACAACTGGACTTTCATGTATTTTAGTATGATATTCGTTTGAAAAATTTTCTATCTCGTGATAGCCCTACCATAATGTTACCGTGGAGTCTCAAGTTAGACTAACAATTAAACCCCGATTCTCCGTTCTTGCTTATCGTACAGTGTTTTCTTCATAAAGTGACCTGTACCATGCATATGTTACTGTTAGTTTGAAATATTCCATAATTATATAAGTAAACGTACAACCAGCTAATATTGATTTGATGAGAGCTGCAGATTCCAAATTTATCAATATCTTTTGTATTTTCGCTCACCCCCTCCATTTCTTTCACCCCTTCTCTCTCTCTCTCTCTGTCCTTTTTTGTTTTTGTTTTTGTTTTATTTTAAATGTGCATTTGGTTTTTTTTCTACTAAACCAACTTTGTCGGGGTCTGCCCACAACTTTTTTAATTTTTTTGATGTTGTTTTTTTTTTTAAGACAAGGACATTGGCATTTAAAAGCTTATATGGGCAGTTTATTCAGGGGCCGCGGAGCGATTTTGAAAGTGGAGGGGCTGAACCAAAGTGTGGGGGGGGGGGCTGAACAGGCTAAAACTCACAAATGTATGGTCATTTTTGCATTTTTGTACACGTTGGCTGAAAAAAGTGGGGGGAGCCCCCCCCCCCCTCCGGCTCCGCGGCCCCTGTAATATTTTCCCCTTTTCTTGGATTTTAAACAAGCGATTAATAGGAAAACATATGTTGTATATGCATCTCTTCTCCTTCATTTCTCATTCTCTTCAAATTCTCGTTATTTTGAAAATTTTACATGATTGTATGACACATACTCATCTCCGTTTCAAAACTAATTCATGCGTGTATAAACAAACTACCTCATCATTCAAGAAATAATGAGAGAAAACAAATCTAAAACAATAGTTCATATTGTAATTTCAAGCGTTAATTGTAAGAGTTGAAATACTGATAATGATTATAATATTCATTTCAAGACAAACTCCACAAACCATATACCAAAATAGATGACTGAAAATAACAAAAGAGAACAAATACACCAAGTTCATTGCATACAATCGATCAATATTTATTTCAATATTCAACAAAATATGATACAACTTCAGTATATTGCGTGCATGGGAGAAGGAGAAATTTGACTAAATAACAATTTAGTTATAATGGAATGACAGGACACTTTACCATGTTCCATGTTGATAATTATGGTAATTAAAAAGGCATTAGTAATCCGACATTCTGAATAGGCCTAACATAAAAAGTTATGTAAAATTAAATTCACCGTGATGCATAAATTAACGATATTTTATTTTACACTATTCATATCTGTGAAGTTGTGTTGGATATAATGCACTGGATTTCCGAGTGCCGAGGCCATCTCATTTACAATAATAGACTCTTTATAAAGATATTTTATCGTCTGCATCTTTACAAGTATAACGTTTAAACTACTAATATTCATTGATTTCATAAAATATAAACTGCATTATTTTAACACATGTTTGATACACAGTGGCGTGTTAGTTGGAATATATTGTATACTTTTGTGGGTGGATGGGGGGGGGAGTATACTGTACAATCACTCTGTGCGTAGGTCTTAAATAATATTTGTGAAATTATTAAAATGCTTTCATTCAAAGAAAATTGTTATAGCCTATATAGGGGTTGGGTTTAACCCTGCTTTGGAAAAGTGTAGGGTACATGCAGGTAATATGGACCCCCTAAGCTCATTTGCCTAATTTGCATAAAATTACGAAATGACACACAGTCTAATCTTTGTTTATTTGAATCAATAACTACTCCTCTAACTTTTATTGTGAAGAAAAACAATTATCACCAACCCCCTTGTCTGCAATATTCAAATGTTGACGTCATTACCAAAGTGCCCGTATTACCTGCATGTGCAGGTAATATGGGCACATGTATTTAATGTATGTTTTAAAAACTACAATGACTCAACCATGTCTGGAATTTGCTTAAAATGTTGAAAATCATTAACTTTAAGATATAATTTGAAATTATAAGACCCTTCAGTAAATCCTTTGACTATAAATTTCATTGTTAAGTATTTTGTATATATTATTTCTTTTTAAAATATTATCCAAATATTATTTTTATTATACAAGTTAATATAGGCCTACAATAAGTTATTTATGTTAATTATATACTGTGAATATACCCCAAAAAATCATAGCAAAGAGATTGATGCCTCATCCCAATACTAAGTACCAGAATCATTTCCGCCATTTTGGATGTCCCATATTACCTGCACTAATGTTGCTGTGTCAGGCAAGCATTCACTGCCACACTGCACCCCTTCACTACAACAAATTGACCTGTACACGCTAGTATGATCAAAATGAGACTATAAGCTTACTAAATATACAAAACAATTGAGGTTACCCCCTCAAACACTCTTTCACTATTACATTCTGTGAAATATCAAATTTTACATCAGGGTAAAAAAATGTCGTAAGTTTTACCTACCTTGTTGGTTTTCAGCAATTTTCTCAAAGAAATTTCGGCATCAGATGCTCTCACGACGATATATTTTCGTATACAGTTCATATGAACAACATTATGGTGCTCACAACGGTCACCGGTCGACGGTCACGACATGATTTGCTTCAGGTGGCCCATATTACCTGCTGGCCCATATTACCTGCATGTACCCTATCCGTTTTTTTAAACCAAGCTGAATTTGAAGAAAAAAAAATCCTTGGACCTATATGTATCAGATTTCTATCTAACTTCCCACGCCTCCCTTTTTGTTTTACATTATCTGTAAAATGATTCGAGACATTTCATTAAACCAGTCCTCGGGTTTGTTGTTAACAAAAATATCATAAAAGCCACGTTATCATTCAGTCTGGAGCTGCCCGTAAAGTGAAGGCACATGCCCACGGATCTTTGTTTCAATCACACCCTCTCACCACACACCCAATCACCGTGCCCCCAAAGCAGAAACAAACCCCTGAAGCTAGCAGTGAGTATGTTCCTATGGTAAGCCAGCAAGCATAGGAGTAAAGGAATGGATGACAGAACTTGAGACTGTATGGATCTTTCACAGGTTTTGTGCTGATTATCCAGAAATTACCTGCAAAAGTTAACGAAGTCAATGCATGTCATTTTTAATTACACTTAGCTCTAGCAGACATTTTTTAAAAATTGCATTAGATAATTATAATGCCGTACATGTTCACAACTAGGGGTACTGCATGAATTTAAAATTTCGCGTTAATAAACGAAATAGATTACAATATAAACATTTTTGATCGCTTAAAAACGAAATTGAATAAACAAAATTGGTAACAATATATAAATATTTGAGATCGCTTATAAACGAAATTCAATATTCAAAAACGAAATTGCTTGTAGTTTGTTTTACTTTGGACAACTAATAGCCCCCCTGCGAGAGATAGGCCTATAGTTGATTGCAAAGAGTTCAAAATCAGTTAAATATTCTCATAACGCATACACCAGTAGTTAGCTTATTTTAATTTATCTTTGTCATTTATCTCAACCTTTGCGTATTTCGTGCCTAATAATCATAATTTTTCTTCTTTACATTTATATTATATCTTGTTCTATAATTATATCTTGTCATGTTCTACTCTGCTTCGTGTTTTTATTTTATTTTGCATGTAATCAGGACATTGACGTAAAACAATATGTTTGCTGATCCTTTATTCCTGTATAAATATATTCAAATAAATATTTAAATAGATAAATAAATAAATAAATAAGAAAAATAAAAAAAATAGATAAACAAATAAATGAATAAATAAATAAATAAATAAATAAATTAATTAATTGATTAAATTGATAAAAACTAACGTTACTTACTTGAAAGGAAAAGTGATATAGCGAGGAAAGTTATAAACTGGTTGCAGCATACCCCCAGCGTCATTTGCTGTGGCAGATGTTGCTTTGAAGGCGGTAGTGACCTTCTTTGAATCCTAAGTGTTAGGTCCAGGAGCTGTCTGATGGTCAGGATGACCCCGTTGATGATCAGATAGAGTGGGATCAAGAATTCTGCAGGACATTTGTCATAGTAGGTGAAGCCTGAAAGGGGAATTAGATATTCGTGTCAATCATATTCGATTAAAAAAATAATCTGTTTGAAGGAGTTTAAAACAATATTTAATCGTGAATTGATCTATTAACCAGTAGCGGATCCAGGATTTGAAAACAGGGGCACCGAACGAACTACGAACATGCCTGGGACGAACGAACCTTTAACTCAACGGGCAGCACCCGATATTTTCACGATAATATTAATATAGGACACACTAAATAGGTAATTCACAGCGTTTTCGAAAAGGGACACCTTTTCAACCCTTCTCCAAAAAGTTGTATCTCCTCGGAACCTTTGTAGGTTGATATTCACCTATTCAGGACCATTTTATTTTTTAGAGAGGAGGGAGAAGAAATAAAGTGAGATACATTTCTTACCCATATAAAGCATTGAAACAGGAATTCCCAATGATAATGCTATCAGCATCGTCATGTAAACTGGTAAAAAAAAAAGATATAATCGTTTCTGTTATTGAATTTTTTTTTTAATCACTGAAATGCACATACATAATAATAACATTATAAAGCCAATGTCCGTTCATATGAGTGCATTAAACAAAACTTAACGCCAAGTCGATTATATTTGAAGTAGAATAAGGATAAATCAATACACGTACATGTACATGTACAGGGTTTATGTCTTTTCTAATGAAAATTGTATTGAGCTATTGTTCTGGATGTTATCTAGATTAGAAAAACAAGCTATATGAAATACCAATAATTTTTCAAAGTAGGTACCTCTTCCTTCACAAAACGCATATAGTTTTTATGATGTTAACCAGAAAAAAAGAAAGAAAGAATTCCGTAGGAAAAAAAATGGTATTAATACTCTTCAGAAATTCACTGCATGCACATATTGAACAAAAAGATCTTGTTTTTGCTATATAATCAAATACAGAAATGAGTTTATTTATTAAGTTACCAGAATTAATAACAAGCTCTCCTATTCTTGCTGCAAAGTCGACCGGGTTGACAGCATGCTTCTTCACATGATTCAGGTGATACAATAAGGAATTACTTGGTGGTCTGAAAAAGGGATCTGGAAAAGAAAGAGAGAATTATGAGTAATGTAAATTTTAACGCACTCCAGACGTATGAAAAGCAAATAAAAACAATAAAAAAAAAATCATGATAATAGAAACGGTACAAACTGCGTTATGCTGAAAGCATATGTCCATTAATGAGAGACTGCCCCAACTTAAAAGCTACTGAACATAGCATAATACGCTGTTGCGGCTTAAGGCTTATGGTGGTTCGCAAGGATCACTAACGTATCTCATGTATATCATTTTATTTTTCACTACAGGGCCCCACTCACAAGCCTAGCTTCTAAAGGGGTCCTAAAACCAAATCATATACCCTGTAATCTAACTGATGTGTTATTGTACTCACTATATATTTATATATGTATATCAATGTGATTACATTGTGATGATTTTGGTTTTGAATAAATAAACTTGAAACTTGAACTTGAAACTTGAACTTGAACGAATATAATAGATTTCCCTGGGGGACCCCCCCCCCCAAAAAAAAAAAAAAAACAAACAAAACAAACAACAACAACAACAACAACAACAACAACAAACAAAACAAAACTAACAAACAAACAAACAAAAACAAAACAAAACAAAACAACAAACAGAACCATTAAACACATTATGTATAAAAGCATGTAAGAAATGTATAGTAGTGTCAGTTACCGAGAGGTTTACCTCCATTATAGTTTTGAGAGCATCCGTGTTTTTCATCTTCGAGTTGCAAAGAAATGTCACCGTTGGGGATTTCTGTAAAGGAAACCCGCTTCTCCCTCTCCTGAAAATAAAGCAAAAACAAAGAATCGAGATAAATATCATAAACTAACGATAAAAGTCATGTAAATGTCAATGTTTATCTTCATCCATTATGAGAAAGCAATGTTGTAATAAAGGTATAATACAGAAACATCAATAATACACGCGACTCGTATTGCCTATAATGATGAAGTAAAACAAATTTCTTACCACATCTAAACATGACATTCCGAAAAATTGTTTGGTGTTGGCGTAGGCCTACGTCTGTTTGGTAAGTTAATAAAAAACTTTGAGAAAATTGAGTAACTAATGACGTTCGGTCTTAGTTGTCTTCTATAAAATATATTTTGTAGACCTATAATGAAACTCCATTTGCAACGAGCTTCTCGAAATTTTCCTTTCTCTGGCACTTCTACAATGTATCCTCCATTACAAAGTTTCGATCGATGGACATTGATTGGGTCGAAAAAGTTTATTGATCGATCTTCTAGGCCGCGATTGGGGATTGGACGGTTATTTTGTAGGCGTGGCTTGCATTGTAGTTGCTCAGAACGAATTCTTTATTCTGGATACGCTTCGTTGGTTATTGAGGATTGTGTGCAATGTATTTTGCATTTTTTCAAATATTATGCTTGATAATGTTAACACTCTAAAAAAGAAAGGGTCCGATTGATCCCATTTCGGGTCCATTGAGGGTCATATTTACGCGGATTCCTAGCCATTAAGGGCCATATCAGATACACCCCCCCCCCCCCACTCAGGGGTATACACATATGCTCTTTCTGGATTCTTAGCGATACCCCTATCAGTAGGGGAAGCTGTGTCAAAATTACTCCTATTTCGGGCTTTTGGAAGGGAATCTGCATCAAAATCACCCCCCTATTATAGGTTTTTGGAGGGGGAGCTCGGAGACAGCAAAATTAACCTCTTTTCACAGGCTTTTGGACCATATTTGGGACCTTATTTTAGGATTTGTCCTCAGAGAATTTAAAAGTACCCCTAATTTTTAAAATGGATCGGGGGAAAAATTGCTAAAAGACCCCTATTTCAATGATTTCTCGGGGGTTTTCCCCCCTACCTGAGGCCCTAAACTTACCCCGGAGAAATAGGGAACAAGCATAAGTACGTGTATGGTTGACCGCCGCTGAGTGGGGGGGGGGCAGATACATCGTACAGTATTGGCTTTAATTTCTTAAAATTATTTGTCCCCACTTCAACTTTTCGGAGCTCTGGCTATATTTTGGACGGTCCCGCAACCAATTCCGGGTATTGAAAAACAAAAAAAGTTTGTCAGCCGCCACAATGCCCATTTTTGCCATTTTCCCTAATTTTGGGGCCCTTTTTTGTTTACCCGGCTGACCAAGGCCTCCTCAGTCCTACCCCATATCAATTCTAGTTGTAAACTTAAGAGGAAGAGGGCGCTATCACTCTACGCAAATCAAACGCTGCCATAGACATTTTGTATTTGCACAGTTTTTTTCACTTTGTTTTCTTGATTATGGCGAGCAACTACCTTTTCAAAGAAATGATCAACTTGAATAATTACGTTAAGAGTCTTTTTTTTTCAAAATAGGAAACTTACTTGCAAAGGGGAAAAAAAGTCCTGTCACTTGTGTCAATTCGAAATCCTAATCAGATCAATTCCTGTTACATATGGCAAATTTTGCTCTCAAAAATGCTCATACGCCACATAATTATTTCCTGGATAACGCATAATTAATATAACGCTTAATGATCAAGCCGTTTTTAAAAGCTTGAATTCTCACCTTTCCAGAGATGGTAATTCATTTCGATTGAGTTAAAAAAAGTCCTGTCACCTTTGAACATTGTCACAAACGAATCTTTACTCGATGGGTCAATATTTCCGCATATCACATGCATATGCATTGTGAGACGGCGTCTTCGCAAGAGTGTGACAAGATCACATTTATTATAAATCGTTAGGAACATCAATCTATGTGAAATAAAGATTCTGATTAAACTTTAGCACAATGGTGTTATAGGCTTGCAAATGTATTTTCCCCAATCTGGTCTGAAGCATCTACCTACGAAAACTATGATAAAAGTTCAATTATTTATTTCATGTCCATGAGAAATTAGCTCGAACGGATCGACTGACCAGACCATTTTACCACAGAAGTTTTCTTATGCGAGTTTTTGTACGCTAACGTAATAATTGCATGCAGTTGTCAATCGTTCGCTTCCCCCCGTTATAGCGCCGGTTTTGTTGACATTAATTGAAGCGTATAATTTCTGCGCGCCCTCAGTTGTATTTCACTAAACTCATGAATGTTAATGTTGCGTTTCCCTCCTCAAATAATGGACGCGTCTTTATGTTAAGATTTAATGTCATACGTTAGGTTTACATTTCACGTGGAGTAGAATTGATATGCCATGAAACGCGACTAAGGTACACTGTAAAAAAAAAAATACAGCAAAGTGATGTCAGCAGAGTCGCCATACAAACATGTAATTTAAGATAACAGTTTTGCTGTAAATTTCTCCTCTAATGAAAGAGAAGAAAAAATCATTAAAGTTCTGTAGCTTACACAGTTGGTTAAAACGGAACAAATGTGTTACATCTGATATATTTTGTATTTCTCATGTAATTATTTGCAGGAGAAATTTACAACAAAACTGTTTTTTATAATACGTTTTTTATGGCGACTCTGCTGACAGCAGATTTGCTGTAAAAATACAAATATTTTTTTAAAACAGTGTATAGGGTTGTTATTGTTAGGTTAAATATAGGGTAATACGGTAACAGACTTCGATTTATTGTCTAGGGAAAGGGTCAAAGTTTATTTCGAATGTTGCTCAAAATTTATTTTATTCATTTACAAGGTGGAAATTTCTATTTCCCCAAAAATGTATTGCAGAATCTCAGCCGAACATAACTCATAATGAAAAAAAAAAGACTATAGTCACCATTTACAAGCCAGGGTCCCGATAAGTGGAAGCGGGGACAAACAACTGCGAGAAATTAAAGCTGGAGCAAAAAGATGTTGCTGGAGCACACAAACAAAAGACATATTGAACCCATAACATGCTAGTATAAGAAAATTTTTGTCTGCATCTCCCCTATTTTGGCCATATCTATATATGCAGCTCCCCTTTGGTGCACACTCCCGTTGTATAAGGCTCAAAAATATTTCCCGCACGTTGAGTGTGAGGATTTAAAATCAATTAAAAAAGATAAAAATTTAATTCAAGTGATCGTCCAACTTTTCATCTCCCTATACCCCCCCCCCCCCCCCCCCCCCGCTCCCATTTTCAATGGCTGGATTCGCGGCTGCATGATAATATCGAGCATTGGATTCAGACTGCAATTCGAGATAAAGGGGAATCGCGGTATGCAATTTCAGAATCAGGGAGGTTAAGAACCCTTGCGCCCCCTCGGTCTAGACGGACATCAAGAGTATAGTCTTGCTCCTGTGTCGTCGAATGCTAGCCTATTACACAAGAAGAAAAAAACACGAATTATCAATATTGAACTGCAAAAATCCTCGCCAAGTTATTGCATCTCGAGAGTGAATACATACTAATAAGGCAGACGATTCTAAAAACCCAAATAAATTGTCATGTCACATGAGATATATAATTATGTTAATAAGCTTGCACGGTTGCGTCGATAGTGCACTATTGACATTTAATATGCACGATACCAGCCAGATATTATTATGTTTGCCGTTTCCACGACGATGCTAATTATTTATATTTTCCATCTGCCTTTGGACTCTAGCTGAAGCGACATGCTATATACTCCAGCGTTATATACTCAAAGGACATAGCCTGTATTAGCATGATTAGAGTTCACAGCGAGCATATCTGTTCTCTTATTTTCATTATGATTCTTAGAAATTGATACTTTGTGAAATTATTTTTCTGCATGAATTGCCTATTTTCGTCAAGTTGAAGGAGATTATAAAAACAATGCGGCCGATTGTAGGTGAGTCCATTATTTGCATTGAAATAATTCTTTATTAACAAAATAAAGTCATAAACATCTGCTGATACTTAATCTGACGTTTTTAAAGTAATATAAAATTATGTAGTTACAAAATATACATTGTGAAAACCACAATCTGTCTGTATAAAACATTGGAAATAAAAAATGTATCTATCTATATCTATCTATCTATCTATCTATCTATCTATCTATCTATCTATCTATCTGTCAATCTATCTACCATATCTCTGAAGATGTGAATTGTGTTATACTTCTGGAGATATTATGTACATGATGTATGCTGCTTCAGTTTCATTTGTTATACCGTATATTATTATTTTTTGTGGTCATGCTATTTATTATATGGTATGACTTCTTATTATTAAAATCAAGAAGTTGAAGCTGTCATTTCCGTATGATGTTTAGTAGATTAGGTTTGGGTCCAACTACACAATCATGCTTCGATTCTTTTCATTCTGCTAGTCCTAGTTTTATACTTTTCTTCCGAGTGATGCCTGTATGAATTAATCCCGCTTTCCATTGGTATATTCAATGTGCATACAGCTTGACATTTACAGATTCTCCCATTATATTGTTGAAAGAGGGACAACGAGGTATGGAGATGAAAGAAAGTCATAATAAAAAAGAAGCTTAAAATACTCCTTGTATATTTTATTTAATTATTTAAAAAAAAATGAGAAAAGGAAGGACAAATAATAGTGAAAGTTAAGAAAAAGTCCATTACAGGATTAATGAAGTAATGATTTTTTATTTTTATTTTGTGAGGTCATTTTAGACCTGCTCTCCCATATCTTATAATGTAGATCTCCATATTATTCCATAAATTGCTACTTTCTTTAAAAAGAAAATATTAATTGATAATTATATGCATGACTCTGGGAATTAGATCTGCCCATTCATAGGACTACTGCAAAGGATGTCACAGAATACTTTAAATGGATTGTCTTCAAATCTTAGCTGATAATATATTATCTGTCTGAGTTATATTTTGCTTATTTCTGCTCATCATTAACGGTTTATTTTCATGCCTTTCACTGGATGACTCTGTCACAGTGTGAAAAAATAGGAGCACTGGTGCTCCGCGGATGCTGAAAATCCTCAAATTGAAGCTATCATGCAGTTCAGTATATGAAAAACAAAACAAAACAAAACAAAACAAAACAAAACAAACAAAACAGCAGAGGGGAAGTGTTATGTGCTCGTCAGCACGTATAGGGAAGCTTGGTAGGAAAGTGATCCACTCCTCGCTTCATCAGTTCTTCGAGGGGCCAGTTGGGTTTTAAAAAAACAACAAAAAACAAAACAAAAACAAAAACAATCAATAAAAAAAAAATCTCCGAAGGCGCTTGCATAAAAATATGCCAGTGGCCCGATGAACAGAACGTTTAGCTGTCAATCAAATTTTATATCGCAATTAATAATTATAAGTACCATATTGTATGTTTATATAGTGCCTAATGTAAAAGTTGTGTGTTGTGTGTTCATTAGCATTTAGGACCTACAGGATAATAAAATTGGCATCAATAATTGGAAATTTTTAACTCATGAATCTTGCCCATTTGGAAGACCTAACCAACGACAGGAAGACATACAAGCAAAGATAAATGAAAGAAAAGGAAAGAAAACATAATATCATAGAGGTACAAAAAAAAAGGGGGGGTATAGAAATTTCATTGGTGTAAGTTTCAGCTGGGAACAGGTGTAATTGCGTATGAATTTAATTAAAGACTTTTAAAACTTTCACAAATGATAATTTTCATTATTAAAAATAAATGAATAAATATAGTTTACGTTATAAAGTTCCTTTAAAAAAAAATTCTATAATATTATTGTTAAAATCAATTATAAAATATTAAACCAAAAAGTATCGGTGGTGAACGAGGATCACCGATATCGCTAATTGATTGGTCGTTTTTTTTTTTTGCTGTGATGTTATCGAGCCCAGCAACTGGTAGCGGCACCTGACAACGACCTCCGGGCTATATCGACTGGATCAGACTTTAATTTCTGAATTGATTCTATTTTTGGAGGATTGAGAACTCAAACTTCATATAACATGGCAGATTATTAATGTCGACGTCGATGTAAAGTCTTAAAATTATATTATTGTGCTGTGTTTTGTGCTCGAAAGACATTTTTATTTGTAGCTGTGGTGAAGTGTTGACACGGATTTGTGGCTCCAGCTCTTGTGCGGAGTTACCCCTCACACATTGCCATGCTGTGCACTGTGTAATTGCAGTGTTGTTGTTTCTCGGCCTCGGGAGTGTGTGCAGTGCCAATGGACGGGGCGAGGAGTTGAGGATTGCAGTGTCATTTTAGAACGAAAGCAAAGTTAAATCGTAGCCATGTATGAGATAGATCCTGCCAATGTTCGTTCTCCTCGAGAGTTCGATAGTAAGTTGAAGATATAGATCTACCATCCCCGAGTTCCAGAAGGCAGAGTGATTCTACATGTGAATCTAGTATTGTTTGAGATTAAGTTGGGGGGCGGGCTACCTAGGTCAATCCAACAATCAGACACACTTGACCAATTCCCCCCGGAAGGGGTATGACTGAAAGTGAAATTAGAGGCCGGCGGCGATTTCATGTCACGACTGGGGCACGCGCGCGTAAAAATCCCGGAAGAGGAATTAATAATACACTCAAGCGGAATAAAGCGTCTCAAAGATACATGTACATATATTCGTATATGTATATAGAATGACCTTCTTCGATCGTAGGCTACATTATGCAGAAATTAATGAAAATTTACTTAAGCGTCAGAACACATAAAACATATTCCTTGAAATAGCGACCTTAGGTGAGGGAAAACCATTTCACTTAAAGGGGAAGTTCACCCTGGAATTTTATTGGTTTTAAAAAAATGCAGAAAAATAAAATAAAAATATGAATGAAAGTTTGAAGAAAATGTACCAAAAAATAGCGAAGTTACTAATATTTAAAGTTTCGATTCTGTGATGTCACGTGCGAGCAGCTCTCCCATGTGTTGTGTATGTAAGTTCCATAAATTTGTCCTTTTTCATGGTTCTTGATAAAGGAATGGGTCAATTTGACAGAGGCATGTATATTAACATATGTTTGATGAATTATCGACCGCACAGGTCTCTGTCTCTCTCTTGTGTCCTTCCTCCGCTCAGATCGGAGATCGTCGGCAGAACCGAAACAGGTGAAATAATTAAATGTCTTCTGAAAAAATGACACTTTATGGAATTTACACTATATAACACACAGGAGAACTGCTCGCATGTGACATCACAAAATCAAAACTTTAAATATTCATAACTTAATTATTTTTTGTTCGATTTTCTTCAAACCTTCACTAATATTTTTCTTTTATTTTTCTGCATTTTTTAAAACCAATAAAATTCCAGGGTGAACTTCCCCTTTAATCATTGTCTTTTGTTGTGTTTGCGAGCGCGAAACACAAGCTGAAAATTTTGCATTCTAATCACATTTAGCATTGCATAAATTGACATATATTTTGCCTCTTCACAACTTCACTAGCTGATCACTAAATAAAAAAATCTTAAGCTTTCGAAACCGAGGGGGGGGGGGAACAATCCTCCTCAGAAAAAATTGAGGGGAGACACGTTCTGGTGTCATCCAGTTGCTGTTTAAAGACATTTAGGGAATATTTCTTGTAGGCCTACAGGCTGTGAAAGCAATAACCCAAAATACATTTTTTTTCCCTTGACATTCAGCAACATTTTAACCAGCTCATTGAATGTTAAACATCTCTCTCTGAATCCTTTGACTCGTTCATTCTCACTTTAGCGACATTTCCATGATTATGAATAACCTTTATTAGCATTCTTCCAGTATTTGCGGTAAAGGTAATAAACTTTTATCTTTTTGCACATGTGACAGCAAAAAATGATATGCAAAACTACCCAGGGAAGGTGATGGAAAGCTTGGTAACTTTGGAGCAATAAATGTGAAGCTATTGGGCTGGCGCATTTGAAAAAAAAAGGCTAATTAAATGGCTAAAAAAAAGGGTGTGCTAAGTTCAGGCAGAATATCAAAAAAGGATGACTGAGGGATCTAGATTTAGAAGAGGGAAATTGGAATGCACCTTTCAAGTGTAGGACGACAGAAATTTTCTGAACATAATCTGCACATTATTTTATTTTCAATCAAAATCACCAAATGCGAAGAAGTAGGCCTATTCACTTGATTAAAGCCTACATTGAAGCACTTTTAGCCAACAATCAATTATTCAATTTGGCACCGGTGTTGTCTTTTGCATTATTTGTTCTTTCAGCAATTAAATTAAAGTGCTGGTGATTATAGCCAATTTTTATGCACATTTAAAACTTATAAATCCATGGTTTGAGGTTGGCCTATATGTCAAAGAAACAGTTTGGAAACCCATCTTGTCCTTTGAGAGAAATATGTACAAGAATGTAATCAACATCATTAAGTGTCTTGTTTAAGGGTGCTATCTCACTTCGCGGAGACATCTCCGTGACGTAATAGAAATTTCATCTCCGCGACGGATAAATAGTATTAGAGACATCAAGAAGTTTCCTGAATTTCGTAGACGGATTTTTTTTTCACAAATTGTCGCAAAGACGTCTCAGAGACATCTCTAATACTATTTATCCGTCGTGGAGACGAAATTTCTATTCTGTCGCGGAGACATCTCCGCAAAGTGAGATGGCACCCTTAGTTATATTTATTACTTGTAATTTTATGTAAAGCATAGAGAAGTGCTTTTATGAAAGATGTGCATGTAATCTGGATTTGAAAGTGAAATAGGGCCTTTAAGGTTACACATTATTTTGAGACTTTGAAATCATCAGCTTGCTCATTAAATATGCATGAGGTTATGCCAAGAACTGTTTCTTAAAAAAAATTCAAAACCTAAGAAATTCATAACTTTGCTATTTTTCATCCAATTTTGATGAAATTTTCAGTGTTGTGCCTTTTAAATTTTACTTTATTTTTTCTAAACATACACTCCTCAGCTTGGAGGAGTCCTTTAAAGCTGTTTGAAGAATGTACCATGTAATTCCAAAAGGAGTTGATACGCTTCTCAATTAAAACTCAGGAATGTTTGAACAAAACCAGATTTTGAAAGTGTAAAAATGCAAACCTTTTGATATTACTTTTTCATAGATTCCTTATTGTAGGTACAAAATCTGATAAAAAAATTAATTTCTCAAAAGTTACAAAAGTGGATTTATCTCCTTTTGAAATGAAACTCTTTGTATGTAGGCTACATTAGAATATCGTAGCCTATTGTCTACATTGTTGTCATTTTTATTGCTGAGATAAAATAATTTGTTGACAAAATACCTTTTCCCCCTCAACCCCTCCCCCCCCCAAAAAAAAAACAAACAAACAAACCAAAAAAAAACAAAAAACAAAAACTTAACCCTCCCAGTTTCACCCTGTAGTAAAAAAAAATTAACTGTATGATTTTTTAAAACTGTATAATGTATTTTCTTCCAGATCCCAAATTTGATTTGGGCCCTAGGCGAAGTCCTTCCTCGACCGGCAGCAAAGTGCAGCTGACCTTTGAAGAGATGTCGTCGGTGATCAAATTAAAACCCCCTCCCAAGACGACATGGGAACCGGATGTCCGGGCTATGATATCAGCCAAGAAGTGGCTCGGCACGTACGGTCTGAAGAGGAATAGACTGAAACTAGACCAGATCCTAGGAACCATTGGATTCAGGCATAGTGATGGTGAGAATCATTCACAGATTTACATGTAGAATGATTAGGGTCAAAATCATTTTTATAAAGGAATACCGGTACATCAGGGGTTAACAGTTGACTTTTCTCACAGGTGGTCCAGATAAATTTTCAGGGTTTTTATAAGTGTCCCTTCTACATCATCAAAATTTTGGGGGTAAAGGGCTTTATTTTTATTTTTTTTAAATATTAGTTGAATTTCTTTTATTTCTGATTTCATTGGTTACCAGGACATGTAGTATAATGCTTATCATATGTGTATGTAAAGGTTACTTTTTCTTTTGGGGGGGGGGGGGGTGTTTGCACACTTGTATTAAGTTCAGTTTTCCTTGTAGAATGTCTTACTTTTTAATATTCAGATTTGATTTGTAGAGTAATAACATTTCCAAAGCTGACTTATCAACAGACGTAGATAATACAATGAGCCAATGGGTTCTCAAAATACTAAGACAGCTCAGTTAGTGTGAACATAAGAGATTAGCTCAATACCTTGTAGACAGAGTGAATGCTCCTAGTCATACTTACTCATTTCAAGTAGCATTGGCTGACCTTACATTGTCCTTTCTATTTACTTTTCATCTTTTGTTGTTTCTGCCCTTTGTTCATCCCTGTCTACTCCTGTTTTTTTTCTTCTCCACAAATAGATTTTGATCGTTCGCTAAAGAAGCCTGTCTGTTCTCGGTATGGTGAGGGTTTGTTTACCCGGTTTCCACGGCGAGATGGCAAGATATACAATGTGAATGTGAGTGGTCTAAATTACGTATCATGTGCATTGAATAATGAGTGTCGTTTTATCTGTTAATGATTTAATATTTGCTTAAGTGTTTAGTGCTTTGAATGACTAATTGGTATGTAACGGACATGTGTGTAAACTGTAGAGTCATGTTTGTGTACATAATGTACTGGTATAAATAAACATATTTGTGGAGTGCTTAGTACACACAAAAACTGTAGTTTGAGTTTTGTGGCATCCCAAACACAATCAAGATCATAATAATTCATTTTGAATTGCAATATCTAAATTCTGTATGTTTTAAATGTATATGAAAATATCATTCAATGATATGGATATACTTTGTAAAATATGATATCTGTATTTTGAAGAAATGGCTTTGTGGCACTTGTACATAATATTTCTTTAACAGTCATCTAAATCTCACATATTTGTGTGAGTGTAATTCATTTGAAGTTCAAGTTGCTAGTGATAGCAAGAGTCTGAAACAAAGCTCATGATTTAATGATAATTTATTAAAGTTAATTTATTTTAATTTACAATATTTTATAATTTATTTGTGAATAGAAAGGGTGATAACAATTGCAATTAAAAAAGATATGTTCATGTACAAGAAATGTTTACATCATGATTATTATGATTGCAAAATTATATGAAGTCCTATCAACATTCATGACAGAGGAATACATAGGAACCTAAATTAAAAGCTATGTTTGTAGGCATACATGTAGGCTTCATGGATGATGTAACATACAATGTATAACATTGTCATTGTCAACCATCAGTTCACAATTCCTCACAATACATATTTATATTTCCAGGTCAAAATCAGCAAAGAAAAGATCAAGCAAATAGAAAACAGTCTCCTTCAAGCGATCAACCTTTACAAACGTCGTATTGACTGGCTAACCAGCGAGAGTAGAAGATTGTTTGGTGTGATAGAAGAACATTGTATCTGTATTGTGATAGACATTAAGACCAACTCACCCAGTCACTTTGATCATTGTCGTAATGCTCTCGTCAGAGTTTTAGAAGATCAAGTCTCACAAGTTGCCAAGTTTAATATTATCAGGTAGGTTTCATGAGTTTTTTTTAAAAAACTAACCATATTCATTAACCCTAAAAGGGCCGGGGGGGGGGCCTAATCAGCCCCCCCCTCGACTTTTCGCGCGGTCATGTCGCTGAAAAAAAAATTCGCGCTCCGCGCATTTATGACTTTTTTCTCTAACATCTTACGCAACTTTTAAAACTATTTTGAAAAAAATTGAGCGTACGGTTCGGAAGTTGCGCAATATTATGTGATGCTGCGCAGACTCAAAAACCAGAGATTTTCTGTATTTGTGTACAAAACATATGGGAAATGGCTTTTCATGCTAAAATCACATTTCTGTATTTAAAATAATGGTTATTAGCCAATTATTTAGTTGTATTGCTGTAATCATTAGAGATAATCAATGACAAAGTATTCCGAACAAAAAAACAATAAAAATAAGTCGAAAACAAAAAGAAATATATAAGAAAATTCCCAAAACAATAAAATACATAAGAAATTGAATTAGATACCGGAATTTTTTCATGTACAATTGTTAGGAATGCTACAAAAGAATATTTACACGACAGAATTAGCATTCTAGGAGCCTTAATTTAATGATTTAGAGAAAAAAGTATGATTTCATGCATAAATTAGCAATAATTAATTAATATAAATTAAAAAACATTATTTTGGAAAAACGAACTATACAGTCTTGTAGATTAACATCGCACCACTACTATCGTGGCAAATTTTCGCGCGGATCGTGCGATCCGCGACCAGAGATCTGAAGGGGGGGCCTAATGAGCCCCCCCCGGCTGTGAGATGGCAAAATAACCCGGCCTTTTTTAGGGTTAACTTTCTGTTGTTTAAAATTTTTCAATATTTTAACTCTTTACATGTATGTTCATAATTCTCCATTTAATCTTGACAGACAAAGATAAAGCAATGTGCGAACACAACACACACACAGCTAATTTTTAAATAATAAAAGTGAAATTAAAACAATTTAAAGATAGTCTTGAGCTCACTCTGTTCAATAATACACCAGCTACATGTATTCAGTAGTTTTTGTTAAGTCTGGTAACAAGATATTTTGATCAGATTGGTGGTTGAGCTGCTCATTGCAGCTCTCTTACATTTGCCTACAAACTGACTCTGATCAGACCCAGGTTCGAATCAACATTCGCATCTTTCAGTCCAAGAACTTAAATAATCATGTCTGATTGATACTCATCTGTCAAAAGCCCAATCAACTAACCAATATAAGCAGGCAGTTCTCTTGATCCCAGTTTCAAAACCAGTGTCTATTTTGTTCAGTATATCAAAGTGTTCTAACAAGATAATGCAATGTAGGCTTGGCCCTATCATCTCATTTATAACAGGAATGGACTGTGTTTTAATCATTTTTATAAATGTTTTGTTGTTTAGGGCTGCACAGGACATGGTGATGTTTCAAAGCACGCTGTTCCAGTCACTAAGATGCTATTAATGAAGCTATAGAATGGGTTAGGACCCTAGATGGTGTAGATGCTTACAACTGAGACCAGTGCATGTGAAGGAATCTCAAAGCACTTACAGATAGAAATGTGAGTAGATTGTTATTTTCTACATTATTAACCTGTTACTGAAAATGCTTTAATGAAGCTATAGAATGGGTTAGGACCCTAGATGGTGTAGCAGCTACAACTGAGACCAGTGCCTGTGAAGGAATCCTCAAAAGCACTTACAGATAGAAATGTGAGTAGCTTGTTTATTCTACATTATTAACCTGTTACTGAAGATGCTATTAATGAAGCTATAGAATGGGTTAGGAGTGTAGCAGCTACAACGAGACCAGTTGCATGCTTATCTAAAGAATCAATTAGATACTGATAAGGAAGGGAAATAGTAGCCAATAGCTCTAATGCCTATCCCAGGACCTTGTATTGGGGATTTATGTGTTACCAAAGGGCACTAAGCTCATCGACTTGGTTTGACCAAGGGATCTCCCAGTTACAAGGCTATTACTGTTACCGAATAAACCGCTCAATTTTCCTTGAAGTGTAATATATGTAAGTCCCCTTTCCCCTTGCACGGGTGTAGACATGCATTAATTTCTTTTGTATGTGGGGGGGGGGGGGAATGAACTATACATTATTGGTAGAGTGCGGACGCTTTTTCTTTTGTTAGTGGGGGGTATGCTCTACGCCAGTGCCCCCCATGTACAAGTTTATGTTGCATCTTGTGTGTTTATTTCCTTATAAAGTTTTGGTCATGCCTGTTAGAGAAAACCCAAACTATAACCAACCCAAAATATTAAATTTACGTTGATTGCCAAGTTTTTTGATTGAATTGGAATCATTGTACTACTATTTTAACTTATTAACATGTACCTCAGCTGGGTCATAAGGCCCAAGGATATGAAATCCTGAAGATGGTTTACTTTAATAATAAATAATAATATTAAGCATTTATAGTGCGCCGTCTATCTAGTAAACTATTCAGAGGCGCAGCTAATATTATTACAAAACATTTGGAAGTGGGATTGAAGGTTGTCCTCATGTAGTATGTAACAAAAGATAGTTACTGATTTTCAGATTCGCAATGAGATAATGTACATTCTAAGTATTTAAAAGAAACTCAGAAAACATGGTCTCAAAACAATGCTCATAAAATAACCAGGGTTTACAAGCTCTTATTGGCTGCAAGAGTTTTAAAACCAGCTTCTCTACTGGTGCAAAGCTATTTGTCTAATCTCCAAGTGGTCTTTTTTATTCACCCTATCTCTAACCCTCACCCATCTTTCATTTTGTATTGTATCTCCAGGGATAAGTATTGAGCTGTTTCTGTCAAGCCATTGATATTTACAGTCATACTTTGGGTGCCCATGAATACCTTACACACTCCCTGCTAAGGAGGAACAAGCTCTCTTATTGTGTTTTTCTCCATAACTGTGACACTCTGTCTTTAATGATCCATGGGTCTGACTGGGTTTTGAAAGGGATTCTTATTTGAATATTGATTTTCCCTGGTGTGGTAAAGATGTGAGAGATACTGTATAGTTACATGTACCCTGTAAAATGCTTTTAGAGAAAGTCATATTTTCATAAATTACCCTCAATGAGTGCATCTCCTGCAAGTGCTATTATGCAGTTGCATGGTTTCCTACGTGTACAAGTGTTCCAGGCACTGTCAATTCTGTGATGCTATATAAATAGACACAAATTTACACAAACACTAATATTTTATCAATCAATGGACTTTGACTTCAAGTAATAGGGAAGATGATTGGGTTAATTTATTTAATGTACATAAACTTTTCATTAGGTAAATAAGCAGTTGAGTTCATCAGTTATGTGTTTACCAAGCCAGAAGACAAAGCTTATCTATCAGTAGTGTCATATTTGATTAGCTGTTGTACATGATTATAAAAACTAATTAGTATTTGCCTTGTACAATTTTCTGTATGCACTTGTATAGGGCTGAATGCATTTATTGATCTGCATGTTGAGGCTATGCTCTCTCTCTCTCTCTCTCTCTCACTCTGTTCCCTCTTTCTTCTCTCTCTCTTTCTCCTTCTGACTATATCCTTTTCTAATTTTCTGTTGGTTTATGACAGTACATTTGAAAAAGAAAAAACAAAAATCTTCTCCCCTTTTATAACTAAATTTTCACTCTGTCTCCTCTGTAGGCCTATTCTGTTCTCTGGTTTATACAATAATTATACATATTCAAATTTCGTTTTAAAAGTAGAATTTTTTGTACAATTTACCCTTTTTCATTGCAATTTTTTCCATCAATGTGTTTGCAACATATTCATTTCCTTTCTAAAAGACAATAATTGTTTGAATTAGGATGCAATGATGTCCCTTTAACACACAAATTATGTACCTGTCACAAGATAACTGTTCTACCGACTGAGTTATCACATTCCTCCCCCCCCCCCCATCTTATCTTTATCTAGATTGAAGCAGTATTCCTGTTCTCTGAAGGCTCGTCAGCAAACACAGCCATGGAGCTAACATTCCAGAAAATAAAAGGCTGCCCTCTACCTGTTAACACGGTTGCATTCAACAGTTCAGACTCAACAACCGTTCATTTTCTGAAAGATTTGGCACAGCTCACAGGGGGAAGGTACGATCATGTTTTGTTTTGTGTCATATGCATCTTGGTTAGGACTTGGTTAAAGTGACATGGTGACTATGTTACAGTTTAATGTAGTTTTGTCTGAATGTGCTCACTTTGCACGGTGATTATTTTAAAAGTTTCCAATCAAATTACTATGAGTGATGCCTCTGTTTGTTTTTTTTTACTGGTTATTACATATACTTGTAAGATTTGACAGGTTAGTGGTTACTCTATATCCTTGTGTCCTGCATTTTATATGCATTGATCTCTTTTGTGCTGTAATTTGACCTGTGAAGTAACTTAGAACTGCTAAGCTTTTCTTCCTGAAACAAATGGGTGCAGTTTATTTACATATACAATTATCTTGGTTGTGAGCTGCATTAGAATAAAGCATATTTTATCCTATCCTCAATTGGACGATAAAAAGCAGTAGTGGACACTTGTAGCAGTCAAATTGTTTTCTTGGACCTCATTTCACAATGTTGCTCAAAATCTTGGTGGTAGAGAAGGGATTAATACATGTCCTTTGATTTTGTAAGTATTGCTTATTTGTGTTATTTGTGTTGAATCAATGAACTATTAATCGGTTGTAACCCTCATTCCATTTGTCTTGTACAGGTTCCATGCCTTTGCCTTCAACAAGCTAGACTCTGATGTGAATGGAAACAGCTCTTACAACCATGACACCAAGGCACCCTGAGTGGGTTCCCCTGGGGCAGGGACAAGGGAAGATGTAGTCAGTATGTGGCAGGAGCTGGAAGAAGCGAGAGCTATCTTAGGAGAGGTGCAAACCATCATGGAACATGTACCTGATACCAGACAGGATGGTAAGTCAAGTTTATTGAAATGGGGGGGGGGGGAGGGGAGGGCTGATGGTTGCACCCTTCTGAGTGGGGTTCTCCCTTAGGCGGGGACCTGGGAAGATGTCAGTATGTGGCAGGAGCTGGAGAGGCTAGAGCTATCCTGGGAGAGGTGCAAACCATCATGGAACATGTACCTGATACCAACAGGATGGTAAGCAATAGACACTAATTGTAGTAATTGGGAAGGGGGGGGGGGTAAGTGTTGCACCCCTAAGTGGGATTCCTCCTGGGGCGGGACCAGGGAGGATGTAGTCAGTATATGTTGTAGGAGCTGGAAGAAGCGAGAGCTATCCTGGGAGAGGTGCAAACCATCATGGAACATGTACCAGATACCAGACAGGATGGCAAGCAATAAACACTTAATTGTAGTAATTGGGAAGGGGGGGGGGGGTAAGTGTTGCTACCTAAGTGGGATTCCTCCTGGGGCGGGGATCAGGAAGGATGTAGTCAGTATGTGGCAGGAGCTGGAGAAAGCTAAGCTATTTTGGGGGAGATGCAAACTATTATGGAACATGTACCTGATACAAGGAGATGGTAAGTCAAGGTATTTAAATTGGGATGGGGTGGGAGGGGGGGGGGGCTAATGTTATACCAATCTTGCTGGGGAGGGGGGGGCATTAATATGTGCCACTTGATCCTTATAGGAATATCTCTGTTAGGGTAAATATACTTCATTGGTCTTGTTGCAAGAACTTTCTTGTGAAGCTAGATACTTCCACCTTCAATATTTCAATATTACTAATAGCCTTCATCAAGGTGATTTTAAGTGTTTTTGTGCTGAAATAATAAAAATTTAGGTATAGTACATGATATATATCCAGTATTACTACTCAATAATCTACTAACATAAATGTATAGATAATTATATTTTATTTTTGTTTTTATAGTTCCAGATGAGGTACCTGTAGAAGCAAAGGGACCCAGAAGGAGCGGAGTGAACAGTACATGAGCTCCAAAGAGTGGCTTGCCAAGCGAGGGCTCAAGTCTCGTAAACTAGACCTGTATGATGTCCTAGGAACTTGTTCATTTAGACATTGTGATGGTGTGGTGGATATTAAACAGGCACCTCATACTGACTACACTGATGCAGTAAGTATTCAAAACAATTCAGCAATCTAAGACCCATGGAAGAACAGTGGTATGTTAATACCGCTGAAATGGACTATCCACCATATTCTCTTTCTAAAATGTACTATGTATAATGTATTGTTAAATTAAAAAGCCTAGTTTGATAATGGTTAATGAGCCATTTTATTTTTATAGTTTAGGTAGGGAAAGTAACAGAGATTGTTATTTACTAATGTTAAAACTACAATGTATGTCTTATGGTCATAAGAGAGATTTTAAATTCCATGTTTTTGGATTTTTTTTTTTTTTTGTTGGTGGGGGAGGGTCAACTCTACTATCTTTTATCATTGTTATAAAAGAGATTGTTTGATTGATAAATATAGCTTATCACAGATAATTTTAATTACATTTCATGTTTCTTTCACATTTACAGGAGACCAGAAACAAGTTGGTGAATGCCAAGTACTGTGACAAGTTCTGTCATTTCCAATGGAAAGATGGCTCCATCAAGCATGTCCATGTTACAGCTGAAGTACACAGGGTGTATGAGAGGAACATGAATGCTGCCCTAGGAGACCTACAGAGAAGGTTAGTATTGTGAATAAACAAGGTCCAACAACCTTATCCTGGGGGTACTCTTTAATATCACATACATGCACTATATCTAAATTTGATGTAATGTACAATTATTCTTACATTCTCGCACAGGCATGACAAGCTTTTTTCACTCGCTTTTATTCTGATTAATATTTTGGGGCTCATGTCTGTGTAAACAAGTATCTGCTGTTGTAGCTGGAAGTAGGTCTTTAAAGGGCAACCCTGGTATGTTTGTTGTTTGAAGGCTCAAACCAGAAAGTTTCAAGGTTTTGAATAGATGATCTACTACATTACCACTTTTGCAAGACCAAAAATTCAATGCTCATATATTATAATAACTAACTTTTGCAAATTGTGGAAATCCTTGCCCGCAAAAGTATTTAATTTAATGAGAAACTTGTGAGAGTTTATTGTTTTATCATTGCCTAGAACAAATTGTAAGTTTTTGTATCTTTTAGTATAATAGTGTTAAATATTGCATCAAAGTGAAACAGCATATCCTCCATTGCTTGGTTTGTGTAGGTTGGATTGGTTGCAGCAGGGAAGCAGAGAACTCTTTGGGACTATCGTAGAGGACCAGGTCTATATCCTGATTGATATCTCAAACTCTATGGAGAACCACCTGAGTCTGGTGAAAGAGAAGATGTTTCGTCTTATGCAGGTAAGCTTCCGACTAACTTTTACTTGGTTGCATATAAATTTTATGGTTGATTTTCATAACAGGTTTCTCCACATGGAATATTATTTATTGGTCCATTTGGAGGCGTAATTTAAAAAAAAAATGTATCTTCGAAATATGATACTATATGAATGAAGGTTGATTCATGACTAGCCCTTAAAATTTTGGATCAAGGAAATGATTATTTGTTTAATTTATAGCGAGATTTTGTTGTTGAAGTAATTCTCGTATTCATGTTTTATTTACATTATAACAAAAGTGCATTTGTGTAATAGAGGTTTTTTTTTGTAATTTATCATTCATAACTACAGCTACGAATTCACATACCATATGAATAAAAATTAGCTGTAAACTCACTTTAAATTGCTTTAAAACTAGACCACCATCATAAGACAAAGTACTCAATCTTGAAATCATGAATTATAGGAACAACTGAGACACAAGACCAAGTTCAACCTGGTGAAGTTCGGCAGCAAAGCATCCGGCTGGAAGGATCGAGCTGTGGAGGTCAATGAGAATAGTCTTCAGAGTGCCTGGCAGTGGATCAGAGGTCTAGAGGTCGCAGGTTCAACAAACTCTCTCATGGCTCTCAAGATGGCCCTAGCTGACCCTGCTACTAAGGCCATCTACCTGCTGACCGACGGCAGACCCGATCATGTGAGTTGGGATTACAATAGGAAGATGTCATTGTGGATGTTCTTTGCTTATGGGCAATTTGAGAGAGGCCTCGATATCATTTTTCAATTTTTGTAGTGTCAATACCTAAAGACACAATCCTACTTCATACAATCAAACAGAATCATAAGGCATTTTTCAGGAAGTATTTTGGTTAGATACGTTACAAAAAGTGGATATGATTTTGGGGTGACAGACTTTGTCCCTAAAGTTTCTGCAAACTTCATGTAGGTTCAAATAAAACCATTAAAACAATAAATGTATGATAAAATAGACATACTGTACATGTACTTACAATTACATCCATCTTCTCTTTTTGTTTATTCAGCCCCCACCCACCATCCTAGCCCAGGTCCAACTTCAGAAGAGCATTCCAATCCATTGCATCTCCTTTAACTGCAATGACCGTGAAGCCAACGACTTCATGGCCTTGCTCTCGTCAGACACTGGAGGGCGCTATCACTACTATGCTGATGATCTGGAGGTGGAGCCTGAAGGCCCGCAGCCATTTGAGAGCGAGGATAGGCTACTGATTAGGGAGGAGATCAAGAAAGGGAGGGATGATCTGAAGAGGCTTGCGGACCTACGAGGGCAGTGCGCGTTATTGGATTGGAGCAATAAAAGCAGCAAGGAGATGGGCTGTGGCAAGGAGCATGCTATACCGTAAGCATTTTTATATTAAAATTATTTAAAAAAAATAATAATATCAGCCAAGAGCTTTTTACTCATCTCTGGGCATTTGGATTGATAAGAAAAATTTTTTATCTTAACTTTCTGTTAGAGCTTTACTTTTGAGTTTTTATTGAGACATGATAACAAACATGTTAACTGGATTTATAAAGTGCTTTTTCTCTCGAAAATCACTTCCATTAGCCCCCAGCTTCAGTTGACCTCCCTCGCAACATGCTTAAGCAATCCAGAGCTTTCTTCCAACATTGTACTTTACCTTTTTTTTTCTCTCTCTTTTTTATACTTTATATGGTTTGAGGATGGGCACTGTACATGTTGATTAATATGGTTCTAGGACATCTCCCCCGCAGGACAACTCCCCCGGGGACAACTCCCGGAGGACAGCTCCCCCGGAGGACAACTCCCCCGGAGGAAAACCCTAACCCTAACCCTAACCCTAACCCTATGTCCTCCGGGGGAGCTGTCCTCCGGGAGTTGTCCCCGAGGGAGTTGTCCTCCGGGGGAGATGTCCTGATACGGATTAATATGTATCTTGCCAGGGGATAATGAATTAAGTGGCCTGAATTCAAATCTTTTGCCCAGTCATTGACATTCCAAGGGATATTTCCTATATTGACATACCTCCTTGCTGTGAATAAATGCATGTATATTGTCATTTATCATGGCTATTTTCTTGAAACCATATTGCAGGAAGCGTCCCATGTCTGCAACAGGATCTCGGTCCGCTGCCCAGATCCTCAGTAGAGATTCTTCCAGCATGCACTTACCCAAGACCAACCGACCCCAGAGTGCCAAGACCTACGCCCCTCGACGCCCAATGTCTGCCCTGAGCATGACCTCTACCACCTCTCATGATTACTGTCACCCCAAGGGGCGCAGTAGGACCACCACCTTCCCCCCTCGCCCTAGACCATCCACTGCTAGGGAGCCCAGGTCCAAGACTCCAAACATTGCATGTAAGTTACAAATATTGCTGCATTATAGGAATGAATGAGTAGTGTAGTGCTATTTGAGGCAAGATTACAGTATGTAATCATATGTGACCCAACACCTAAAACCATAATAATGATGATAAAGATAAATAAAATGCTGAGACATAGTCTGTAGTGTTGGACTGTAATAATTTTCAAATTGTAAGATGAAATTTATATGGTTGGATAGTTATGATAAAAAGGAAACACTTTATAAAACAGTGTTTCATTAGATAAGAAGTACCAGAGACATACTACTGCTTGACAATCATGATGCATCTAACATGCATCTAACATTTTCTTTTTCTTAGCCATAACAAGACAGTTGGTTAAGACTTAAAGTAGTCTAGATGATTCGGTCCAGACCAGTAAAACAGGTCTTACTGATAACCAGGAATTAGTGTTACTTTATCTTTGTCAATAGACCATAACAAGACCAGTTGGTTAAGACTAAAAGGTAGTCTAAATGAAATAGGTCCAGGACCAGTAAAACAGGCCTTAATTGATAACCAGGAATTATTGTTACTGTATCCTTGTCAATAGATCATAACAAGACTAGTTGGTTAAGACTGAAAGGTAGTCTAGATGTGGCTGTACCAGAGACACAGGCCTTACTCAACAAACAACAAGAGAGATACATCACTGCACTGCAAGGTAAAAGTCTAAAAGAATATATTTGCGATATAATAAATTGGTAGGCCCCATCATTTTCAAGATGGATAGCTTTGCAAATGTACCATCTTCCTTATTATTCAATTTCGTCAGGTCCAATCTACATACTTATTATCCTTATTGCTTACGTTTTTATGCGTATTTTGTAACTTTATGCATCACATAAAAACATTTCGAAGTTTCTATGCCGATTAAAGAATCATATTATACAGGAAATATCAATATTGAGAAGCAGAAACAAACATTGAGCCTTTTTGTTACAAATTATTTACAAATTATTCTAGACATTCATGTATTTATATTGTTCAGTATAATTATTGTAATTTCTTTGAAATGATATCAAAGAAAAATACATTAAAATTGTGATGCACAGTTTGTTGTCATATTCTGTTATATTGAATAGATCTTTTTGTTACAAATTACAAATTTACAAATTATAAAGACATTCATTTATTTATGAATGCTGATACAGTTTTTGTAATTTACTTGGAATTGTATCAGAAATACTGAATAGTGAAGCAGTTTGCTGTCATATTACAGTTGTATGTTATATTCACTAGTTCTTCATACACAAGTAATCTCTTGACTTTCAGATCTTGCCAAACGCAGGATAACAGCAAGAAGAAGAAGCTGAAGAAGAAGAAAGCTGAGTAAGTAAATGATTTGTAGCAATATATTTTCAGCATTATGTTACATTAATTCCATGTGTCATTAAATAAATATATAAAAAAAAAAAATGCTTCTTTATGAAGTTAAAAATAATGTTAAAAAGTATAATGTAAGTTTTAGATATCATTTAACATTTTTAAGTGGAAACAAACTATAACAGTTTGCAATTTTGTATCAAAATGCTTGAAACAAATATTTGACTATTAAATTGTTTTGTGCAGGAAATCTTATTTTCTTTTATTATTATTACAATGAATATTCTTATGTAAAGGTTAATTAAAGATAGGTTAAATCACTATTTCCATTTTTTTCTCTTATCTACCCCTCTCCCTCAAAAAAAAAAAAAAAAAAAAAAGGAGAGAAAGGTTAAATAGCTTTTATTTTAGTGCTGTAATAACATCAAACCCTTTACAGATGAACTCTTGGTCCTAACATTCTCCATCTGATTTCTTTACTCTTAGTCACTTCAAGTGTCATCTAAACGTTGGTTGAAGAAGAACGGTCTGATTGCTAAGAAGCTAACCATCTATGATGATTCTCTCTCCT
>CALNVZ010003428.1:31726133-31736950 GCA_940671915.1 Paracentrotus lividus
ATGCATTGTTCTCGTGAACAAAAGCAAGGTAAGAGAGGGTCATGTGATTATCTCGTAAATAATAAAATTAGTACTAATTTTACTAATTTCCTCTGAAAAATTGAATAAAATTATATTTATGGTGGAAGAATATTTTTCCAATTCTGTTAGGTTCTTCCTCTAGCCCATGTGACTGGAAACAGACAAGAGATCAATCTGATCAACCCTGGAGCAGTTGATCTTAAGGTCTACGAGGACAAGGTGAAGACCGCCCTGAACCTCTACAGACGTAGGCTTGACACCATTGTATGGAACGCTCTATCAGACAATGAGAGAGACCGGTAAGTATGATGGCATCCATTCTGGAAGGAATCAGTTTGGATGTTGACTCATGATGTCCAATTTAGTTAATGATATCGTATGCTCAAAGCCAAATAGGTTATGACTTGTATACTCATTCAGCCCGTATTCTAAGCTTATTTAATTTGACAATTCATACTTAACATCTATATTGTAATTAAAGAAAAACTCCTCACGTTTTCGATGATAACTCTCTTGCATCACCTGACTGAGTTAAATGTAAATGAAGATGACATTAATGAAATGCCAGCATTCTCTTAGCAAAGGACTAATCTATAAAGTGTGTCCATGTACATATTGTATGGCTGACCCCCTACAATGTATGTGTAGATCCTCCCTGAAATGATTTGTCTTTGCTCTCCAGTTTATTTGAAAAGATAAAATGTCCTTGTAGTATCATGCCATGATTAGTTTATGAAGTGGAATATGGACTGAGAAATATAGGGGTCGGATGTTCAAAAAGGTTGATTATTTTATGGACTTTGCCTCAAAGTGAATGCAGGTCTAAATGATTTTTTTCTTTCTTTCTATATCAGCTTGGAGCCAGATTCATTCCTAGATAATCGTCATGACTACATGGATGCTCTGGAGCGGCTCGGCTGGCCCATCCCAGAGAAAGATGTCATCCTCCTGGAAGAAGAGATTGAGAAGGGAGAGAGGTACCTCAGGAAAAGTGAGGCTCTCAGAAAGCACATCAGAGACCAGAGGTTAGGTCAAAGTTCAGAAGGTCACAGGGTCAAAGGTCGTTCAAAGACATCCACGGAGACAGCACGGAGTAGCTCAAGGATGGATGGCTTTGATGAGGTAGATGACAAAGACAGTGATGATGATGATGATGATGATGACGACGATGACAAGGATTCTGATCAGGACTTGGTGGATGACACAGGCATGTTGGAGCCGTCACCACGTAGCTATAGTAACCGGAGTGCATCCGACAAAGACTCGCTTGCCTCATCTTCATCGCCGGAAGAAGAAGATGAGTACCTGTCTTCAGAGAAGGATAGCCATGAAGAGGTAGACAAACGCCTTCAGTTCATGTCCATCTAATCCATAAAGCTAACCTTGACCTCTAACCCTCTTCTAACCTTTAACCCTCTCATCACCAGATCAAAACAATAAATTTTATTTTGAAATGTTCTCTTAGCATTAACCCCAGAATTCTGTTCACTCTGAAACTGCCAAAGTGCAAGTACAAGATATTCACTGGTTTGAGGGGTTTTCCATTATATATATATATATATATATATATGTACCTATTTTCGTCCTTAAGGCGAATTTCTTTGTTTCCTCCTTTTATATCGCCCCAACTAACCTTAGCCCTAACCCTATAGAATTGGCGTTAAGGGGAATTATTCGCCTATAGAAAGTCGCTAAGGGGAATGCTGACTGAATAAAGCTATTCTTCTCAGTTCCCCTTAAGGCCCGTTTTAGTAAGATATATATATATATATATATATATATATATATATATATATATATATGTATATATATATGATGCAATCTTGTGATTTTAATGAGAGAGTGTCGATAGCTCATATGCATACATTCTCCACTGATCCAACTAGATATCAGATTAGCAATATACATGTGTGACCATATCAAGGGCAATAATTTTACTGGAATAGGGATATGGACTAGGAAACTAACAAGAAAATATTTTAGGGTCATTACAAGCTAAAATATATTTATCTTGATTATAGATGTTGCTGGAATAGGAGTATAAACTAGTGAACTAACAAGAAAATTTATGACCAAAAAAGGTTAGAACATATTTACGATCAATGTTACTGGAATAGGGATACAGACTAAAGTAGCAAGAAATCTTTTATGCAAGATAAAACATCTTGACAATAAATTGTTTAAACACTTGACCATATATCACCTGTGAGGGACAACAATGTTGCTACATTTACATACATGAGCTGGTTGGCCATAGACATCCTTTTGGAAAAGATGTAAAGACATACTTTCTGATGAGTAGAGAAAGCAGGGGAATTTTGGCCACCCTTCTAAAACAAATCAGGATCTGCCTCTGTGGTGTAATTGGACATTGCGATTAAAGAAAATGATAGGAAAGGAATTTATATTTGAGATTATATTCAGATATTACGAGAGGTTAGCAACATAGGGGTCTAATCAATCCAAGCACTTGAAGCTAGAACTTTACATGCTTTTAAAAACAATGATATTGATAATAATTAATACATTTATATTGTCTAGTCTTACTATCGTGAGGCTCATTATTATATACCTAGTAATTCTATTTCAAGGCACGTATTGTTTTGATACCAGAAATTTGATTGGGAGTATAATATATTTTGAGATCAAAGTTTTTAATATAATATATGCGCTTTTTATTGCTAAAATGACATTATATTGTGTTAAAGTAGAATATTCTGACTTCCGAAATGAGTCTTTCATTGAAAATTAGTCATTGTGTGTGCTAATCTGCCTTTTGATATGAAGAACAAATTATTCTTGATCCGTCCACAATAATTTGAGACATAAATCACTGCTTTAATTTGTACATAGCTTTATACATTTATTCATATAATGACATTGATAAATGGTTGATCTTCTTGTGTGAGGTATAAAATGGTTTACATTTATATTATGTTGTGTTGTGTTTACCAGCACGTAATTTGGCTTGTGCAATGCTTTTGGTATTTCAAGAGGGTTTATCAGTATCGCCCTTTTTACTTGTGTGTGAATGAAAAATAAAACTATACTGCTAAGCATAGTGATTAAATTTATGATTTTGTTAAGTCTAAATAATCATGATTCCATTTATTTGGTCAATTAAACTTAGACGAGTATCAATAGTAAATATAGATACAAAAATCTTAGACATGTGATTACGCAAAAGTTACATTGTTTCCCTTAAAATTAAAATTAGAATTTTAATGCAAACTAATTCGTACCAGTGATATGAGATTAATGCCATGAGCTAATGACGTGTGCTCATAACAAGGCATAATTATCATTGTTTACAAAGTTTGTGTAAGTTGAAGCCAGTAAATAAATGTATATTTAGTAATTAGTGACATATATTGTATATACATTGTATAAGTATAGGTTTTGTGAAATTTTAGTATTCATTCTGATATATGTTTGCTATTTTAATTCCATTCTAATCCCACCCTGTATGTTATCTTATGATGCACTCTCATCCAGTATGCCTGTATGTATATGGGTTTATATTTTAATTGTAAAGTAGAAAATATAATGAGTGTCTTTCATGAGTATTGATAGCGTTTGATGAGTGTGTTTGGGGCAAACCTGAATAGTAGCAGCTTCTTAACTTCAATTCTTCCAAAATATTGTTCATTATAGTCTTTCAAATTTGTAAGTCTATGCAGTTTTCTGAATCATTTTGTATCCTACTATTGCTTTTTATTTGAGCTTAATTAAAATGATTGCTCATCTTAGCAACTCTTTCACTTCTTGAAATGATCATTGTCTGTGTCTCTTATGATTTATAGTACAAAAGTGTATTCTAGGACTTTTGCACATGGCTTGCTACGAGGGTTTGCTCTAAACACAGTTTCCGAAAATACTATCAGTATGATTATAAGTCCTTGCCTGATATATAACTAATAAGGTCAGATAATAACAGAAGTTTATTTATCTGTTTGCTTATTAGGCCGGTTTGCGGCGGAGAAGCAGTGGTTTAAAGACTTCTCCTCAGAGCCATGTGCAAAAGTCTAAGAAGGAAGGAACAAAGGGAAGGGGAGTGAAGACGATGAATCCGTTCAGTCAGGGTGCACGGATCGTTGGAAGGAGTAAACAAGATGGACTTTATTACCCAGGTGAGGACGGTCGGATAGAAAGAGATGAAAGAAAGATAGTATGATAGACAGAGAGAGAGAGAGAGATGAGAAATAGATGGAGAGCGAGGTAAAGGGAAGGAGAGTGAATACGATGAATCCACTCAGTCAGGGTGCACAGATTTTTGAAAGGAGTAAACTAAATGGACTCTATTACCCAGGTGAGGAGGATGGGATGGCGACAGATGATAGAAAGATAGTAAGAAAGAGAGAGAGAGGCTGAGAGTGAGATAAAGAGAAAGGAAGTGAAGATGATGAATCTGATCAGTCAGGGAGCACAAATTGTTAGAAGGAGTAAACAAGATGGACTTTATTACCCAGGTGAGGAGGATGGGATGGCAACAGACGACAGAAAGATAGTACGATAGACAGAGAGAGAGAGAGATGAGAAATAGGTGTAGAGCGAGATAAAAGGAAGGAGAGTGAATACAATGAATTTGTTCAGTCAGGGTGCACGGATTGTTGGAAGGAGTAAACAAGATGGACTCTATTACCCAGGTGAGGAGGGTAGAATGGAGAGATAGAGAGAGATACAAGAAAGATAGTAAGAGAGATGAGAAAGAGATTGAGAATGAAATAAAGAGAAAGGATGTAGAATCTGTTCAGTCAGGGCGCACTGACTGATTGTTTGAAGCAGCAAACAAGATGGACTTATTACCCAGGTGAGGAGGATGGGATAGAGAGATAAATGATAGAAAAATAGCAAGAGACAGATAAGAAATAGATGGAGAGTGAGATAAAGAGAAATGGAGTGAAGATCATAGATCATCTTTTCAGTCAAATTGCACAGATTGTGGGGAGATTAAAACAAGATGGATCCTATTACCCCGTCTAGGAGGATGAGATAGAGAGAGAGAGAGAGGAATGAAAGGTAGTAAAAGAGAGAGAGAGAGATGAAAAATAGATGGAGAGTGAGACAAAGGAAAAAGGAGCGAAAACGGTGAATCTGTTTAGTCAGTATGCTCTGATTGTTGGGAGGAGCAAGCAAGATGAACTCTTTATTTCATTTAGCCATGTGAGAAGGATGTGATGAAGATAGATGATAAAAAGATAGTAAGAGAGAAAGTTAGATTGAAAAGAGATAGAAAGTGAGATAAAGGGAATGGGATGAAAAGGATGAATAATTTCAACCAGGGAGTACAGATTCTTAGAAGGACCAAGGAAGATGGACACTATTACTATGATTTAAAGGGGACAGAGTGAAGATTAATTTGCTTTGTCAGAGTATCAAACTTTGATCGGAGTTTATGATAACATCTTTTATTGAGTTGAAGGATTGGTGTCTGTGGGTACGACAGATGGGTGAGATATAGAAAGAAATAGGTCAAGTATGAGAGGATGAGATTGGAAAGAAAGATTAAGAATAAGATGGAGTGACATAGTGAGATAAGACATTTAGTGAAATTGATACAGGGAGTTTCTGAAAGAGGTCAGATGGGAATTGAATATAAGATGTGTGCAGAGATAAAATAAGAATGGAAAACCAAGGGTAATCGTTACAGAGTAAAGCAGTGAAAAGAAGAAGATCAATGAAATGGCCAAAGTGACAGAAATTGGAAGAGTCGCGGCAGATGGTCACACTGGAGGTAGTATACTGATGAAGAAGCAATAAAGAAAGTAAATAAATGAAAGGAAAGGAAACAAAGGAGAAGTAAAAATTATTTGTCAGAAGTGCTGGATTAAAAGAAATATAATTTAGGAAAAAATTGAATAAGTTTTTATCATAACTTATTACCTATGGCATAATGCTTAACTATTCAAAATATTATCCTAAAATATTTTGAACTCCTCATTGCATTAATCAAGCAAAACAACACAAATCTTAACTGATGAATACCTGATATATTATTGTTATCTTTCAGGTGTGGTGGTGCGTGTCCCCAATGTGAATCAGATTGATGTA
Source organism: Paracentrotus lividus (assembly GCA_940671915.1). Lineage (NCBI taxonomy): Eukaryota > Metazoa > Echinodermata > Echinoidea > Camarodonta > Echinidae > Paracentrotus > Paracentrotus lividus. The sequence goes on from CALNVZ010003428.1 coordinate 31,732,206, forward strand.
TTCTTCCCAGTGGTGGGCGACAAGGTCCGCATTTCATCTTCATCTGCAATACAGCTTAAAGGAGCTCAGGCGCAACCCAGGCTTGTTGTGAGTAAAATAATATATGTACATCATAATAATAATAATACTTGTCCATTAGGAGTGCATTGTCCCAACATGCTGTGTCATACGGGACATTTTGACAACATTTTACATCTTTATGACATGAATATAGAAGATTTTTTGGGGGATTGATGGTGATTCTCAAGTAATACCCGAAGGGGCACAAAAACCAAGACTTCACTTGACTCGATTACACATCGTTTACAATTGAAATTAAAAATAGTACCTTGTGGCACGGGACACAAAATGAACAGAAAAAAAGAAAGAGACAAAAACAACAAAAGCATGGAATCGTCCCATATTGAAAGTATTTGTTGAAGGTTATACAAAAGATAGCTCTATCCATTATGTTTTAGTTCTTTTGTTTTCTTAAATGATGTCATTCAATGTGACACAGACTCAATTAATGTGTGATTTCACAGTCCTCTAAATACAAGTACATGTACATGTGCAAAGCAGTAAATGGATTAGACCATGTTATGCTTGGTAAGAAAAGTGACAATTGTGCAGAATCCTCTTTACCTAAACTGACCTTTGACCCTTTTCTAACCCTGAATTCTCCTCTTCAGACTGGAGACTGTGTTTTGATGAGGCAGGATGGAATGGAAGATGAAGTATGGGTTCCTGGTATGATCATGGTTGGTCCTGTCGATGAAACTAGACAGTCAAAGTTCTACACCATCGTCACTTACAATGCAGAAAAGGTGAGTTCTTAACATCAGTACTGTAACTAGAAAGCTTGAGCCTTGACACTATGGTTGGTTTGGTGGGCAGTTAGTTAGATGGTTGATTGGTTGGGCTCATATTTACATGGTTGATTGGGTGGGCTGGTAGCTATAGGATGATTTTTTTTCCTGGTGTGATCAGGTTGGTCCGATAGATTAAACTAAGCAGGTAATTTCATTTTATTTTTAATATTTTTATTTTTAGTAATAATATAATGTTAAGCTATAAAGAGCTTCATAGATTTCCTTCTTAGCTATTACATGTAATGGCAATTACATTTTCAAAGATTCTGATCTTTTATAATTTTCTTCCTATTGGTTGATCAAATTATAATGTCCATGTTAACCTGGCTTTGTAATTTATTTTTTTTTTGAAACTGTTTAGATAGGGTCTTTTTGTACAGTGCTTTGACCACTGATTAAATGTGGCTTTGTAGATAAATAAATTCTTGTGTATATCTATTGTTTTAGAAAGTGTTATCTGTATTTTGTTGTACATATAGGTTAGCGTACTGAGGAACACACTGCTAAAGATCTCTAAACAAGAATACAACTCAATGGTTCGTTTTATCATGGACGTGCAAGGACCATATATGTCGAAGTAAGTTGTTACCTTATTCAGTCTGTGTACAGTCTGTGTAGTCAAATATCTGTTTAATTATTCATCATAAAATCAATATTGGCTTCATATCTGGCTCTCCCATTTTCCTTGCGAGTTGCTCAATGTGTTCGAATATTACAACGTCTTAGCTACAATGTACCTGTAGGTGCATAGGCCTACAGGGTTCATTAAATGAAATCGTCGAGTGCCAATTTACTTTACTCGATGTGAAAATTCATTCAATATCAACATGCTATGATATCATATACATAAGAGGTACATGTACATGTATATTTGATAAGGATTCCATGAAATTTGCAAACGTCTAGAAGCAGATAAGATAAAGAAAAAGCTGTGGGAAGAAAATCTGGAGACCATATCTACAAATTTCCCGAGATTAATGCTTCCCCCTTTTTAAACATTCACTGAACACTTTTTTGTTGTTTTAACTGTAGGGATGACAGGGACAGTATAGTAACCATAGATAAGCTGAGACGTCTGGCAGCAGAAAAGAATAAGAAAAAGCAGGAGGAAAAAAGGAGAGCCTTTGATGAGCGTGATGAAAAGAGCAGTGAAGAGGACGAGGAAGAGAAGGAGAAGGAGAAGGAGGATGAAGAATCAAGTGAGGAAGAAGATGAGGATAAGTCGGAAGATGCTGATTCGGATTCAGCTTCCAGTCGGTCCTCGCATCACAGTTCGCATCATAGTGATCACAGTGACAGGTCTGAGGAGGAGGAGGAGGATGATCACAATGACGATGAGAGTGATAAAGAGGTTAGAGATCGATCAGCTTTCTTTAAGATTATAAGTACTTTTTTAAAAAAATCCAACAAAAATCAGATGTAGGAGCAGACATATCAGCAGAAGGAGCAAAAGTTTCTGCACACAATGATACCTCTTTCGTAGTATTACCAGTTACGGTTAGGCATCATGAATTAAAAAGCATCAAATCCCTAAATTGGCAACAATATGACATAGTGCAAATTAGTGAATTTTTTAAATACAAATTTAAATACAAATTTGCAATCATAATACATTAACATAGTTAATGCTTTAGTGATGAAATTTTGAACAAATGTATTTAGCATTAAACTAAAAAAAAATACCACTGTCACCAATTTGCAAAAGAAAAGATGATCAAATAAGCCCCCAAATAATTCCTGACATGAAAGGCTTAATATTGAGAATCTACCATTATTTTGAAGTTGACATATCACTGTGACATTTTATTGCATTTCACTGTAATTATAAAAATAGTACGTAAATGGACAAGGGAATGAAAGAAGAAAAGGAGACATCACAAATTTTCTTAATACTTGCAATGCAATTATAATATACTAACTTAGAATCACTGCCATCAGAAATCATACTTGAACATGTCTGTATTCTTCAGAATGCTAAAGATGAGCTGAATTTTATATCTTCAGAAATCACTTTTGAATTTGTCTTTATTCTTCAGAATATTAAAGATGAGCTAAGTATTTTATAATAAGAAATCACATTTGACTGTGTCTTTATTCTTCAGAATGCTAAAGATGAGCCGAGTGTTATATCATCAGAGATTAAAGAGAGATTGGTGGACTTACAACAGCAGCTGATGTCACAACATGATGAGTTCATTGGCAACCAGAAGGTAAAATATATCAGTTGTATACAGAGTATTAAATCTCTCATATATTTACTTCAATTTTTCAGCAGCACATACTTGGAGGCAAACTGCGTGTTAGTAAAGTTCTCTAGTTTGCGAATTACAATTATTGGACGTAAACAAATATTGACTGAGGAGGTCTCATTATTTAGATGGGAATCAGAGTTGATTTGTATGGGTACAGGAAACTTTTAAGAAACAGATTGGCCTAACGTTTATATCCTATGCACTCATCATTGTTATATCATTGGTAGATATCTGTGGTATAAACAGTGCAGTATTTTAGATGTGTTCTCATAAGAAGTTTACTGACTTTTTTGGGGTACATGTCAATTTCATGTACATAAAACTTGAAGTACCAAACTTCACCACTAGTGTTTAATGTACAGTCAAACTTGCCGTAACACTCTACATTTCTGTGTATTCAATTCGATTTTGAAAAGGATTTTCATTTCAAGTTCACTTGTAATGTGTAAAAAAGCTTCTCATTTCCCTTCAGACAGTATTATCGTTTTTTGTTTGATGTTGATGATGGCAAATTGGCATCAAGATGTTGGTGCAGCTATGGTTGGCCTTTCTATCCTGTGCTACTGCTTGCTGTCTCCAGGGGCATTCCCAGCTGATCTTTAACATCCTGCTCCGAACACATTGGCCCGTATTTACAAAGGTGGCCTAAAGTTAAACCTAGCTTAAATCTGTGGTTTAAGTATGGCTAGCGAAATGGGATACAATTTGTCTCTGTTGCATGTTCCTTAGGATTTCACCAAATTCTGGAATTGTGTTTTAATTGTAAGGAAAACTTTTGTACGTATCATTCCCAGGCAGTTTAAATGATTTCACTACCAAAAAATATGGATAAATTCAACATCTACTTTTCGAGATTGTGTCCCATTTTGCTAGCCATACTTAAACCACAGATTTAAGCTAGGCTTAACTTTAGGCCACCTTTGTGAATATGGGCCATTTTCTGTCTCCATCTTGTATGCTTTCAGGTACTACTCCCTCCATATATATGTCCTCTCCTGTGTGTGATGTACGTGGCTTCAACTAACCAAAGTATTGCAGCTTACATATTTTGTTGAACCTGAATATGAAAAAAATGAGCAAAGAAAATGGGGTTTCATCTGGATTTCTTTGCTCATATTGTCATATTATATATTTCTAGTTAATTTCCTTTGTTGTTAAAATTTTTGCTGAACCTGAGAAATTTAACAATATTATCATGATTTGTATTCCATTAGGCAATGCAGGAGGATCTTGAAGAACAGAAGCGACAGACTAAAGAGTTCCAGAAAGTAGTAGAGAGGCATGAAGCTCTCCTAGAAGAACATACCGGTTTGAAGAACAAGTATGATCATATTCAGGGACGTTACCAGAGGCTGAGGAAGCGGGCTGAAGCATTACTCAATAAACACAGTGTTCTAGAAGGCCAACATACCCAGCTAGAATCTACACATAAGGATCTTACAGACAGGTGAATTTTTTTAAAGATATTTCTACTGAAACGATAATTTGGTAAAAATTTTGACTAGTTCTAATTTTAAATGAAGTCAAAAGGAGCCTGAGCTTTCGATCCTAGCAGAATCTTCGTCAGAGACAAAATGACACAGAAAAGTAGGGAACAAACATGGATATAGAGAAAGACAGAAAAGCTAAGGGGGGGGGGATA
>CALNVZ010003428.1:31736975-31815004 GCA_940671915.1 Paracentrotus lividus
AATAAATAAGTAAAACAGGTAAAGAACAAGGGAAGACATGAAAACAAAACAAAAACAAAAGAGAAGTGTGAGCCAAACCTGTAACGCGAGAAAAGAGAAAGAAGAATTGAAGAGAAACAGAATGTATTAGTCACAATAAAACAAACACCTGCAAAATAACTAAACTTAAGCTAAAAGGAAAGGGAAAAAAACAGATTCAGAAAGAAAAGTGTGAAAAAAAGAGGTTTAGTCATTACCCTCTCTGAATGTTGAGGACCGTGAGGTTGAGGTGCGAAGACATCTCATCCAGAACTTCTCTCTGCTGAACGGACAGAATCAGGACGGGTACCTAAAACATTCAATGCCTGTAGAGACATGTCAGAGATGGATGCGATTGTGGTAGGAAGGTGAAGTGGTTCCCAACTGGGTCGTCAAGCTGGTCGGTTCTGGTGACAGTGAGATCTGGGTGCCCATGAGAAGCGTCTTTTGAGAGTGGGTCTTGTCACCTACAACTGACTCTACAACTCTGCAACGTGATAAAAGATATAGAACATTACGTAAGTGGTGCAGCGTGATTCCCCTTGGTAGTGATGAGATCTTGCTAGTAGTGAGGTACTCTGCGAAAGTATCAGCCTTCTGCTGGATGGTCGATATATATTGCAAATGATGCACTCGTCTGGCTGTTACCATCTTGAACGGTGCCATGCTGAATGGAGAAGACATGGTCAGTAAGAGAGGGGACTTCAGCACACGATACGACCTGAGGTGGCTGAACACGCTGGACTGCGCGGACATGGCGTGTGGAGAATGACTGATGGTAAGTGTAGGAGCCGTAAGGAGAATCAGTATGCGCAGATATCTCATGCATCGATAGGATGGTCGCGGAGAGGAGTGTAAATTAGGGTGAAGTAGTCACAAGGAGGTATCTTCCGTGGTGTCCTGGTGGTCAGCTTTCTTTATTTCTCCTGAGAACATCAAGATCTAGGGAGAGAACGAACTTTGTTAATGCTGAGTTCGATCTGTCCTGAGGCACTATGTCCTCTAGGTCACAAGATGATCTTCAGTTCCTAGCAATCGGGAAGAAAAAGTCAGAAATCGTTCAGAGCAGATACGGCGGAGTCTGAGAGGCTTGAATATAAGGGATGGGTTTGCAGTGATCGGCAGATGGCAGCTAGAAGAGCTGGGAGGTACTGGTAGGTACTGTAGGTTTAGGTGTAGAGAGTAGTCGGTGATGGCGGTTCGTCTCTTCTGCTTGACCGGTGACACTCGAGGAATGTTGGGCCGTCGTGGTGGGAAAAATCAGAGGTGAATTTGAATCGATTCCTGTGGAAAGAGATATTGAGGTGATTCAATAAAGTGTGCGAGGCCTCTTCCTCCCTGGGTTCCAGATGATATCGATACAACATGCGACTGCGAAACCTGTGAGCGCCACCAAAATCGCTCCGCACGGTCGATCAGCGGTGCTGAATCTAAAATTTGCCTGTATTCTAGCCTTGGTCATAAATATGACTCAATGTCGTGTAGTTGAAGGTATGCCATACGCGTGCTGCCCGATAGCTGTTGCCATGATTACCTCGAAGATAGTTCTTGGTCCATGCAAAGTGAAATATTCTTCGGTTAAGAATCATGGGTCATCTGAAGGGACTTTGAAGTCGTCGGTATGGGGGGGTTGGAGTTACCGCGTGGAGCCAAAGCCGTCAACAAGGCCCGCGGGACAATAGTTCTGAATTTTGACATTCTACCCAAGAAGCCACATGTGCCTTGAAGGCGTAAGCACACCCAGCTAGAGTCTACACATACGCGATCTTACGGACAGGTAAGTATGTCTTCAAGGGTGCTTTTTAGAGATGAATTATACTCTAGAGCCCTGAATGCCAAATGCAAACATTAATAACAAAGTAGTCAAAGCCATATGCTAGGAATTACTTTTCTTCATAAAAACAGGATTATTCGAGACTGGTCAATATACATGTAGTTATACAAAAAATTCGAGTGATACAGTTGCTAGCCTTGTTCATGCTTCCATAACAGTTGAAAAACTATAAGTGAATTCGCAGCATAATTGTATGTATCCTTTAGTTGAAAATAATCCGACGGATAAATGTTTGATAGAGACGTTTTGTCTTAGCATGAAAATACAACTTTTCGAGATTGTGTCCCATTTTGCTAGCCATACTTAAACCGCAGATTTAAGCTAGGCTTAACTTTAGGCCACCTTTGTGAATATGGGCCATTTTCTGTCTCCATCTTGTATGCTTTCAGGTACTACTCCCTCCATATATATGTCCTCTCCTGTGTGTGATGTACGTGGCTTCAACTAACCAAAGTATTGCAGCTTACATATTTTGTTGAACCTGAATATGAAAAAAATGAGCAAAGAAAATGGGGTTTCATCTGGATTTCTTTGCCATATTGTCATATTATATATTTCTAGTTAATTTCCTTTGTTGTTAAAATTTTGGCTGAACCTGAGAAATTTAACAATATTATCATTATTTGTTTTCCATTAGGCAATGCAAGAGGATCTTGAAGAACAGAAGCGACAGACTAAAGAGTTCCAGAAAGTAGCAGAGAGGCATGAAGCTCTCCTAGAAGAACATACCGGTTTGAAGAACAAGTATGATCATATTCAGGGACGTTACCAGAGGCTGAGGAAGCGGGCTGAAGCGTTACTCAATAAGCACAGTGTTCTAGAGGGCCAGCATACTCAGCTAGAATCTACACATAAGGATCTTACAGACAGGTGAATTTTTAAAAGATATATTCTACTTAAAAGATCATTTTTGTAAGATTTTAGACTAGTTCTACTTTCGATAATTCTACTCGGTAAGCACAATGTGCTTGAAGGGACACATAAGGATCTTACAGACAGGTAAATATGTCTTCAGGGATGCTTTCTAGAGATGAATTTTACTCTAGAGCCTGAATGCCAAATGCAAAATTATAAACACAAAGTATATACCAGCATAATATGTACTCTGAGGATTATTTTCCTTCAGAAAGACAGGATTTATGAACTGGTGCACATAGTTACAATGTATTACAAAATATGTGTCCTAGCCTACATGTAGGAAATGCTTTTAATAGCAATTGAAGACTCAAAGGAATTAGTTATCATGATCCTAGTATATTTAAGTTTGAAAATGCTCTGGCCTAATAAAAGTTTTATAGAGACTTTCCGACCTTGCATGAAAATGACAATTGTATTTTAAGAGTTGAATTTTATTTTCACAAAATTTATCTTTCTACAATAATTCATTCTAAAGAAATATCCACAAGTTGGATTTTGAGGACCAGATACAATTCCTCAGGTGAGACAAATAGTGTCATTGTCTTGTGGTTGGCAGGTAATCAGTAAGACAAGTGGTTTGAGTATACACTGAGATGCACTTGATCATGTGGAGCAAAGCACATACAAGTATCATGCATTGGCACAAATGTATTATGAATAACAAAGCCTTTAAAGCTGGCTTAACCAGAGTAACTTGGGGTGAGGTCATTTGGGTCCAGATGGGACACTCATTTGAATATTTTGTCTTGCAGTTTTGTTTATCTTTTTTTTTCACTTCTAGAATTGTGGACTGTCTTGGTTTTCTTTGTAAAATGCTGGTTAATTGTTTTAGATCTCTATATACATGTACCTAAGTAAATGTGTGGTGCATGCATCATATTATATGGATTTACCCAGTTTTAAGCGTGTAAGCACTGTCTGAAGTTACACTGGTCTGGGGTGATGCGGGACGAGACTAATACGTTGTTTCAATTATTTTCGGCTATACTGTCACTATTACATCACACCATTGAGTTGAAGAATGCAATGTACATGTACTTTGTACACAAATACAATTTCAATAAAAAACTATAAATGAGACCTTTGCTTCTTTTGACCCTGGACCTTGCTTTTCCTTATCAAGCAAGTTGCCTACCAGGAGCTGCCTCACTAGAAAGAGTAGCCATGAGAAAGTCATAATCGATCGTTATCATTTATCATCCTTGTTCTATTTGACCTTTCTATCTATACAAATTCCTATCCTGTTCTATTTGACCTTTGACCTAATCTAGGAGAAGGAGAATGAGAGCCTGGCTAGTACAAAGAGCTGGTTCTTGGTTCTTGCCCCACTTGTAAAGGTACTCATAAGAAGGTCAAAAATCAATCATAAACCATTAATCATCATTGTTCTTTTTGACCCTTGACCTGACCTAGGCTAAGCAGCATCCAGAAGGCCCATGGATCCAAGGAGACAGAGAATGAGAGCCTGGCTAGCAAGTACCAGGAGCTGCTGGAGAGGTTAGATCAGATGGAACTTGAGAAGAGGGAGACCAAGGAGCTATTAGCTGGAGTACATACACAGAAGGAGGCTTTAGAGCAGGAGATAGCTGACATGAAGAGACGATCAGAGACATTGGGGGACAGTGGAATACAGAGTAAAGGTACATAAGCACTTTTAGTTGATTGTTTTTTTAATTTGGAGGTGGGGGGGGGGGCATAAAGCTAGGTGGAGTACACATGCAGGAGGATCTGGAGTGCCAGATAGCTCACATTAAGAGATGATCAGAGATATCAGGAAATAGTGGAATACAAAGTAAGGGTATTGGAGCACACTTGGTTGCCCACTTATTATTTTGAGCTTGGGGAGGGGGTGTTTAGAAAAGAAACTAGAACAAGAGATGGCCGAGATGAATCAAAGCAAAGTCTGAACGATTACATACATTTGGAGAGCGGAATACAAAGCAAAGGTAAGGGAAACCTCTTAGTTGCCTGTTAATTTTTTAAAGCTTGGTTGGTGGAGGGGGGGGGGGCTTGTAAACAAGTGATTTGAAGTTACTTGACAACAAAACACCAGTAATTAAACTGGGTAATAGTCTGGTAAAGGGAATATCAGCTGGAACTGTAAATTTGGTTGTATATGAAGCCTCCGGCCGCCCACTGAGAAAGATAGTCACAAGAGGGTTAGAACTCTTAACATATGAAATAGATACCGTTGGAAGGCTGTTTTACAAACATGCACAGCTAATGATTTTGTTAAGATACACATTCCTGCTCAAAATTGCTTCGTTCTTTCACTGATCCCATAAATAGTGTTTTCATTACGCAAATTAGCCGGACCAATTTAGCACTCCAATTAATCTGAATAAACTGTGAATGATTTGATACATGATACACTGTTTATACATTCATGTCAAAACAATATGCAAGCTGTGCATGAAGGAATTGGAATTCATTTTTAGATACATGTCAGGGTTTGTTTATTTCATAGGAGGAGAAGCCCCATCTGGTCCTGCAATGATTTGTTGAATGTTTAGGAACATAAACATCTCACAAGGCCGCAGGACTTCAATTAAGTGGATGTTTGGTATTGTCTCATTGCAGAGTAAATTGAATTTGATGTTGACAATGTTTATTCATACCATGGGACTTAGTTGATTTAATGCAGCTGTACTTGGTCATATATCATCTTGGTCGTGATGCGTTTTCACATATGCAAGATTTGATTACTAATGGTGCGTTGGTTCACATGTCAATTTCACGTAACACTTCATGTTCCAGATTTCAGCTGTTGATCAAATGATCAGAAATTTCATTCTAGCTTATTTTTTTAACATTCGTGATGTAACATTTTAATGTTAAATATTTCTTCATTACAGTTTTGCTTTGTATTATTTTCTTCTCATTTTTTTCTATCAAGAATTTGCAAAGTAAAATATCAAAGAAGAATAAAATGTTGATGATTTTGTCAAATACATATAAAACAAAGTTAATAAAGGATTTCTTTGTCTTGATTTACTTTTTAGTAAATGTGATTTAATCTTGTAGATATCAAATCCCTTGTGGCTTTGTGAGAGGACATTATTGTACATTTGTATGAATTTGTCATACCAGTTGAAAGCTTAATTATACAAGCCAAAGCTTAATTTATGATATGAAAAATAGTTATTGTGATTGTGGGTATTCAAACCATTATTATATTATTATTATTATAGGTGTCTATTATTAAATTTATATTGTGTCTAATTTGTAAGTGATCTTTTGCTTAGAATTATACCTCCTTTCTTCTGTATACATCATACATGTAGTCTTTCAGGAAATGTGACTTCTATTTCATCTTGTCACATATATTTATCAAAATGAATAACAGTGTGTGCTTTTTGTGATAATTTCCTTTTCAGAACTTACCAACAAGTCTGACTGAAGATAGGCCTGAACATAGTTACAGATTAGAAGAGGAGACCACAATGATGATGATTATGAGAGCCATAGGGAGGGTAGCATTGCCCCCCTCGATACGCGGATGTATCGGGTGATGAGATTGGTGGGCCACTGCATATACCAGCAGAGGACAAGATGAGATGGATAATCCTTGGCAACCAGTGGATGAGGTGAGAAAGAAGGAGGAGAGGAGGAGGAGAGAGGAGAAGATGATGTCATCGCATATTGTCCAGACACAGGCTGGTTCATCCAAGGTACTTATCAATTACATTAATTTGAAGTACAAGGTCAGAGTTGAAGAATGTATACATGACTATCTAATGGCTATCATTCAAGAAACATTAACTCCAGTCTAACTAATTAGAATTCCCACATGCAGTTTAATTGTTGCACATAACAGCATTTCAAACAAACTGTTAGGAGAGCCATCAACAGGCTAAAGCCATCTGAAATAATTCAGAGCATATTTCTTCTTGAAGAGGCTTTTTACTCATTATTTCAATCTTCTTAACCTAACTTACCTGGGGGGGGGCATTATGGCACCCCCTCGACATTTTTCGCGTAAATCCGCAGTGCGAAATTTTTTGCTTGCGCCCGCTCGCTGACTTTTTACTTTCAAGTCTTGCGCATCTTTTAAAACTATTTTCGCGGAATCAGGCATACCGTTATGAAGTTCCACGATTTTGAAAAATTTTCGTCAGACCAAAAATGGCTCAAAAACGTGATTTCATGTACAAAGTCAATACAAAATGTGTTTTCAGCTAGAATTCATAAATGAGTGATTATTTTTAATTTTATTGACAAGAGTCATTTAGTTGATGCTATTTATAGCCAAAATAATGTCACGGACGAATTGTGTCGGAAAAACAATAAAAATAAAAAACGTCAAAAAACAGAGAATACATAAGAAAATTGAAAAAAACAATGAAAAAACATAAGAAATCATTTTTGTACGGGAAATTTTTTCTTGTACAATCTTTCGGAATGATAAAAAATATTTTCACAAAAAATAGCTTTCTAGGAGCTTTATTTAGTGAAATAGAGCAAAAAGTATGATTTCATGAATAAATTAGCATAATTAATTCATATAAAATAAAATATATAAATTCAGTGTAATTTATCTATACAACTGCGTAGATTATGTCCTTTTCTACCTTCATGCAAATTTTCGTCGCGATCGCGCGATCCGCGCCGAGATCTTAGGGGGGGCCATAAACCCCCCCCCCAGGTCTTTGAGCTCACGAAATAGCCCAGGTAATTAGCGGTTAAGCTTCCTTCTGGGTTAAAAATTATTACCCTTCACTTGATAATATTTCAATGTACTAGTATTCCAATGTCATATGTTGTTATGTTTTGAGGAATGTTTTGTATTGTACATGTACTTGTAAACAATGATAATATTTGAGAAAAGGAATTAATAAACTGATCTATGTCTTTCTTTTTTAACAGGTACCGTTGAGTCGAGGGCTGAGGATGGTGACTACTACATAGTTGATAACAACAACACAGTCATAAAAGTCAATGAGAAACTCATCCTGCAAGATAAACATATGCCAAACCAAGTTCTTCAGGTAATTAAATCAAATGAACTCTTTAGAAGTCATAGACTTGGCTAAGACAGACCCTATGGTTTTTTTAGCGATGGATACACTCCCAAGTTTTACCTTCATGACAAGCCATAGTAATTTTTTTTATTTTTTAAATATTTGTACTTTCTAGGCATAATCTTTAATTATTTATTACTTAAGAAAATTGATAGCATATTTTTCAGGGGGGCTACTATTTGTTTAATATTTATAGATTATAACATCTCGCCACATCTGTGCCCTGTAACACAAAAAGTTGCAATCGCAAAGTGATAGTAGCCAATTAATATCCTTGTTGCATGGACTTCTTGAATTAAAAGTCCCACTGTGAACTAATCAGAATGGTTGTTTCAAAAACTCTGAAGTTTCTTCCCCCGGAATTGCTGTGTGAATGAAATATGAAATATTTTTTTTTAGCAAAATCACTTTCTCTGCAAACCCACAAACTGAACTTTGTCAAAATGCACTGGCGCTGAGAAGTGGATTCTTTCGGCAGGAGTATAATGCCTCGCCAAACTGGGAGTTTGCCACACCCTCTGCTACCAGTTCTGTCAATCTCATTCTGCTTGAATGTAGTTGCACCAACCCTGTACTTCATTGGTCCACAGTGTCATCAACTTTGGCATTTTGTTGCACCAATTTGGTTCTCCTATTGTTTTGGAAATTGCTGCACCAGTCTTGTTCCTTTAGTTTTGGAACATAGTTCTATCAATCTTCTTTTTTTCCTTTTTTTTTGGCATGTTTTTTTTATAATCAATCTGGTTTTCATTCTTCTGTATTTTTGTTGTGAATATCTGGTTTTTCATTGTTTGCATGGTATTGCCTCAATCTGTTCATAACGTTTGAACTTGTTTTTTTTTTTTTTTTTTTTTTTTTTTTTTTTTTTTTTTTTTTTTTTTTTTTTTTTTTTTTTTTGTTTTTTTTTTTTTTTTTTTTTTTTTTTTTTTTTTTTTGTTTTTTTTTTTTTTTTTTTTTTTTTTTTTTTTTTTTTTTTTTTTTTTTTTTTTTTTTTTTTTTTTTTTTTTTTTTTTTTTTTTTTTTTTTTTTTTTTTTTTTTTTTTTTTTTTTTTTTTTTTTTTTTGTCTTTTTTTTTTTTTTTTTTTTTTTTTTTTTTTTTTTTTTTTTTTTTTTTTTTTTTTTTTTTTTTTTTTTTTTTTTTTTTTTTTTTTTTTTTTTTTTTGTTTTTTTTTTTTTTTTTTTTTTTCCGCCAAGCTGATTTTGCTACTTATATTTGGTTTCTGCAGATCTTTAACATTATTGCACCAAGCTGTTCTTGATGTTTTGGCATCATTATGGTATCTTATCAATTTGATTTCATTTTCTGTCATTTTGTTGCGTCAATCTGGTTTTTCTTTTCAATGTTTTGGCAGAGTGTTGCATCCATCTGGCATCTTTGATATTTCAGAACTGGTTACACCTATCTTGGTCCCGCAGATCTTGACATTGTTGCACCCATCTGTTATTGTTGTTTGGCAATTGTTTCTTATCAATCTAGCTTTCATTGTTCTAGAATATTGTACCAATCTAATTTTCATTTTTTTTGCATGGTTTTGCATAAAGCTTTTTTATTGGTTCTGGAATTTTGTTGCCAATCTGCCTTTTTGTCATGGAATATGCATTTGCACCATCTGGTCTGTCACTTGTCGCACCAACATGGTTTTCATTGTTCTCGACATAGTCTTTTTGGTTGCCCCCAAAATGCTCCATCTGCATTACTTGATTCTGCCAGCCAGCGGTACGAGACAAGCCTACCAATACAGTAGTGCTGAGTCAGCACGCAACAGAACCTGCTTTCTTACTGCAGGTGTCCTCTGCTCTGCAACGCCGACGCTTTGGTTCCCTGCTCCTACAAACCAAAACAGATTGAGACCAGCTCTATCAATACAAAAGAATCGAGGACAAAAGTAGGATCCAATCAACAAAGGTGGATTGGGAACTCTTGATACCTACATTGCACATATAATAGCCTGAAAGACACCTTTACTAGACTTTTATTTATAGTAGGCGGTCCATTTCAATAGTTTTGTCCACCAAGCAACGCATATCCAGTGGACTTGTATCCTCATGAGTACATTGCAAAGCTTATGAATCCACCAGAGTCAATCAGCAGGAAAATCACATAAAAAATATTATTGTAACATCCAATATCAAATTGTAGAATAACCCTAACCTATCTAATTTGAGAAATAATATGATAATAAATACTAATTAATTAACACTGCTATTATGTGCTTAACAAACTTCAAATCAGTCGACTGACCTACGAAACTGCATAGAATATTTCCCACAGCAACTTTAGAAAGTTAATTGATGGCAAGATCCTGAAAAACAACTCTGCTATTATCAATCCGATTCTAACCGAACTTGGTGAAGATCCTCTATGAGACCTTCCAAAGTCACATGCAGCGGCAAACTTCATTTTGAAGTCAAGTCGTATCACACAATTTGTTATTTCTGGGATTGTTGACCCTACTAATAATTAAAATGACTTCCTTAATGATTAAATGTGAAAATTTTAATATATTAGGCTTATGCCTTAATGTTCCAAGTATAGATGAAACCTAATCTAATGGACCCTTTTACCATTCCATTACCTCATCTTAGTGTTGGTGACACAGTGATAGGCGACACCCTGACCGCACCCTAGCTACGCCCCCTGCCACCATCCAGAGGGCTCTACCACGACCTGTGGTATCAGGTCAGGTCTACAACGGGGTATTAGCCCAGTCCCATCTGAGCACCTGTACCCATAGCCCTCATCTTTACAAGCAGCTGATAGAAGATATCTTCAAGAAGGAGGATGGCTGGTGGGGCATCAGTGGTCGCCAGGAAGGAAGAAGATGCAGATATTACTTAGGTAAGAAACTGGGATGTAAGATAGGAATTATGGTATGACCAATGACGAGTCTCATGGACCACTCTGTATGTGCTGCCAAAATATTGGCCCTGTGTGAATTTCTTAACGCTGTATTCTTACTAGATTTTCTATATTATCCAAAGTCCAATATTGATTTAAACTTATAAATCACCATGCAACCAAATCATCCCGTGGTTGCTGTGAAGGAAAAAGGTGGCAGATATTACTTAGGTGATGAAACTGTGGTGTAAGATAAGAGTTAGTGGTAATGTCAAGTCATGAGTCCTCAAGGGGACTTTTTATCTTTGACTCTTTATGTGCTGCCAAAGTATTGGCCCTGTCCCACAAAGAATTTGTTAAAGGTGTATTCTTACTAAGATTTTCTAGATTATCTCAAAGCTTCCAGTGTTACTTTAAGCTGTTGTGTACCAATATGACACAATGGTTCATCTACAAATGTATGGCAAATTTAAAGCTGGAAATAGTTTATCAAATTATTATTGTAATGTACAGTGCTAAATGTTTAATTGTTCCTATCATTTGTGCTGATCGGTGAACAAGAAACCCCTCAGCATGCACTGAGTTTAAGAGTTTGGGTTATAAGTACGTGTATACTTCTTTCAAAACTAATTTACATTTTGGAGCCTCTTAGATGTACATGTATATTTTCTTTATCATTTAATATTTTTATTTGATATTGCTCTATTTTTTCAGGTGTAATAAAAACTCGGATTGAGCGTAGCCCGATGTATGAGATAGAATGGGCAGACGAGACGATGTCCCTTCAGAACAGCCGTCACATCTTCGGTTCTTTCACCCGTCGTCAGAAGATGGCGCTAGGGGATTATGTTCTGGCTATGATCAGCGAAGCTCTCATGACCTACCTACCAGGAAAGGTTAAGGGGGTCAGCGGGAATAAACTTACCGTGGAGTTCTGTGATGGATCCAGGTAAGGTCATGACACTCTTCATCTGTCAGGGGTTCAAGGGTCAATAAGAATTATGTCTGGGAATGTCATGTTAGATAGAGAGATTGAAGGATTGGAAGAAATAGAGAGTAAAGAGAAATTAAGGAAGTTAAGTTTCAAACGAAATGATCGAAAGAAAGATAAAGAGGGAGAAAAAGATTGGTCTACATTATTAGTGTGTGGTATAGACATAAAAATAATATCTGATGCATGGAAAGAGAGAGAGAGAGAGAGAGAGAGACACACACACACACACACACACATATGATTAACAGCATTGTTGATGATGATGATGAATAACAGCATATGTAAAGTGCCATTTATCTGCCAAAACATTCAAGCTACACACATTTCAGAATATAAAGAGAGTGACCCAGTCATTTTGCACCTTATTTACATTCATGTTTTTACAGTATACATTGCATGTTGATGCAACAATGTGTAATATATCAGAACATTACTATTAATTTACACTATAATTCAACTATATCCGACCAGCATAATGGAATACCCTTTATGTACGGCATTCATACTCTTTATATTCTGCTTTCGAATTTGTTTTCGATCCAGATACTTCTTGTATTTAACGTTCTAAGACAAATTGTACCCTGTCATTTCTTTGATATTTTTCCACTTTTGGTGACATCTATTCAACTTTTCATTTTCTTTGAAATACTGTACCTTATCAAATATCTCCATTCATCAACTTGATTGCTTTTTGATATTCCATATTTATTTTGGTCATAAATAATCATAATTTGACTGTTCCACTTGAATTGGTGACTGAACGGTCGTGATGTATTTACCAGAAATTCAGATATGCTTCTGACTAAGCGTGAAGAAACTGATCCCTGAGTGGTTTATAGCTCTTTTAATGTTCATCCTGCGTGGAGATCTTAAGATGTGAATCTATTTTATGCATCACTGACCATAAGCCAGGTTGATACTCAAAGGGATGTGTGGGTCTATCACCCCAAAATTCGTATCTATAAATTTGTATTCTTAAGAATTGTCCATAAATACATGTACATATTTATCTCTCTGTCAACAAATTAAAATAAAGAATTTCTTTTCTTAAAACTTTAATTTTTTTCTTGTAGGAATTTTATTAAAATGAAATTTTCAGTAAATTTTTATCTGTCCCCTTCCCCCACCCCCAATTTTTAATCGTTTAGCCTTAATGATAATTACAGGCAGTGGACCGTGTTTAGGAAAATGTTATTACAAATTTAAGAACATCACCAGATGCACTTTTGAAGCTTTTTTATTTATTGACTGAGTTTTTTTTTTTTTTTTTTTTTTTTTTTTTTTTTTTTTTTTTGGGGGGGGGGGGATTTATTTAGGGGACATCTGCTATAAATGTAGTAGTCTATCTTTTATTTATGACAACTATTGTATTTTTATTATATTTATTTTCGAGAAAAGGCTCAAACTTATTTTTGTGCTTGCAAAGACCTTTTGCTTGGTGAAAGCTCACATAAGACCATCTAAACAACTTTAATTATTCTGTCTTGCCTAACTCTCCCCTAGATAGAATCGTGTTAAATTTTTGAACTTTATGCAATAATCCTGTCAAAAATGATACTGCGTGTTTGTGCCGTGGCTTCTCTTGTGTGTAATATGATATTCTATGCAATTAAATGCAGACAACTGTGACATGTTCAATGACGAGTTTGGGTATTGGGTTATGTATGGGTAATATTTCTCTGTTTTTTCCCCCCTTTTTTTTTTTGCACCAATGTTCCTCTTTTTTCTTGGAACTGGCCTAACGTTAGTAAGAAAACTAGGATTGTCAGTTATTTTTCAAGCAAATTAAAGATGAGCAAGAAGCATTTGAAGTTTAAATGTTACAATCCAATACCCAGAACAGGGTGAAGAGTTTTTCTCGGAATTGCCCTGGGTGCCTATTTTAAGTGAACACTTATTGTCAGATATGGTGAAAGAAAACTTACAATTTGTTTAGAAATGCCAGTGAACCTTCCATTTCTTACTCAAGGTCATTGCGTCCTTAAAAATCTTGCCAACTTATTATGCGCACTTTGAACTTTAGATTTCAAAACATTCTTGTTCATCTATGTACGGCCTTATTGTATTGTATGAGGTACAAAAAGAAAAAGTATAATGATTATGATAATGCATTCGTAATTTTCCTGCATCATTTGCTTTCACTGTAAAAAAATGACCGGCCATCTTGGTTTCCTTTTTTTCTGGGACACACTGTTTTGCAGTGTTGTTACCTGACTGGTGTTCACGTGATCAGGCGGAGCATTTCATGAAACAAATATTCACTTATTCTCACTGACAACTGTTAAGCTACTGAAATACTTGCATCTGATTGGCTGAGAGCAAATTTGTTGGATAAAACATCCGATAAGCTCTTTCATGAAACGCCCCCCCCCCCCCCCAGTAGATGCATTCATCATACCACTTGAATTCACCGACACAAGAGAATGTTTATCTAAATTGACAATTCCAATTATATTTTGATAAGTTTAAATAATTTCATTATTTCACCGGAGAAATGACAGCCATCTTGGTTTCCTTTTTTTTTTCTGGGACACACCGTTTTGTGTCGTTTGTTACCTGACTGGTGTCCATGTGATCAGTAGATGATTTATAGCAAAACTGTGAACTCACAGAAATGAGAGAATGTTTATCTAAATTGACAATTCCTTATTATATTTTGATAAGTTAAAATGATTTGATTATTTCACCAGAGAAATGACAGGCCATCTTGGTTTCCTTTTTTCTGGGACACACTGTTTTGTGTCGTTGTTACAGGGTGATGCAGATGACTCATAGTACCACTGCATATTCACATAAATGAGAGAACGTTTATCAAAATAGACAACTCCCAATTATCTTTTGATAAGTTAAAATGATTCGATATCCCTCATTACCCTGATTTAGAAATTCAGTGGTGCCTGAACGATGTTTAGCTCTATTTCATGGCAGTTTAGTCATGTGATGAAACCAAGTCAGGTGATATCCAATGGTTATGTTCTATTTCCTTGTCTGCTAATTAAGCACCAATAGAGCAAGTAAGCTAGATAAATAAAGTATTGAAGATGTGTTCCAAGAGGGCAAAATGGTTAATTTAAATGAAAAAAGTTTGGTCAAGTCTGAAGTGTTTTTTGCCTCTAATTTGTTTATTTTCTTTCTTTATCTCTCTCTTCCTTTCTTTCTCTTTCTCTCTGTTTGTCTCTCTGTTTGTCTGTCTGTCTGTCTGTCTCTCTTCATTTCTCTCTAATTCATTCCACCCTCCCTCCCTCCCTTTTTTGGTAATGCTAAACATGAATTTAACAAAATAGAAAACTGCTTCACAGATGAGGCCCCTTAAATACTTTGCGGGAAAGAAAAGAAGGATTTAAAACCACTATCGTTCAGTGTGGTGTCAGTTTAGAGTCAGTCTCACTGAGTTTGATCAAGCTATAAGGAAGAGCAGACGGATAGGTTATGGGCTCATGTTATCACTCCATCATCATCCTTGCTAAATGAAACCAGCCTCTCAGTCCCACATACCCAAATTGAAGTTGATGAAAGTGTTAGAGCATTGATTGTTTGATTAGGTCTGGTTTCATGTCTGAGGAGATCATGTGACCATGTTCCTTTCACAGCCAAACAATGCTGAAATTGAAAAGTAACTTGAGCTCTCAGAGAGAATTAAAAAAAAAAAATGCTAATATTTATAACCAGGGTGTAGGCAAATTAAGTTATCTATTATTGAAATAACATTTAATTGTTATCTTGTTTCAAGGATTTATTCCTTAAAGTTTCTGATGCTTGAACAGTCAACAGGCTAACAATAATGAAAAAAAAAATCTATATACCCCTCCAAAGAAAAATATAAAACAAACCTTTAATCAGGCATATGCAAGTATACATGTAGAGGAAAGCTAGCTCTAACCAAAATGTGTGTTATTTAATTCAAGCTACTAAATCATTTTACTCCCATTAACCCATTTCTCTGGCATTTATATATCTGTCATCAATATTATTCCGTGTTGATGGCCAAACTAAACAAACAGGCTAACTGTCTTTTTTTTAGCATTATAAACTATAAACACAAATCTCTTTGTGGAAGATACTTATTTTTAATTATGCTCATTTTACCACATATTATTAAATTTCTCATCTGTTTTGTGAACCCCTATCCTCTTTTTATCGTGACTCTGTTGAGATAATTAGATTGTTTGAGTGTGACAATGATTTATTAGGTTCCCTTTTTGATGCATTTGATTGCAAGCTCTCCATATGTTTTCTTTGTAATTAACTGCAAATTACTTCTGAGATTGCTAGCATATTTTGATAATTGAAGAAACATTTCATATTTATTCGAAAAGCGGTATATATCGTAATTAAAGTAATTAAAACTGATATGTGTGTATCTTGTCAAATTTGACCACTCTGGTTTTTCAAAGATTTATATCAATAGGTAAAACAGTGGCATATCCAGGCAGGGGCTCAAGGAACACACCCCTATTTAATTTGAAAACCACTCTCTTACTATAAGTATGTTAAAATCAGAAATTTTCTTAAGCGCCCCTCATTATTTGGGTTGCCCCCCCCCCCTGTATTAAAATCCTGGTTCTACCTCTGTAAATAGAGGTGAAAGAAGAGAATTTTATAATTTTTTGCCCAATAAAAAATTTATGTAGTGATCATATGGTCACTGAATATAAATTATATTATGAATTAGATTATAAATATTTGATATGGTAGTGACAATACTTTAAAAAATTGTTTATAATTAATTCAATTACATGATTCAAAGATCCAAGGACTAGTAGAAGTGATATTGTATATCTATTAATCTTCACTCATATTGTATGACATATATGTTGAATCATATTCTTATTCAATTTATTCATGAAAACCCTGAATTTTGAAATTCTGCGGCTTTTTTAAAGTTAAGGAGATTATAATTTTGTTGGACAGACAGACAATATAGAAATACGGTTTTATACTAAAAACAATCATTTGTGAATAAATATATTGGTCAAATAGGAGGAAGAATTTTTATATTACATAATTTGATAACAACTACTCTTGCCCAAATTGAATTTAGGTTTTGAGTGCATGATAATACATGAAGCCCCTTTCTTCGAAATTACCTGTGACAACCGTCAGGGTTTGTTTGGAATGAGTCCCTACAGCATTCTGCAGTTCACTAACGAGCAGGTCATATTATACTTGCTCTTCAGTCATAGTGAACAATGATAGGATTAGCAGCTGTTTTGCCTGGCATTGAAGTAATCATAATGTCAACTTTAATTTTGCTCCCAACTGTGTTCTGTATGTATGCTGATTTGGGTTGCCCTGCTCTTGCTTTTAGACTTGAATGGATGCTATGTTTGAAGGATGCTTTTTATTCCGTTCCACCTCATATAGATTTTGTTATTAGAGCCAGAATACATGTAGCATAAAGTTATAAAATTAACTCGAAGCATTTCACATGTATTTCAACGGTCTCAATGAATCATATTTTTCTCCTCATGTGTATAAAAATTCATTTCACGATTATGCCTTTTGGGGCTTAATAAAAATCTATATTAATGGCAATTTCAAGAATTAAAAGAAGATTTACCAAATTTTCTTATTTAAGCTTAAAATAATAATGCATACTGTCTCTTCATGTTGTCAATTTAGAGGTTTTAGTGGTTAAAAAGTAAAGCTCTTATTCATGAACTGCTTAATGCACTGTATGGTTAACTACATCTTAGATGACTTATATCGACATCCTTGATAGCCTATAATAGTCTCTTATGATTAATAGAAAACTATAATGCTATAAATTCACTGTTGACATTAACATCAATGTTTTATTGCAATTTTATTGCAACATGGTCATGCTTCAGTATAAACAAACTTCAATAGAAACATTCACCAGAGATTTATGATGTCAAGATCCTTGCTTAAAGCATTCTAAGCATTGCAAGCATAATATTTAACTGAGTAAAGAACTACTGTAATGGCCGAGGCCAAGACATTTATCTATATTTTTCTTCCCCAACCCAGGTGAAGTACATGTACATTCATGTAATTGTAATCAAGGGTGTTTCCATAACCTACATGTGACATCCCCTATTCCTCTCATCTCTGATGCCCAACTCTAAAAAATAGATGTTAACTTCATTTTTGTATAAGTACTAACCCTAACCCTAATCTTAAACCTAAACCTGGTCCCAACACTAATCCTCCGGTTTAAGGGTAGAGTTTTGGTTCTCAAATTATTGGTTAGCTAGTCCACTGCCTGGACCATCCTGTATTTTCTTATCAACCCTCAAAACACCATACATGTACACTTATACATGTACACACTATAGTTTTGCAAGCACATCAGGGGGGCATTTCATCAAAGGACTTGTCAGACATTTTATCCGACAAATTTGCTCTCAGCCAATCAGATGCAAGCATTTCAGTAGCTTATAACAGTTTGTCGGATAAAACGTCCGACAAGTCCTTTGATGAAATGCCCCCCAGGGACTCTCAGTTGGTTTGGGCATACCTGGATGTAGATACGTCCATGGTTTTGACAAGTGGATTTGTGATGGAAAGAGAAATAGTGAGAAGGTCGAGTCAATAGAGAAAGGTGAAAGTTTCTAACGACCAGAGCCTGGTCTAATTATTGGGAAGCAATTTTGAATAGTTGTATACAACTCAATCAAAGTCTTATGACGTTGCTTCTCTCATAAAGTGATACCTAATAACCTATATATTTTTTATTATTGAAGCAAGGATTTATAACACACCTATAAAACACAATGTATTAGAATAAAACATGCTTCAACTTGTTTCAACATCTTTTAAATCCTATGTTTTATGCATCATCCTTATTTTTAAGACGCATGTATTATTATGTCATCTTTTTTGAAATTGGAAATAAGTATTGGGAAGTATCTGTCTTTTTTAGGGATTTTGTACTTAAGTTCTGAGCCACATTGATTAATTTAGCCTCTCTTTATTAAATTGTAAATTGAACCTTTGAATATAAATAGTCTATTCTTGTAAATTCTTCTTATTTTCCTCTCTCCTTCTCTCCTCCTCTCCATTGCGCCTCGAGCACTCCGCAGAGTGGATTTGGCGCATTAAAAATCATACGTATTATTATTAAAATCAAAATAAGATGAGAATTATTTGTGTTGGTGTTCATTACTTTTGTTACACTTTTGAAACAAAATTTAGAATATCTAGAGGCAAAATTCTTCTTAATTATACTTGTAGAAATACCACTTTAAGGGTTTTTTTCTGATTAAAGTGAAGCCAGATCTTAGGTGGACCAATTAACTCATCAGGGCTGGGAGATGGAATTGTACATGTAGTTTATGAGGATGAGAATTCCAGAACTGACGAAATATTTTTGTGATGAGTGACGACTCAGTTGTAAATAACAGTATTGTAGAACCTTTGGTAGTTTAAATTCATAGATTTTCAGACCTTTGATAGAAAGAATGAAAGTATGACTATCATTCTTCAATTGTCTGTCAGCTGAATTTGATTTAATATCATCATGCTCATGGAATCATATTTGTAATCCTCTTTTTTCTTATATTGATCATCATCATTATCAAGTTAGTTGTTATGTAGTTTATTTCCATGTCTAAATAACTCTCCTCTAGCTAGCATAATTAAATCTTTCAAATTGTAGGGCCTACTCTGTATCATTCAGTGGCGTGCCTGTGTATTGTTTTTACTATTAGCTGGGAAAGCTGGCAGCAAGTTGATGCCACATGTACTGTAAGTATCAAGGAATTGAGTGATTTTGAGTTTCTTTTCCATTATCAGGAAATAAGTCAGGGAGAGGGTTGTCTGTCCCCCCCCCCCTCTGGAAATTGCTCCCCATTAAGAGACCTGAAGATTAGCTTTAAAGCACCATCCATTATGTTGTCCCTTAACTTGTTTTGAGCAAGCAGGTCATATTTGGTTCAAGCCCCTTGTTACAGAGTGCCACTGAACTTGGTTAACCTCAGCATACATGTACATGCATCAACTGTTCCATGCCTTTCGTGGTTTTCCTGTCTGAACGGCGTCACATTAAATCAACTACATTCTTAACATTGTTTCCTTCTGAATTTTGGCTTTATTAACTTAATATGCTCACTCATCATATTCTTATTTCCTTCTCTCAAACATCCAATGTGCTGTATTTCTGAAGGCACGGTTGAAAATTATGCATTCAAAATTGTACAAGTAAACGTCTTCCCCTCGCGTTAGTGTACATGTTAACATTATATTTTGGCAAAGGGACTTACAGAATTTTGAAGTATTACAATCATTCTTTGTAGAAGTTCAATATTAATGTTTTGATACTTTGACTTGCAATACACAATGTTTATGGAATTGTGTATCACCTTGCTTTCAAAGTACATTGTAGAATATAATTTAAAGTTGATGTTATTAAAGACTTTAAGAAGCTCTTACAATCAAGCTATTAATTGTTTTCAGAATTCATTATTCTGAATTCATTAAACTAATTTTTTGTTCAAATACTTGAATGAAATGCAGGAAAATATTACTTAATGTTTCTATGTATGCGTTCTACTGTAATAGAGAGATCCCCCTTTAAAAAGCATTATGCAAAAAATATAGACTGTGTTGTAAGACATTGTTAGTCACAGTGTCAAGTTGGGATCAATAAAGGAGTATGATTGTAGCTTAATTTCCTTGGTGATGCCACCCCTTGATCTTTTTGTATCCAGGTCTTGCAATAACTCTTTGTAGGAACAATTTGGTTTAGATGATTGCAGCAAACATTGCATTCAATACAAAAACATATTTATACTGATCAAACCCTGCATGAATATGTGGTACAGCAACCTGATTTCTTATTGAATGAAAATTTATGTAGGCCTAGAGCTTAAATGGACAAATGTAGCTTGAATTTAAATGTCATAAAATATATATCTGGTTAATGTCAAGGTTTTGTCAGAATATTGATAGATGTTCATATCAATTACATTTGTTGAATGAAATAACAAAAGAAAACACAAAAACTCAAATTTGATTCTTCAAAAATTTCTAAAACTTGCATTTTTTCCTCTTTACTTTTTCAAATTGCTATCATCCTACCAAAAATCAAACATGGTTTCAACAATTTTTGATAAAATTTGAGGTGATGTTTATCTTTAATATTTAGTTACATGTTCTATTCTGAATCCCCCTTTACATTATTAAAATTTCATGCTGTAGTTTGTTAAGCACCGAATCGTAATTACATGGAGGTGGCATATTTTTTTTAAGGAGATGCATGTAAATGTATTTCCATGCTCATACCAATCAATTATGCATAGAGGGGTTCTGCTCCGTGACATGCAAAGCATAATGACTAAATCATGTGGAAGGACTTTATAGCCTTTCTTGAAGAATGAAGGTAATACCAAGAGAAATGTTATGACATGTTATAATTTGATGGAGGAAGGGAGGAGAGTGGAAGAGGCAAAATGGGGGCAAGGGAGAGGAGGGTGTGAATTAGTTCTTGTATAAAAAAAGGTCTAGCAGTGGGAGAAAGACGCATTTCTTAAATTCTGATATCTTGAATTGTTTTCACTCATTTTTTCTGCAAGGGGGGGGGGGTTGGGAGAGGGAAGGATTGCATACATGTACCCCCCACCCTGGACAATTCTTTTGGGACTCGTTGCCTTATGAGAAACAAAACTACTAAACGCATAATGTCAGACAGACTATTGCGA
Source organism: Paracentrotus lividus (assembly GCA_940671915.1). Classification (NCBI taxonomy): domain Eukaryota; kingdom Metazoa; phylum Echinodermata; class Echinoidea; order Camarodonta; family Echinidae; genus Paracentrotus; species Paracentrotus lividus. Next base: position 31,758,262 of record CALNVZ010003428.1, read on the forward strand.
TCATCCTTGTTACAAGTTATTCAACCATCGAAATAAGTCCACTGATATCTAGAGTAGATGTGAGGTTGTCATTAGCTTTTCGTCTCGTCAGCCAGGCAGGCGGGCAACAAGGTTGGTGTCAAAATAATGTTTGATGCATGTAAACAAGCAGCTTGATTTGTGTCTTGTGAGTGCGCATGATGTCATCCTGATCTGTCTCGTCTATTATTTAGCACCCCTGTTACCCGTCCATGTCATTCTGAAGACCTGGTCGCTTCATTTATTTAACGTCGCCCTCCACCTCCGTGTCGGGAGTCGTCAATAGTTGATAATCCCCACACCTCCCGACATCGCTCATCAGTGCACCCATGAATCATCCTAGCTATTCTGTAATTGAATAATAATACAAAAACATGAGCAGGAATACGAATCTTTGATTTCCAGTCGCTGATACTATAGGGGGATTGGAGGAGACGCAATTTGCAATTCTGGATCGTCTTTGTTATTGGAAATTTAAAGGAAATGCTAATCAAGGTCACCTTGTTTTCAGGTGGTTTTAAAGTTTTTTTGTTTTAGCAATTCAGTGTGAACTTGGTGATCAATGAAACCCACTAAATAAGTTACCCTGCTAAACCAAGATGAAATTAATAATTAGATGAAATAATGTAATTCATCAATTATGAGATCTGCATGCTTTGGCTCTTCAATAGCAGGTCATTAATAAAGGATAGTTTTTGCTTCTAATTAATGAAATGAGAAAGTACTTAATATTCTAGAAAACGGTATTTAATCAACTCTTTAACAACTCATGTTGGAATTGCTAAAGCTTAATTATGAATGAATATGTAAAAGAGAGTGAAAAAAAGTTTAGCTGAAATAATTGTGACAAAATATTGAAAATATAATTTCCAAGAAGTGGATTTCTTTTGAAATAAAAATAATTAATGCAAGAAATCATACGATGAAAAATTATTTGTCCTGAAAAACAAACAGGGTTATCTTTACATTTTATTTTTAAAAAGGCCTTTGTCTGTACACTCATTGTATCTGTCTGCCATTATGTCAAGATTTTGCTCTGATTCTTGTTCGCGACTCCAGAAAGTTTTACTACTTTTGATCTTGGTGCAAGATCAGTAAGATTTGGTGAATTAAAATGTGAATGGGGCAGGGATAGGCAAATCCTACACTTTGTTTAAGTATTGTGTCTGGATAGCAAAAAGTTTTTAAAAATCATGAGAACAGAAGGGAGTGATTACAATCCATTGTTTCATGTACAAGCTGCCTGTGAGAAACCTTAAATTCCCTTGTTACACAAGACATTTTGCTCTTTTTTTTGTTTTCATACAAAGTAGGCTGCTCACCTACGATGATAATATTTTATAAACCCGAAGGGGAAGGTGCTGTTGATAGTAATATCCAAGTTGAGATAATAGCTCTATAAAGTGAGTAGGCAAAGCATGTGACACTATCTGTGATTTATTGCACAGATCAAGTTTTGCCACATTATCTGGAGATATGTGTGGGACTAAAGCATGTTACACATTTATTGATTTCCTTGCTGCCACACATGCGCGGCAAGGGGATTGAGTTGAGGATTTCAACAGCTGCTAAGAAGATAAAAATCAAGATTAGTTTCAAAAGATTATATTTTTGTCAGAATTAGCACAAATTTATCATCAGCGTTAAAGGGGAATCCAACCCAAGGAGAGAATCAACCTTACCAGAAAGAGGAAAATGAGAGGAGCAATCTAAAAAAAGTTTCATCAAAATCGGTTATAAAATAAGAGAGTTATGGAAGTTTGAAAAGTCTCTAGAGTTGTTCCTTCTATGGGGATCCTCAAATTGGCATCATCGGCTTCAAAATGGCGATCTCATGGACAACTCTCCATTCATTTTGTACACAATTTTTCAGATTTTCCCCATTTTCTTTCGAAATATACTTACCCCTCTGAGGCTCAACATATGTTGTGTGAAATATATTTTCCCCATGACATATTTTGAGCTCAGAAGTAAAGAAGCACAATTTTTGAAGAAAAATTGGGAAATCTGAAAATTGTGTACAAAGTGAATGAGAGTTGTCCATAAGATCAGCCATTTTGAAGCGATGAGCCAATTTGAGGATCCCCATGAAGGAACAACTAGACTTTTCAAACTTCCATAACTCTCTTATTTTATAACCGACTTTGATGAAACTTTTTTTAGACTGCTCCTCTCATTTTCCTCTTTCCTGTAAGGTTGATTTCTCCTTGGGTGGATTCCCCTTTAACTTTAAGAATCCATAATGAACATAATTATTATGTAGCTTGTGTTGTTTTAAATGCAGATCCATTTAAAAGGTGCTTAGCCATATTGATCAATCTGTTTAGATTGATAAAGTAAGAGATATGGATTTTGTGCCATAAATATTTGTATAATGAATGAATCCGTGTATTTATCTTGCTTTGTCTTAATCTTGTCAACTTTTTTTTAATTCCACCTGCTATTACGGGGAAAACAAGGGCTCCTATGTTGCCTTTTAGTGATGCCATGAATATGAATATGTGTTATGCAATATAAATTCATGGCATGTTTCACTATTTTCCCTCACAATATTTTTTTTTTAATGCCTTTAGAGATATTGAGTTTCCTTCACATTTCCTTCTTTCCATCATTAGTAAAACAACTCATGTACTTTAATGATATAAGATTCAAAATTTGCTAATTTTCTGTAGGATATTGGAGGATGTTTCCTTTTTATTGACTCACAGTGTACAAATGGATGATAATGTACCCTGCATACACTCTCTGAGACACAGTTTTGTTCTTGATAGTTTTGTCTATGTTTTAGATTGAATGTTAGTATATGTGATACGTCTTGTCGAAATGAGAGAGAAGTCGCAGATCAAAGATCCGAGTAAATCGACAAACTAATAAAAAACTCAAAATTTTGAGGAAATTTTTTTTTGATTTTCTAGTTCTACCATGCTTCATCTTTGCTCTGTTAAAAAAATGAGTGAAAATGAATAACGGGAAAGTGGTAAAAAAGCAGTTTTCCGGCGAGTGTTTTCGGTCATAATTTTTTTTCCCGGACATACAAGCAACGTCCACGCTCATTTCCCCTCTCCGTTTTGCTCCGCCTTAGCAACGCATGGTTTTGTTTATTGGACGTTCACTGCATGTGATGTGTGATTTCAACTGGCTTTTGTTTCGTTTTTGTGAGCGAATAGCGAACTAAACTCTCTTAGCTAGCTGCACTCAGAAATTTTGCGTGCGATGCCACACCTGCTTTGAATAAGCTGTTTCATCCGGATAGCGGAGCATGCAAACGAATGTCAAATCTAACAATCGGGTGGGAGAGGGGGGGGGGTTATGTGGGGAAAAGCTACTTATTGCTTGACTTAGCTATCTCGATCCAAATGAATGTTAATTCAGCATTTTATTTTAGGGGCCGCGATATCTGTTGTCCTGATGGGAAATTAAAACCTCCCTATAAACAAATTTGGTTCCATCAGGGAAACTAGAGCATACAAAAGAGGTGACGTGATAATACTTCTGATAAGTATTTAGGTTAAGTCTTCTGCAGTTTATTTTACATAGTAACGTGTTTAAGAAAGTAGCGTTTTACTAAACACGACGAAACAAAATACGATTACTCTTAAAATAATTCATTTCTAAAAATTATTAATATCTCTTATTACTGTAACAAGTTTGATCAATAAAAACGAGATCGAGCAAATCATTTACGTTTTTATTTTCATTGTCTTAAGCTAACCTAGCCACTCATAAACGTGATCAGAGAAATTCTAAACATTCGTGAACGCAAATATTTATTAAACATTTTTGGAGGCTTATCTCTAAGAATATAAACAAAATTCATAAGCCCCTGTACAAGAAATATTTAGTCTATAGACCATTATTATGTTCAAAATTTCCAACAGAGTTCAGATCAAAATGACTCGCTTTATTATGAGTAAGAGTAACGCGATTGACATTCAAAGAACGCACGCAAACATCGAATAAACCCCAAAAAGGTTTTAAAATAGTTTTGTTTCTAACTAATTTAGCGCCAGGATTGGTAAACACTTTTCTTAAAAGAGGATTTTTCTTAAACAATTAGAAAGAGCATGACGTTTTTATTTTATTTGACGAAGATATAAAACAACTAACCAAATTCAGCTTCTTTTTTTTGAGAGATTGAATGTTATTTAGACAACATCACCGTTGCCTCGATCAGCGTGACGGACGAGTATTGTTCTCTGTATACCTGAATGCAGCCTCCTCATTGGTCAATCGTTTCACCTTTGTAACAGTGGTTGCTAGGGCATTTCGGTGAGTACAACGGTGACAAATGTTCTTATTTTTCTGGCGCGGAGACAAACGGAAGTCAAACTTCGAAGACGTTTTTCTCTTGATTTTGATTTCCAAGAGCACAATTCTCTCGCGTTCAGAGCTAATATCTCCACTTCTATTTACTCTTTACAGTCGGGTTATATCAAGGCATTATCAGGGATCAATAAATCAAATAAAATGGATTTCAAAAATCGCGATTAGTCTCTCATTCTGACGGTGACGCATCACTATGATCACTTAGCAAGCAATGCACTCCTAAGATAATCAATTGCTAAGAAGCAATTTCTTATACTAGGAGGTGCATTGACGGTTTCCTTTTTATTGACTCACAGTGTACAAATGGATGATGAATATACACCTGCATAGACTCTCTGAGACACAGTTTTGTTCTTGATAGGTTTGTCTATGTTTGAGATTGAATGTTAGTAATAGCGAGCAATGCACTCCTAAGATAATCAATTGCTAAGAAGCAATTTCTTATACTAGGAGGTGCATTGACGGTTTCCTTTTTATTGACTAACAGTGTACAAATGGATGATGAATGTACACCTGCATACACTCTCTGAGATACAGTTTTGTTCTTGTTAGTTTTGCCTATGTTTAAGACTGAATGTTAGTAATGTGATCACTTAGCAAGCAACGCATCCCTAAGTAGAGGGGTTGAAAAGGAGATAAATCACTGCTAAGAAGCATTGGTCAGATCGAAGAAAGGCTGAAGCTTTCTGAATAATATCTCTTGTGGAATCAGTGACGTACGCTGATCTAATCACCACCCCACCAAACGATCCACCGTCGGCCGGCCGGGGGAGGGTAACGGGCAAAATGAGCAAGGGAAGAGTTAAAAGACGGTGATGCTTGAAGGCAATTAGGAGCCAAGCTGTAAATCAGGACATTACTCGGCACGCCATTACCAAAATGAGACTCACCAGTGCTGTTATTCTAGATTCAGACGTGATCTATGGTTGTTGGCCTCTGTGGCGCCAGTCTGACACGTTCATGTTCACCAACAATTGTTTGGGCACCAGGGACTGCATGTACCCTCAAACATACAAACATTTCACTGGTAATAACAAATTTGGATTAGTTGTTCAGGTAGTTTCATGCCACTCCTTACATTTTATTACAAAAGCTATGACAAAGTGCTCCGAGAGGGATGCTTTTTGTTAAATTCATTATGGTATTGACTTTAAGACCAGAGGGGTATTCAAGATGACTTAGGAATCTTGCTAATGTTCATACTATCACCAAACTATTAAATTGCCATTGGGCGGACATGTAGCTCCCTCTGGCTCTGAGATATTTGTAATTATAAGGGACTTGAATAGTTAATATGCCCAAAGGAAGCAGAGATATGTTCATGAGAATGCTAGCAGAGAAAGGAAGATGCAAGTCAGACCAGTTCTGCCCTACTTTGACAAAAGTAACAGAGGTAAATGTATCCATCATTTACATTAGTGTCAATGTAATCTCATGATACCTAACTTTAAATATCTTTAGGCCAGATAAAATTTTTACATATAAAATTCGGCAAAAGGAAGGTGGTACTAAATGAAATATTTAAAAAAAAACTAAAAATTAATTGTATGTTACTTGCTCCTTCTTGTCAAAGTCAAGCAGTGTTGATCATGTATTTTGGGGTACAGAGTGTATGTCTTTCTCTCCCTGTCTCCCTCTTTCTCTCTCTATGTCTATCCCTGTTTCCATTTTTCTCTCTTTCTTTCTCTACTACTAAATTTCTATCCTGCTTGGCCTCTGATTTTTCAACAGTACATGCCTCCTGAATGAAATTGTTGTAAAAGTAAATGCCTCTCAAAAGCTTGATTCCAGACTGAATGTAAATCCTATGAATGCAGCCTAAGTGGAGTTTCAAGATCTTATCTTGAATCCACCTTGCTTAAAACGTTGTCCCGACATTGAATAAGCATTCAAAATACCATGACGACGGCACAACTTCTAAGCCTCCAACGGAATTTCTAAGATGCCTCTTAACCTGTGAAAACCGTAGCAATATCTGTTTTCTTTGTCTCTGATTTTATCAGGGAGGGAAGTTGAAACACAGTGGATGCTCTAGAGGTTTGATGTTACCTGTGTCACACTCACTACGAATAGAGTTGAGAAGAAAAGTAAAATAGATTCTGACATTAATGCTTGTTGCAGAGGAGATAATGGAGTTAGGCAGTGGTCACTTCCATTGGGATTTGATTAAAGGAAAAGAAGTGGCTTTGGACAAAAATGTTGTTTTGTTTTTGTCTAAATAAACTAAAAGGAATGTTGGACACAAACAACAACAACAACAACAAAATTTGTTCATAATGAAAATACATTCTTACATTAATGCTTGTTGCAGAGGAGATAATGGAGTTAGGCACTGGTCACTGCAATTGGAATTTGTCCAAAAGAAACAAAAAAATTCTTTAAAAACAAAAATATTTCTTTGTTTTTGTTTTTTGTTAAAAAGGGATTATCAATAATGTTTGACATAAAAATAAAATGTTAAGAACTAAAGTAGTTTCTGATATCAATCCGATTCATCTTGAATCTTAGTGCTCTTGAATCTGAATGCGTGTTGCCAAAGAGTATGGAGTCAGTCACTGGTATGTGTGAATATTGTAATGTAACTTAAGATATTGTGATATGGTCCTGAGCACATTGTTGTAATGGAAGTTGCTTACACAAGAAAAAGAGAAAATGAGAAAAAAAACCCCACATTGTCAGGAAAATAAGGAATAATGAGAGGGCCCATATAGTCAGAAATGTAGAGAGAGAGAGAGAGAGAGAGAGAGAGAGAGAGAGAGAGAGAGAGAAAGAAGGTAATGTTAAAAAAAAATAAAATTATACTTCTTTTTCATTATTTTTCAAGTTACTTGCAAACAGACACACACAATAAAAGAAGTTTCATCCAAATCATCTAATACATTCATGTGCTTTTTAAAAATATTTGTTTACCTTTAAAATCCATTTCCCTTTGGAAGTTTTAGCATTATTTTTTATTGAAATCTCCTTAGGCCAAAAAAAAAAAAATTGTTTGGTTGTCCAATGAATGCCTTTTTTCAAAATGGGACTTCGGTCGGTCGGGTTTTTTTCTTTTTTTTTCCTCCCATTGAAAAACAAAGAAAAACAAAGAAACAAATGACTTCCATTTTCTAGATCACTTTTACGTTTTATTGAGTTATGTAAAATGGGACTGCATGGAAAAATAACACATGTTATAATACTGTTTTATGAAAAATATATACAAATAAATATGAGCTGTGTATTTTCGGCGTTTGGGTGAAAAAAAAAAAAAAAAAAAAAAAAAAAAAAAAAAAAAAGAGGTTGGTCGGGTCGGGCCGTTTTCAGAGGGTTGGTCGGTCGAGGACAACCAAACAATTTTTTTTTTTTGGCCTTAGAGAGCATGTAGTGCATTGACACTATCTTCAATACTTAACCCTTTCATGCATCAGCTGCTCACCGGAGCGTTACGAAAAAAGAATATTTTGATTGAATCAGGAGATTAGATTGATGTTTTGATTTCTTCTTATTCCTCTCAGCTTCAACACCATCGATCCGGTCCAGTGCTACTGGCTCTCTGAATCCTATTACCAGGAAGCTGAGGACTTCTATCTCTCACACCAAGACGTTACCAAGGCAACAAGAGATGGTATGTATCCCTCATCCTCCACCGAAGACTCCTCCACCGATGATGGAGGGAAGGGAAGGAAGATGAAAGGAAGGAGACGGGGTTCTACTGCTTCCTCTTCCAGCAGTCTTGGTGGTCCTTCAAAATCGTTTGGATTTTTCGATTAATAGCTTATGCCATCTTTATAGATTTTTGTATCATATGGTACAGCTTGGGCTTTATCCTCTCACAATGATTTAGCAATTATTTTAGATTTAGCAGAAGATCATATTAAAGTGACCAATTTTCATAACTTTATGTGTAAATTAACCCAAATAATTGCATTAAACATGTATCACGTACATTCCTAAAGTTAAAGTGTTTATGAATTCAATTCCAGTGGACATTGTATATTCAATTATGCGTTACATGTATATAGGTAAAATTTGTTGTGTAATTGACTATGTTGCTGTTGATTTTTTATTATATAGTTTCTTTTTAGGCAAGTAAAAAAAAGAAAAGTGTAAAGTCGACAAATTTTTATTTTCATGAAGTGTCTTAGTTTTAGAATAAGGAGATTGTACAAACTGTGTATATTCACCATAATGCTTTCATCTATATTATTGAATAATTCTCTGCTCTTCCTTGATTAATATAATCTCAAATATATACACTTTGCTTGCTTGTGTGTGACATTTTTTTTCTTTCAAGAATAATTAGTACCTATTGCCTGTACATTTTATTCCTTGTAATATACCATATTTTCAGAGTTGTGTGTAAGATATGTATAGAAAAAGAGATCATAAAAAATATAATGGATATTTACTACCTGTCTTTCGAAGCTGCTGAGAAGATAAAAATGACACATGTATAGGGTATGTCATATTTAATGCTACACCATTATTTACACAGAATATTCAGTTTTTAGTAACTCTTCACACTTCTTTTGATATCATATTTGTTTGGAAATGTTTCACAATTTAAATCAGGGATCAAAAGAGTAGAGCATTTGTGCCAGAGGGGCTTACCCCTTTAGCACCTAAACCGCCCGAGACCGCCCCTCAGCTTACTCACTAAACCGCCCCAAACTGCCCGTTTTATGCACGCCATAGTCGTGATAATATCAAAAATGTGTGTTTAAGTATGACCATATTTGTTGTGCATTACCCATGGGCTGTGTGCTGTCCGATTCTGCACAAAAAAAGTATGTTTTACGAGTATGTTTTATTGAAAGACCCTGATGCATATACACAGCAAAACCTTTTTTGTCAGGGAGTAAGCTGACACTTTTTCACACGGTCTCTAGGTGCTATAGGGTTAATGCCCTGCCTAAGAAAGCCAATCCAAACCTGGCATTGATAAGTCGGCAATTGTAAAATTATCCATAATTTGAAAAGGGGTCTCATAATTTACTCATTACTAAACTTAAAAATGCCCCAAAAGCAGCAATCTTACACTACCATTCTTTGAATAATTGTTATTTTTGAGGAGAAGATTTACGGTGGTAGCATTAATACTTGTACACACCCTATACACTGTGCATCCCAGAAAAAAAAAAGTACAAAAGCAATGGGGATATGATTACAAAAACATGTTTAAAACAAACTTTAAACTTATAATGCTCTTTCAAATGAAATATAAAAAAAAAATCATATTTTAATGCATCTTTGAGCACCATGACTTTGAAAAAAGTAATGTCAAAAATGATTTGCTACATTTCTTGGCTTTGTCTGAGCATTAAGCAGCAAGCATGCTGGTACTAGAGGTGACCTTCTCATTCTGTTTCTGATGTCAAAAAAGTAATAAAAAAGTGTAGCAAATAATATTGATTATACAATTTTCAAAGATGTGTGAATAAATAAGTTTGCTTGGTGTATCATTTGAAGAAAAAAAATCTTCAAGTTCAAACTTTTTTTAGCCTTCTTTTTCGATCACACCCCCATTGCTTCTGCACAGTAAGAATTTGTTTTAGGGATTTTTTTTCTGGGACATGCTGTATAGGAGATGATGTTATACGTAGATGTTCGGCAGAACGTAGTATTTGAGGGAAACACTGCCTGAGGCTTTGATGTAAAATGATCTATTCCGTCCAGATAATTATCAAAAGAAGCTTTGTGTTTTCATGAGATGTGATTGTTATACGACATTGATGCCTTGGTTTTTCGTTGGACCGTTTGAGCGATTCATATATTAGGATGTGTGGATGAGGAAACTCAATAAGCAGATGGGATTTCTCCACTGACATAATATCAACATAAGTTATTTGTGGAGTTCAGAACCTCTGAAGTTTAAAATAAAAAAGTTGGAAAATGTTTGATTGTTGAATTAACATCACATTCCCTTCGTTAATTTAATCATGCAAATCAAATTATGAATGATATGAAAACATATTGATCATGCAAATCAAATTATAAATGTTATGGGAAAATATCAATCATGCAAATTGAATTATGAATTATAATGTGAAACTCATCAAAATGAATATGAAACGATAACTGCCATTAGATGCATGTTTGTATTCATTAGGGAATGTTACACATGTTTTGTTCTGACATGTGTTTGTAAAAAGCTGCAAAAATTTGGCAAAACAAATAACCACTTGACATCTTGAATACTATGATTAAACCTTTACATGCCACATTAATTAGGCATTTGAAAAGTTCGGTTTTTATCTTTAATTTTTGAAAAAATAGGAAAAAGTCTTGGACAAAGTGTATAATGGGAATTGGTGTAAAGACATGATACAAGCAGGTGCAGATACTTAGTTATACTTGCAGTTCCCTTTTTTTTAATTCAGATATATTTCCTTTTGTTTCTTACATTTTCCTTTATCCTGTAATACGTGAATGCAATAAAGCCTTCTCTGAACATAATTGTATTTTTATTCCTGTGCAAATAAAATAATAAAGAATGTCATGAAAATGCATTATGTAATTTTTCTTATTTTTTATTTTTTTTGTATTATGAATGAAGAAGCTCTTTCACTCGATGTGTTTTTATTTGATCTCTCTCACTCTCCTCTCTCTCTCTCTCCTCTCTCTTTTCTTTGGTTTCTTTTCTTTTTAGTTGCCCCCTCCCCCCCCCTTTCTCTAGTATCTCTCTCTCTCTGTCTTACTCTCTGTCTGTCTGTCTGTCTGTCTGTCTGTCTCTCTCTCTCTCTCTCTCTCTCTCTCTCTACCTCTCTCTCTCTCTCATCAGTATAAGCTGTGGCTATACACTGATCAGTAGGAGATGTGAATATATTCTACTTCTCCTCTTATCTCTCTCCTTTTCTCTTATTCTCATATTCCTCCTACTCATTCTTTGATCGGTTCCTCTTCCTTTCACAAACTATTTTTTAAATTCGACCTTCCAATTCATTGATATGATTGATAGCAGGCATATTCTACATTGCGGAATGCAAGGTGACGATCGCTTAGTTTTCGACTTAATTTGGCAATAAATTTGAATAATTGCTTGCATCAGGTCTGTTGACATTTCACAGACTGATTACGTTAAAGTGTATTGAAGCCTGAACACGCCAGGAAATGGGTAGTCCTAATGGTACACGTGGTAATTAGTGGTGTGCATATACTCCCAGGGGAGGGTCGTGTGTTTCATCAGCGTTTCCTACTCAGAAATAAGGCATTACAATGGCTACCAATCAGCATACCTATCAATCACTTCTGTAAATATTTGCCCTTCGCCCTTGAAGCTAGCCTGAAAATGAATTACATAATGAGAGTGTGTGTGTATGATTATCCGAGTAAAAGTCACGTGATATCTCGATTGCGGGAGGGAAGTTGGTCCGTAGACGTTAATTTGGCGCTGCTGATCTACGCCTTCTATGATTGTATTTTGAGTCAGCAAATATAACCAAGAATGCTGTTTGGATTGCAGTGAGAAGTCATACTTCATTTAGATTCATCCAAACCTGGAACACGCCAGCAAGCCAAGGCAGCATAGCTAGCTCTGGTGGTCGGTAATCTCCCCCGTGTGATGAGGCGAGTGTCACTCTTCGCTTGCCGCTATTCTCATCACTCAGAATGCTTGGCTTACAGATCAACCTGTTTAATGAATTGAATTGGGTCAGCTTGGTCTAGCATTGGGGGAGCTACGTCTCAAGACAATACCTCCCTCCTGAATGTTTGGGTTTCTATCCTTACACCCAGCGGTGCCGATTGAGAGGGAGAGAGAATTGGAGATGGAGGACAGAGATCAGAAAGAGAGAGGGAACGAGATGTAGGGAGGTAGAGATGGGGACAGAGGGAGAGGGATGACGAAATAGTAATTTAACCACCAGAATGAAAACGAGAGATTGTGAGAAGAAGTAGAACATGTTCACATCTACCACTGATCAGAGTATAACACAAAATCATACCGATGATAGAGATAAAGAAAGGGGATGAAGAGTTTGTGTGGGTGTGTGTGTGTGTGTGGGTGAGTGTGTGTGTGTGTAACAAGGAAGTGACCGCTTCTATTCTACGCGGTGCAGGTGAAGAAAGATAAAAAGAAATGGAGAGTGAGATGATATTAAGATAAAGTGAATGACAGACCAAAGAAGTCGGCGTAACAGACTAGGATTGAGAGAAAGGAAGAGGGCAAGCATGTAAAAAAAAAATTTAAAAAAAAAGGAAGAAGAAGAAGAGAGAGAGAGAGAACCTCAGGCACAATCACTGCACTTCCAAAATTACAGCAACGTTGACACATATATTGTTTACCTTTCTGAGTCGATTGAGCTTGACTGAATAAAAGTTCGTCAGGGATTGTACCATTGGGGCTCAATAGGGGTACGGGATGGAGGTGAGCTCCCAATAACAGGGATTGCATCATGGGGGCTCAATAAGGGTACTGGATGGGGGGTAACACTCCCAATAACAGGGATTGCATCATGGGGGCTCAATAGGGGTACTGAATGGGGATAACACTCCCAATAACAGGGATTGCATCATGGGGGCTCAATAGGGGTACTGGATGCGGTAACACTCCCAATAACAGGGATAGCATCACGGGGGCTCAGTAGGGTGCGGGATGGGGATAAAATTCCCAATAACCGGGTCAGGGATCACAACATGGGGTTCAATAAAGATTATTGGGTTTCAGGGAAGCACCCCATACCAGGGAATCAACAATATGTTTTGATCAGAGAAGAATTTAAATTTCCCTTGACAAAATGCTGTGATTAGATACAAATTTATTGAAAAGAAGAAAATAATTTAGAAAACAATATGTACAATATTCACTTCACTTTGTCAGTTCAATAAGATATCTACACACTCAACAAGACCCGGTACACTGTAAAAAAAAATGAGTAAAATCTTACCCAATACTGAGCAAAAAGGTAACTCGCGTGAAATTGAGTAAAAAATATTACTCATGCAGCTAGAAGCAATTTACTCAGAAAAAGAGTAACTTTTAGTCATCTATGTATCATTTCCTAGCTTCGAAAGGAGTAAACAATTAATTACTCATTTCTTGCGAGTTACCTTTTTACTAGCTCTTAAGCGTAAACAAAATTTACTCCGTTGGGATAAGTCATTGTACTCATTTTCTTGCGAGTTACCTTTTACTCTGTTAAGAGTAAACAAAATTTACTTCGTTGGGACTAAAGCAATAATTAGTTTACTCATTTTCTTGCGCGTTATCTCTTTACACTCTGTTAAGCGTAAACAAAATTTACTCCGTTGGAGTAAAGCATTAGTTTACTCATTCTCTGCGAGTTACCTTTTATTTTTACAGTGTACCAGCTTGTAGATCTGCTGTATAAAGGCAAAATTTAAATAATATATTTTTTGAAACTTCTTAGTTTATATAATAGTACGTCAGAAATCCCTAAATCGGGAATGAGAGCCTCAATAATTACAACTATAAATGTAAATAAACTTGAAATGAAGAATTTCAAAGTAGATAGTTATTCATTGATTAACTATTATCAGTTATTTATATATTACTGGTGAGAAAGATAGAGTAAATATGCTTAATCGTTCCATTATGAGTAAAGAAAAGAAAATTAAAGATAGAGTGCCGGACGATCGTTATTTCTAAACCGAGATACTAGATAATCTACAATCAAAAATAGAATTCGGTATTGTTGTGATTGATAATTAGAGTACGATTCTCAATTCGAATGGAGCCACACCTAATATAATCATTTAAAGAATTCATCGAACCTGGGTAAAATATTTCAGTACATAACCTATATATGAGAATTGAGAGAAATATAATCAAGGAAAACGACAGAGAGAAGTGGAGAAAGACATACATGTTGGGATTGAAAAGGAAAGAGGAACGGAGAAAGATAGAGAGAAAGATAAATGATTGAGGAGAGGGAGTGGATGGATAGATAGGGCAACAGAGAGACAAGGATAGAGGAAAGATGAAACAAGAGGAAAGGTAAAGAAGTGAATATCATGTATAGAGAGGACATGGAATGAGAATATAATAGGAAATGGGAAGGAAGAATGAATGAGGGGAAAGATGACGAATGGAAATAGAGAGAAGAGAGAGGGGGGGTGATATTGTAAATGATTAAAGACGAGGGACGACATTGACGAGAATTGATGAATAGAAAGAAGAGAGAAATAAGAAAGAGAGAGAGAGAGAGAGAGGGGGGAGGGCGGGGGGGCTGGGAGAGAGAGAAGATACTGAACTGTCTGATACATAGATGAAGAAGAGATTGAAGGGAAAAGAGTGGGAGAGAGAAAGAGAGAGAGAGAGAGAGAGAGAGAGCATACTGGACTGCCTGACGAAAGAAGAATGGATGAGAGAAGAGCTAGAAGAAAAAAATGGATTTCCTTGGTGACATGTCAGGTCCAAACAACATCCCCACCTCATAATGTCTTCAAATAAACAAAGACGTTAGCTTGACGGGTGATGGACTGATGACAGTGATAACTACAATCTACAAAGTGACCCTCATTGTAACCTTCAATGAGATGACCTTCTTCTTAACTCTTGAATACTCAGCCAAAGGTTTCATTTACAGGAAAATAATCTGATAAAAGCAAAGTTGGTCGAGTAAACCCATTAGTTTTAGTTTAGCGCACCCCCCCCCCCACCAAAAAAAAATAAAAAAAAAAATCGTTTCACAGTCAATGTCACCTTTTACCCCCAAAGAATAATTTATAGTGAAAGCACTGTTTAATCTTTTAGATCATGTACTTTGGCTGGTTCTACAATGTATATACTATAAACGAAAAATTAAGTCGAGATTGTAACCAAGGCTTGTTAAAGTTATATAAATATATTCAGTATGTTAGTCACTACTTGAAACACTACCTTTCCCCCATCAATTTCTGGACAGAATTTTTATTTTAGTTGATGTAAAAAATAGCCCCTGGCTCGACCGTCTACCTTGATCACGGTAAAGAAATGAATACCGTGGTATGTCCGTTCGTTGTATCATCAACTAATTACGTGTTCTACTTTTTTCGGACGAAATTACATAAATTATAAAGACGCATACCTTATTTTAATGATGGAAATATGATTGCTTTACATTTTCCCAATTACCTTGATGTGGAGTTATAAGCACGAATCAAAATTAATGTCGCGGGTGAGTTTCCGTCCAAGGTATTTTCTCATAATTACTTCTCTAGACGTAGGCTTGGGGATATTTTAATGACATAACAACTGTATCTTGAGAGATTTTGCACTATGACTGTGAAGGCATGCATGATTTAATACATTGTTGAATTTTGATGTCTGTGTTGTATAATAATGTTCAGGGCCCATGTTCATAAAAAAAACCTTCATAGGCCTAGCTATCACCTAACCGTGTACTGTTCCTTATGTAATTAGTTGACAACTAGCTTTAATTATCAGTAAGATACCTGTGATTTGATTAAAAATCATATGAATTTCAATCTATGGAAGAAATATCATTTCTGGTATTTCCGATCACTTGCATATTTTCACTCACTTATTTTGAAGTAATGCTTAGAAATAAGTTTTATCAGGGCTTCATTTACTGGAATCATGCAGGGCCACATAGCTCAGATTTTCAAGCCTCCACATGTTCAAAAATCCCTTTATAGCATATTAAATCTGAATCGTTTATTTTGTAGTTTATCGGTTAGGCCTACCATAGCTCGAACGTGCCTTTATGGACAGGAAAATGGTCAAATAATTAAATACATCAATGTAGGTTACCTACTCAAATAATACTCTAATAATAGGCCTACTGTGTGTCAATGAACGATGATACGAATGGTCTAAAATAATATGTTCAGAGAGAGAGAGAGAGAGAGAGAGAGAGAGAGAGAGAGAGAGAGAATGATAAGAAGATTCAATTATTGAAAACTAAGTTTATCGAGTGCAGTTATTTGAGTCATCCCAAAGGTTTTAGATGTTTAGAGGAATGACTAGGAGATCAACAATGTGCGGAGGACGAACTGCCGGAAAGACTCGTAGTAAGGCAGATGGATGGCGATAGGCAAAACGATAGAATTAAAGGAAGTAGGTCCTTTGGTTGAGGGTTCATGGGATTAACGCGGAGCATCGACAAAGGCCGATTTAATTGGTGGTGACACCAAGGGAGTAGGTCCTTGTCATGCCCCATGATTGGGAGGAACAGGTGAGGGAAAGCACTGAGAGACAGCCAGTCTCTACCCGTCTGAGCACTCCAGGAAAGATGGCCGGATTTATTTGTTTTCCCTTGCGGATTACGCGCGGGATATAGGGGCTTAAGAAGCTAACATGTTTGAAATTTGATTGGAAACGATGCGATGGAATAAGAAAAGGTCGGGCCGATCTTGCGGGAGTGTAGATGAAAGTCGGAAGCAGTCTGATGAAACATGGATGAACGCTTTCGTGGTAGATAGCGAGAACGAAACACATCTGTTGAGGAATTGACGACCTTCCGATTTTCTCGTAATACTGAATAGAAAGATTTGAAGGTTATGTAGTTTTAGAGCGCTGTGTATACCATGAACGTGATTGGTTTATATTCATCCCCACGGAGCATCAAATAAGCTTAAACCAATAAGATTACTCCATCATGCCCGAGACCTTGACGCGCTAACAAGCACTTTTATTTATGGCTAAGGCTTTAAACATTATTTATCAACCTACGAACACGAACCACTAGGACCTGGGCAGGAAATAGGATGTTATGATGTCTTTGGTTCCATCTTGTCTCTGATCATTTACACGTTTAAAGTACGTCTAATTAATGATTCAAAGTAAAGCAAATAACACAAAGACGAATGTGCTCACATCTGCTATTGATCATTCTCATACTGGGCTCCTAGTATATATCCCTAGCTAGAGAGAGAATGAGAAAGAGAGAGAGAGAGAGAGAGAGATACAGAGAGACAAAGAGGAGGGGATGGTGTGGCAGGGGTGGAGTAGAACATGTTTACATCTACCCATAGTCAGATCTGCCCATAGTATAATAGAGAGAGAGGGACACACAGACAGACATATAGAGAGAAAGAGGAGAAGAAGACGAAAAAAGAAGAAACAAATCTTCTATACTGATCATAGTATAACACGAGCTAATATTAATGATAGATAGAGAGAGAGAGAGAGAAAGAGAGAGAGAGAGAGAGAGAGAGAGGGAGAGAGAGGAGGGGGGGGGGGGGAAAGAGAGACAGGGTGAGGGGAGAGAGAGAGGAACAAGAGATTTAAAAAAAATAGAACATGTTACCATCTACCCCTGATCATAGTTCAACCTTAGCTTATACTAATGACAGAGAGAGAGAGAGAGAGAGAGAGGGAAAGAAGAAGAAGAAAAGGAGAAGGAGAAGAAACAGAAAAAGAAGTCCAAAGAGAGAGAGAGAGAGGGGGGGGGAGAGGGGGAGATAAAGAAGTATACATGTTCACATCTACCACTGATAATAGTATAAACCTAGCTTATTACTGATGGCAGAGAAAGAATGGGAGAAAAGGAGAGAGAGAAAAAATGGAGATATAGAGGAAAAGAGAGAGAGAGAAGAGAGAGAAGAGAGAAAGATAAATATATTAATTGATAGAAAAAGACAAATAGTAGAATAATAAAATATAGTTCCCATCTACAACTGATCAGTGTAATCCTAACTTATATTGGGTTTAAAAAGAAAGAGAGAAGAGGGGGGGGGGAGAGAGAGAGATAGAGAGAGAGAGAGAAGAGAGAGAGAGAGAGAGAGAGAGAGAGAGAGAGAGAGAGAGAGAGAATGAGTGGGGGGAGAGGGGGGGGGTTGAGAGATGATTATGCAGAAAATACAAAGCATAATTACGCGGAGGTCACTGTGAATATATGATTGCATTATTGCATTATGACTCGTTTCACTGTCATTTGGAAACGTCTTCCGCCATCAACGGTCACTCAAAGCATTCAAATATTTTTGTTTTAATTAGGCAGGTAAACAAACTTATCAATTAAAGTGATTTAATAGTCAGATGGGTGCAACTATTGAATTCTAGTAAGAATTGTATGTATTCTAGTCAAACATGACCAGAAAATAGTAAAGAAATGACTGAAAGATAATTTATATATATATATAAAAAAAGACTTATTGCGTCTTACTCATCCTGTCGTTCATTCACTTAACTAATTTTATTTTCTATTTCAATTTTGCAGCATTTATCTAGGTGGAGCAAAACACATGCAAAAATTACATCCTATTTTCATCATTGAAGCACTTCAAACGGTATGACCGCCATTCACGTCGTAAATTACTGCCAGTTTTAATCTTGTCTGAGTGGCACGTAGGATGTAGCTTAACTGAATGGAACTGTCACGTAATTGAATTGAGTTGGACACAAACTAAAATGAGCGTAGCACTTTTTTGCACACTTTTCACAAATATTTGTAAATATTGGACCGGATAGTTTCCCCTCAATGATATACCGAATTCTCGGTATATACCGTTCATTTATGCCCTTTCCTACCTCGTATATCCCTTTCTCCTCTTTCGTCTTTTCTCAATCTCCCTACCCCCTTTTTCACCTACAACCAGTATTTTCCAGCGATGTCTTATATTCATTGATGAAAAGGAATGTTTTATTTGCGTGCGTGTTTGATTACGGACGAGGCTAATGTCTGGTTCGGTTCGCAGCATCGCTGTATTTTTGTTACATTTGCAAAATCTGACTCTTTGCTGACAAACATGTGTAATTCATTCTTCGACCGCGAATGAAAAGAAAGCCTTACTGGCGAACAAGGAAAGAGGTGCAACTTTAGAACGGAGAACGGACAAAGGAAAAAGGGAAACGAAAAAATGTCACACTGAGATATTTGAGGCCTAAACATATTACAGAAAGAGGTCGTGTATACTTTGTGAAACTTTCTGTTCAAATTGTACAGTCTATAGGTCACTCCTTCCTGGTTGTAACGAGATAGTACCCAGGCCCGTCGGAGCCACTACGGGTGCTTGGTTAGCGTACCACTTTTTTTATTAATCAAAAAACAATAAACAGAACAAAACAAAACCAAAAACGAAAATAAAAAATAAAATGAGGAATAACAATGGAAAGACAATGAATTTAAAGCGAAAGGAAATAGAAAACATTGAGAAAAAAAAAAACAACAACAGAGAAACGAAATTTCAGATCATGGAAAAAGAAGTAGTGAGTTGGTAACGGTATGTTTAACTATTAGTACATGTAACATGATTATAGGCAGCAGGCTAGTTGTTACGTCATTTAAGACTTTCTGTTAGTTTAATGTTTAAACTTTGAAACTATTGAAAATCCTTGAATCTTACTGGCTAAGAGCAAGTTTTTAGCTATCAAACCTATTCATGAAACGCTCCCAATCAGAAAGACTGCTTTGTAAGTATCTAATCTTTACCAGCATAACGGTGTTTAATTTCGTTTTCAAATAAATAATTCCATAGCTTTAACAAATACAAAAGACCAATCGATGCAGTTATTTGAAATGAATATCTAACCACTGACAATTGAAAAAAAAGTTCTCTTTTTACTTTGTTTTCCTGATTGACAGCACAGTGACATTTAATCTTTACCAGCATAACCGTTTTATTACTATAATTATTTAATAAATTATTCCACATAAAAGGACTAATCGATGCATTTATTTAAAATAAATATCTATCAACCGATACATTATTGTTTTTTTTTCTTTTCCTGAATGACAGCACAGTGAAATTTGATCTTTACCAGCATAACTGGTTTTTATTCCATTAGTACATAAATCATTCCATATATAACTTAAACATAATGCAGATGACATATCGGGGCATTTCTTTTAAAGCCACTACTCAATTCTACCCTGATTCCTAACCCATAATGCAACATCCTGAGGAGTATAGTCTTATAATACAGACTCATTTGAATGATATCACACTTTTTCACTACTCATTAAATTCACACTATGATAATTATGTTACTTAGTAGCAAAATAAATACTTTTCTCCTATTTTTTTAAAAAAGATTTCCCATTCAAATTAAATTATAGGTTTATTTATACACTGTGTATAAATGTAAATGTAAATGTATGTTTTGAGACTAGCAATTTATAACAGACAATCAATGAGAGTGTTGGTCAGTTCGCTCTCGCTTTAAATGAACGATTGAAATCTATATTTCTTTTTACTTTGTTTTCCTGATTGCAATTAAAAAAGAAAAAAAAAAATGACGGCACAGTGAAATTCAATCTTTACCCGTATAACTGGTTTTTATTTCGTACATAATTCCATACATACAAAATTAATGCAGAGGACCCATAGAGGCATTACATGAATATCCAAAAAAAATGACAATTAGATACCAAATTATGTTTTACTTTGTTTTCCTGATTGCAATTAAGAAAGAAAAAATTGACTGGTGCACAGTGACATTCGATCACTAGCATTATTAGAGGTGTAACTACGGGGAGGCAAGGGAATGTGGCCCCAATCGCCTTGCAAAAAAGGAAAAGGGAAGAGGAAAAGAAGGCTGGGGAGGCGAATCCATGACATTTGCTCCCGCGACAATTGCTCCGCTATAAATTCCATACACTAATCGAATGACTAACTTCAACCAGGGACTTTACACTATACCCTACCCTAAACCTAACCCTAAACCTAATATAAATCCCTATTACAACCCTAACCCTAACCCTATATCTTAGACGAAATAAAGCCCGGAGCAATTGTCGCAGGAGCAAATGTCGGGTCACCTGGGGAGGCCTGTGGAAGAGAGAGAACAAATAGTAAATCTTTCAGGTCATATTTACCCAAGCTGATCTTATTTCTTTTCGCATAATGGGATCGCCTGTAGGCCTATACTTTTTTTAATGGGTAGAGTCTAATGCAACTCAAGGAAGGGCTTTGCCATGGTCAATTGAACCCCCCCCCCTTGGGGTCAACATTTACGAGTAATACCGTACCACTTTCAAATTGCTTCTGATGGGCATGTGTTTTTTTTTTACAAATTATGTTTCACAATAATCACGATTGGATATAGAAAGATATGAGTATAACAATTTTCATGCGACCAAAACAAAAATAGGGTCCCATGCAAAATGCCATTAAAAACCAACAGTGTATAACATAATGGTAATGTAAAAGGCTATATTATACAAATTACAGAAGAATCCAGTGGCGGATCCAGGATTTTACAAAAAAGAGAAGGGGGTGTCGATTTTTTTCCAGGTTTTAACGTGTGTAGTCAAGAATGGTTTTCAAATTATAGGGGGCGTCCCCTATCCCCTGCGCCCCAGCCTTGATCCGCCACTGGAAACTCATATTGTGTCTTTTAATTTTTGTATCATTGATTTCTCTCTCTCTCTCTCTCTCTCTCTCTCTCTCTCTCTCTGTCTCTCTCTCTCTCTCTCTCTCCCTCTCTCTCTCTCTCTTCTCTCTCTCTCTCTTCTATCTCTCTCTCTCTCTCTCTCTTCCCCCTCCATTTCTATTTCTTTCTCCCTCCCTCCGCTTTTTCTCCTTTCCTCTCTCTGTCGTTAGTAAGTGCCTCTGTATTTCCAATGCTGTTTTGATACATGTTTACCCACGCACTAAAAGGCCTAATCTATATCCTCTGTCATATTTAGGAGTTACAGCTTAACTGATTTAATGATAATACTAATAATGCATTTTATAGCGCATTTTCCATGACATATACGTTCACATGGGATTTAGTTATTTGAATTATGGTAGATAGATTAGTACCTGGAAAAGAAGCTTCTCATTGGAAACAAACAAAATGTTTCATAATCTGAATTAAGAAATTTGAAAACATGGCAAAGATGTCTTTATGTCATGGTTAAGGATATTCCCAGGAAGAAAAGAGTAATTTATCTTTATTCATATTTACGTATATATTGATTTAAGGACCTATCATTTCCGGATCTTAATCATGATCATTTCAATTAGAGATTTATGATAAGCTGTTTTGAACATCTCCCACAGGGCTCTTTTTTGTAAAAAAGCGTGTCTTTTTTTCAAAACATTTTCTACATTTTCCCCACATATATTTGTTTTAAAAGCCTAGTAATGATAGTAAAAAAAAAAAATAAAATAAAAAAAAAAAATAAAAAAAAAATTAATGTTACTTTTAAGGGATCCCCCGAGATTTGGGCACTTGAGGGAAAAAATGGGCTGGGGCTTTTAGTGAAAAAAATTGCTAAATGAAATGACAGGAAGCAAGGTTTTACAGTCCTCATTGGTAGGGTACATGCAGGTAATATGGGCACCCTAAGCTCATTTGCCTAATTTGCATAAAATTACAAAATGACACACTGTCTAATCTTTGTTTATATGAATCAATAACTACTACTCTAACTGTTATTATGAAGAAAAACAATTATCACCAACCCCCCTGTCTGCAATATTCAAATGTTGACGTCATTACCAAAGTGCCCATATTACCTGCGTGTGCAGGTAATATGGGCACATGTATTTAATGTATGTTTTAAAAACTACAATTACTCTACCATGTCTGGAATTTGCTTAAAATGTTGGAAATCATTCACTTTAAGACATAATTTGAAATTATAAGACATTTCAGTAAATCCTTTGACTATATATTTCATTGTTATGTTTTTTGTATATTATATCTTTGTTAAATATTATTCAAATATTATTTTCATTATACAAGTCAATGTAGGCCTACAATATGTTATTTATATTAATAATATACTGTGAATATACCCAAAAACATAGTAGCAAAGAGATTGATGCCTCATCCCAATACTAAGTGCCAGAATCATTTCCGCCATTTTGGATGTCCCATATTACCTGCACTAATGTTGCTGTGTCAGGCAAGCATTCAATGCCACATTGCACACCTTCACTAAAACAAAATGACCTGTACACGATAGTATAATCAAAATGAAACTATAAGCTTACTAAATATACAAAATATTTGAGGTTACCCCATCAAACACTCTTTCACCATCACATTCTGTGAAACATCAAATTTTACATCAGGGTAAAAAAAAAAATGCCGTAAGTTTTACCTACCTTATTGGTTTTCAACAATTTTCTCAGAAAATTTCGGCATCAGATGCTCTCACGACGATATATTTTCGTATACAGTTCATATGAACAACATTATGGTGCTCACATCGGTCACCGGTCACCGGTGGACGGTCACGACATGATTTGCTTCAGGTGGCCCATATTACCTGCTGGCCCATATTACCTGCATGTACCCTATGACAAGCGACAATTCTTCTTTTATATATGTCATTAGGCCCATAAGTTTTTTTGTTTTTTGTTTTGTTTTGTTTTGTTTGTTTGTTTGTTTGTTGTTTTGTTTGTTTTGTTGTTGTTGCTTTGTTGTTGTTGTTGTTTTTTTTTTGTTTGTTTGTTTGTTTTTTTTTTGGGGGGGGGGCGGTTTTATTTTAGGGTTTAATGCACGGGGTGATTATATCACTCTAACCTGTTAATTGGAGACTGTAGCACCGAATGTGTACGTATGCTTTTAATGTTATTCAAATGCTAAGAGGAAAGCCCTGTGAGAGGTGAATTCTTAATTAAAAAGGTAATGGAATTAAACGAAGCTCAAATGAAGGGCAACGGTGTGGCTAATTGGCTAATTGATGGTCCATTTATCAGATATAGTGACCCTCTCACTACACTTAATATAGGCTGGTCTTTGGCTTTCGGCTCAAGGCCGCACCGTTAGCATTTTCCAGCGCATTAAACAGTTGAATTTGCACAATTGATTGTATCGAATCAACTAAGGCTCGTTGACGGATTACCCCTTGATCTGAATATCGATACTTATTGATTTTCTCTCTTTCTCTTTCTCTATCTCTCTCTCTCTTTCTTTCTCTCTCTCTCTCTCTCTCTCTGTCATCTGTATAAGCTAGGGTTATTCTATGATCAGTGGTAGATGTGAACATGTTCTACTTCTTCTTCTTCTTCTTCTTCGCTCTCTATCTCTCTCTCTTATTGATTCTCTCTCTTTCTCTTTCTCTCTCTCTCTTTCTTTCTCTCTCTCCCTCTCTCTCTCTCTCTCATCTGTATAAGCTAGGGTTATTCTATGAATGATCAGTGGTAGATGTGAACATGGTCTATTTCTTCTTCTTCTTCTTCTTCGCTCTCTATCTCTCTCTCGTATTGATTCTCTCTCTTTCTCTTTTCCCTCTCTCTCTCTCCTGGTCATCTGTATAAGCTAGGTTATTATGATCAGTGGTAGAATGTGAACATGTTCTACTCTTCTTCTTCTTCTTTTCCGCTCTCTATCTCTTCTCGTATTCTCTCTCTCTTTCCTATCCTCTTCTCTCTTTATTCTCTCTCTCTTCTGCTCTCTCTCTCTCTCTCTGTCATCTGTATAAGCTAGGGTTATTCTATGATCAGTGGTAGATGTGAACATGTTCTACTTCTTCTTCTTCTTCGCTCTCTATCTCTCTCTCTCTCTCTCGTTTTTTATTCTGTTGGTCAAATTACTATTTAGTCTTTTCTCTCCCTTTGACCCCATCTCTCCCTCCACACCCCTCTCTCTCTCTCTCTCTCTCTCTCTCTCTATATATAATATAAACACAACACAAAGGTACCATGGGAGCGAATTTCAGGAAAACTCATGAAGTCATGCTTTATTGAGCAATGGTTGAATGCAAAAATGTCATTTTTGGAAGTTCCCAAGCCTAAAATCACAACTTTGATTAAATGATATCGGATCAATTTTTAGATTTTAAACATTTCACGCATCAGAATGTACGCAAAACGTGCTTCCAAACATACGGAAAGGACATTTGCGTAAAATTTCACGGTTGAGTGAGCATGCAGCAAAAATTGCCAAAACTGCGATTTTTTTTCTTCTTTCCCATGGTAAACTTGATCAAATATGATGGGATTCATGTCTAGGAAGAGTGTTTTAAACTTTTGAGAAAAAAAAATTAAATCAATTCACGGTTGAATGAACACCATAAAATACCATGTGAAAAACACTAAGTGAGTATTCTTTCCATTTTGTACACTAACAATCATGTGAATGTCTGTTTTTGTATTATTTTTATGACTGGTGCACCTGTGTACATGATCCTATTGCATTTATTAAAAAATTCATGCCTCAGTGAGCACGTGGCACTAAAAAAGCTGTTTTTCGATTTAGAGACTAAAATTAAATTGCTTACTTTTTTAACGATAACAATTCGTTTGAAAGTATTCATTTGATTTCATTTTCGCAAAAATCCCGAAGTTCCATGCTTCATTGAACATAAGAAATGAGAAGAACATGAACAAAAGAACAAAGTTTACGGCCCTGGCTCGGCTTAATGGCACGTCCGATTCTTAATTTGACCTAAGTTCCTGTTGAACAAAAAGTGAACAAAGGTCAAATATCAGATCCAGCTGGATAATCGTGCCAAAATTGATTTTATTGGCTAACTTTCTCAATTTGGGGGTGCTGAATCCAAAAAAAACTTTGGTTCCATTTTTTCTGACTACATCTTGTGCCGCCATTTTGGAATTCAAAATGGCCGCCATTAAAAACTGTATTTTTATCCGTATCTCATATTGTAACCATGGTAGAAGGTTCAAATTTGGTTTATAATGCATGCATATGATGTCTAACATGAAAATGCATCATTTTCTGACATATCAATTCTAGTTGTAAACTTAAGAGGAAGAGGGCGCTATCACTCTACGCAAAGCGAGCGCTGCCATAGACATTGCTATTGCCAGTTTTTTTTCACTTTGTTCTTAGATATGGCGAAGCAACTACCTTTTCAAGAAATGATAACTTGAAATAAATCGCTAAGAGTTGTGATTTTTACAAAATAGGAAGAACCTTTTTGCGAACAGGAGAAAATGTCGTGTCTTGTTGTCATTCGAAATGTCTAGTGATCAAATTTCCTGTAACAATAATGGCACATTTGCTTCGCTCACTAAATAGCTCATACGCCACATAACTCGATCTTCCTGTGATACGCATATTATTAAGCTAACTGATCAAGCAGTTTTATAAAATACGTGCAATTCGTGCAGCTTCCAAAGATGGTAGGATTATTTCGATTGGTATAAAGAAAGCTCCTGTCAATTGACATTATCACATAGAACTCAATTACCTCGATGGCGTCGATATTTCAGCAATATTCACATTGCATTATGCATGTTGGACGGCGCTTCGCAAGAGGGTGACAAGATCACTTACGTATATCAATATGTCATTGGAACATCAATCTGATGTTGAATCAAGTTTGATTACCAACTCATCAATACTGTTATAGAAGCATTGCACAATGGTGAGATTCCTCCATCTGGTCTTGTGAGAATCATTAAATAAAAACAACATGATGAAAATGTCATCATTTCTTTTCATCTTCTCACGTAACAAGTAAGATTGCTGAACACGAACGGACAAACCATTCAGCCGCAGGAAAGTCTTCGTTAGCCAGAGTTTTGTGTGAGCTCCTATTTCTTATTGCGCCAGCTATTAATATCTGCGCTTATCTCAGACCGTATTTCCAACGTCACTTCGTTGGTCTGGCCCTTAGATATGGACGCGCCTTGTTTAATTCGATTTAATGCGCGCCATTGGATTACGTTAAGTTTACATTTACATAGAGTAGATTGATATGGGTAAGTTTCGTATTGGTAGGTCGCTCTTGAAATTCAAAATGGGCCGCCATGTCTTACCTATTTTTTATGTATCTGAGCTGAGTTTCAAGCACTCTATGAGTGTTCAGAGTTGCACAATATCACCATTCATTTGATGATGTTCTACATTTAAGGGGAATCCAACCCAAGGAGGGAATCAACCTTACAGGAAAGGAAAATGAAGGGAGCATCACTAAAAAAAGTTCTCAAAATCGGTTATAAAATAAGATAGTTATGGGAGTTTGTAAAGTCTAGTTGTTACCCTTCTATGGGATCCTCAAATTGCATCATCGCCTTTCAAATGGCGATCTATGACAATCTCCATTTATTTGTAGTCACAAAATTTCAGATTTTCCCATTTTTTTCAAAATATGTCTTCCTTATTCTGAGCTCAAAATTGTTCATGGGAAATTGTATTACACAACATATGTTGAGCTCAGAAGGAAGGTAAGATATCTATAAAGTACGATATGAGCACGTGGAGTTTAAGACGGGCCAATTAAATAAAACTTGTTTCAATCAAATATGCTCAAAGCAATAAAAATCATGACATCTTCAGGAATTCAACATAATATTTTCACATGCTACTGTTCAATCCAAGTCACAATCATTGCAAACAAATAATGTTTGGGCATTTTCTTGTTGAAATATCTGTTGATTTGTAAGGTGCTTGTTAACTGAGAGTATCATAAAATAGGATTAGCTTTGGTTGGTATTTTTGAATTTCAAATGGCGTCTATTAAATGAACCAGTAATTTCATTAAAAAAAAGATGTAGTGGAAGTTTGACATGATATAGAGACTGATTTTACCCTTATTGATCTCTACATGCTTTCAATGAGATATAATGTCAAAATACGATTTCCTACGGTGGAACAAATAACGATTATAGTATATATATGTTTTCCGGTCTATTCATTTGTTTGTCAGTCAATTTCTATGAGAACATTCATTTTCGTAAAAATATCTGATGATAGAAATATTTTCATTCAAATCGTATTCGTCATCAAATTTAACGATTATGGTGACGATTTCGTATTAATGCGATTTGTTACATAATACATATATTTTCGGCAATGTTTATTCAAATGCGTTTAGTAGACAACAAGTTCAATGATGAAGCATTCAAAGTAAACTTAAAATACCTATTGAAATTTAACATGCTCATGCATATTGTAATTGAATGTCAGACAATACTATTTAAAAGTTATATAATCTCCTGTTAGTAAAAAAGAATGTAAATGAAGCCATAAAAAATTGCGTCTAATACATAACGATGAAATAAAGCTTGACAATGAAGAACTTAAACATAGATTCATAGTATAATGGAATTGTGTTTCACCACAATGCAAATGACCTAGATATTGGCCGATGCTTATATTTTTTATCAACAATGCTTTGGGTTAAAGAGCGGTGATTGAATTAAAAACGAAGACGTATAATCCATAATGGATAAAATCATTTAACTGATAAAATGGGTTAGACTACTATCCTATCATAAATATGTGTACATGTATAACGATTTGGATGTGATCATGGAAATCGGTCGTTGAAAACGAAATTGAGTGTTTTTAAAAGAGCTTCCTCATCACACTACATGTGATGCTTAATAATGAAATTGAATGATTATATCCGAATTTGAACTTCGAAAGCATTAATTTGTGTGCCTAAAAATGATTTTGAGAGCATTAACACGAAATTGTTTGACTTATTGTCAGTCTGCCGCACCAAACACACGAATTTGAATACACATGATATGAAAACGGATGATAAATGTATGAAATTGGCCGGGAAAACCTATATTAAATTAAACATTCGTAGGAGGTAAAGAGAAGCATTGACGTGCTCTATGTATTTAATTACCTCGAAGAGGCACCATTTTCTTGGCCGAAACCTTTTACAATATAATTGACCATTATTGTGCATTATTAATGCATGGTGGCCATTTTGAATAATAAGATGGCTGCCGCTTTGCACTACCGGAAAACAATGTGTAAATAGCACCTTATGGCATTTTTGGAGGTATAATCGTACTCTCTCCAGTTCCTCTCTGCGAAGCGGCAATTCTAACTATATAGTACGTACATGCACATTGAGTATGGCGGCCATTTTGAATTTCAAAATAGCCACCAATTTTATTTACACACCATTATAGGTAATGTATTTCATTCAAGCATGTAGGGCATCATGAATGGTGATATTTGTGCAACTTTTAACCTTCTAAGGTGCTTAGAAACTCAGATACAAGTAAACATAGGTTAGCTTTGGCGGCCATTTTCAATTTCAAGATGGCGACCTACCAATACGAACCACAATTCTCGGAAAATGATGCATTATCATGTCAGGCATCATATGAATGCATTATAAACCAAATTTGAACCTTTTACTATGCTTACAATAAGAGATACAGGTAAAAATACAGTTTTTAATGGTGGCCATTTTGAATTCCAAAGTGGCTGCCCAAGACGTAGTCAGAAAAAATGGAACTAAAGTTTTTTGGATTCAGCACCCCCAAATTGACAAAGTTAGCCAATAAAATCAATTTTGGCTCGATTATCCAGCAGGATTACATAGTAGCCCCTACTACGTTGGCCATATCACCAACAAAACGTACAAAATTCCTAAGGCTTGTATTATGACCAGAGGCCACCTTTAGGGTGACAATAGCTCTCTCTCTCTATCTCTGTCTCTTTTTCTTTCTGTTCGATTCTTTTTCTCCTTTCAATTTAATTGAATTAAATTTTCTTTTTTTTTTTTATTAAAAAAATATAGTACAAGTTTGGTATACATGTAAAAATTTATTGGAAATGTAGCATATACACAAAAGGTGGAAAAGGAAAAGGGCAGAGGAGTGACAGTATTTTCCTCTTTTTTTTTTTTTTTTTTTTTTTTTTTTTTTTTTTTTTTTTTAACGCTGTCACTACTCGGCCCTGATCTGCCCCTCTTCGATCTTCCATATTTGATTTTGTTGGTGCTTTACGTTCTCGCACCTAATACAAGTGCACAAAGGGTGCAAACCTTCTCGAAAAGATACAATCTACAGCAAAACTCGGAAAGGGCCGATATTGCACCCATTTGAGGTAATGTAAGCGCAAAATTTGAAAAGAGTAAGAATTTGAACCTTTTATAAACACAAATGGATTCGAGTCTCAGCTGCGTCGAAAGGATCTGCGGAGGTAACTAATATTATGATTGAATAATGTTCGGTTGAAGTCAAATGTGATTGACAATTGAGATAATGAATCATGGACAATGGAGAGAGGTCATGAGGGTTGAGGCACTGATGTGACAGAGCGATACGGACACAATTTTATTGCATCTTTTTGAAAAGGTACAAAATTGCACGCTATAAAAGCTGCTCCCATAAGTGCATTTTTGTATCCTTGATGTCTGGGGAGCTATTTCCTTTCGGGGCCTCTTATGGTACCTCACTTGTCATAAAAACAGATTTCAGACAGATTTGAAACTTGTTTGAGTCGGATTTGAGACAGGTTCGCGACAGTTTTGAAATAAGTTGCGGAGACTTTTCAGAGACGTCCCCTGAGTCTCCGTGACGTCTCATTAATCACGGGAAAATCCAACATGTCCATAAATTTTTTTCGTCGTGGAGACGTCTAAGGGTGGTATCTCACTTCCCGGAGACGAAAAAGTATTAGAGACGTCTCCGATATCGGAGACGCGAAGTGAGATACCACCCTAATTTAGGTCTTTGAGACGTTTCAGAGTTTCCGAGACGTCCCAGAATCTTAATTAAATTAAAGATTTATATTGAATATAGCCGGGTGTGACATACGAATATTTTAAAGTAAAAATGAATTTGTTTCGACATGTCCGGACACGCTTTTGCTGGGCGTATAATAAAGTTAAGATAATCAAAGAGGGATTTCAGAAATGATTCGGGTTTAAGGAAGGCCTTACAATCCTCTCAATTATTTTATTCATTTCCAGTGTATTTCTTAAAATTGATGGATAGCCATGAACTAAAAGCGAGGTTCAAACTAAATCATTGTCACCAAAAAAACTTTTTTTTTTTAATGAAGAACGAGGGTAAAAGTAAAAAATCAGCCCAAGAACGAAAATTAAAGATTTTTTGAAGAAATGCTTTACAATCTTTTCCATTATCTCGATTTATGGATTATCCATGTATCTTCTTAAAAGTGATTGATCAGCATTAAGAAAGTTATTTCTAAAATCATAATTTATATGTAATAAAAGTGAAAAAAATAAAAGATAAAGGTGAAGGTCGTTTTAATTTTCCAATAGGCCTATATTTCAATATGTTAAAACCTTGTTTAGAAGATCAAGTTTTATAGCAAAAAGAGCTTACACAATGATTAAATTATCAGATCCCCTTACTAATGTATTTGAAGAGTTTGTTTCCAAAAGGGACTAAATCCACTTTTGGAGATTTCGAGTAAATCACTGATTTTTTATTTATTCAAACATTTACGCGTGAGTCATGATGACTTATTTTTTACACACATGCTAGTACAAATTGCCCTTAGACCTTTCAATAAACATTGAAACAAATCGAGCTATAAAATTTTATTATTTATGATTTTGAACTTCAATTCTATGGATTTGCTCCATTTGGAATGAACTCAGTTAATCGTCTAATTTTCCCATTATTTTGCCTACTGAAGTTTTTGCGTCAGCTAAGTGTTAAATGTTATTCTTGACGTGTCATGAATAAATAAACTAAAAATATGGAATTTTGCAAGCAACATTTTTTTTCGCAACATTTGATTTTCAAGTCAGTTCAAATAGTTTCATTCCAAAAGGCGACTAAACACAAGAATATTTATAAATTCTTAAATTAATAAATTATATAAATTTTGCTTTTCAAGATTTAGATCGATATCTACGTTGATCAGACAATATCGAGAATTGTAAGTTAATTCAGAAGTCCAAAACTGTTAGTTGCTTTTTTGGGATCCTGAAAAACCTGATGTTGTCTATTTGGAATGAATGTTATTGTCCCTTTGGAATGAAAACGAAATTGGAAAACATCAAATATTTTTTTCAAAAAAAAATTTGAATGCGATGTGGGCATTTTAATCCCTTGTACTAGGTGCATATATTTAGCTTAAAAAGTGAACTTTGGTCAAATATGGATTTAGTCCCTTTTGGAACCAAGCTCTTCATTTCTTGAAAAGGGGAGAGCGTAAAAAACTTTTATCCTTATATTATCTTGTGCATTTAAATTGCCTCATTAGATGGCAACAACGTTAAATAAAGATATGTTAAAAGGGGCTATAGTGATCTGGATTATATTATAAAGAGATCGGTTTAATTATGCTTGAAGAGCAATGTCCAATTTCGCCCCGCCGGCAACTTTGAACTTCACATCTAGAAAACGAGGACTTTGCGTCAGTTTCAATTTTGTTTTACGTAGTAAATCATTATTGTCTGAATGATTAATTTTAATTATTTTAATCAAGATTGAAGTTAGTCCATTGTGTGAGGGTTCTTATAGGCAAAGAGTTATAAGAGGTACTCTCATGAATTGACTCTTTGACGTCAATTCATGAGAGTAAGTGTATATTTTAGTTTAAATTATCCTACAATTATAGAGAAACTAAAATGTTTTGAGACGAAAATATTTGTTTTGCTACATGGTAACATAATAATTGCGATATTAATGTTATTGAGTAGCGAACAACAATGATTGTGTTATCATCCAAATATGCAGATCATCACTGCTCAGAATGTTGCGTTTTGGTATTGGATCAAATGTCGACATATATTTTGTATGGTAAAAATTGACCCAAAATTGGATATTGCCCCAATGAACCCAGAATAGTGTCAATTTAACCCTTTACAGTTCTCAGTGTGTGGTGGTCTCATATAACCGACTGTTTTTTAGATTGCAAGTTCAAATGTCCCAATATAGTCCCTCATGAATAAGGGGAAGGGTTTTTGAGAGAGAATTTGGTGTGTTGAAGGAGACGGGAAGATATGCTGCGATAAAAACCAGATCAGATTGCAAGAGATCTTGAAAGTAGAGTGCTACTCGCCTAAAAAGACTACATATAATTTATAGCCATTCCTTTCCAATCTCTTCTTCTCTCTCTCTCTCTCAGTTTCTACTTCTCTCTTTTTCTTTCTACAGTGGCGGATTCAGTCTTGGCAATATAGAGGATCTCCACTTTACCATCTTTTAAGCACTGTACGTCTGTACCCCCTCTCCTTTCAACTTTGTCGTCTACGCTCCATCCTTGATAAATCCCACATCCGCAGCTGCTCCCCTCCTCTTTCTTTCTTTCTGTCACTCTTTCCCCTTCCCCCTCTCTCTTTCCTTTGCCCCTCTTCTCCCTTTCATCCTTCCCTTTCTCTCCATCTACCTCGTTTCTCCCTTTTCATCATGAGACATTTTATGGCTTCACTCACTCCTTAAAAAAATTCTATGGCGACTTTTCGTTTTATCTCATTTTCATATGTCTTTTCCAATCTGTGCTTGCCTCATCATCTTTTAAAACTCTACTTGACTTCTTAAACTAAATTTTATATCTTTTCAGTTTCAAATCTGCATGACCCGAATTCAGGCGTGGGTCCCGGGGTCACGTGTGTTCACAGTTTTTTTTTTTTCTTCCGACAACCACTCTTATTGAACGTACAATATAAGAAAGCTGTCGACCAGTGCACTGCAAAAACGCTATTGTTAAATATTCAACACCTAGCTGGCGTTAAACTTGTGGTGTCAGATTTTGAAATTAGATTGCTATCTCTCTAATATCACTTGGTGTCAATACATATTCTGAAAAACCACTTTGTTGAAAATTTTGCAGGCAAAAATAATACCATTTTAATTATAGATACCAGGAACACAAATAAAGCAGCGAATTTTGCTTTAGTTTATGAAGTTAACTGAATATTTTTAACCCCAAAAGCTGGTGTTGTTCAACACCGGCCCATCATCAGTTTGCATCAACACCGATCGATGTTAAAATAACACCAACACGAATTAAATCAACACCCTCTGGTATCAGATTGGAAATTAACACAATAAAAAATTCAAACTAACACCAGAATGTGGTGTTGAAATAACATTCGATAGTTTTAGTAATGTATTATATACACCCAAACTGGTGTTAATATAACACCAGTGGGTGTGGATGGATATAGATTCTGGGCCGGTGTTAGAATAACACCCCAGTTTTTGCAGTGTGCCCCTATTTTCACAATTTTCCAGCTACCTTCTCACGGTTTTCAATCTAATCTTCTCACCAAATCCTCTTTTCCTTCATTGTTGTTAACTTTCCCTATGTCCAAGTTTTCTCTAAGATACATTTGTCATTTCTATCTCTTGATGTATTTTCTAATCTCGGGATTACAATATTATTGACCCATCGAGGAAGTTAACACTCAACAATGCCACTTAAGACGAGACGAGTAAGGAAAAGACCCTCTCCGTGGATGAATAGTGAAATCTTAACTTTAATAAAAAAGAGAGACAAAGCAAGATATAAACTAAAAGAGAAATAACGATGACCTATGGAAAATTTATAAATGTATGAAAAATAAAGTTACATCTACGATAGAAATCCAAACGGTAAATACATATGTGATAAATTATCAGAAGCAACAAATAGAAATGAATCTTGGAAACACTCAAAAGTTTAGTAGGTTATGATTGTAATACTTCTAATAGCACGTTCCCAAAGAAAATTCAAGTAAAATAGCAAATGAGTTTAATAACCACTTCGCTAATATAGCGACCAATGTAAATACAAAAAACAGATTTAAAAATCACACTAAATACATTGGTGTAGATAAACCTAACAGAAAATTTCAATTTCTCCATGTTTTTCAGGCTACCATATGAAAATATGTAAAGTCTATGAAAACAAAAAGTCTGTCTGGCTAGACGGAATATATGTATATAATAAAAGAGTCTATATCTGAAATGATAGAGCGTTTACCTTATTAATTAAACAAATCTCTATCGGAAGGGGTAGTGCCTGATAGTGGAAAGTTGCAAAAGTTATTCCGATACACAAGAAAGGGATAAACTTAATTACAATAACTATAGCGCAATCTCATTGTTGCGCCCCTGTCGCTCAAAAGTAATGGAAAGAGTAGTACAACGACAATTACTTGATTTCTTAAAGTCACATTCATTGCTTAGCGCAAATCAATCGGGCTTTAGACCAAAGCACTAACGTAACAGCATTAGCCACAGTCACTGATAACTGGCTCTCATTCTATTGATAAAGTGAATTACATTGGATCGCTTTTGTAGACTTACAAAAAGCTTTCGACATGGTTGACCATCTTATTTTGATTTCTAAAGCCATGGGTGTGTCTGGGTAGATATGGTTAAAAAAATTATGTCAAACAGAAAAATAAGAACTTCCATCAATAATGTACTTTTCTGATGAAATGATGATTATGATAGGTGTACCGCAAGATCTTTACTTGCGGCCTTGTTGTTCATAATTTTTGTTGATGACATGAATTATGTTTTTATAAATGTAAAGTCCACTCTTTATGCAGATGACACAGTCATTTACTATTCACATAAGAATCCCAAGGTGGTGGAAGATGTCTTGAATAAAGAGCTCAAAAGTCTTGAATTATGGATGAACACCAACAACTTATAAGAATAAACTATGACAAAACTGTTTGTATGTTAGCAGGATCACAAACATGCTTAAGAAAGAATCACTTTTGAGTATCAGAATTAAGGAACAGCATTGACTCAAGTAAAAAGTTTTAAATATCCGGTATACATGTGGATGATAAATTAAATGGGATGTTCAAATTGACCACATGCGTAAAAAAATCAGTAAAATGTTGAGCTATTTGTGTAGACTAAGACAATATGAATATATGTCCGAATCGAAGTTAATCTATAATTCAATATATTACCTCATTTTGATTACGGAGATGTAATTTGGCAATCTGCCAGCAAAAATTGTTTGACACAACTTAAAAAAAAAACAAAATAGGGCAGGCAGAATAATACTCAAAATCAACCATATTCTCATACTTCTATCAGTCAAATTCATTTCTGTCTTGGTGGCAAATGTTACCTGGAAGACGTAAAATCCATCTTTTACTATTAACATACAAAATATTAAACAATATGACCCCCGAATATTTGAAAGAAATATTTCATTTTAAACATACGCCACATTCCCTCCGTAATCAAAATAGCCTTTCATTACCTAAGCCAAATACTAATTACTGCAAAAGAAACTCTCGTATACAGAGCTTTCATCGAGTATAATAATCTACCCTCTGAATTGCGTCAACTACCTGCTTTACCACCTTTAAGTCTAAACTGCACACTAAACTTCCACTTTTGTTGTACCTTTATATGTTGTGTATGTAATTTTAGATTTTTTATTTTTTATTTTATTTTTTTCTCTTAAGTATTTTTTAGTTCATCATATTGTTACATTTCATGATGTTATATTGTTTTGTTATAATTTAAGTAGTTTAATTAACTGGCCCCGTGGAAGACCAGCAGCACATTATTAGTTGCAGCTGAAATGGGCTACCAGCCGTATTTTAATCTAGATATGTTTATATTTCATATTAATTGTATTGATTACGGAAATTAAACCAAACAAACCAAACCAACAATAATTCGTACGTTATTATATGATTTCAATATAACCTCACGTAAGTCTTTCGAAAGCAATCAATCACGTTTATAATTCAAAACAATATTCAATATCGAATTATCTAACTGTTTCCTCCATACAATAATACCGATTTCTTATGAAGCAATTTACCTGTTAATGGGCGATCACAGTACCATCGCGGGACCGGACGGCGTATTGTATCAGTCGTTTGATAAATTCTGTTGAGCTGCACGCGATTTATATTTTCCGAACCGTTTACAAATTAATTACTAAAATAAGCCTTGAACGGGCACTAATATATCCTAGTTTGGTTAATTTGATTAGGAAACAAGTTGTCGCTGTCAATAATACAAGCCGAGTGGTATGAGGAACAGACTCTCATCCAGAGGACTTGAGTTCGACTCCCAAGATTTTTAAATTTAAAATTTTTTTAGATGATGCTCTAAAAGAATAGATCTTACATGAATAAAAACGCATCCATTAAAAAAACCTATAGTTCAGAGACAAATTTTGATCCAAAATATAATTTTCATTTTGGACACCCATTACACCATAAGGAGAGAAATTACACTCATTGAAGTGATATTGATGGTCCATGGATGGGAAACGATATGAGATGCTAAGTCCTAGATAAAAAGTGGTCTTTCCTGCGACAGCCCCCCCCCCACTATATAAAATTATATTAATTAAACAAAAGTATATTTCAGGACAGAGTTTGAGATCTGACCTAGACAGTATAACTTTCTTCGTTATAGTTCATCAGGAATCTTTTAGGGCCCTGCGGTGCCGCAGGAAATTCGCACGGGAACCGTATTGCAAGGCCTGTCAATATATTATTTGGAGGACTCACTGAAAACACGGGCGGAGCCCGCTCGGCTACCAGCAGAAATCCGTACGTCTACCCGCAGAACCCCGCTCGGGTCCCTTTGGTGACTCCACGTGTTTTCTACGGCCTACCGGGTTAGAGAAAACGCCGGGAAATCGAGAGCACGCAGTCGATCGTCCGGCTCCCTACATTTAAAGCATAACTACTGAAAATGTTTGTGTGTGCACATAAAATCGTAAGGGAGTCGGCCGGGAATCGCACGTAAAGGTTAAGTGTCTTTTCCTACTCACCGTAGCGGACCCCGGAATAGAAGCTTTTTGGGAAAGGAGGTATGACACAATAGTGGTCTCTATCCAAGTCTGCCCCTGAGGGTAAATCTCGTGCGAAAAAAAAAAATGGAACCGCACTGTAGAGAAATTATAAAAACGACTGATTCCCTCGCCGTACGGCACGAACTGTGATCGAGCATGAGACCAAAGCGCTTATCTATCATCACCCGCCGGTCATTTGATTCATTTACGTTATCGCACTTTGCAGGCACGTTGAATTTAGTTGATTTTATGCATGTATAAAATGAATAAAATAATCGAAGTAACGAACAGAGTCAAGCATAACATCTAAAAGAGAGAAAAACGTGCATCCAACTTTATATACATTGTTTATGCATCAGGTCCCTTTCTTGTTATTCCAAAGTCACATAATCAAAGCTGGCTTCAATTCCTTTCAATCATGATTAGCCCCTCGCTTCTGGCTCATGCAAATTCCTTCATTTAATAAGATATAAAATTAGACTCAAAACAAGACAGATCCAGATTCAAATCTCTATCCTTCTTTGCATCATATATTTACATATAATGCCTCTAGGTGAGAATAATATATCCTCACAATATTTGTTTGTAATCTAAAACGTTTCAGTCAAAAAGTTTGTTTCAGAGTACGTATAACGCTAAAGTATATAATTATACATATTTCATGTATTGGATTTAAATAAAAAAGTGTTTGCAATGTTTACTTTAGTGCTTTAACCCTTTAGCATTTAGAGGCGGTGTGTAACATGTCAGCTAGACTTGCTTGGCAGAGTTACTTATACCAAATTGATATATTTTGTATTGTCAAAACTAAATACTTAAACTATGCTTTTGAGGAGTGGAAGTCCAATACGTATGATGTTATTGAATTTTAACCAAAACAATAAAACAAACTTTAAGATTCGATATGCATAAGGTTCTTTCAACTAGTGTAGGATCAATTTGAACTCCCTTTATTTCCCATTTTGAAATAATTATATCAAACCTGACATCAAAACATTTACAAGTGAAACCTGAAAAAGAACCAGCTACACATCGATGTTTTTCATGAGGCCAAAGCGCTTATTATCATCACCCCGGTCATTTGATTCATTTACGTTATCGCACTTTGCAGTGCACGTTGAATTTAGTTGATTTTATGCATGTAAAATGAATAAAAATAATCGAAGTACGAACAGAGTCAAGTATAACATCTAAAAAGAGAAAAACGTGCATCCACTTATATACATTGTTTTATGCATCAGGTCCCTTTCTTGTTATTCCAAAGTCACATAATCAAAGCTGGCTTCAATTCCTTTCAATCATGATTAGCCCCTCGCTTCTGGCTCATGCAAGTTCCTTCATTTAATAAGATATAAAATTAGACTCAAAACAAGACAGATCCAGATTCAAATCTCTATCCTTCTTTGAATCATATATTTACATACAATGCCTCTAGGTGAGAATAATATATCCTCACAATATTTGTTTGTAATCTAAAACGTTTCAGTAAAGAAGTTCGTTTCAGTGTATTTTATGTATTTTATAACGCTAATGTATAGACATACAGTATCTCATTTATTGGATTTAAATAAAAAGTTCTTGCAATGTTTACTTTAGTGCTTTAACCCTTTAGCATTCATAGGTGGTGTGTAACATGTCAGCTAGATTTGTCAGAGCTACTTATACCAAATTGATGTATTTTGTATTGTCAAAACTAAATAATTAAACTATGCTTTTGAGGAATTGAAGTCCAATATGTATGATATTATTGATTTTAACCAAAACAATACCACCAGCTTTAAGATTGATATGCGCAATGTTTTTTTCCAACTACAGTGTGTCCCCGAAAGAACTATACACTAATGAAATGGCTCAAATAAAAAAGAAGAAATATATGGTTCATGGGGGGAAAGACTCATATGTAAAAAAAAAGCTCATATCCTCAACTATCGTTTGGCACCAAAAAGTCCAAAAATGATGCATGCTTCAATGAGAAATGCCCACTTTTAGGAAAGACACAAAAACGAGGCTGCGCAGGAATTCGCTATGCATTTACCACCTGCCAATGAGGCGCCATGAGGAATCAAACGCAATAATGTTTGACAAAATAAACCAAAAGACAAAAAACAAACATTAATAATATGAAAACAGGAAGGTTATCAATTACATTTTTGCATAACATTGATGTTTATTTCTGACTTTTATTTTTAGTTTTTTGGTCTTTGTTAGCCGATTCACGCCATGATTGCTTTTGGCATTGCTCATTGAAGCATGTATCATTTTCGGACTTTACCATAATTTCTTACTTGGTTGTCGTTTCAAAAGCGTATAGTTCTTTCTGGGACACACTGTAGTGTAGGATAAATTTGAACTGCCTTTATTTCTTAGTTTGAAATAATTATATCAAACCCGACATCAAAACATTTACAAGTGAAACCTGAAAAAGAACCAGCTACACATCGATGTTTTTCATCAAAATTTTCATCACCGCACTCATGCATTAAATCCGTTAATCACCTTTGGCATTCACTTCGCCCCTGCCATGCCTGCTTCTCCCCCTCAGCTTGCGGGCGTTGACCCGTAGTGCTGGTGATAGTTTTGATCATTACTGGAAGATGCGCCTCCCCTAGTCAATTTAAGAGGAAAATATCACCTCTCACGAGTGTTAAGTTCATCTCCTTATTGATTGATATTTGACCAGTCCTCTTGAAGGGTCAAACTCACTTCCGGACGGCCTAATAAAGCTCATTTAATTGTCTCTTAAAAATATATAATGGATGAGTTTAAACAAAAAAAAACACAAGACTATACACCTAGGGCTTGTGAACAACTTAACAAGAAGACATGCTCTAGCTCAAAGGAGTATCTTCGCAGCCAATAAAATAGGGAAGTGAAACGAAGAAGAGAAGTTAAAGAAGGCTAAAAGAAATAAAACAACGCGGCGAAAAAACAAAAAAGGATATAGTTTAAGGCTAATTTTATGAGCCAATCTTAATTGATTTGGGTACAAATGGCGCACGTAGTGCCATACTGTCTCTGTATCCAGTTTCGCTCAGGCAAAAAGGTTAGTACATAATTCGCGTAAAGGCCTGCTCGCGTAAAACAAAAT
Source organism: Paracentrotus lividus (assembly GCA_940671915.1). Classification (NCBI taxonomy): domain Eukaryota; kingdom Metazoa; phylum Echinodermata; class Echinoidea; order Camarodonta; family Echinidae; genus Paracentrotus; species Paracentrotus lividus. Next base: position 31,798,932 of record CALNVZ010003428.1, read on the forward strand.
AGTATACAGAAGTGCTCAAACCTAATTATTGTGAATCAAATGTCGCTTCTTAACACTATCAATCCAATAAATATTTAGTGAGGGCAGCACACATTACTTCACCCCAACTAATCTGGAATAAGAACTCACCCCACCAACAGGTGTCCAAAACGAAGCAAACTACATCTATCACTACTTCACAACCCAACCACCACCCCCCACAATAGCTGCAGTACGCTCCTCCCACCCACTGAACATACCCAGTACTCAAACCCAAAACCTCTACTGCATAACACATTTGCTTCAGCCCTGGACCCATAGCACATTTGCCCATCCACCAATATATATCAAAACAACTACGATATCGTTTTGTACAATTACACACTATCCCCAAACATTACTGTAGGTTGCAAATTCTCAAGAAAAAAAAGACGTTCAACTATATCCCCAGCATACAACCGTGAAGATAAAACATTATAGGCTAGAAGCCAAGAGCATACAAGTAGCCATACCCGTTTGAACAAAATTGATATCACATAATTTTAGCGCCAGTTGTGAAAAACATCCTTAATCTTCATTTGGGGTACTGTACAGTGTTTACTTTATCCCCACGGGCCCAGCACTTCCCACTCACCGCCCTTCACTACGTGTATGCTTTCATATGGTGTTGCACTGGGCTTACATCGCTTATTGCCTAGGTCGGTCACTTTCGCCTCTTGTTCAGACCACTGGCCATTCGGTGATTGGCCAGCGCATCACCCCCTAATATCGTTGCTTCTGCGGTTAACTCCTTTTACGTACTGTTCACTCACTACTTGTCTCTACTGCGCGCTGGACTGTACTACTACATTTTTTTCTTCAAAGAAACTGTTTTTCTTTATTTGTCGCATTACAAGACTTTCCTAACGACGGCAGCATTGCTGGCGTCATGCATTTCCAACAACGCGGTTTAATACCACTTGCATTACACACACATCCCCGCCAGGCCACGCAGGGCTACCTGGTTCAGTGATCTCACAAGGTCATCATGTAGCATGGCGTACTTCCGTGGGTTCCGGGAAGCGTGCCTCACACTTCTCGCTACCTCCCGACTCGGTTTGCTTACTGTACTCCGCGGCTTCTCTGGGTAAACGTTCGAAGTATGTCGGTACCTGTAATTTCAATCACAGTCGCCGTGTTAATTATAGTCTCGTCCACATTTTATCGGGGTACGGAGCGTCACGCGGCGCGGTCTGGCCTCTGAGTTAAATGCACCACACAATGATCTATACAATTCATCTTACCATTTCGGGCGCAGCAAATAAATTTCTAAAATGAAAGCAGTGCAACTCGATATGCATGTCGTAGGAAAAATTAAGGTAACTGAGGTGAGTTTATTCGCTAGATTATATTCACACTTGTAATTGGGACTCAACGAGTCCATATTAGGGTCATGTAGTTTTAGGCCTACTTATGTTGGCTACGAAAGCTGAGGCATATAAACTTAGAAACATGTAAACACTTATATCAACTAAAGCTTAATTAGTGAAGACATTTTTTTTGTAAACAACCTACCCATAATCCAGGGTAGGTTGTTAAATACAGGGAGTGTCAATTTGTTAACAATATGTATAACTACGGGGTAAGTTGACAATATGTGTATATTCTCGTATACCATACTTCGTTAATTTTAACTTTCACAGTTTCTTGACATGTTAACAGTAGATTCAAGTAGGAGCTCTAGAATAGCACAAAGTAATATAGAAACATAAATAGTATTAACACGATGAAATTGAGACAAAATGTAATTATACATATGTAATGTAATTGGGGTGTAAGTTGTTACTCAACAATGGGTAGGTTGTTGTAACAAGCCTACCATAATGCAGGGTAGGTTTGTTACAAAAACATATACACTATATCGGGGTCAATTGTTACAATATGATTTATACCATACGGGGTAAGTTGACAATGTGTAAATCTCGTATACCATACTTTAAATTTATTATACTTTCCAGTTTCTTGACACATCGGTCTAACCAGTAGATCATAAGTAGAGCTCTAGAATAGAACAAAGTTAATAATAGAAACATAAATATATTAACACTGAAATATTGAGACAAATGTAATTTTACATTTGTAATGTAATTGGGGTAAGTTGTTACAATCACATGGGGTAGGTTGTTGTAACAACCTACCCATATACAGGGTAGTGTTGTTACAGCCATACGGGTCATTGTTATCAATATGTAACATCGGGTAAGTTGACAATGTGTAAATCTCGTATACATCTAATTTAATTTTAAACTTTCCAGTTTTTGACATCGTTAACAGTAGATCAAGTAGAGCTCTAGAAATAGACAAAGTAATAATGAGAACATAAATATTATTAACACGACTAATGAATTGAGACAAAATGTAATTTTACATATGTAATGTAATTGGGGTAAGTTGTTACATCAACATGGGGGTAGGTTGTTGTAACTAAAACCAATCCTCATGGGTGATTTTACACACAGACATCAAACTATGTGTTGTGACAGTGCTCATTATGAGCTAAGACAGCAGTAACTAGGATGAATTCAGGGCTGGCTATTTGGGTTTATTTAGTGTAGCATTACATGATAGCTAATATTAAATACCGAAGAAACTAACAATCCTCAACATGAGTGGCATATGCAGGTTGGTCAAAGAAGGCTAATTTACATAATTTCATTTTGTCAAAAAATTTTACTTGGAGCATCACTAGGTAAAAAATGGTTTTTGGGTACGATTTACTTTATTTTAAATTAAACAACAGGAGAACTCATACGAGGCAGTTTCATACACAGCTGATGTAGGTAGGACTGTATATCTGAGATGCCGTATATATGCACAATCATTCTTCGTACTGTTCGACAGCTTTAAGCACACTGAGAACTGTAACAACTGACCCGTGTAACTTCCATCCCCGGTCTCCCCTACTTTAAACCCCTTTAAGAAACAAATCAGACCTTTTTATTTAATGAATGAGGACATATCGTGTAATGGTCCCCTTCTAAAAACAATGTTGCTAGAGTTTTCTTACGTGATAAAGTAACATACTTTGTTCTGTACAAGACAGTTTGGTCGTATTCACAAAGGTGGCCCAAAGTTAAGCCTAGCTTAAATCTGTGGTTTAACTACGGCTATGTACAAAACAAACAAAAAACAATGAACATGCATTTGTACATGCAATTCATTATAATTAATATAATATTCAAGTGTCACATCGCATACATGCATCTTAAGTCAATATTGTGTGATTTAATTTGAAATGTAATATAATTTCGAATCAACATACTGCCAGGAAATTACATGATTTCAGAGATGAAAAGTGCGAGAGAAAAATAGATTATGGTAGGAGACAACAGTCCAGTAAGGCCTGGTGCCTCTGAAATGTAACACCACAATACCAATATGAATTGATGCTGGGCTGAATAGAAAACTGATACTGTAAACACTATTGAGATGATACACGTTCAAACCATGCTTCGGAAGCCATGTCACATCAGACTAGAATACTCCTGCTTTAACAATTAAAGTTCATCCCCACTTTCGCCTCCAACATGACCCGGAAACGAAGAAAAGAAAAGGAATATTTGGCACTCTGTCAGTGGGAGGGATACCCCAAGGCCTGTTCGCGATGATGAGCATGATCTCGGCTAAATGCGACGCATTGAAGAGCTGGATCGAGTATCACTTCTTACAAATCTGACTCTGATCCGCATAAATACCAAGATAATTTCAGGATGGAAGAGTGAGAATAGAGAGGAGAGAGAGGGATGGAGAGAGAGAGAGAGAGAGAGAGAGACAGTGAGAAGGAGGGAGAAGGAGGGAGAGTGAGAGTGCGAGAGAGGATATTATTGAACAGAGTCTTGGACAGTATAGACGGACATTTAAATGCATTTACAGAAGGAGAGGGAGAGAGAGAGAGAGAGAGAATAAAGAATAAGAAAAAGAGGGGGAGTTGGGAGTAAGAGTGAAAAAAGAGAGGGGTTACAGAGGGGGAACAGAATAATACATGAGTAGAGATTACGAGAAAAGAGAAGAAAGAACGGAAATGAAATAGGAAAAATGCTACAGAAAAAGAAGCATTTTTGAGAGGAGAGAGAGAGAACGGGAAAGGACCAGAAATCGAAACCCTTTGAATAATGAAGCATGCAAGAAAATAAGCTGCAACAAAATAAAAAAACGGAGAGATACATTATTTCTTGGAAGTTCGAACCAAAAAAGATAGAAAGTGCTAAACAGAAGAAGAAGTGCATTAAACTTTCATGAAACGAGTGGAGTGTACATGTGTGATATGATATATTCCATGAATGCATAAAGGAATGATGCGTGACAAAACTGATTTTATTCGGCTTGCCCAGGGAAGGAGAGAGACAGCTGTGCTGGCAAAGCCGTACTGGACTAGCTCACACAGCTGGAGATACATAAAATTATATACGTACACGGACTATACTTCCATGATTTGGGAGATGTGGGCATCAACCTATATTTTAAAGGGATTGTTTTACTTGTTTAGGGAAAAAACTCTTCTAGCTAAATGCTGAAAACAGAAATCCAAACCTTTAGGTCAGACTGAAATCGCCTGAGATTTTGACGCTAATCGGTCATTTAATTGCCGAGATATTGATGACTGAATTCCATCACCGTCATAAGTGTACCTGGGTACGATTAAGTTAACAATGTAGTCTTTAGAAGGGGGGAAATCACTTTTGTAATCGTGTGAGTATGTGGTTTCTATGTCAGATGATTGTCAATCTATAATGCTATAGTGCACCCCACATGATTTTGAATTTCCTATTTCAAGAGCTCCTTCTACTTTTACAGATTTTCTTTGGCCTTTCATCAACAAATATATTTTTTTTCTTCAGATTTATTTTGTTCTTCTTTGCATCACACCGTATCTGGTCATTATTAAAATATCCATCCTGTCATGTATCGATTTCCATTTGTCGCAAAAACCTGAAGAAAAAAATCATTGGCTGTGCTAAATAATTGATATAATAACAAAAAAGAGTGTCGTCCTAAAAACTATAACCTTGTGGCATCAGCCGAAATAATATATTATATAATAAGAGACTATGTCTCCTCGAACTCAACTGTACAACTGAAACAATCATATTTAAAACATCTATAACCCAACACTGTGCTGAAACATTTTCGCTATGATGTGACAATTTCTTAAAAAGAATATTATGATTAAAATTTTCATAATGTTTCTGGAAATCTATGAAATATACCGAATGTGATTTTTTCCATCGGCGTCTATTTTTTTTCGACAGGCATTTGTCAAGCATCAGGAAAACTATTACACTACTTCGAAAGACAGATAAATACATAATGCAATAATTTACTTTATAAAAACAATTAATAAAAAGCGTAAAAAAGCTCTGTTTGTGCAGAGTTCCTTGATTTATTTTAGAACATCCACATGGAGAGCGTATAAGTCAGATTTGTTGTTTCAAACGTGTCCATTTTAATATTTTTATCATATTAGTGAAACGGGTTACATTAATTTTACATGTTTTTCACACGTGTTTCTTGCTAAAGGATCGGATTTTTTTTTAATCCTGATACTCGTCATTCTGGAAATTTTGAGGTAGCATTTAAGATACCCATGATAATAGTACAGATTGTATAGCAAACTATTTTACTTCTGTGTTTACCTCTTTCAAAGATGCTCACTTTGCAAATCAATTTTCAGCCTATATGTAAGATATAAACGTGTCGTGTTTGTATGATCACCATCTTAACTACGGAGGCATGGAAACAGTTTAATGCCATCATTCAAATAATTACTGACCCATTTCGTGCAATGATTCTCTCTCTCTTCCTCAATTACTCTCTCTCTCTCTCTCCATGTCTCTTTGTGTCATTTAATATGTTTGATGTTTTGATTAAGAAAGTGTTAAAGTGCGAGTGGTCCATGTGTTCAGGTAGCTGTTGCCTGATTTTGTTGATAGAAATTCCTCTTAACCCTAAAAAGGCCGGTTTTTTCCATCTCACAGCCGGGGGGGGGCTGAAGTTAGGACCCCCTCTCAGATCTCGCCGCCGATGCGCGCGAATCGCCGCAAAATTTGCAACAATAGTGTCTGCGATGTAATTACAAGACTGTACAGTTCGTTTTTTCAAAATAATGTCTTTTAATTTATATTAATTAATTATGCTGAATTTATGCATGAAATCGATACTTTTTGCTCTAAATCATAAATAATGCTCCTAGAAATTCTAATTCTTGGTGTAAATATTCTTGTAGCATTCCAACATAATGTACGTGAAAAAAAATTCCAGTATCAATTCAATTTCTTAATGTATATTTATTGTTTTGGGAATTTCTCTTATGTATTTCTTTGTTTTATCGACTTATGTATTATTGTTTTTTTTGGAATACTTCGGTTCATTGATTATACTCTAATGATTAGAGCAAATATCAACTAAAATAATGGCTAATAACCATATTTTAAATACAGAACATGTGATTAGCATGAAAGCCATTTTCGCCATTATGTTTTGTACAAAATACAGAAATCTCTGTTTTTGAGTCTGCGTTGCATTAAACAATAATGTTGCACAACTCCGAACCTACGCTCAATTTTTTTCAAAATAGCTTTAAAGTTGCGTAAAGATGTAGAGAAAAAGTCCATAAATGCGCGGAGCGCCGAAAAAATTTTTTCAGCGACACACCGCAGCGAAATGTCCGAGGGGGGGGGCTGATTAGGCCCCCCCGGCCCTCTTTAGGGTTAATTGGGAAATTTAAAAAAAAAAAAAAAAATGCTTTTTCTCCTTTTTTTTTAAATATGAAGGTTGCATAGACTCTTATCACCGATTTATCTTCTTTTTTAAAGGTTTCATTATAAAATGATTTATAGATGTTAGTCCTGTCATTTCTACTTCTTCTTCTTCGGTGTCATTCCTCCGTTTTTTTTTTGTTTGTCTCTTGTTTTTTTTCTTTTTGCTGTCCTCTTTATTCTCACTATACACCACCCACCACCCCCCCATTCTCTTCTCTTTAATCCGACACTAATCGAATTGGGACTCGTAGAGAGAAAGAAGCACACGCACAGCACCGCAGCAGACTCACACGACGAGAGAGAGAGAGAGAGAGAGAGAGAGAGAGAGACTCGCCACCATCATAAACAATACATTTTATACTATGTTTTGATATCACCTTTAAATGTCAATTAGCTCCTTTGTAATGTTTATGAATATATAAATTTGGTTTTAAAAAGGGTTAGCCCACTTAAAACTAAATATGTTATAAAAAAATTAATATTGAAAGTTATCCGGATTCGCGCATTTAAAATGGCATAGATAATATATTGTTATAAAAGTGGTATTTGTATTTGAGTTGTATGCATATTGATAATATCATGCTTTTATATTAAAGCTCTCAGAAAAGTTTTCATTCTTCAAATTGTGTGCAGAGATTAGAAACGTGTTGCATCTCCCTTGAATTGAGGATGTTTTGCGAAATAGGTCAAGCTAAAGATTAAACTGTGAAGGTATTGATACAACACTGAAAACGGAAAATCCAACATACCCTTGGCTATATTGCTTTAATGATTATTCTATAAAGTATTATACTGGATTCAATTCGTTTGCATGGGAGCAGATTATGTATCCTAGACTAAGCCCTTGATTGCCTAACTCTTACAACTGTCGGCATCAAACTAATCATTTATTGTACGCCAAATTCTACTTAATCATTCGGCTTTATTCGTGTTAATTAAAATACACTAAGTCAAGATAATTATATTGTCTTGGTGAGTTTTTTTTTTTTTTTTTTTTTTTTTTTTTAAAGATGTAAACGTAATAGAGAATTCACTTCAAAATCTTTTGATTTGGCAAGGTCAGTACATATTTATTGTGAGACAAGAAATATCATATTATATATGTACTGGACTTCAAACCTTAACAATAACACTTATGGTGGTATCTCACTGGGCATGAGACGGTCTTGAAATGGGTTTGACACTGGTCATGGAGACGTCTCGAAGACACTTAAAATACGTTTCCTGGGTCTCATCAACGTCTCATGAGTCGCAGGAGATTACTCCGTCGCGGAGACGTCTCAGAGTCGTTTTGAAGACTTCACAGCGTCTCCGATTTCTTGAGTCTCAGAGACATCTCTGCAACTTGAGATACCACCTTGAGTTGCCTACTTATTTACTGTCCATACAATGCATGTGATCATACCTACATTGTGAACGTTTCCATAACCTGGAACCCCTATCTTTCTAACCCCGAACCTAATCGTTAACTCTAAGGTTTAGCGTAAGGGCATCAAGTGTTCGAGGATTTTATTGAAAGACCCCTGTATTTCCTGGAGGACTAAATTTAGCACACCCAACGACCTTGAGAATGTATTTGAACCAAATATTCAATTTCTTCCTAGATAAGATTTACCGACATGCGACGAAAACTGGGCCTATCAGCATGCAAAAGACAAATTTTCCGGAAAAACCACAAAGTGAAAATAAGACCACTTTTGCATTAATTGTAGTGATTGAAAAGGGGGATTAAGATAGTGTTCTATGTAACTCTTTAAACATATACCTGATCAAGCATGTTATGTACCTGACATTCCAGTGCTACGTTATGCTACAGTCACACAGACACTTACGTTGAGTTACGTCCGGTTGCGTCCAAAAATTATTTTCTTTTCTGCGGATCCCCGCGATTGCCTACCCGTCATAGTCAGCAGTGGAAATATGGATAATTTCGTCCATCCAGTAAAACAAAGAAATACATAAGAAATGATAGAATAGAAGATGAAATAAGATTAAAACTACACAAACGTATCTATACGTACGTGTCTGTGTGACTGCAGCATTACTCGCAATTTTCAAACGTGCTATAAATCAAACCGCTCACGTGTATTCCATCTGACGCTCACCAACAGTATGGGAAACGGAATGTTTGGTTTGGCTGATGAACTTGGTTTGCTTTCATCATCCTAAGATCACCAGGTCAAGAAAACATTTTCTTAACTATACCCCAAGCATGTGGGTGAAACTGATTTGGGCTGAGAGAGCTCTTCCAAATCATCGTCACCTATAAGTATAGGCAAACAGGGTCGGTCTTCGCTGGCTAGGTTTGGCAGCAAACGGTGACAAGATCGAACAAATAGCACCCAACTGATCAAGAAACCTGGGAATGAAGGAAGCAAACATTGATTCACGGAAACCAATCTTGGAACGAAGTTTGGAGAAAACGATCCATCGGAATTAAAGGGTAACGATAGAAAGAGATTGAACTGTGATGTCATAACATGGCATACTACACAAATAAGAGCTGGTGAAAGATCTCGACTGTCTTTCGTTTTCTAAACGTTATACATATGTTTGCGAGCTAAGAATAAATCAGCTTGCTTGTATAGACACGAAAGGAAGTCTTCATTTGGGGTATTGAAAGAAAACAAATTAGTTGATGAATTGAAGAGCTATTTGAGGATTAGTTTATTCTGCCGATTGAGAAAGGGATAGTGAGGGAACACAGTCAGGTATTACGATTGTGACATAATAAAAAGTTTCGTTTCACAAGGTACTACCTCCATACTTGATGGAAAATGAAGTTAGTGAGATTATCGCCACCATTAATCGGGTGATTTTCATTTAAAATTATGTAGATTACATTTGATTTAATTTATTTGGATTCCTCTGAGTATGTGCCGTAATTATGTTTTAGTGAGTAACAAATATGGCCTCTGGTTTATAATCATCATCTCTTCATATATAATGATATATAGGATTAAAAGGAGAGGGGGGGGGACATTTATACACGTAGAGCCAAAAAAGACGAGAAAAATACAAAAAAAAGTAAAACCACTTAGTTCAGAATATAACAGATCAGATAAATATACTTCATTACACTCTGTCGGATAGAGCCGCAATGAGTAACATTGCCTCACTTATGGAGAATAGTCTTTCTAGTAAAACAAACGAGATTATTTTTTGATGCGCTGGGATATGTATATGTGTCTTTTCTAATCCACTCTCAGATAGTTGCTTCTTTGGTGGGAAAACGTTTACACATCTCTAGACATCGTCTTTTATATGCCAAAGCACTGATTTGGACATCGGCCACAGCTCTGTGTAATACAAGAGACTAGTGTTTGTTTATATCTTTTGATATCATAAATCGGTTTTCAGTTTATTGCAAGTGTCAGTATTTAAAGCGACATAAAGATTTTACGGAAATAAAAACATATAATAAACTAATTAATTTGCATTTTATACTAGTCTCGAATGTTTAAGGGAATAAATATCATTAATAAAATCCAAATTTCTAGAAGTATAATCTCAAAATAAAAAACAATACAGTACGAATTTAAAACATTCATACCGTCCCGAAGAATTAGTATAGAATCAAATTCAATAAGGAGCGGGAGATTGGCACATCTGTATTGAGATATAAGAGAAATAGTGTAAAAAAAGTAAAAGAAGAAAAAAGAGATTTTATCTACCTAAAGGAGGTTATGTACGATCAATAAAACTGAAATGATCCAACGTCCCATTCTTGTTGTGTTGTTCTACAGAAATAACAATTATTGTGTTGCATATTAAATATACCATATATATATATCGACATCAGGAGAGATATTCCGATCATGATTTCGAATCGTCTCACTCTGTACGTTTAGCCTTCTAATAAATCAGGATCCATGGGTAGGTAAGTGACGAAGCCACGAAAGGAGATAGAGAGAAAAAATGGAGGTTTTGTTAACGCCCTCTGTTGAATCTTTAAAATTTAGGCTGAGAGTTGGTCATGATACACCCTGATCATCCTGTCTCTCTTTCTCTCTCTATCGCTCGTCTCTGTCCACTTTTCTATGCTCTGTGCATCATCTAATCTCTGTGCGTCTCTCTTCTCTTCTTGCTGTCCCTCTTCAGGTTTATAAGCTAGAGCTACACTTTGAGCTTTTGGTAGTAGTGTGGAACATTGTTACTTCTTTTAATCCTAGATTTTTTTCTCCTTCTCTTTATCTCTGTTTCTCGCCTCTCTCTCTCTCTCTCTCTTCCTATATCTCTCTCCTCCTCTCTTTCTCTTCATCCAGTTTATAGCTAGTGGGTCTAACTATGACCAGTACAGTGTATAGATGTGTAACATTATTCTCTCTCTTCTATGTCTGTCTGTTGCTGTCATCTCTCTCTTCCTTCGTGATAGTGTCTCTGGTTTTTCCTCCTCTCCTGTCTGCTGTCTGTGCTTCTCTATTCAATATGCAAGCTACCTTAGTGCTGTACTGATGCATCAGTTCAGTGACAAAATGTTTTTTACTTTTCTGGGTTCATCGAAAAAAATAATTTTTTTTTCTCTCTCTCTCTCTTCTTTCTTTCTTGTCTTTTATGCTTTTCTTTTTTCCTCTTAGCTAATCCCCTCTTTCTGTGTTCGTCTTATTTATTTCCTCTCTCTCTCTCTTTCTCTTTCTTCTTTTTTTTGACAATTCTCCATAAAACCATTTATTTTATGTTTGTATTTTGTAAATTCGTATAATTGTCTATCTCCTCATTTCCACTCTTGATATCTCACTCCCTGTGGTTTAACGTTTTTCTTTTTTTGTCTGCCTTAAAGCACCTTGCCTCCGATGCACCTAAATTTCATTTTCTCAGAATCTACAAAGAGCTGTAATCTAATTTCGTTGGATAGACTCTCTTAGTCAGCTGACCTTTATAGGGAAGTAGTGAATGGCCATCGATCTTAACAATAAGGACGGCATTGTCATAGAAGGAATAAGGTAATGGAATATGTGGTTTAGCTTGTGATGTTATTTTCCCCATTGTTTAGATTACATTAAATTGTAAGTTAATGCTTGTAGTCCCAGTAGAATGTATAGTGTTTAGGATATTGCGTATTAGAGGTCGATTGGAAAGCACAGTCGGAAACTATTATTAAAAAGTTATCAGATGATCACACAATAACTTACTTGTCAAGAATGGATAGATATGAGACGGCCTTCTAATCTTCATTATGATTCGATAAAGCTTGAAATGAATTCAACTCGATCTCAATACTCAAAACGCAACCAAATACTTTTCAGCGTTATACCTTCAGCCAGTCCGGTATACATTTAAACGGGAATACATTAATTCACATCATTATGATCTGAAAGCAATTTATTTTCGTCGCAAGCTGGCTGTACAGGGGTATATGATGTACAAAGGATGGGACTAACAATAGTGTGACGTCAGTAGCAAGAATAAAAGCTCAGCCGTAAAATATGAAGCAATTGATCATTTGAGAGAGTTCGACGTACGGACATCATAATTTTAAATTCACAGTAATTCAATTAATTTTTATTTTTTTAAAATAAATTTTAACCCTGTTATGTAAAAACAAAGGATGCAATTTTATGAATTTTCCCTAAAGTTGAAATTGTCAACAATATTCATCTACTTTTAAAAATGACTTTGAACGATAAACCCATCCGCTATCATGTCTACCTAATCCGACATTCAACATTTTCTTAAGTCCTGAATTATATTTTAAATTGAATGTAATACAAATTGGTCAGTTTGCTCATATAACCTGTTTGGTTTATAAGAAACAAAAATGGGCTTTAAACAATTGCTATGTATAACATGTTTGTAAAGAAGACAAATTGGAACAGGATAATTATGATGAAATAATAAGCGAAAAGAATGATATTAGATTTATGTAACTTTTTACCTTTAACATATTTGGTACTATTTTGGGGAAATATAGTAATACGATAACCTGATAATTAAGTCGATGTAATATTAAGACGCGTATGATGGAAATATACCATACTGGACAATAAGATTTGAATAAGACATGACGTGACTGATTACATATAGATTTTTAACATTAATTTTCAACTGAATTTGAGATACAAGGTCTTGTAACTGCAGAACATTGTTCCTATTCGTTATATTCCGTTTCAAAATTGTCTCCCTGATAATAGTCGTCCGTTCTACACTTTAAGTAATCCCAGAGGTTTACAATAAGTAAGATAAAGGTAAACTTAGGTATAATTCATAATCCTTATCTTAAAATACATGGGAGAAACCACAAAGCAATGAACTTGAGTTGGAAAATATACATCCCAACGATACATAACACTGAAAAGCTGAGAGAAAAGAAATACACGACGAGAGAGACAAAAAGGGAGATGAGGGAGAGAGAGAGAGGGGGGGAGGAGGAGAGAGAGAAGAGAAGAGAGGGGGGGGGGTGCAAACTTCACAGAAAGGATGGGGGGGGGGGCGAAGGCGTGTAAACAAACGAAAAATGCCTGAGGCAAGTATTGTGATAGCTGTGTAATGATAATTTTCAATAATGACACCATCAAGAAAGAATAATGGATACATATACCACCTGACAAATTTGACAGTAGCCTACAGTTTGAAATAATTTCTAAAATTGAATATTCCAATGAATGTAATGAAAAGGCATATATTAAATTTGTATTTAAAATACCAACATATCCCTTATGATTTTAAGACAATACATCAAAAAGTACATTTTATGATGCATGTGTGATGCTTAATATCTTGTAATGGTCACGCAATCAAAGGAATATATCCCCTACAGGATCATTTTCAAATCACTATGGGTTTCTACACAACTTTTCTTTCATTCTTAAGAATTTAAACTTTTTACAAATTATATTGTTATTTAATGTATGTGATGGCTAGCACTGGAAATCAAGAATATAAATAAGGTCTAAAACAACAATAATAAAACAACACACAACCACGATAAATGTAAAAGAAAAAAAAAAAAAAAATGAGAGGAAAGAGATATCTTTTTATAGAAAATAGTATCACCTGATATAAATTTCAATTATTCTTATTTTGAAAATTTCAATTTATCATTAATAAACTACACCTTGAAAAAAAGTTCAAACAAAGAAATGACAGTCAGTGTGAACAACAAAGCTGACAAGTTATGATTTACTATAAAAGGGTTCAGACTTTATCATTAAAGTATTGCCTGCCATTGTAGACCTTGGTCAATAAACAATGCTACTTTTCAACTTTACCATAGTAATTATTAAATTCCTCGTTAATGCTGCATGATCCATGAAAAGATTTTAGAAAAAAAAAACAATTCTGCTGTGTATTTTGGCTATGAAGTAATTTACATTATTTATTGCCAACACCCAAGATTCATGTCAATAAAAAAGATCAAAAGTTACTTTTTGTGTTAGAAATTAATATGGAATGCAAAGGGTTAACCGTGTCATGTTATAGTACATGTTTATTACAATAGAACGATGATGAGAGGGTGTTTTGGGGATGTTTCAGGAGGATGGAGGGTCATGGTTTCAAAATATTCTCCGATGGATGACGTCATTAATTATTCGCGTCTAATTCGTGAACAAAGCAGTCAAAAGATTATGGTTCGGAAATAAACCAACAAAATCTATTTAAAATAAAATATAAGCTTCAATATGTGCTTCTTTCAAAATGCGTCATGTGTTTTGGGTTTAATGGGTTTTGTGCGCATGTGCAATAGAATTAAATTGGTTTGTTTTATTATTAAAATCAAAACTTAAATATTAAAAAATACATACAATTCTTAGTTTAGGTAAAAAGAAGTTACGCATACCATTTACTATGATTTTTTTTTATTTGGTATTTGTTAACTCTTTAACATTCATTTTCATTGCCACTTTAAGTGATCCAAACCATTAAAAAAAAAAAAAACGAATAAAAATGATTACCCCCCAAAAAAACAACAAAAAAAACAACAAAAAAAAAAACACAGAACAATAAAGACTACAAGAAATACTTAAAGGAAATTTCTGTTATGGTCAGTTATTTGCTGTTAGAAAAACGTCTAAATATGATTGGGAAAGGTTGATAACAATTACCTAAGAATTGTTGTGTGCTTATGAGCATTGGAATCAAGAAAAAATGAAAAAAAAAAAAAAATTCTGCTGGGGAGTCACATGCACTATACACGGAAGTGCATGCATTGTATTACACCAAGGTATTACATTATGTATTGTACATTATTACATTATGTACATTATTACATGTATTGTATTACACCAACCAAAAAACAAAACTTTTTTTGTTATTATAACTATGAGGGCATGTGAAAAGCAATTCTTTACAGCAAAATATTTTCTTCCCATTTCTTTCTAAAACGAATGGAAATAAGAGATGGTATGTACATAAAGTACACACCACCTAATAATTTGAAAGCTCGAATTGATTTTGTACACCTTTCACAATACAATAAAGCACCGCCAAACTATTGGATATCTTTTGACAAACATTTGTTCCTCCTCCTTTTTGACCCTGCAAATAAAGGGTATACAATTATTCAATCCTCTCCAACAAAAATCCCACATAATAAACAGAAATATGCACGATTTAATATTGGTCTTATTTTATGCTTAAATTCATATTTTCTTGAAGGTAAATAAGAAAGTTGTTCATGAAAAAACCAAACAAACAAACAAAAAATAAAATTCATTATAGATATCTAAAAATAATTATATATTTATAGATTGCTGTTGGTTTAAATATAAATGTCTAATTTTGTAGTTCTTTTGTGTCGTCAATTCAGATGGTATTGATAGGGAGGCTAGGAATAAACAAAAATCAATGTTTAATTTCACGCAAGAGAGCAGACACAATGTAATTCAAACGACAGAATGGACCAAGGAAAATTGTTATGGATGGCGAGTATTAGATATAAATATTAAAAAAGGCAAAAAAACGAGAGAAGTTAAATTAACATTTAGAAAGGTTAAAAATAAAGTGAGCGAGAGAGAGAGAGAGAATACACAAATGTAATATATAAAAAAGAAATGAGAATATTAGAACTAAAAGAAACTGACATAACCTATGTTATAGGGCTATACAAAATAAATATTATTGATCAAAACAAACAAAACAAAACAAAATCAGTATTAATATAAAAACAGCTACAACCAGTTCATACATACTAGAAAAGCCCTGTACAAGAAGAAGAAGAAGAAGAAGAAAAACATGTAACACTAATATCATTCCTATTAGTTAATATCCAGAATTCCATTAATACTTATTACGATAAAATGGGGCAAAAAGAAACAATAAACAGAAATGATATAAAATAACGTGTGTGTGTGTGTGTGT
>CALNVZ010003428.1:31815782-31905317 GCA_940671915.1 Paracentrotus lividus
GTTTTTGTGTGTGGGTGTGCGTGTGGAAACCCGTGTGGGTATGCGCATATTTCTGTGAGGATGCATGTGTGTTTGTGTGTGTGGGTGTGCGTGTGGGAACCCGTGTGTGTATGCGTATAGTTCTGTGCGGATGCATGTGGGTGCATGTGTGAGTGTGATTGTATCTGACACAGCGTTCAATGGTCATTGCACAAAACTGTCGAAAAAAAAAGTGACAAGTGGAGCTATTTTATGGCCACTAGGCGAATAATAGTGAAATACATTTATTTAGGATTTTTAGGTAAAGAAAGTGACAAATTATAGAGGAGATAATTATTTGGTAACAATAGTTACATAACTCATACAGAGTATTCAATAACCACACTGTTAATACGCTGTGTAAAAAAGTGTTGTTTAAAAAAAAAAAATGGACATACGTATAGTAGTAAGAGAGCATTACAGTGATAAAGAGAGAGGCAGAGAGAGATAAATATAAAGCAATGGAAGAGAGAGGAAGCATAAAACAGGAGACAGAAAGAAATCAGAAATGAAGAGTTAGTAATGAGAGAGGGGGTGGGGGAGAGAGAGGGTACATAATTACTAATGAAATATATCATCAAAGAGAGAGAGAGAGAGAGAGAAAGAGGCAGCTAAAGACAGAGGTTTATAAAATAATATATATATATATATATATATATATATAATATATATATATATATATATATATATATATTTAAAGAGAGTAATAAGGAGAATATACCAGAAAGAATGAGGATGAGGAGAAGGAAGAGGGAGAAGGAGATATTTGAAAGAGAGAAAGAGAGAGAGAGAGAAAAAAAAATAAAGAGGCTAAGAGGGGTCATATAGATACAGATAACAAGAGACGAGAGAGAGAGAGAGAGAGAGAGAGAGAAAGTAGAGATTGAAGAGAGAGGGGGAAGAAGCGGCGGGTGGTAGTGTTACACTCGAGCTGCCTCATAGTCAATGGTGTATAGGGTGAGCCTATGCGTGTTAAAATTGCACGTTGTGCGGTAGAGTCCTATATTGGTCGGCAAGTTGATGTGTGTATGCTCGCCAATTGAATTACACGCATATTGGAGAACAGCATTTCAGGTTTGTCCTGTGCTGCTACATGCATACGATTCTACGTGTGGTACTACACAAGATCACCGCAATTTACACTTAGCTTGGACATTGCTACGACTTGTGAACCGAAGGCACCGTCATAGGTGTACAATACAAGACAATATTCTCTTACACTATTATAACAAAATTTAGATTGTATCACCCGGTGTGTTGTTGGTGATTACAGTTTGCCGACCTAAAGGCTTTGTAACCATGGCCTGTCCGATGGGCTTTTCCTCGCCGCCGCCGCCGCCGCCGACCGCAGCTCGCGATCACGACTCCTCGCCCACAGGGAAATCTTCGAGTTCCAGTCATTCTCCGACATCGCCTGAGCAATCACCTCATCGATCGGGATCGACGACGTCGTGTACGGGTTTGGAGAGGGATGAAAAAGGTCATGAGGAAGGGGCAAAACGAAAGTTAGATTTGAAGGGTTTGTGTCAAGGATTGGCCTCCATAGTCTTCCCATCGGTAAGTGCTTATCTATTGTTATCCCTCAATCAACACGTGTGCTATATTCTATCCTTAACAATACACAAACCATATATATGATGTATATGTTATGAAATATATATGTATATATATATAGTATATATATATATATATATATATATATATATATATATATATACATGAATACATATAATTATCTGATGAAATGCGTCATAAAAGGAATATTAATATATCAAAATTCATTTAATCCAGCTGATTCACCCGGCTTGTATAGGCCTACTTTGTTTTCCTTTTACCTACCAAGAGATTAATTGTATTAGTGTGAACACGCCAGGGGCCTCGTGGCATAACATCACATTGACATTCTAAGACCCGGGTTCGAGTCCTGAAGAAGTCATTTTGTAAATCATTGGAATGTTTCCCCAGGACATGTGTCAAGGATTATTGATTTAATGATTATAAACAATCCATGTTTCATTTATTCAATTTTATAATAGTAACCATAAGAACAACAGGATAATAGCCATGGTAATTATAATCATCAAAACAATGATACTGTTATTAATAACAATATTGACAACATTAAATACCATTAAAATAAAATCATATATACAATTACTAAACCAATTATTGAATTTCTTTGAAAAATTAAATCCATGTAGGCCCTAACCCTATATATTGTATATATAAATAATATATATAATTTTGTCTAAATTAGTTTTTGAGTGAACTAATTTGAAGCTTCTTTAATGTGAAATTTGTGGTACATCAAATTTGATTCCCTGTTACGTAACTTGCATGTGTTGTAGCCTTTTTCTCCTACGGTGGATTCTAAAGTGACAGTATTTTTAATAAAGTAGATAGGTTTTCCATAAACATTAGATGTTGAATAATGTACAAAAACACAAGAAGCACTACATTGGACATATTACATTTTGTATTTCATATTCGCGTATATCATACTAATAATAAAGTACATTATTGTTTTGTTTACAATGTAGGAAAAATCGTTAATTTTTTATGAAAAATCCATACCATATAAAAGGTGTTTTAACAAATTCTATAGTGTTTCCCACTCCAATATGGCATAATAATACATCAGCAAAAAAGACGTAGAGCATATTTTGATGAATTACCCTTATGTTATCTACGTTAGATCTGAACTTCGCATATCACGAGTATGCCGCTTAGATACAATACAGTGCCGCTAGCAGTGTCCAAGCAATATATGCAAACTTTAATATAGATTGCCACGGATTGGTAATGGCCATAGACAAGAGGCTATCTATGCGATAGTACTTAATTCAGTTGGAATGGGTGCATTCCCAACTAGCGGGTGTTAGCTATCTAAAATCCACGCGTGGTGTTTGTGAGTGCAATTCATAAATATGCCTGTGTTTTCGAACACACGTTTGCTGTAGGCGCTTCGTCGCTACTCACAAGTGAACGTCGGCCTATAAACAACATGGTGTACTATAGCTCCTCCCAACGAGTCGCTGGTCAACGTATTATTTACGTGTTCGGCCTAGCTTATTAGAACATCAACATAGTAGTTATGATCCGAGCAGCATACATAAGCATACAAGGAATTATAAAGGAAGCATAATAGGAAAAACAGCACATGTTAGGAGAACGGTTTTTAAAAAAAAGTACACTATAGTAATTATGACAATAACGGTGTTGAAGGTAATAGTAGTAGTAGTTGTTGTTGTTGTTGTAGTAGTAGAAGTAGAAGCAGCAGCAGTAGTAGTAGTAGTAGTAGTAGCAGCAGCAGCAGCAGCAGTAGTAGTAGTAGTAGTAGTAGTAGAAGTAGTAGTAGTAGTAGCAGTAGAGTAAGGAGGAGAAGAAGAATTAGAAGTAGTAATAGTAGTAGTAGTAGTAGTAGTAGTAGTAGTAGTAGTAGTAGTAGTAGTAGCAGTAGTAGTAGCTGCAATAGTAGATAGTAGTACTTTAATCTGTTACGATATGCATGTAGCAATACAAAGTATGGATACGACAGAACAATTACTCGAATAAATACCCTAAATGTATTTTTCCTTCAAATCTAGTTCACGCACAATGACATGAGAGGGAGACTGTCCTTGCATCACGTTGCATTACAAATGGATGTAGAGATATAATAACCTTTGATACAATGCATTCCTGTGATACCATCTTCGTCAGGATGTCCCTATGGTATCCCACACCTGTCGTGCAGACATCTAATATCTCATACCACTCACATATTACCCACATATATTATCTATCCACTGAAACACAATGGTTGTTCTTAATGACCTCGAAAAAGGTCAAATGATACTTGCCCGACATGGCAACACGTCCGTTTATTGCGTAGAAATCGAACATCTCATACCCATCACTTATTACGCATCGACAACGCTACTAATCAATGGCAGTTATTATGGTAGTTATTTGTGACCTCCAAAAGGTCAATTGATCCTTACCTTATATGGCAACAATGTCACCTGTATACAAGGTGTTTTTTTGCCCAGAAATCGAACATCTCATACCACTCACATATTACTCATCCACAATGCTATCCACCCCAAAACAATGGTTGTTCTTAATGACCTCCAAAAATTCAACAGATCATTGTATCATATAGCCTTGATCAGATACAGACCCATAGTTTACTGTATGATACCTACAAACAAACATTCAAGATGATAATAAAAACATTTAGAATTTGAAAGAAAAAAAAAAAGGCATGATTCTCTAACGGCCATTCACAAATCTTGTGGGAGTTGAAGCTAAATCTAAGAAAAGAGCTAATTCCAGAAATGAAAGATCAATTCAGCGATTTAAAAAAATTATATATTTTCTTTTTTTAAAACCTTACTCTTTGATATTGTAAATATCTCAATTGAAGATGATAATTATTTAATGACAACTACTAACAGGTCATAAAAATATGTAATGTTATTGTTTTTTTTGAAAACATTTAGTTGAGGATATTGAAGAAATAAAAGATCTTATGAAAAGAAGGTTTGTATAGATGGGGGGGGGGTGATGGGGAATGCAAAGGGCCAAGTAAAACTATATCAATCCAAGGGTTCAACATGTTGGGAAGGGAAGGGGTAAGGATTGTGATTGTGTACTCTTATTAACTTCTTTTTGAAGTATGAAGTATATAGCAGTCTTTTGATGGGCTTAAATTTGAACAAAATTTATTTAATTATTGAGAGCTAAATATTTTATAACATTTGTTTGAGTTTCGACTGTTTCACAACGCTGGAGGGCGTGGGAAGGGCTTGTAAAGTCCAATGTCTTTTTGCAAAGGTGTGTACAAATTATGTTTATATAAATTATATATATATATATATATATTATTCGTTGGTCCTTCTTCGAATACAGAACTAATGATAATTCGGTTTCTTTTTAATTTCTTGAGTGACTTTCTTCATTTATTATATGAGAGCATTCGTAAAATTTAGGTGTATAGTATTATGACAAATCACTTTTATGTATAGAACTCGTATACAATCCGTGTGCATATTTTCTTTCATAAAGTGTAGGGCCTATACCTCCGCTGACCTCGACAATAAATGGTCTCAACGAGATTAAATAAAATGGAGAGAAAGAGAGGGAGAGAGAGAGAGAGGGAGAGAGATGGATAGATGGATAGAGATAGAGAATTAGAGATGGACAGGGTAAGAGAACTAGAGAAGCATTCCGATGCCTGACTTTGGCTCGAAGTAAACCTACTTCTCTATTCCTTAAATTAGGGAGATAGATAGACAAAATCCACCTAATCTCTTTCTACCAATTGCCAGGGTAAATAGAAAAGCAGGGCATGGCGTAAGACTGTGCAAAGTGCCACCCTCTCCAATTACCGTAATAAGAGAAGAAAAAAGAGAGACCCCCGAAAAATACGCGTCTCCTTTTTTGTTTTTCCCAAACCTTTGGAATCACTTTGAGAAAAGCATTGCCCTATCTACGCAAGCGGCTTTATACGTCTGAATGTATACCGCAATCGCATTTGACCTCTATCTCCATCGATATAGGCATAGAAATGAAGCGGTTTTACAGACTGAATGTTAGAATGTCTTGTAAGGAGAGTCCTCCATCTTTCTCTCTCATTTCTTTATTTATGATGAACGCTGAGAGCATTTTACATCCCAGCCATTCCTTCATATTTCATGCTCCACGAATGCTTTGTATTTCACTGATACAGACTGGGAACTTAAAAGCGTTCTTTCTGAATACATGTAAGATGGACACCAAGTGAATTAGTCTCAAGGAATTTCCATGTCCCCCAAGAGAGGTGTTTGGGGGTATAGAGTGGGTAGGCTCAACGTGCGTAATAACTGGTCCCAGAAGTATACATAGGGATATTATTACCTCTTAATCACCACCAAGCCGTTTTCTCACCCCAGTGCCTGGTGCACGAGACACTCTTATTTGCCTTGCCTAAGATCAAACTGACCGATTTCCAGATAAGTCTCTCTTGGGAGTGGAGGGGGGGGGGGGGGGGGGGGGGGTGCCACCAGAGTCCATTTGCTTGCTAAACAAGCAAGTGGGTATCCAATGACCAAAGAATCAAGACATGTTTGAGAAGAGGATATACTTAGGTCTAGCTGCTCCTAGATTTCTGGCACGCTTTTAACAAGATCATGAATTATAACGTAGGCCTACAGCTTGATCTGTTATTATAATTAAACCCCGCAAGATTTCTTTAGATTTTCATGATTTTAGTCAAGCATTTAAAAAGGTTTTCATCGATTTATAAATGAGATGGAAACGACGAGGATTGTTATTCACCATCTTAAAAAAAAAAAAAAAAAAAAGTTTTCCATATTATACTCGTACAAATTACATAATGATAGATTGTTTCACTGTCATTTGAAAATATAATGATTTTTTGCATTGCATAGTCTACTATGTGCACATTAATTTTGTAACGATCGAAGTATAATATTTATTTCATTTTAAATAAATTTTCTGTTATGCGCATGGTGCACGAAGATTTGACAATAACAACATTTACACCACGCAACACTTTCCCCTATCAGTTTAACAATCAATAAGGAAATATATATGTTTTATTTTACAAAACAATGCAAAGGGTTAAAGAGAAAGCAAACATTAGAAACTATTACCATGTGAAAACAAAAACTATATGAAAATAATATTGAATATAGAATGACACTTCTGACTCTCCAAAATCGTACAAGTAGGAAAGTTGATCGTCACTACAACACTAACTTTATACCAAATAACCAATTTCAAACTCCAATATGTATTTTGTTTAAATATCTTAATATTGCTCCAATTTCATGCGGAACTGCTTTCCTTCCGAGCAACTTGCCACCCGAGGTGTGATATCCCTTTAAAGATCGATGGATCATCAAGAAATCAATAGGCGACACTTAGCAGTAATACATCGATCCATTAGCTGGACTAGGTGTCTGTTATCAATGGTGACGAAGCCAGTCGATCAAGAAAATTGTCATCTTGATCCCTACCTAGCATTTGAAGGTTATATCTAAAAGCCCTATTTTTGAAAATATCGCCGATTCTTATAGTTATTGTTATTGGTAAAGGGTATTGTTTTATGAATGAATCGAGGATGTCTAAATTTCTTGGCATTTTTGTGTGAATGACGTTTAAAAAAGCAACTGATCAATATGTGGTGTTACAATGATGATTATCATAAAAACAAAATAATTATAACAATAATAATATTTATGATAAAATGATAATGATGATAATATTAATAGTAATAATAAAAATGATAATATTGATAATAATAATAATAACAATAATAATAAAAGTTATAATAGTAATAATAATAATAATAATGATAATAATACTAATACTAATAATAATGATAATAATAATAATGATAATAATAATAATAATAATAATAATAATAATAATAATAATAATAATAATAATAATAATAATAATAATAATAAAATTCTGATAATACTGATAAATAACAATGATGACAGTAATAATAATAACAATAGTCATCATCATAATCATCATCATCATCATAAAATTAATAATAATAATAATGATAGTAATACTAACAACAATGAAAATAATACAAGACTGAAATGATATAATGTAATGTTACTTGAAAACTCACTATAGTATGAATTAAAATATTTTAAAATACTATCTTTGCAGGGTAATTTTTGTTGTTTTGCCAGTAATGTTAAAAACGCGTAATAATGTATGATGTTCAAAATTTAACCAATCAATATTAAGCTTAAGACCTCTTTAAACCTTTCATACCATTCAACAATTTTCATATTTGATTGTCGTAATATTTGTCCTCTTTGGAAAGGAATTGGAGCACAGCCGCTCAAAAACTGCCCTTTGAATAAAAAAGATACTTTCTGACGATAAGTTCTTTGCGCTTGAAGAAAACTATATATGAGCTTTAACATGTTTTTCATTTAGAGTTTTGTCCTTTAAATTCAATAAATCACAATATCAAGCCCCTGACATTTTAGGTTTTGAAATACAGGTATTTTATTCATTCCACGAATGTCGACATTACTACTTTCCTCGATAGTATTGTATTCTCTATTTTTAGACGTAGCATTCAATTATATGCCCAGATACTTTGGCTGTAGATATTGAAATTGGAAAGGGGCGATTCAAGCTTTTATTATTTATCGTTTTTGTGAATTTTTCATTAGAATGAAACGAGGGGAGTATGACACCGTGGTAATCCTCGCAGAGTTAAAGCGAGATCGTGAATTAGGCATGAGCGGTTTCCGTTTAAATATTAATATTCCTTGTGACAATTAATTGGCTTATTGCAATCAGTACAGATGATTCTTTTTTTAATCTACTATAAATTCATTATGAAGGTCCAGGGAAAACGAATATTGAGGTATGGTTGAAAAGATGGAATTGAT
Source organism: Paracentrotus lividus (assembly GCA_940671915.1). Taxonomy (NCBI): domain Eukaryota; kingdom Metazoa; phylum Echinodermata; class Echinoidea; order Camarodonta; family Echinidae; genus Paracentrotus; species Paracentrotus lividus. The sequence continues at coordinate 31,824,215 of CALNVZ010003428.1, forward strand.
CAATAATCATGGTAGAGATTGATTATACAATTCGGCGCAATTAAAGTTGACAATGGTTTAATTAAAAAAAAAAGGAGTGATATTCAGAGTTCTTAGTTAAACGGACGGAACCTGAATGATATGTGCCAGTTCGTTTTGTATTCTCTTTAATGTATCACTTCACAGATAAAATTCCCATCAGATTTAAAAAAACGAATAATCAGACACAATTTAGGAAGTCTACCTGTTAGCCAGGTTAGACGAGCACACAATTTTAAACGTATATAATGGGGGAGATGACGGTGATACTTAAATCTTTAAGTTAGTTTTTTTTTGTTGAATATGCGTACTAAATTGGTAAGACCTTTTGACAAACCTTAAATTGTTGCCCTCTTTTAATAGGTGACGCATGTTATTATGCGAAAAATAATATATACCTACTCTCAATACTATAACTAGTTAAGAACAATTCCTTGATTGCTGTTAACGCGATAAATTTCGTTTTCTTTGTAAAATAGGAAATGACTTGTGCCTGTTGTGAACGTTAAGATAATTGATTCAGTTGGAAAACTGTTGAGGCCAATATTTTATTCTGCTCACGTGTGATCATTGATTTAGCCATGCTGTGGTGTGTACCGGGTTTTATGGGCGTACAGATAGTATTCCTCCTTGCCTCAAGTCTTTTCCTCAGTTCAAAAACATGAACAAATGCTGGCTGTGGAGGTCTAGTTAGCTCGAAATATAAGTCACATAACTTAAATCTATTTCGTTCCTTGAGTCGTTATGAGCCTGCTAAAAAGAACAGAGTGTATCTATATTTACACATTGTGTTTCCAATAGTGACCCACAGTATTGTCGATTATGTAAAAACGCTAAGGTATAATAATGTGAAGATTACTTCACACTATGTTGTGATTTTAAGCAAAGTGTTCACACAGTAATGTTCAGTTTCACAGTGGAATTACTTCCCTCACAAACCAATTTTAGAAGATTGCTTAACAAAGTGGGTGTTGAATAGTGATATTCAGATTCACACTGTGAAATAAAACTGAAATTGCTCCCTCACAATGTGAAGATATGATTCACTGTGTTAAAACGCCCAGAATAAAAACTGTCAAGATGATTTCACAATGTAGTATGGTTTTACACTGATTTTTCACATAATGTTGTTCAGTTTAACAATGTCAAATTAAACTGAAACTATTATCCCTTACAATGTAATAATATGATTCACAGTTTAAAAACGGTCAGCATTATGTATGAAGAGGATTATATGCTGTTATGTGGTTTCTGCTGGGTGTTCAGACTCTGATTTTCAGTTTCGCACTGTGAAATTACTAACTTAAGTGTAGATATATTTCACAATGTTCAAGAATTGGAATTAAATAGTGTGTAGATAATTTCATGCTTGGTTTTCCACAGAGTGTTCAAACAGTGATGTTAGGTTTCACACTGTAGAATTACTTCCCTCACAGAGTTAAAGTGAAATTCACAATGTTTAAACTCTGGAATTCAACCATGTGAAGAAGATTCCATACTGTGGTGTGTGGTTTCCCATTGTTCACACTGTTATGTGGTTCTTAGTTTCACAATGTGAAATTAATCCTTCACAGTGTGGAATTGTGATTCGAAATGTAAAAACGAATTTGTCAATGTAAAATACTTTAATATTGTTTTTGAATTGTGTTTCACGTTGTGTTTCACACTGTGATAAAATTTGCTCATTCCAGCAGTTATCATCTTGACCCCAACACCTAATTGAATCCAATGTTTCGGGTTAATTTGTATTGGGAGTGTAACTCATTCGTGCAAATAACGTTTAAGTAACATCCGTTTTAGCTTGGAGGTTTTAGTAACACTAAATGGTTGTGCATTACATTGAAGGTGCCTCCTTAACAGAGATAGTTAAGTGGTTTGGCTTACAGATATTTAGCTTGAAAGGGAAATGAAGTGTATTCTGGGAGGTTGCAGCTCACCTCATGCCATTATCAAGGTTGACTTATCGATCATCAATGCACTTTAACAGACCAATGCCACAGTAATCACCTAATCTGCCTTTGAAATATTTGACCTATTATTCTAACCAATGAACACGTCTCCAATGTACAAGGTTAACAATATGTTTTGATTCACTGCATGTCCAAGGTCATGTGACCTCAACCGGACTAATCTGTGTACGGGATTAGAGGCCCTAGCCGTAAAACAAAGACGGAACAATCTGTCCTCTCCTGATCCTCATGAATGAGTGGAATCATAAGAATCGATCGTATAATTAGTCAATTATCCAATTCTACAGCCAGACGTGTCTGCCCCGTTACTGCTTGTTTATAAAACGAACATTCATCAAGCAAACTCAATTAATTAACACTAAAATTGGTTTGATATGATCAGTGACTCGCCCCTCTCTGACTCGGCATACGCGCCAGCCTCGAGTCAAACATCGCCTGAAGCTAAATATAGTAGCAGAAGACTGAACCATAGATAACATGCCTGCCGTAGTTTTTAGAATGAAAAATTCTTATCTCTGCCGCTGCATAATAATGGGCAGAAATAATGAAAACCGGGCTTTGTACCATGACCTTTCGGAGTCACAAAGGAAGAAGAAATCAAAAGAAAAATGAGCTCAAAATTTGATGTATGACGGAGGCAGGGAAGGTATTTACTGTCCGCTAATAGTCGCAGATTAACGCAACATGGTCTTGCTAATCATCGTTACCCATGTATGTGTTAGCCTAATTTCAAGGTGAATGTTCACGAATGAATTGACATTATCATGATTATGTCTTAATGTTTCAGAGAGAATGATAATGACATACGGATTGACATGTCGATGGCCTTCATTCCATTCATAAATGCCTATGAAAGAGCATGTTTATATGAATTAGAAAAAGAAAGAGAAGATTTTGTACGAATAAGTATTATAAGATGCATCGATGCTGATATATGATGCTGTTATTTGTGATCTTAAAAATTATTTATGTGTGATAATGCATTAGATGTATTTGCCGACTTACCGTTGACTGTGGATTGTCGTTGTCATTTTAAGTTTATTTATTTATTTTTTTTTTGTTTTATTTTTGTTTTGTTTTTTTTATCTCTGACGATTCTGTCTGCTAGGATCGAAAAGCTCAGGCCCTCTTCCTTTCAATTTAATCCACTGTCGCTCTTTTCCTGGATAAGCAGTTTTTGACCAGTTTCTGTTCTTTCTTCTTTTCTTTTTGCATATATTTTTTATCTTTTAAATATGTAATGCACTTATAAAAGTGTAAAAAATAATTCTTACAAATGGGTAAGTATGTATGATAAATGTACCAAACAGGTTGTAAAACATTGCCTACATCTATTTCTGATATTTATTTTCATACTAACTTAAGTTGATACATGCCCGACACCAAGAAAAATATTATTTTTTTTAGTCGACAGTCAACAGAGGAAAAAATGATAATCCAATGTACATGTAGCAAATTAAAGTACCAAGGGGCCAATTAAACAAGATCTCATATTCATAGTTATGATATGTAGTGGCGGCTCATCCACTAGAAAAAAAAATAGCCCCCAATGTTTTTATCGTTTAAATGACAATTTAAGTGGAAATTGTATGCGAGAGAATATAGAAGACAAGTAAATGATAAAAACAGACACGAAAAAATTATGGTGAAAGAAGTGGAGGTGCTGGCTTGTTAGATGCGATAAAATGTTTTTACCTCCATGATGATGAAGTAGAATTTATTTGTGGAGCCCAGGTTTGTCATTAAGTTGAATCTATCGTGAGTGTCATCAGCCAGTCATTCCTCTACATAAATCATGCTCCAGCTTCTAAAAATAAGCGCCACGAAAAAAAATGGCGTTGGCGAGCCATCACTTGTGTTCGCCTAGTTGAAGCGTGGAAATGGAATTTCTATAAATACTTAGTTTTTATTGCATACCTCCAATTTGGAGCTTGCTCATTTTAGGAACGCTCCATTTGGCGAACAAAAGAAGAGGCTATTAAGGAATGTCAGTACATTTCTTAAATTGTGAGTGACGAATTTGTCTGATGCGTCTGAACATTAAAATATGTCGCTTAACGACGAAAATCGCCAGACAAAAGAAAACATATTTACCCGACAGGATCATTTTATTCAAAAGAATGTTTTAGCTCTGGGTAGTACAAGTAAATGTTTTAACTTATGTCGGGGTTTTTTTTTTTTTTTTTATTCGTTTATACCAGCCAAACACCTGAATGCAAAACTTTTAGTCATTGGTGAAACAAATAATTTCAGCCATACATATTACTCTGAAATTTGAAAAAAAAGCTTATATCACATCGACTAAAACGTATAAAAAGAAATGAGTGTTTATATATTCATTTTTGTTTTTAATGAGGGTAATAATTTCTTTATTTCATGAAAAGCATATAAATATATTTGAATGGTACAAGAGTACAAAATTACGCTAAAAAGGGTATAAGAAAACTATTTCAACGAACACACTGGGGTTCAATGCAATTTTGTAAAAGAATAAATATGATAAAGAAGGGCGTAAATAATCAGAATGACTCTAGTTCCCCCAATGACTACTAAATTACCTGTTTCTAAATTAAGAAACAAAATGACACCTTAATGTAGGGGTTTTCGTAACAACATATTGCGATTTTACTGCAATACTTTTACCTTTCTTATTCTATAGAACACTTTGAAATACATGTATTGGGGTAATTTTAAGCATTTGGGAAACATTGTATAAAATGGAGTATTTCAGCCTTTATTGTCGAAATAATTTATGAACAATTCACAAGCTTGTAGGATAAATTCCTCCTCCTGATAGTCATGTATCTACTTTTTTGCGACTATGGTAGCGATCTTACGGTGTTATGGTGCCAGGGGTTGATTCGCTCCACTTGTTCTTACTTATTACAGCATCGTATTACGTTTACAGCTTCCAAACAACATATTTTTAAAGTCAAATGCAGCGTATGGTAGTTTTTCTTCAAATATTTACAATTATGCTTATTTTTAAAATGAAATCATGTTCTGATTCTCAAACATATCATTTTATAGTCATGTGGAATATAACAAAAACAGCGGCGTCTTTTAAATGATAACATTATACATTTTCAGGAGTGTAACATTGATCACTCTTTTTTTTCACTCGAAAACAATATTGCCCATCATTTAACCTCATGTTGGAATCGATTTCGCTTCTTCTTGAATGCTTTTTACTCTCTTATCTAATTCTTTCCTTGTATCTACATGTATGTGTGTCAAAACACATGGGCTTTAATTTTTGACACCTAAATTTTTACAGCATACCCTGCCGGAAAAACACAGATTCAATCACATTGTGTCCGAACTGTGGAAACACTGTGAAAATGGGCCAAATCCACACAGTCGTCACATTGTCATCACAAAGTCGACTGTGTGGATTTGGCCCATTTTCGCAGTATCGGTACTACAAAAAGTACGGCAAAATGTGAACACACTGTGGCACAGTGTGTACACATTGTGTTCACACTGTGGGACACTGTGTTTTTCCGGCTGGGTACGAACAGTTCATTGATCTTATGTGCACATATATATATACTTATATATTCATACCTTTATTTTTGAAATCGTTTTTATGTGTGAATGTGCTGACACTGTGTGGCTGGTTGAAATGGACCAAAGACGAGAGCATGTGTTAAAAGAATCAAACGGAAAATTAGAAGGTTTCGTTTATTTGACTCAAAGAAGTTAAATTATTTTTAAGCAGTGGAAACTCGATGTCTTTTCTATATGATATGTTGTTTATTTATTTTATTGTTCAATCAATTTCACTTATACATGTGATTCTGTCTTCGTTTACAATATGTTTTAAGATGCATCAAATTCCTGCATTCTATCTCTGATTGAAGCTTCATGGTCAAAGAAAACAACTTGATTATCTAATGGAAATTCTGACAAGAGGTTTATTGTCGGACTCGATGAGAAAGTACATGATTTACAGCGAATAATTGGTATTACGTCTAAAAGGGCTTTCTTTTGATTACTTTCTAACTGAATTTATAAAAAAAATTCATAATGAACCCATCAATCAGAGAAAGTTATGCTAATACGAAAAATATGCTAGTTCGTATTTATTTCAATCTGCCCAGATAGGCCTACTGAAAAAGGTTATCATTTAGAAAAGGGCAAAAACCTTTTCTTTTTCAATGAAAACAATGCAGAACCAAGACTACAGGCTGTCAATGATTGGTCGATGTATTGCATTTTTTTTTTTTTTTTTTTTTTTGCATTTAAATTATAAGCAAATTTTTGCTCTTTTCTGAGTCAAACAGATGATAACTTGAAAAGGTATTATGATTTAAACAAGAATTCGTTCCTCACAGAACCTAGAGATAATCAATATAATCAATCACTTGTTTGTTTACGTCCGGGACCGGACGATCTTTAACGTCACAGATGTGGGAGTACGTGACTGAGGATTCGAACCTTGGTCGCTCAGTAAAGACCCCCTTTCACAATTGTCTGCGACCATTTGCAAACCTTTTAGTCGCGAGACAGGCGTCCAACAGGGATCCATCGCAATTTATCTCTAAGATCACACAAAGGCTTTCACCAAATGCAGCAGTGTCGTATCAAGAGGAACACAACATTCATGTTTTTTTCATTTGAAGACCGGAGAACTTCTGAAGCTCGATTTTTAACTCTGTTGTGAAACCCCGAATGAACGGTCGCGCACCACATGCGCAGGCACGGGAGAAAAAATGCAACGTTGTAAGCCGTGTTGCAATCGTCTTCGCAACAGTTTATGACCTATATCCACACCCAGTCGAAAGACATAGGTCTCTATAGGTCGCTACCGGCACATGTGCAAGTGTTGGACGACCTCCAGTCGACTTAAAATGGAATACTATCCATCAAGTCGAACAAAGTTTGAACAACACTCACACGATAAATCGCCCGACTGGTCGTACGATCTCGATGCGAGGAATCGATCGTATTTAATCGTGTTTGGATTTTGAACATGTTCAAATTCAGATGCGGCCAGTTTACGACCACCTCGGATCGTACGATCACCTACAAACAACTGCAAGTGCCTCGGCAAGACATCAAAGCGATCGATCCGTGAGAAACACCAGGAAAATACTTGTTGCAGGCGGTCGGCCAAAACTGCTCCGGATCTTTAGTTTCCACTGTTACCTGGACTAACCAGCCGTATCCCACAACGTCCGACAATTAATGCGAAAGAGGGGATTAGGAATAGCCTTGTTTTGTCTCGAAGGGCGACTGAAAGTTATTACCCCTCAAGGAATACCGGCCCTAATAGTGTAGGTTAAGCCCCTTTCACAATTGTTGGTGCGACTGCTTACAACCGTTGCTATTGTGATGCAACATAACTTATATTGTGACCAAAAATGATCGCAACGATCTCAGAGCAATTGTGAAAGCCCCCTTTAATGTGAACATAAGTACTCCGAAGGTTCTTTGCTCCATTTTGTCATTTAAAAGTATATTAACGCATAGTTACAAAGAGCTCTTACAAAGTCAGATAGCAGATTATGTCATTAATTGTGTCGATTAATGACACATGACATGAACACAATTAACTGAGTCCCCAGGTTGTGATCACAATATTCATTGGTTCACCATCAAGACGTCGTTGTAAATAACTGGAAATGTATTGTGCGACTCTTAGTTTACAATTTTAAGGAGTATTGGATTTCACCCCAAAGTAAATTTGAAAGCTCACTTAGAATACGTATCCGTGCTGTCCAACAAGCTTTGCTATTGTATCTAACAAATCTATATTCTTGACATCGCGAGGAAAAGTAGTAACTGTATATGTTCTTGATATTTACTCCAAAGTGTCTTTGCTCACATCGTGATTACCGAACACATAAAATGACGTGAACCCTCTTAGAAGTCACTTTTTGTGGACCGATTCGTTGGTTTCGTTTAAGAATTATTTACATTCATCTTAAGCATTCAACGTAACCTAAATTTGTTTTGTGATAGATATCTTTTTCCGTGGCTACTTTTGTTCTGCTTTTGTTTGAAAAGCATAGTAGAAATGTCGTTTCGTTTACTTGATTTGACCTTTGACGATTACTGAAAACGGAAATCATTACTTTACATTATTTTACAGGTGTTCAAATATATGGCCATCAACTCTTTAGCAAAATTATTCAAGTCTATTTGTTTCGCCACTCTTTATAATTTTTAACCATGTAAATTATATTCCTTTACAACATTTAACCGGATGTCTATATTCATCTAGCATGGTAAATTTCTAAAATTTGTTTAAGGGGTTGTCACAATATCTAAAGCATGATTAAACTGAAAAGTATGAATATTAATATTTACAGATACTCTGCTCCTATTACTACTTACTACTACTACTACTACTACTACTACTACTACTACTACTACTACTACTACTACTACTACTACTACTACTATTATTACTACTAGAAACTACTACTACTACTACTACTACTACTACTACTACTACTACTACTATTACTACTACTACTACTACCATTTTTGTAGATAGAGGATGGATGGCCAATGCCTTCTCGGGCACTACAAATGCATCGCCTCTAAGAATGGTCCTTAGCTCACCAATGCTTTCAAATGATACCACGTAGAGTAAACTATTGCATGAATACATTCTATCCTAATTAAAATATAAATCTTCCCACACTCTTACGTACACACCCGCACATTTACGTACGCACCCACACTTGAACGCACGCACACACGCGTATTACGTACGAACATAATCTAGAAATGAGGGATCCATAATTTACGAAGGATTAATTCTTTTTTTCTGTGTGATGATGTGGTAATATAATCATACCTGCGATGTCCGAAAATTGGAGTAATGGAACCTCTAGGTAACTTGCACGGAACATAAAACGATTATCTCGAAGGAATTAATTCCAGTTCAAAGCGCATTTACATTCGAACGCAAACGAAAAAGGCAACCAAACGTAGCCTTCATTATTGTTGAAAGTGTCACTTTTTGAAGAGGCAGTTCTTAGCGCAGTTGGATGATTAGCAATTAAGCAAGAAAGGATATCCCTTATGTTTTTTTAATGTTGGTATATCAACATTGTTGTACAATTTAGTATAAGCTCAAACTAATCGCTAATAAAGAGGCAATATTTTATAGTACTGAGTAATTTGAAACGATGGTAATGGGAGAAAAGTATTGTGTAACTTCCTATCATAGCTAGTGATTGTAATTTATATCAGGATGTCACTTTCCAAAGCAGTAAAATCAACACAATTTACTTTTAAAAATCCCTTTACTGTTAACTTGCTTCAAACCGGAAGGATGGATTTCATGCTCCCGTCAAGAGGCACTGTCCTGAAATATTTGTCCTTTCCATTATTTTTAGGGATCCTGTTTCATCGAGGCTGGCAATTGACCCAATTACGATGGTATTGGGCTTCGTTAAGGTAGGGTATTTCTGGGTAATGCGGTCGCGATGATGGTTGCTTATCAGCCCCCCTCTTTGTCTGTCGGGCTATCATTGATTCCTAACCCCACACCTGCCATCTCATGTTTTGATTTAACACCTCTTTTCCGATACGTGAAAGAATGCAAGTAAAGTCACATGCGTTAAGAGAACGTTAAGACGAAGGTCTGTCGGATAAAATGCTGTCTACAGTAAAAAAAAAAAAAAAAAAAAAAATTGTGGCGATCATTATTAGAATCTTGTGAAAACGTGGAGGGGTTCAACCTTAAATCGAGATAATGGGTCCATTACTGAACAGGAGCTGTCAGGCAACACGGGAAGAAAAACAGTTGGGAGGAAACGTGAAATATAAACGAGTTTGCCAGCATAGAAATGAAGTTTAATCCTTATGATAAAAAATGGAGTCCCCCGCCCCTATGCACCAATCCCCTATCATTAGATGATGCACCGGACTTTTGGTCCTGACTTTTTCATCTGAGGGTGTAGGCTTTGGTGAGGTTAATCGTTTGGACTGGCTTTTATGTTAGGTTTGTGGTTACGGTTAGGTATGGACGGAGAGAAATGTCCGATTAGATTGTGGCCGTTGTGTAATTAGAGCATAATAGTTCTAAAAACACATTTCTAACCAATGACCATAAAAATTCAATAATAAATTTATATTTATATTTAGAAGTTCGTATCCCCTAAAATTTAGGTAGGGATACTGACTATATCATTTCTAGCTATTCAGAGTCTACACTTCTCAACAGGGCGTTGCACCGGACCTAGTTCCTAGGCCAGTAATTATATACGTACTTTGATTTTTCTTTTTACTCATTTCTGAATTTTTGTAGATTAATCTTTGATTATTACGTTGAGCTTGCGTTATTGACATGCCTATTACGTCCTTATGTACGATGTCGCCTGGTCGTCTGAGAATCTTATTGTTGTTGACATCACTTAACCTTTCAGTTGCTCTTTCTTTTCTTGATCCAGAATACAGCTCAATGGTGGTAGGCCTATACATGTATTTAATAGGAAACACTCCTCCAGAAGTATTTTGGATCGTGTTTCCCTGAGTACCACTATTGTCATCATGTCATTGTCATCTTACTGCAAGAAATTCTTGTAGAATTTAACAATAAAAAGAGGTAGTCACCAAACGTCTAAGAAAAGGTTGCTATCTAGAGGGCATCAACCTTTCACATGAAAAAAAAATATTTAGGAGACAGTTTTTATTTGCCTCTTCTTCTGTGTGTCATGCCAATGGGCTTGATTACTTCGATATGTGATCTTCATCTCCGAAACAGTTTGTATAATTTTGCTCAGGTCCGTTAGACGGTCTTCTCTCTTTGTTTTAAGTCTTGCCTAAAGGAACATCCAGCTTACATATTGACTTTGGCATTTATAGACAGAGAGAGAGAGAGAGAGAGAGAGAGAGAGAGAGAGAGAAGACGAATAAGGAAAAGGTGTCACCCTCAAATGTTCTTTCACTTGTTTGGTAATTTCCATAATCATAATCTCGGGAGTGAGATACTTTATATAGAGTATCGTAACTTTTAAAGGTATACCGTTCTAAAAATATAAGTTTAAACATCAATCGAAAAAAAATGAGACGCGTGATTGTCTATTGATGACTGACACTATTGTGTCAGTGGATCAAAATAGACTGAATGCTTGAAAGAAAAAAGAGCTACTGAGAAAAAATATATTCATAAAAAACACAACGTTAATTTATTAAATTAGACTTTCTACAACATTGATTTCTGACACCATCCCAATAATAGAACACCTCTCTAATAATAGAAACCCAAAACAAGCACAAGACGAGAATCGTGAAAGCTGTATAGATGATGCAGTGAAAACCCCTCAATCAATCTCGTCAAAATCCCACAATCCCGACGTGTATGTTGTCCAACAACCTGCTAGCCCAAAATGTGATTGATTAACTCAGCTAGTCCAGCTTTAGATGATAAAGCCTTGAGGATCAAGCAACCCTCCATGACCCCTTTGCTTGTACTTTAATGAGAAGAAACTGACTTACTCTCTATGATCTTCAAGGTGTCATCTACCTGTCACGGATTCTCACTCAAAGGAGCACTTCTGTTACCGGTGCCCTGTAACACAAAGACTTACGATCGGTAACCTTCTCGGTAGCCTCATCATGGACACGGTGCTCCAAAGTTGATGATCTTAATCCTAACCCGAGCCCAACCCTAATCTTAATCATATCATAATCCTAATCCACGACTGCACCTCCGTTCCAAATGAGACTACCGAGATAAAATCTATCGTAACTTTTTATTGATCGTAAGTCTTTGTGTTACAGGGCCTGGTGCTTTATCAGATCTTCTGCACGTCGTCACTTGGTTGTTACATTAGGCAAAGTAACATCAAGCCAGAAGCATTCTCAGAAATGATTGTTCTACTTTTAAAAAGTTCGTTACTCCTTTATTCTCTAGTCTTCGTTCGGTTTTCGTTTAGGTGTTTGCGGGTTGACGCGTTCTTTCTCCCCGTTTCTTGTCAAAGTGGAATTGAAATTTCGATTGATAATTTTTCACCGCATTGATAGATCGGTAGTTTCCTTCACATCTACTGCTTACCCTGTTGGAAAGTATAAAATTTATGCACGCGTAAAAAACAATGCACAAAAAGTAGCTACGAGACATGAAATTAAAAGCATAAATATTGTAGGCCTAAATGCTTAGAAAGAGTTTTGGAAAAGTAAATTATCGCGTCGGCATCTGACCATTAAAATGACCGGTTCAGAATATTCCGTTTGAATCAAGCATCTGAATGGAAGATCTATTTATGTTCACAACCTGTGACCTTTGTGTGGAATAATTCATTGATATATCAAGGATTTGAATAGAATATACTTTGATACATCTATTTGTTCAAGCGATGTCAATATTTACTCAATTTTCATTATCCCACAGATTATGATAATAATCATTCATTCCCGATCACACCGGCTCTCGAAACGATGTCAATTGTTCTTGAATTATGCGCTAATCGGATCACGTGATAGAGATTGGACCCGTGCGCAATGCATCTATTTTAGGCCAGTACCGTAGCGATACAAAACGATTTTTAATGAGGGAAACATTCACGAGTACATAAGCTGGTGTTATCATCACCCAATGAGAGACTCCTTCCACGGGGGACCATGGCTTACAGCGAAATTAGGTTGATTGTCACAAGTGGAATAATTCGCACTAAATATATCATGAGACAAAGCGACCAAAATTATACCACTGCTTGACGGCCTATTTATATTTGTTCGTGTAACATTAACTTTGTATGTTTGTTTTGTAAATAAATTATAAGCGTGTGCTGTTCAAATGATTAGGCAACATTATTGAAGGTGATCAAAAAGACTAGCTCCGTTCTATTTTCAGCGGTAATGATTCACAGTTACTATTGTATTTCTTATCGAACTAATCAACAATTTGGCCATGACAAGATTTTAGTATGCTCCATTTCCCGGTGCTCAAGGTAAAAGCGTTTAATTATGCATAGTGTAATAAGCTCAGTATACCATGACTTTCGTCTTGTGACGCCTATGCATGGTGCCACACGCTGTGAAGCGTTTTAACGAACTATTTCACAAACACGATTGTGATGGTAATCAAGAAGGTTCAGTCGGCAAGAACAAAGGCGCTCAGAAATACACCCCATTCTCATAGTAGATAGCATAACACAAAACACACACACACGCACACACACATACACACACACACACACACACATCCCCTCACTCACATAGCCACGCACGCGCACACATTTATATTGAATTGGTCGCGACACATGTCGTAGATACACACGAGGCGATCCACTGAACAACAAAATAGGAGTATATCAATCTGATTCCGACACTCCCTGGAGTGGTGAATGATTTCGAGAGAGATTTTATTAACTGCTTTCTTCACAACTGTTCGTGCTTGTCATGCGATGCCGTTTGGTACATTGCCGAATTATCAGAACTGTGATTGATTCCTCAACAAAGTGAGGCAGTACAAAATAACGTGCTTCATGTAAACTGTATATTGAAAATGTAACCACTAATGTGTCTACCTCATTTCTCATGACTTCCAAGTTACGAGATAACCAGCAGTTACCATTGAATGAGGTTGATGGGTGATGCTATGTTGACTATTCCCTGATCAAAGCACAAGATCAGTTAGTATCGGCGTGCAGAATTAATAAGGTTGAGATGAATGACACGGGATTAATGCTTGGGTAATGAATGGGAATGTTCAGTGAAGTGCTGCTAGATTGGCAATTAGATTTAATGATGATAGTGTCATGAAACATTACCCCTGGTGCACTGGTTAAAGTTCATCATTAAATTGATCTTGCTTTACCCTGTACAATAAAACATACGAACAATCTTATGATTGATATCAATCGTAAGTCTATGGTAAACGGTATGTTAAGAGTTACAAGAGATCGCAAGATTGGTCGTATCTCTATTATGTAAAAAGGCACTATCTACTGAAGATATGAACATAGTCAGAAGGTATAATCAATGTAAGATCTCAATGAATTCAAGGATATATGAATCCATATGGGTTGCAATGTATTACAAAGTGTATAATATCTGCTACATCTTAATTGGTATATCTTTCAACATGGTTGGAGCCGCTTTCGATATTAGAAACCGCATTAGCACGAGTGTATTGGTATCTGGTATAATCATTAAACGGCAATGAAACTACCACGCGTATTTTGCTGTCTCTATCATGAAGGCTTATAATCAGATACCTATCATACCGAGGCTGTTTTACAATTAGACATCAACGTTGGTAAAACGAGTGATAATAAAGCATATGTGTTTCAAATGTATACCCATAGGGTCGTACGAATATAAGGACCTACGATGATATGAATAACTTCAAATTGTAGTAGAATTAGAAAAAAAAATCTTTTCTCTTTTGATCTGGAGAAAATAATGCAATTATAGATATCAAGATTTTGGGGTACTGTGAATAAGTCCTCGTTTTGGTCTTGTTGGTGTAATAACGAATCGATCACCAAACACGTACTAACAAAAAGATCCTATTCCTCATTAAATAGAAGGAAAAAAATCAAATACTCTTCTTTAGATACTTACAGTGTTGTACGTTTTTCCCATTACCTAATACTTATCAGGTATGAAAAATAACTTTTCAAAAACATACACGATTCACAAATTTATATCTACTTTACTCTTCCTTTTGCAGTCGAATTTTAAGCTAAATATGTTTTAGTTGTATTAATAGTTTATATTTGTAGCTAAATTGATTACTAGAAGAGAAAGGGCTAAAAATGGAATGATAAATTAAGAAAACCTTAAATAAAATTACAATCTTGTTTCCAGTTGATGTTAAAATGGGGCTCCTATTTTAAAAATTTCAATGAACAAAACAGCAACTCTTTGCCGATACCTGAGCATTATTTTAACTATTTTAAGCGCTCACTACATGACTGGCTTGAATCAGACACTGGACCCGGTATGATAGCATCAAACACCAAGTGATAAAATCAAAGGTGATAAGAATCTAGGAGTCGAAGAGGGGCAAGGGGGTAAAGAAGGGGGTTATCAATGGGTGTAACTTGATTCAATAAGAGGTCATGTGGGACCGGTAGAAAGTTCGAAAGAACACGTACATTCACAAGGGTTTAAAAATAAAAATTGGAATTATTATTCTGCCCTACTCTGGCAAAACGAAGCAAGTCACAAAGCAACGAAATATGAATTATCCATCTTTTCATATTTTACATAGCAGTCCTGAATATCTTAATCCAAAAATGCTATGTAAGGCATTTTTTATTTCGCATGGATGCAAGTTATGTCAGTTTAAATAACAATTACGTTTTGCTTTTTTTACAAGAAATGTCAATTTTGTCCCCTGCTTCACTTTGTTAGAACACAGCAGTATTGATGTGCACTTTGATATAGAAGTACAACGTAATTTTACATAATTGGATAATTTGTGGATGATCTTTAAGCGAAATTGTAGCATAATACTTCTTTGGAGCCTTTACGATAAAACAGAGTACTTTTATAACCTTGAGTAAAGTGATATGTGAATGCTGTCACGAAGGTGACAAAATACAATTTATTACGATATTGAAATTCCTCAAAGATTTGCTTCTTTCAATTTGCACGACGTCGCAGTAAATGATATCACAGCTGCCGATACGTAGAATTCTTGTTTCGATAAAATCACGAGATTCTGTGATATGTTTGTCAAATGAATCTATAATGAAGAAACGCACTCCTCGCCATCTGATAAAATAGTTAAACGTGTGTCCCAGTGAACTGCTTCAGCATTAGAGTTCGATATGAACAACCTACTCACTACGAAAATATGCTACATCGATCACTAATGCGGCAAACAATAAATTCTGACGTCACTGACTTTCAGTTTTTCTTTCCCGGGATTTACATGTTCCATTTTGAATTGTGCTTGAAGCTCCATATAATTATATTTTAAAGACCGAAAGTGACAACAATCATATCAAGACTACTTAAATACATAATACATACTCGTCATGAAAACTTAATACGAAGGTGAACATCTAAATAAAAAAAATCTTGTCAATTACTCAGATTCAAAGATTCAAATTTATATTCATGTGCAAACATTCAGATATAAACAGATACAATAATACATTCGAATATAATAACTGAAGTTGAAAGCAAGAACTGAAAAATAAGAAATGATTTCATGACAATGCTCCGCTGCAAACTCCATACACTAATCAATGATCAATATCAACCCTAGAACTTATCATAAAACCCCAACCCCAACCCTACATCTTAGACGAAATAAAGCCCGGAGAAATTGTCGCAGGAGCAAATGTCGTGTCATCTAATCGAAGACCTTTTTTTGGTGGATATATTCACATATTTATAGGTTAAGAAATCCTGCTTCTATGTTTCAATGATGGTTGAGAATTTAAAAGAGATAAAAAGCGAGACAATTCTTTCATGTCTCGTAGACTGGGGTATATCTTTATAACGTTGAAGCTGAAATGTTGTGATAATAAATGTTGTTATTTCTTCGTAAAATCAATAGGCACGCCAACAAATCTAATATACATCGATGTCATTTAAGTTATCTCACAAACTATTTGCCAGACATTTTGATAACGTCCTCTCGAATATAGACCGAATAAATAAGTAAAGTAGACTAGATGTCTAGCTCTGATCCAAACAAGTCTTACCAGTCCACACCTTGATGTGAATAGGTTAAAATATGCAATTGGAGAATGGTAAAGCGATACAGGTCGTGCCATGAAGATTCCTCGATTTAATTTGTGATGTGTACGGCATCAATTTTGTTATTGCTGGCCTGGGTTTATCCTTATGTCATAACCTGCTAAGAAATAAATGTCATACTGATTTATACATGCCTTGATTTGCAATCAAGGAATCGCTATATCGTGACGTATTTGATTCGTAAATCAACATGAAATGCGTGCTATACGAAGCAGGTATTGCAGGGAAGGTGCACACAATATACATGCTACCATCTTCAATGTCTTTCCAGGCTTGACGGGAGACACATCTTAGGAAATTAGTTGTGACATCGACTCGAAAATTTGCCTTTTTATACGCGGTGATTTCTCAAGCATTTCAATATGAGTTTTGGCGCCTGCATTTTTTCATTTCTACAAATATTGCTAATTGATCGTATTTTCAGCTTCATGATTCGAAGGTTCGAGTGAGGAGTAAATGCCACTTCATATGATTTTATATATCATGTCATTAGTGATATTGTATAGCATGGTATGAGAGCGTGTTTTTATACATATGAAGAATCACAGTCAAGGATCGACATACGCAGATCGTGCGCTTCGTTGTTTCACGTGACTTAATGGCAATTATTATCAATATTTCCTGAATTAAACGAACAAATCGAAATAATAAATAATATTATGACATGGATCAAGCATCAGAATTATTTACATAATTAAAATTGATTACTTCAGAGGACCTAAAATTTCCCAGCATTATTTATTGCAACATTTACTCAACATTACTCTAAATATCAAAGCTAATTTGGGACTTGATTTTAAAACAGCATTTTAAAAGCAATATAAAACAATATAATCAAAGAATATTACATTTGTAATTTTACACAAATAAAGACATGTTCAAGAATGTTATTAGCATTATCAGTGATAAAACACAAGAGACACATGTATCAAATGTAACATAGTTTGTGAGTGGTTTATTTTGAGAATGAAAGAGAGAGAGAGAGAGAGAGAGAGAGAGAGAGAGAGAGAGAGCCGGTGGTCTCTGCGCATGCGCTGTGACCGAGATTTAGCCCAGGGAATTGTTTGGCAAGAAAGAAAATCAACGAGAGATCGTGGATCAAGCGTTACGATAAGATTTAATTCCGAGATTGTTTGCAATATCCAATAAAAATTCCAATTATTAGCGAAGATGCTTGAGATACCGCATTCTTCACGATCTCTCTTTATTTTTGAGAAGTCACATGAAGGAATATAATACTGTTGAGGATGACGTCATAAGTCGGCAGGGTATCGCAGTATATTGGACGGGCTTTATAAGTCGGGGTAATTTACGGGTGGAGAGAATCTCTTATGTTCTGTCAGTAAATAATTTGACACAGCATTGATAAGAGAAGATAGGCTGGATTTAGGAGTCTCTGTCAAAAAGACCGTTTATTGAAAGCAGATTGTTTATAACGTCGAGCTCGGTAACTCGATAAAGGCTCAAAATTTAATTATCTCTGTTAAGAGGCTGCTAATTTTCTTTGATATAAAACGTGGGAGTTTTATCAATTTCCCTGTCTGTATTGTCAGACTGTCGAAAGAACAGCGTCTTATGCGAGAAAGAGCTTATTACTACTTACATGGCTTATTGATTTTACCATAACGAAACATAACTGTATTCAAAGACAGCTCGTCAATACCTTTCTTGGAAATGATTATAATTTAATTTTTGTTTTTTGTTTTTTGGATCGATTAAATCAAATTCTTCTTCGGTCAATTAGTTTCAGGATATTTCCATTTTTTAAATGCATGCAGAAATTGTATCTTTAAATTATATGTATATTAGATAAAGAGATGTTCCAAAAAAAAAGACCTAAATAATTATGATGTTGTTTTACATTTGTCAGGTGACTTGATTTTGGTAGATTTAAGGTTGGGAGCTTAGGAAATAAAACGATCGAGCAACGAGGTGAATATTAAGGATCTAAATAACATGACTGTAATAATAGATAGTGACAAGTTATCATTGACATACGTGTACATGATTCTTATTCTATTTTCTCTTCTTTTTTTTTTTTTTTTTTTTGCAATGAAACTAATTTTGAAGTTTCAGAAAATATATCCCTAAAGTTGTTATACTATAGACATATTTATAGATCACAAGTTCTGAGTTTTTTGTGTTCAGATAGATGTGCATAATACCTAGAGATTATACAGATTACATATATTCAAATGTGACCGACATCCTTTTATAACAATTTACATCAATTTTTCTTTGATGTAATATTCAAAAGAATATAACCAAAGAAAATATGCACTCCCAAATTAATTCCCCCCATAATAATTGGGTAAATGAATAGCCCATACGTCACATAAACATACAGATGATGTCAATCATTTGAATATGAACGTTTGTATGACGTCATTAAAGGTTTGATTTAATCAATTAATGCTTTTAAATAAACCTTCCTCATCTAGCTTTAATGAAGAGAGATATAATTACAAATGCCTTTGCGTCAATTATATTTTCAATATCTCTTTTAAACCCCTATTTATGATATCTATTACCAAACAAACGACATCTGTGTTCCAACTAGGCTCCCCGAAAAGGGTTAATGTTACGAGAATTGGAGAAACCGATACAAAGATGCACAATGGTAAAACAGACCTAAATTTAGATGACGTTAAGCGGTGGCTATTTCCATCAACAAAAGAGAGAGGGGGATCATATACGCCTGACCTATATTTTACTGTCTAATCAACCCAGATTTGAGTGTTAAAAAACGAGTTGTGCCATTACACTGGCTTCCACTGATGTGTTATTCCCCTACTACCATTGCTTTTTAGTCTCTCTATAATTGGAATGGGAGGGAAGATTTTTTAAGTGTATCGCGTAGTGTTGTCAACACGGTGAGGCTTGGATTGAAAGGTTTTTGTCTGATGGGTACATAAGAATGGATTCATATCTATGGCTTTGATGGATTCAACGGGAAAAAAATAGTGGAAATGATCTGTATCAGGCGCCAATGTTCTATTGAGTTATATCAAAGACTCGTTTGTTGTTTTGATATGCTTCTTGAAAACATAAAATAAAAAGAGTAAAATTAAAGCACGGTTTACATTTCACAAATGTTTACACTCGGATTGCACCTTTTTGTCACGTAGGTGATACAATAACCTCAGCGTATTATGTTGATAAGGATAGATACCTTGACTTCATCTGGTTCATTTCCAAAATGAAGACAAATAAATATTATTCAGTGCTGATTATAGCTGCGTAAATTTATGTCGTGCACTTCAGACGATCCAACCAAAGAAAGTTAGCAAATTTACGTTTTCCTCCCGCTCATTGTATGTGTTCATGTCAAATAAAGCTAAACACTTATGATACACGACTTTCCAACACCCCGTACTTGACCCTATAACAAATTCCCTACTCTCTTGATCTTGAAGCGCCATGGTTATGATTTTAAAGTAAATCCATAGCCTTTCGGACGAACGGTTTAAGTAAAGGGTCAGTAACAGCAGCTTCATCACATCACCACTATCACTGAAATTCAGGCCATGAGGTTTCGGACACTCTGATTGCTAATTACGTCATGCAAGGGTTAACCCATACGCTGTCCACCATGTAATATGATCAATACGTCATCACTTATTTGAGCATTGAACGGGTTAATCTCAACCAGTCTTGTAGGGGATGTTGAAAGTGGAGATGCCTTACAACACGTGACCGTATATCAAGTGCACGCCTTGCGGGGCGGTCTCTGATTAATTAAACCAATTCCAAATGATATTTCCATCGTCACTTTTACTCATGAGATTTAACGTGTTTAAAGTACCGACTACCTTCTCTCATTTTCAAGAACATCGGTCTTTTATTGTCCTGGGAAATCAAGATAGTATCCGTGTGAATAAACGAATGTCCACTGTCGACTCAGTACTCGGTTATTGATTAATGTTTACATGGCAATTCAATTGTATTTTCAGTAATTTAGCAAATAGAATGATTGATATTACAAATTTTAGATTTTCCTTTAAAATCGTTATGACTTTGTAAAGACAATCTAATTTATTTGCTGATGAATTTGAAAATAAATTAGCATTCAACGTTTACCGTGATGAGGATCATGTGAATTATGAAATGATGTATTACCCGGTTCATAACAAAAGCTTGTATATAATTTGTCTCAGGGTATATTTGAAGTGTTATATTCACATATGTATTTGGTGGTCCAATGTTTCTTTGCTTTAATCTTAAATTTGAGTGGATTGTCTTTCCTCTTACTTTCATACTGACTGTACACGCGCGTGCCCACCCTGTACGACTAACATTTACATTGTTTATTGTTTGATATCAATCAAAACTGCCAAATGAAACAAAACGGAATGGTTTACTACTAGCGGGAGATGTTCCGAACTGTATTTCACTCTACTCATAACACACGCCGAATATAACAGTGACCAGTTATTTTTTACGAGATGCGTTTCCCAGCCAGCCTAAATGGATATCTTTTTCAATGTTGGGAATTTATTACAAACAGACAACTAACATAAAACAGTCTACTTTTTCCTTTCCCCTTGCTAACGAACCCCGTTTGGGGCTTTCCTTACGAAATGTTGTTCAAGTTCAATATGCTTTAAATTGAGAAAGTTTGAATTTGTAAAGCATATTATTTTTTTGTGCTACATGCAAATGCATAGAAATAAATAACTCTAAAGATGATACATGATAATTCTTTAACAATGCAAACTGTACATTAGAGTTGGGGAAATAAGAAGAGCTGATAACAAACTGACAACAGAGTGGCCCAACTGAAAAAAATTGTTATTCTCTACAAAGGAAAATTTTAATTTTGGTTTAGTATGAACCGGTATACATGTTATTTGGGCCTCGGAGTGTTTTTAAAAGGGGTGGGCTTAATATGCAACAAATCAAAGGTCACAATTATATGGTCATTTTCGTGTTTTTGTACACGTCTGCTGGAAATAAGTAGGAGGGGCAAAGGGGGGCCTAAGTCCCCTTCCCCTAGCTTCCCCAATCACTTGTGATTGATAACATTCATTCAAAGATTTCTTTGCATTTTAGGAGAATTTCGTTTCGACCAGAAATAAAGATTACCTTTAATTTCCTGCGAGGCTGAAATACAAAGTAGCAGAATGATCGCCGGGTGTACGTACCACTCTTTCAGAGTGAATGTTTGCTTTGTACACAAGATGAGCTATCGTCTTTGTAATCACGCTATAAGAGAAGACATAAGGATAAAAGATGGCGATTTAGCCATTGCTTTAATTTCTAAAGAACCAATGGCGACATAAAAGGGGGAGAGGAAATGTGTCACTCATGCATGAGGAAATATATCTATGATTCGATTTGATTTCCACGAGTTAACATGACGGCCTTGAGTAGAAATAAAGTGCTTGTTACGATGATTCGAAAAATGCCTATGATTATGGAAACATGTTCACACACAACCATTTCATCAGAAGTACGGTTTTTTTTTGTTTTTTTTTTCAAAACGTAAAATTTGTCGCTTCCCTCCAGCCTAAACTATATTCTTTATTATACTATTAACCACGAGAAAAAAAAAATAACTGGAGAAAATCCAGAAAGTTTTAATTACACTCTAAATTATTTTGAGAAACGTTGTTCTAATTTGTAACATATTTGTGACCCATATAGGGATTTAAAAAAAAAAGGGAACACGTAGTTTACAAGGTTTGTAAATCCAAAGAAATGTGTCTAATTCTACCAGAGAGAACAATATCATGATCTGTAACTGAAAACAAAAATAAGTATGCTTGTGAACCAACAACAGGTTTTAATATGAATTAAATGTATAAAACTGAATACCAGGTTATTCTGGTAAAAAGCATGTTCTTCAATCTACATGTAGAACAATTGGTAGATCGTGTTTATTTTTTTTTTTTAATCTTCTATTGATAAACTCTTTCTACATAATTATTCCTTTATTCAGTCTTACTGATCTACATGTATATACAACTATCAAGAGTGTTTTAACAGCACATACATGTTTTCACTTCAAAAAGATATGTTTAATAATAACAAGCTTTTTTTCTCTCTCTCTTTCAAAGAATGCTTTTATCATGTTTATAGTAACAAATAAAAATTTAAAGCGCCGAAATTGCATCATTATTACCCGTCATTAGGTTTTATTCCTATTCAGGATTTAAAGTACACACTCTCCACTCCTTTGGCAACTCTCCCAACTAGGTGTCATCGAAGCCAAAATGCTTTTGTGACTACAACTTTTTCTCGTTTGAATATATTTTGGGAGAATTGATGGAGATTAAATGCCTAATGACATAAGTCATGATCCTCAGTCACGCGATTAGACCACTAGACTACAAGTTTGTTGGTTAATGTTGGTTTCTGAGTGTCGAGCCACTCTTTACCACAACGCGTCACTTTCATCAGAGGGAAGATGAAACCACAACATTTTTCTGAAGTGAAAGTGACCTTTGGAGGAGGTGGTGGAAGTTTGCTTGAACTAGTCAGTTCCATGACGACTCAGATGGATACAAGGGTAATCCATCATTTGTCTTCTCTTATTTATTGTCTTTCTTTACCATACAAATGCCGTCGACTTATCTCTTCTCTAAAGGGTGTGCCACTGCCAGTTTAGAAATATTGTATCAATACCGTAAAACTTTTATTTCTAAGAACTGCCTTTTCTTTTGATTTTCCCGTCGAGATCATGCAGTAGGTTGAGTGAAGTAGATACTTGAGAATGGTCGTTATTTAGCAGAATTGCAAAGAAAAAACTTATACGCTGAAGGGAGAGTGCATTGAGGAAGAGGAGAATAAACAAGACGATTATGAACATATATGACTTTGGGGCTCATCTCGTCATACCTTGAAGACCAAAGTAGCTATGTCTAAGTCTCTGATAAGGTTTCTACACCACGCACATTGGTATTTAGAGTGCCACAAGGTTCAGTGCTTGGGGCGGTTCTATCAACCCACTATATTTGCTTCTCATTTTCCGAATCCATGGATTACTTTTCAAATCTATTCTGATGACATTCTTAAAATTCATTTGCTGTTTATTTTTTCAAATTGATCCTGCTGCAATAGATACGAATTTCATTAGACTTATCATATTGACATGTACATGTATATACATCTATATGGTGCAAATTGTTAAGCCCTTTGTAACCGCAATGTAAAGGCCCTTTACGAAATATTCATCATTAATGTTTGTTTGGAAATATGGAATAAATAATTATCAGTTTAGGGAATCAGGAAACAATGGTAAACAAAAATGGGAAATCATACGTAACAAAATATTTAAATTAACTTTTTTTGGTTATTTGACGACAACATTTTAACGACCTTACCTGTTTCCCTGTATACCGAGTGTAGTAAACAACAAAAAGGTTAGAAGCATGACACACTTTTAATTTGCCCTAAAATCATGCCATTCTGTAAAATGTGTGGGAACTTATAGAACTTGATTTTCAACCAATCAGGATCGTGTATTTTGGGCTTGCATTTATTTATTTATTTATTTTGTTTACTTGCGTTTTATCGCAATTTTACACCATGGCCATATTTTGGTGAGTTTATCATTGGCCTCATGCATGTCGGCCTGTGTGGAACGAATAGGACCAGTAGAATAATGTTACGATGCTTCAGGGCAGGTTCACTCAACTTTATGATGATGTTTCATGAATGATGTATGTTATCCACCTATCCAACCATTCCAATGTTATTTAAATGCCCAAACTCACAAAATAATAATTTCAGAAGTCTGAGACAGTATCGAGTATGCGGACAATCTGTCTCTGGTCGAACAGGCACAAGGTTTCACCCAATTGAAGGTGATTAAAAATTGATCCGCTAATTCTACACATGCTGAATAAATAACGACCCAATCATACAGGAGAATGAGCAATGAGAATAATACGAACATCAATTTTTCAAGAATTTAAATTTTCGATTCATAACGGTTCTTTGTCAATAAAGCGACATGGTTGAAGAATCGTAATGGTCGTTGTGGGAATAGCCTCCAGGGGTAAGTTGCTTTCACATTAGATCTCCAATACGCGTCGTTTCATTTAGGTCAGTAGCGGTCAAATGGCCGTCAGTGACCGTCCTAGACTGCATTAGTAGGAATTTTTATGAACATGTCGACGTGAACATGAACGCAGTTTTAGTTTTTAAGAAGCTTTTTGACAAATATTTATGATATTGGTAGTTTCATCAGGCGTGACGGTCATAGCTCTCCTAGCTTCTGGGTCTTGTTAAAAGCCTCAATAGACAACCTTAAATACCTCGTCTCGGCGTTCCCAATTCAGCCTGTCAACTGGACCATTATTATTATCATAATTACTGATGAAAAGCTTTTCCATAGATCTAAACATAAAGCTTCCAGCCTTCTTTGCAAAAAAAATTAATATACGCTAGATTTGAGTTTAGTTTCTGATATCAGAAGCATTGCAATTAAACACGTAACACATTGCAACAGAGTACACTGTACTGAACCATTTGAGTTACTTTGTAACAAATCAGGAGAAAGAAACGGAAAGTTAAAACTAATTAAATTAGTGAAATAAGTATAACTATCATTTTAAGTGACGTACGTGTCGTTTGATAATTCCCCTAAAATAGCGGATGGTATAGTTACCAACGAGGCGATATAGACTTGAATGATCCTTTTTGACCATCCTCTCCCTGTCTCCACGTGGTGAACTGATATTGAAGGCCGTTATTAAAGGTAAATTAAATAAGGGAGGCACTTCGCCATTTTCTTCATATTTCTTTCACTCCGGCATGAATGTATCACTCTCAAGATATTTCATAAACATGGGTTTTTATTATGTGTAGAAAAAAAGCAATAAGTTGAGCGTAGGCAAGCCCGTGCCAGTACGTGACTCTTGATACATGTGAGTGTGACGGAATGGCGCTTCAGCGGCAAAGTACACTGTTCAACCTTCTCTCTTTTTTAATCTCTTCTTAAAGTCACTGTACTATTTGGCATGGATACTTTTTACATTGAAACTGCATCTTATCAAGTATAGTGCACATTGAAGGCGAGCTGACACCAAAATGAAAGGATGGGACTAAAGATAGCTCAATTATTGTGGGTGCAATATGTCATATTTTGAGTGGTTGTAATGAAAGTCACAATACCACCGTGGTGTTAGTTGGTCATCTACCACCGTCATAAAGCCAATTCACCCTCGCTTTCATTTACTTGTAAATTCAAGGTAATATCTTCCAGACGTCCTAGGTGAAAGTTGTGTGGCATTTGGTCAAATTATGATTCAAAGTAGAAAGCCTATAGGGCCCATACAAGTCATGGGCTCCATTATACTCACGATTTTTCCCCCAAAAAAAACAAAATACTGATAGTGATTATTTCGGAAGAAAGGAAAAGGATTTTGTAGTAAGATTCAACAAACTTGTTTTGTTGGAAAATGTATTTTGTGTTTACTGTATTTCGTAAAGGATGGGTTGTGTTAAGATGCAGTAAAGGTTCACTCTGTCATTGTCGACGTCTTGGTACTAAATCTAATCCTTCATTACATTGAGTAACCTTTAACGTAAGATATGAATCGTACGTTCAACCCAACCAACTTTTATGTACCCAAGTGAAATATTCTTGTCTTCTCTTTCCAACTCCCTTTCCAGCCTACTCTGTCTTTTTCTTTCTCTTCTTGTCTTTTTCTCTCTCACACACACAAAACACACAAGCACACATCACGACACACACACACACATACACCCCACGCACACCCTCACCGCACACACACACACACACACGCACATACACACATTTATTTACCATCTTGTTTGCTACATCTCTGTTTTCAATTTATGTCCTTGTGTCTAACTTTACTGTTTAGAGTATGTCCGACTTTCTTCACCCTCCCCTCATCTCTAGCCACACACACACACATACACACATTTATTATACATCTTGTTTGCTACAATCTCTGTTTTCAATTTATGTCCTTGTGTCTAACTTTACTGTTAGAGTTATGTCTGACTTTATTCACCCTCTCCCTCTCTTAGCCACCACACGCACATGCAACACGCACTACACACAATTTATTTACCCATCTCTGTATTTGTCCACATGCTCTTGTTTTCAATTTATGTCTCCTTGTGTCTAAACTTTACTGTTAGAGTGTGTCTGACTTTATTCACCCTCTCCCTCTCTTAGCCACACACACGCACATGCACACCCACATACACACATTTATTTACCATCTTTTTTGCTACATCTCTGTTTTCAATTTATGTCCTTGTGTCTAACTTTACTGTTAGAGTGTGTCTGACTTTCTTCACCCTCCTCCTCTCTTAGCCACACACACGCACATACACACATTTATTTACCATCTTGTTTGCTACATCTCTGTTTTCAATTTATGTCCTTGTGTCTAACTTTACTGTTAGAGTATGTCTGATTTCTTCACCCTCTCCCTCTCTTAGCCACACACACGCACATGCACACCCACATACACACATTTATTTACCATCTTGTTTTCTACATCTCTGTTTTCAATTTATGTCCTTGTGTCTAACTTTATTGTTAGAGTATGTCTGACTTTCTTCATCCTCCCCCTCTCTTAGCCATCGGATCTGTGAATGAACTGGTGAAAAACAATCTTATATTATTTTTTTTTTTCTTCTTCAAAATTGTTAAAATTATCTTTCCCCAACCAACCCTGGATGACGGCCGTTATCAAATGCAAAGGCATTGTGTCTGATAATTATTTAATAATGGATTCAACTGTTCATGAAAACTTATTGATTATCAATTATATACCATTTTACTCGGTCTCACTCGGTCGCCTTACTCGCATTTAATCAGCCTACACATATCAGTATCTTGCTATAGGTTCATCTGAACGCTTGTCTCTACTATTCACCATGGACTGATATTCGTGATTCGCAATAATAACCCCATCGTCCTCGAGGAATTCGGTCAGATTTGACTTCTCTTTAGAGTATTCGAAAGAAAGGCTGATTTCGTCATTTGAATTGTTTTAATTAAAGACGGTATAAGGAGAAAGGGAATACTTAATTGGCAATCCAGTTTTGTCTGTTATGTATGCCTGCCTTTCGTTAGCTACCATGTTGTTCCGCTAACCCCCTGGACGTAAAATGATCTACGCGGTGGCTAATGTGTCGCATATTGACGCTGTTATACAATACGTTGACTTTATTAAATCGACTTGAAAATCAATTAAATAGGGGGAGGAATGAGGAGGAGAAGAGGTGCCCCTTACATTGGTCCCATGGCATCAATTCCGACTTAATCGATCGATAGATGAATTCGGATGGGGCTCAGTTCGACATCATTTGGTGAGCTATAACTTCACAGCAGAGTTACGAGGATCGTACCGATATTAGACTCTGCACACATGTGGGTTTTTAGTTCAGTTCTTATATTGTCGTATAACTAAATTAAGTGTCAATGAAATATTATTCAAAGTCTGGGTTTGTTTCGTAATACCTCTTTACCTCTTAATGTAGAATTAAGTTGATAATCAAGTTGATATTATCGTTCAATAATGTACCAGAATTGCACAAAGACGCGAAGCCCCAGATTTGCAAATTATCTTAGGCCTACTTTGAACATGGTGTACCCTATGTATGTTTACTATTCTTGACTCTCTCTCTCTCTCTCTCTCTCTCTCTCTCTCATTTCGTTGTTATTGTCAAGTATTACTACGTTTCCTTGGTATCACTCAGACAGCATCATCTTGGCAATATAGGTGTGCGACGAACTTGAGTTTTAGGTCAGATAATTACACACAACCTACCATAAGGTATGACGTCATTAATACGCCTATCACCCTTCATAATCTGATCGCCCTAGACAGAGGGTTTGGAGGCAAGACCGCCATTGGAAAGAATGCTTTATAGGCTTTACACACTGAATAAAACCACCGTATGGTAGCAGGTAACATAGAGGAATATGCCTTCAAGAACCTGCAGATGATTAGTTTTTTTGTCATGAACAATGAGCGGTCTGGACCGCGGGCTGTAATAATCCCCATGTCAGTAAATACCCCTAGGTTGACCCGCTTGCCTTTTAAAAATGTGGAATCGCTTCAAATAAAGCAAAAATATTCAGCCAAATAGATCCCCTTAGCCGAATGCCCCTGTCTCCCTCCCTCTTATTTGATATCTCTATTTTGCTCTAACCATATCTTTTTTTATCTCTCTATTCCTCTTGCTCTTGTCCACCTCTCTTTCTCCACTGAATCGAAAATGGAATTTTCTATGACGTCAAAAACATCTCATTCAAAATCCAATTTAGCGGGTGAAGCTGAGATGTGGGTTACTTGCTATGCGAACTCCTCAAAATTGCGTAATCCTGTTTGAGAAAAGAGCCATCCATTGCTTTAATCGGCCAGGGAAGAGAGGAATCAGAGGGAGAGGGAGAGAGAGAGAGAGAGAGAGAGAGATGTGCAAGAAAAGAACTATGAAAACACATTGAATGATGGGCAAGATGAAAATTTCTATGAACAAAATGCAAGCAGGTATAAATGATATACACTCTAAGATTAGTGTCCATTTCTGAGCGCTGCGATTTGGGAAGAATTTTTTTAATGGTTCATCGAAAATGATAAAGGTTCAAGTTAGGTAAATGACAAAAAGATGATAATAATAATCGGTAGATAGAAAACAAGACTGCAAGAAATTAGCTAAACAAAATTGAATAAGACGGACGGACAGAACAGATAGAAGACGAAAGAGATGACTGTGAGGATAGATAAAAGAACAGACGGGTGTTTTCTAGCTGACGTATTAAACAGCCGATGTAAGCGCATTTTCAGATTTAAGATGTAAGATTTCCATATCATTTTGGCCCAACGTAATGTGCTCGTAGGCCCAAGAGGCGATATGCAGTATAACTGCAGTAATACCTAAACATTAATATACCTCATATTTTGTATAATCCTAATGTCATTCCACTTTTTATAGGCTTAATTGGTGTAAACGCATGTATATGCTATCTGGTTGTGGATCTACTGTCGTTGTCTTTGCCGAACATTACTTTTCAGTTTGAGAATTAATACAAAAAAAAAAAAAATCATTTTGTATATTGAGAGTGTTTCATATTATAATTTCACACTTCCCTTATGTTTTTACTCATTCATTACTGACAATTCTGTCCTTCTTGAACCCATGTCCCCTGTTCTTCTTTGAAGTAGTGTTTGCATTAAAAACACATTTTGTAATCAAACCATGTGAGCTATCATGTCCGGTTCTAATTAATTGGAAGGTTTGAGAGATGGAATTCCTCGGCCCAACAAAAAGAGTGATAAATGTAAAACAGATTTTAAAATTTATACCCTATATTTTTTAATCAAGGTCATAAATAAATATAAAATAAATATAAAGAAATATATAAACAAACATAAAATAAGCCAGTAAGTCTACATCTACCTCCGATATATCAAATTAACATTAATTTTCTTTAATCTTGTTTCTGGTGATGCATGGTTAAAATGAATTACATATTGTTACAATTAAATTTAGTGTGTCCGAATGTTCACTAGTCCGAAGATTCTTTACTACGAATTTACTACGTCTGGTGGTTCATTTATCTGAAAAGGGATAGGGTCGTGCTTTGACCGAACATCAGATGCAATAATCCAAAGGTTCATTTTATTTAAACAAAATTAAGGCTTGATAAACCGGAGATTGATTTATACAAAAATGAAGTAAGGTTCGTTGATTAGAAAATGGGACATATTTAGGATATTTCATTTTTGGATTGACGAACCTTATTTCGTTATCAGATTAAAGAACCTAATCTTATTTTCAGAGCATCGAACCTTAGGCAAAACTAATAGAAATAACGAACCCTTGGAATAATGATCCTTGAGTGTAATCAAAACCAGAATAATGCTGAAATTATAAAAAAAAAAAAAAAAAAAAAAAAAAAAGACGTGTCGTGTGCATTTATAGTGCGACTTCATCATTAATGCGCTAACACATTTCTTATCAACCGGGGGAACAATAAAAATGAAAGGTTTACCTTTTGATTTTCCACTTCAATATCCATCTACTCTGTCTATCTCGATACATTCAGTCCCCCTTCGAATTGTGAAAGCGCAAAAATGGTACAGGAGAAACCAATTCTAGTAATAACAAGAACGAAAGTTTGGAAAGTAGACAAAACAAATCATTTGAAAAGTAAGTAATTAAAGAAAATGATGTCTCTTGGTGGTATTTGTCAAAAGAGCAAACTGTCTCTTGGTGGTAACAGTAATATATATTGTTATTTTCTTTTCAAAGATTTAGTTCCTTTGGGAATTTATGCGTTTCATGTATTTTGTGGTTAGGAAAAGTGACACGAAAAACTGTGATCATTAAAGCCATCCAATTATAACTTGGTAAAGGAAAACACATTTCCGTGGTCATATCCAATATTACAAAGACTGTTGTTATAACATAGTGAAATGTTTGTAATTTAGTGGCAGTACGAATACCATTGCAATAGGGTATTTTCAAACAAGTGTTATAAATACCAAAAAAAATGATATATTTTTATTTGTGAATATCATATTTACTTTTACTTTATACAACACATGACTGTCATGATGTAAAAAATATTCAAAGTCGAATTAGACAGGGCATCTGGAATGTCGACATAATTTGATATTGATAATCATTTCGCGTAAAGGAAACTTTCGTCACATGGATTTCCGCTGAATTCCATGTAATTTTATAAATTGTTCTGTGTGTGCCTCATGTTACATCATTTGTGCGTTAAACGTAGATCAAATTTGGTCGAGTCCTGTTACAAAACCAAGGCAATGAACCGAGTTGTTTGGTCTGTTTTCTGCTCTTTACACAATTAGGTGTTACAGTGTCCCTCGTGTTGTTTGGTACTTAAAGATCAGGGATAGGATTTCGAAACATCATGAAAAGCTACAAAACTGTTTTCCTTTTTCTTTTTTTTTTGCTTGTACCACGACGAAGCGGAGGGGAGGTAGTTGATAGACCTATCATTTGCCTGGTGGTGCTTGAGCGACAGAATTGCCTGGGCGAGTAATTGAAGAGGCAACTTGAAGAGCAGTGTCTCACATGAATATTTATTAACAAACTTGAGCCAAGAGCATCTCAAGATCATCAAGAGTTTCCCCTCTCCTGAAAGAGTTGTCAATTTGAGCTCGTTAGTCACAGAACGCCTCCCTTACCGGTCATTTCAACGATGCCGGAGAGTGGGGTGACCAACATCACACCTTGAATTTTATATTCTCTGAGCTCTTTTACTGGTTTAACGTGTTTCTTTATTGCTTTGTAACACTTAGCAGGGAGACGTGGAATCGGTTGGGGCCATTAAAGTAGTCGTGCTCCTGCATGTATTGTCTGATTTCTTCTTCAAACAAGCACAGGAAGCGGACGTGTTGTTCGCGATTGAAATCGGAAGTTTGAAGCTTCGTGGTAAAGGAGTAGATCCTCATTGAGTGGTGCTTTTCATTTTGCATTTGACCATGTCACAAACCCACTCGCAGAGCTGCCATAATGTGTCTTTACATGAACGTCAAGTTCAGAAGGGGTAAAACTACATTATCAGACTAATAACCATTCTCACCTTCAAAAACAGAATATAAAGACTAACTAAACTGATTTCGTAACAAGTCTGTGCAATAATAATGATTGATCATGTTACATAACAATAATTTCACTAGCCCTTGCCGTTCATTTCAACATCCATTTAGCAATTAAACCAAGTTCATTGTAGAGAACAGAAGTAGCTGAAATACATGAATTATCTCTTATGTGAAATGAAAAACCATGATCGAAAACAAAATTATATCGGTAGTGGCATATATTGTTACTTTAACTCTCATGATTAATTTGGAGTCACGGAGAAGGAGGGCACTACGTATTGGTAATGTCTGACGAAAACTTGACTTCTTTTGCTCTTTGATACTGCATGTGTACGATGCTGATTTACATGCAAACATTAACGATGTGAGCAGATGAAAAGGAAAGGATAGAGAAAGGCAGACTCGGCTCAAAAGAGACAGGATTAGACAGCAGGAGAGTGTAGAGAGAGGGAGAGTGAGTGAAAAAAAAAGAGAGATATGGTTGAAGAAGAGACCCCCATTTCCAAATCCTGCATAGCTGGATATAGGGGAACTGAGGGAACTTAGATCGAGGCAAATCTTAG
Source organism: Paracentrotus lividus (assembly GCA_940671915.1). NCBI lineage: Eukaryota > Metazoa > Echinodermata > Echinoidea > Camarodonta > Echinidae > Paracentrotus > Paracentrotus lividus. The sequence continues at coordinate 31,857,023 of CALNVZ010003428.1, forward strand.
TCTTCAGAGTTTGAAAAGAGGGAAGTGCAATGAAATGCTATTGGTATGCAGTCAACGATGTTACAGTTCGTATTGTTTGGTAGCATGATGAAGTATTCCCTAGTCCCCCATCTGATCCCTATATCATCACGGTCACCTCCCCCGTTCGTGACCAACACCAATCGTCACAAGCTCTACTGTACAACCCTCATACCCATATGATTTCTCTGTGGAATTCCATCTGTTCGTTACAGTCGAAGAATATTCCGTTAGACAGCAACATTTTCTTTGATTTATTGGCGTTGCTACCGGTATTTGCTTACGGTGAATAGAGTGACGGTTCAATTTCGCACAAGAAATGAATTTTATATTGCATTATGTAACTGATAATCGTGGGTTCCATGTATGATTCCTTGATTTTTTTCTTGATCAGTTTAAGCTTAAAGGAGGAGTCCGTGGCTGCCAACTTAAAGGTTTGTAAAGTAAAGTAAAAATTTAACAAACACAACACAGAAAATTGCATCAAAATCGGATGAAAAACAACAAAGTTATGCATTTTTTTAGGTCTTTAATTTTTTTTTCGTAAAACAGTTCTTGGCATTGTCTCATTGTCTCATTTGAATATTTGAATATTCAAATGAGCAAAATGATGATGTCACAGTCCCCCTACTTCTTGTGTATTTTATTATATGAAATCCTATTTTTCTCATTTTTTCATATATTGCATATACAGAAAATCTATCCCTCATAATAAAATAGGTAAAAGCACTAGTGACCTTGACAATTCCACAAGGATTGATCCCTGTTGTTATGTCCTTGGGGCAGAAAATCTTGATAATTGGTATTTCATACAATAAAATACAAAGAAAGTAGGGGACTGAGACATCATCAGTTTGCCAATTTGAAGATGGCAAAAACTGTTTCCTAAAAAAATTCAAAACCTAAGAAAATTCATAACTTTGCTATTTCTGATTCGATTTTGATGAAATTTTCAGTGTTGTGCTTTTTAGATTTACTTTATTTTTCTAATAACATAAATGCAAAAAGGAGCAACGAAGTACAAAAAATCGTCAGTTTAATTAATTCCTTCACCCATTCCTCTAAATAACGTGTTCTATTAAAACAATTATAAATGAATGCAAACATTTTAATAGAAAGATTAGTTGTCTGTTTTAAAAGTTCTCCATATGTCCTGTCAGCAACATATCTCAATATTTCGAAATATTTTTTTCACAGAAATATTACACTAATTGAATTCGTTTTATTATAAATTGATATGTGACATATCATTTTTCTATTTCATTGATGGGATAATATTTGCTATGCATATTAAAGTAGATTTCTGTACTGAATTAAATCCATATTTTCCAACATATCGTTTTTAAAGGGCTAGATATTTAAAAATTATTAAAGTCAATGCACAAATACAAAATGTATGCAGGGTATAATATTACGTTACTAAATTACTTATCCATATAGTCAGTCTCGACCGAATGAATTTCTATCGTTAGCCTTTCAGAAGACAATGGCTAGTTGTGTTGAAGAAAAACCAAAACATTCCTGCTAATTCTAAAACTAAACACTATAGTGTCTGCGTGTAGCTTGTTGATTTGTTGTAATATGTATAGTGCTCTGTATGTATTAACATAATCACTGAAGATATTTACCCCTCATGGTAAGAAATAGAATAGTTACATAGGCCTGCATCTATCTACAATTCAAATTCATTCAAAGTTTGTCGACAAACCTCTTTCCTCGTTTGCAGACCTGAACTATGTCACTTCTCCCTGGCACCCCTACTCATCTCCCTGTCCCTTGGGCCTCACATTAGCAAGTTTCTCTTATGCTAAAGTCACACAGACGCTTATGTGAGTTACGTCCGCCGTTGCGTCCAAATTTTATTTATTTATTTATTTATTTATTTTTTTTTTTTTTCGTCCCCTAAGATGCCTTCCCGTCATAGTCAGCAGTGGAAATGGTGATAATGTCGTTCATCCAATAAAACAGAGAAATGCATAATAAATGATAGAATAGAAGATTATTAAGGAAAAAACAACAAAAACGTAACTAAACGTAAGTGTCTGTGTGACTGTGACAGCCTTAAGGTCATGTCCCTTGGCCGATAGCTGCAAGGCTGGGAGATCGAACGGTCCCTGATTGGAATACACGGCAGGGGTTCCCCGCTAGCGCCCTGTGACCGTCCCGCTCTTCGGAATGCTCCAGTGACGCAGGACAATGCCGTGGATAGTAAGGTATCTTGCTGGTTCTGAGAGTGAAACAGCGTGGTGGATGACTGGACCTCTTCTCTGTCTTCACATTACTCAGATTCTCAGGATTCACATGTCCCTTGGAAGTGTTTACTAGAGATACCCATCATGCACCACTTTGTCTCTCTACCCTGCACCTTTAAAGAAGATATAATGAAGTTCTGGTTTGGATATGCGATTGAATAGTAAAAGAAACTTTTTCAAAGTCATTGGAAATGTTGATTACAGTACATAAACTAGTTAAGTTATGCTGTAAGGTTTCGAAATCAACAAATTAACAAGAAATCAATCAATCGCTTCATCTAAGAGACACAATGCATTTCACACATAAAAGCACATGGGACTACAGACAATATGTTTGACCGAAATAAATCAGTGTTTCTTCTCACAGGCTAATGTTATTATCTATGCAGGCATTTTAAAGTGATTTACAGTGAACTTGTTTACTTATTCTTCCTTAATAACATGTAAGTAATTTTTTACTCACAATAATCTTGTTCGCGCACCTTTCCCATGATAGGATTTCCCCTTTAATGCTCCCGAGCCATCCGAGTATCCTTCTTTCATCGTGTGTTCTAGATCACGGGTATAAGATTCACCAACGAGATATGGGAGTAGCTTATTGAAAGATGTTCTTATTATTTGACATCCGTATATGATTCAACAATAATCCCAACAGAGCCGTTCAATCCGAGCTAGAATAATTGTAAACAATTTGTTCGGTGCATTCAACAAATAGAAATGTTCATACATCAAAGTTGCTCAATTTATACAATGTTATAAAAAATTAGGAATCTGTCAATATGATTATAGTTAATATAGTAGGCCTACATAAAGTTGCCCGACTATATTGCAGACACTGCATGCGTTGCGTGATTAATTGAAAAGTTTGAACAATCGGAAAACAAATGTTATTCTTATCTTCTGGGGAACATTTCATGAAAGAAATATTCGCTGATTTTCACTGACAACTGTTATAAGCTACTGAAACGCTTGCATCTGATTAGCTGAGAGCACATTTGCCGGATAAAACGTCCGTCAAGTTCTTTCATGAAATACCACCCAGAATAGCCCAAATTATATTGAATACGTCATTTGCAATGATTAATTGTGGTTTGGCTTTCGTTGAGATATGTTTTTGGAGATAGATTAATTAATGAGAAGGTAATTTTACACTAAATCTATTTCACAAATACGTGACATTGCCACGATCAAGCATGTCATGAAAAGAGGCTTGTCAACTTGAATAGTGAACTAACATTTTCAGACAATTTGTGAGTCATCAGTCTGATGTGCCCCACAGGAGAAATAAAAGCATGTAATCATAACTCAACAACTCGCGCTAAATCCTCAGGATTAACTGACCTTATTCTTCGAGATTCTCTTCGTAACCATCCACAAATATAACGGACAATCCAATATGCAGTACCGGAACGAATGGGTATGCGCATTAAAAGGCATGACCTCGGATTGTGATACAATGATTGTTTCAGTTTTTAGGAAATCTTAAAGAAAACTTGAAACATCTTTAGATTAACCTTTATTAGTTCTCCAACATGTATATCAACATCATCGTCATCATTATTATCATCATGATCTCTTCTTCTTCTTCTTCTCCCCCCTCACCTCAAACCATAACCATGAACACGAACATCTCCTTCATCGTGATCGAATACTATACTAAAGATGACAATAGCAATAATTAATTGATATTCATAATGATGATAAAAAGACTACTACTTAAAATTTCGTTTAACATAGTGTTGATAATGCCATTAACAATCAAAGTACAATAATATTGAAATAATAATACTACTGATGAAATTATTTTGATACGGCACAATTGAAGTTGATGAAAAATAGAATAAGGTATTTCTTAACATTTCTTCTTATTGTATGAGGAAGAAAACAGCTCACACCAACTCCCCTCTTCCATAGAAATATTTTAATACATGGGCGCCCATAGATATACATCACTTGAAACAGGGTATACTTGTGCTCAGCAAAACCTAATCCATTCAAGCCAGCTTTATGTGGATTATGTTCAAGCATACGTGAAGGCACGTCACTATTCATCCAAGTCTGTTCACACTGTCGACCCATGTCAAACCAACAATACTTGGTGTCATCAATAATGTCCCCTTTAGCGCACACAAGCATGTCATTGTGTGTAACCATTTCTCCAGAATCTCCTTTCCCGTGACTATAACGGTCCAGTGAAAACACGTTGCACCTTAATGTCACATCTGTAATAAAAACAACAACATAGAAAAAAAAATTATTATCTTTATTAATAGACAGGAGTTGCTATTCTAAGCAGTCTTTAGCAGTCGAAGAAAGCCGAACTTGAAATTCATTCGAAGAAGAGTTTGGAAATAACACTATTATGTAAATATTACATGGCTTGCTCTATCATGCAATATACTGGATTATGTGCACGACTAAATGTTTCCAAAGTGCACGTTTGAAATAGACATGCAGGAAAACGTGGGATAATTTAGTGTTTAGAATTCAAATAGTCCAGTATTGTGAAATTTTTTTTCAAAGTGAATCTAAATTTATAATAACCTTGTTTACATTAATGAAGAACGAGATATTAAAACAACTCGTTGTTATGAACTCTCGAATTTCCCTATTCACAGTATTTATTAAGCATTTTTATTCAACGGGAACAAAATGAAAAATAAAAAAAAAAAAAAAATGAAACGATATTGATTCAAAACCAAATCAGTGAAAATGTGTTCAAAGGTGAATTATCACAATATTAAGTTATAAGGCAGCACTATATGAACGGGGTATAGATGAACACAATAACCAACAATACTGTCGGAAGCCTCGAAAAAACTTGATTCCGAAGTGGTAGTTAGTGGGAGGCCTTTATGTATAATAATGAAGTCATCAAGTATTTTATCTTGTCACTAGTCAGTGCCAGTGGGAGAGTGTGTCGCTTTGCCTCATTAGCAATATGATAACACTTAAAACATCAAACGATTGATATGAAACACTTATCAACACTTTGGTTTATCTCCAATAGCCTGGCCGTGGATGGATGGATAATAGACGGGTAACTAAGGTTCCGTGCACTCGTCGAACTACATGTATTATGATTATCCATGTTTGTATGATACCCAAAGTGTATAACTTGGATGCCAAAAGTTTTTAATTTGCATCCTGAAAAATTTCAAAGTTTGCCCAAAATTCATATTCTCCTCTATCTTCGGGTTGTCTCTCTCCTTTCCATAATTCAAAACACCACTATAAAGTTTGTACATTCATTGTTTCTCTCAGTTTGATACATTTACGTTTGGCAACACTAACTGATCTCCATCAAAGTAAATGTAAATGAATTAAGTATCGTTAATGTACATACCTACATGTGCATTTATTTACGTGTTCAGTTGCCATAACACCTCAAAATAACTGGAGAGTATGAACGCACTTTAAGTAAAGTCGGAGTTCGACCAACATTTGCCGTTTCGTTGTCATACTGTGTCTCCATAAGCACGAGTGACATGGCACGGAAGAGTGATAAAAATGAGACGGCAGGAGAGGTTTTTGTCACATGTTAAAACTTAAAGCATGCATGGCTGTTCAAAGAATGCCATACAACAACTACTATCATCATCGTCAACCATATAAGGTCGTCATGTGCGCTTGTCGTTATTGTTTTAGCGATTCTGGGCTCCGTAACACAAAGGTTTGCAATCAAATCGCAAAGTTGCAATAGCCAATCAGAATCGTTGTCACATGCGTTTTTTGTTTGAAAGACTGGATCGGTAACCAATAAAAACCATTCTTTCAAATTTGCAATTGATCGCAAACCTTTTTGTCAAGGATTTCATTGTGTCGTACGTCTAACGAGTTATTCTACGAGTATTGACGCGTCTTTAGTTGCGCACTTTGATGATTATTTTCTGGCTGGAATGAACGCTTTACGCAGGTTTAATTTATTCAATTATTTCAAAGCATCACTGTAGAATCTAAGTCTCGTTTAACACGCTTATTTTCTTTGGGGTTATAAAAATATGAGCACGCTTTTTGATGAGATTTATGAAAATTGCTATAATATCTGAGGGGATTCTACCATGTCCACGGTTTAGTAAGAACAACGGTATGCCATTCCCCTTGAGCTCTTTGGTTATTTATTATTTAAACTTCGCGGTAACGAGGAATGTCGAATTCCTTCTAAAATCGGATAATGCGTTGATAGCGGCGGATGACACGTCGCCGCCATGTTAAAGCTTTTTCTTCTCTTTATTGTAATGCCCGTAGCTGCAGAAGGAAGCGGGTAGTTGAATAATGGAGGGTATAAATGATCCAATATTCTCGTAGGATTATAAATCTTTGAAAGGTATTCCAAGGATCGGCGGTCCCCAATTGTACGAGCAATCCTAGGATTACTGCCAGCACTTAACAACCTAATGCCCGGAATATTTTCTTTAGTCCCACTTATTCATTTTATCCGGGTGTAAACTATCATGCATCCCCGGTCTTTATTTGTACAGACTGCTTTATGATTGGGGTTCATCCATAAGACCAGGAATGTAGGTCTTAGGTTAAAGAAAAGCTTGACGTCTATTTCTTCTCCTCTCTTTCGTGTATATGTGCCTAGTTCATTTTTTTTTATAATCTAACGACATATGTCTGTAGGCACTTTGCATGCTGAGACTATTGATAACAACTCTTCTTTTTGAACAAGGTATCTTAAATTTTAGATCGATTTGATCTACTAAATCATTTTAGTTATATGAAAAGTGAATCCTAAATGCAATAATACCATCAATGCTAAAACTGAGATAAAGCTACAAGAGAAGAGATAGATAGTGGAAACCGATTTTTAAAAAACCTTTCTATACTTGAAAAGGTGTGTCATTTTGATATTTTAATAACAACAATACAAAATTAGGAACTTAGCAGACTAATCTGTTACAAAAATACAGACTTGATTAGCACAAGTGGTAAGAAGCATCACTCCCTGTAATTAAATATGTACAGGACAAATACCGTTCTCATGATAGTAAACTGTTGTATTCATATCTGTACAGAAATGACACAGGCCGTGTTCATTATAATATAATGCTGTGTTCATATCTACCGTAGATTTGTGTACATGTAGCTAAGGTGAGTGTTGTATCTTGTGCCATTAACAAAGAGAATGACTGATCTTCCAATTAGGAAGTCATCCCTGGGGGGCGTTTCATGAAAGGACTTGTCGGACATTTTATCCGACAAATTTGCTCTCAGCCAATCAGATGCAAGCATTTCAGTAGCTTTTAACAGTTTGTCGGATAAAACGTCCAACAAGTCCTTTGATGAAACGCCCCCCTGAACTGATCATCGTATTCTGGTGGGATTCGATGGAATCTCTAATCTTAAAGACACGCAATCATTTATCGCTATAAAGTGTGTCTTGAGGCTCAATCTGATATCATCTTACATTCTTCGTTTGAATATGCAATTTTGCCTCTCTCACAGTGGCCATTGCAAGTAAGATACGTATCCCAGCATGCCCGGATAATTTTGCGATAGCAATCTTTAAGATTATTCTTTAACAGCGAGCCAGCGTAAGCGGTATCTTGAAAAGAAAATATTTAGAGAAATGAGATTGGATCGTTTATCTAAATAATAATGAGGACTTAGATTCGTTCATTAATTGTACCTCTTTAAAATAAAGGTATGGTCTTAATCCTTTGTCAACGACCGCTAAAATTTAAGATTGTGACCATTTTCAGAAAGAATTATCATAAATTGTTTCTATTTTTTAGCTTCCCGATGATGCATTTCCTTGGTAACATGTAAAGAAGAGTTTCCTGGAGTCATAGGCATAAATAGTTCAGTTGTCAAGCACATTATTATGATTTCTTTGAAAATACGTCTGGAGTAATGGGTAAACAAACGCAGAATTCATTCATGAAGATAACAATAATTTTTTTTTAAAGAGATAAAAAAGTATAACCTCACCACTGGAATAAAATTGGCTTTGTACATGTCAAGAAAGCGGTCAATTTCAATTGTAGCTAAGAGAAAATGCTAAGAGAAAAAGAGAAAATTGTATTTGAAGGAGAGGCTAAAACAACGACGAGACTTCTACAGTTATGGACTGGTGTATCGGCGGGGATGACAGCTTACATATCGAACTGATTTGCAAGACAGATGGACAGATGTTAGAAAGCAAGTCGGTCTTTATTGCTCCAATCACTCTAGGATCAGTCAAAGATAGATTTGGTTTGGGTTTCTTGGGTAAAGGATTCATCCATCACTGGGTTCAAGTGAACATCTTGGTTTGGGTAATGTGGACAGGCAAAAGAGACGGGCGAGGATAAGGTCGACAAGGATAATATTATGTAAGGATAATAATAAGGGAAATTAAAGGCCGTCCTAAACTTTTTAATTCTTGTAATTTAGAGCGTAAGACAAATGTAAATTACATGCTGAAGTAAATTATGGACAACTATATGTATATGTTGAATTAAAATGCATCAGTCAGTACCCTTGGATTACCAGTAATATTATTTTTAAAAATGGACGTTCTTTATATCGGCTTCTTGTGTTTAACATTGTGCGTTCAGGCATGACGGGGAAAGAGAGCTTGCACAGAAATGAGAACATGTTTTCAAAGTACAAGAATAAGGGGGTGGGACTGGAGAAGGTTAGATGAGAAAGAAACACTAAATGAAACGAGGGTCTAAAAGAGCCACGTGGCAGGCTTTTAAGTGTACCAACAAACAGAGAAGCCATGCTAGAGGCCACACTCTATTTCACATTTCACACGTAGTCCAGTTTCCTTCAAGGTCACCGCTTAGAAGGAAAACGGGGTTTTTCAAACAGTAAATGCAAGGATTGAGGGGAGTAGAAAGGTGATAGAGAGAATAATAAAGAAAGGTGAGATTCATGGAATGCACATCTCCTCTTTTCTCTCTCGATCATTTTTGGTATCACCGTAGATTATGACCCATTATAACGAGAGAAACGGGTCAACAGCCGCGGCACATAAGACATAACCGTGTTGACTCGACTCCCCCTTGGGCGCTCCTCCCAAAAAGCAACATTAGGTTTCGGCAAGTGCCGGGTTTCTAACATGGCTGCAAAACATGCTCTCCGCCGCAAACAGACGGGGGCTGTTTGCCATTACATTAACAGAACAGCGAAGAGGCCGCTCTGTGGTAAATACAACCTTTGGTATACACCAGGACCTCCCATTCAACAAGGTAAAGAAAAGAAGAAAACTTTAAGTTCTTCTGCAACAGAAACTTGTTTCTTAAAACTTATTGAATCTTTTTGGAAGAATACATATGTCCTTCAAACCGGTAGAGATTCTTTGAGGCGAAGCGATTATATATATTTAAATAAAAATAGGAACACCAAAATAAGGTAAACCATGGACACAATCTGAAAAATGAGTTTTTGCAAGTGCCTATCCAGCATCAGCTCACACGGCTGTCACCACCAGCGATTCTTTGCGTATGGAAATAGGAGCAAAAGTACCGCCATCTTTCTCCTGCTTTTTTTTGAAAAACAGAACCCCCCCCCAAAAAAAAAAACACAAAACAAAAACAAAAAAAAAACAATTAAACAAACAAAAAACACCTTGCGTCCAACACAAGGGGTTTCTGCGAAATTCACCGCATATTAGACGCAGAGAATTGCGTGACCAACGCACGTCCGGTTGTGAACATGACTTTACATTGCCCTTGCAAAATATGCAATCAATTACGGTTCAATGAACTTTTGAGTCCTGTTAATATGATCGGGGATTGGGATTTTGATTGACCAAAACAGTGCATTTAGTTTCTTCCTTTTTACAAACTGCATTATATTTTACAATCACATTAAAATGTTGTTTACGTTCTGGTTTCTGTTTAAAGGCCTGGAGGAATTTCGCATTTATGTGTCCATTATTGAAGAGCGATATCCGGGTTTCGGCGGTATTAAAATGACCGAACATCTTATTATTTTGAGCCCTGGGAGATATGAAATTCGTACATTGTTACACAAATACGTTTTCTTCTCTGCCATCTGTTTATAACAGACACCATTGCTCTGTAATTCGTACACACATCTTGTGAATGAGAGTCAACATAATTACTTCATGCAATCAACATTCAATTAACATTCATCGCTCTATGAAAACATGAACCGGGGGGTCTCTGACTTTCACTGAACGGTCCATGTATCTCATTGTAATGAGTCTCATACGAGCACAATATGAGACATGATGGCGGTATTGAACGCACACACGTTATTGCTTCACAGAAACGACCTATATATTGAAAGGTTTTTCCTTTACCTGAAAACGAAAGCCAGGAAGGCAATAAAGAGCAGAAGGCATGCAGGCGTAACGAACGCCAAGGAATAGTACGTTTCATGTTTTTCACACCGCGCGCGCTGTCAACTCATTTTAGATTACTGTCTTTACCAAAAGGAGCTGAAGCTATTATTACACCGTGTCGCCGCCTTACAAGATTCGTGTTCCTCTCTGCAGACGAGATCTAGGACATCAGTTGGTGCATCATTATTAGGCAAATTGACTTTGTCATATCCAGACGTTGCTTTGGGACCGGGTTGACCATGATACTCTTCATGTTGTTTTGTCGTCTATTTCTAGTTTAAAGGGGCTTTCACATGAATGCGTTTGCTGTTACAAAATTACCCTTAAGTATTTTGTAACATTCTGTGTATTTTGTGGGAGATGGAGCTTATAGCTTTCAGAAATGTTTATAGATACCAAATTGTAACTGAAGAAGTAGATATATAAAAAAAAAGGAGGGGGGGGGTGATAGGAATTGGCAATAGAAAAAAGATATTCAAGACAAAATGGAAATTAAAAGGTGATCATACAGAATTTGTTAAAAACAGATTTAATGATTTCTTTTTTAACTTTTTGAATCTCCCCGCACATAAATCTTACACTGGTGAACAATAACATAATGAGAATTGATGATGACAATGTAAATAGACATTCAAAATTAATTAAATGAAATTAGAATATTCATAACATTTATAAGAGACTTAATACTGTTGTTTTAAAAGGTATTATAGAGGAAAAGAGTAAACAAGTGAAAATAAATGCTTATATAATTATATAATTTATAGGTGCTCGTATAGTGACTGCACTTGAAGTGCTGTTTTAGCACTTATCCAAGTGCTAATTTATCAACAACAACAAAAATTCAATGTCGGTATGGGGTTCGAACCGGGTTCACCTAGACATGGAAGAGTACCGCTGACGTTACCAATAAACAGAGATCTCCGTAACGTGCGTGAATTATGAAAGCGTAGTAGATAATAATGGCAACTTTGAAGAAAGTTCATCATGAAACAATATGAGCTACTATCAATCGTGAGATGTGAATTGATCTAACGTGCTCGTAAGCACGTCTCATCAAGGGGACCAAGGTACGAATCCCAACGAAGTCCCCCCATTTTTGCCCATTTTTGCTGAAAGTTCAGCTAAAACAGCACTTTGAGTGCAGTCACTATACAAGCTCTTAAAAAGTGCTGATTTCAGCCTCTGAAGTGCTAAAATGAGCACTCCAGTTTTCAGAGTGTATTTTCTTATTAACCTTTCCACAATAAAGTAAATCCGTGGGAAACTACCAATGTAGAAAGTAAGATTCTTATTTAATGTGTAAAGTGGTTTCAGTTGAATAAACTTATCCGTCTTCCCCTCCTCAATTGACAAAACGAAGTATCATTTCCTAAAGTAAACATTAAATACGTCCATTTAAAAAAAAAGGTGTAATGCCATCAGTGAAGCAAATCAACTATAATGAATGACAAGTATTTGTATATCAATCCGAATGTACACGGCATTAATGTTTAATGTTCTCAAATTGAGTCACTTATCGAAATGAAATATTTTCATATAGACATACGATTATGTCATCACTCAGTCAGCTTATTTGTTTTCGAATGCCTGTGTTACCAAGCCTCGTTGTATTTGCATGATATCTTGGTGCAAAGAGACTCTCTCGACTGGCAATAATTGGATTTCATTATTATTAGAATAACATCCATTATTGAAATGACACTGTATTTATTGATATGATTTGTTATTAGTGCTGCGGCCTTTGTCTTGACGTAGTTCCTGATGTACCGCACATTTACAAATACCCGGCTGAGCGGCTTATTTTATTCAAGATGTCGCAAGTGACGTCATTAAATTAAAGCATAAAAAATGCATAGACCTAGCTTTAGTAATTATCCTTTTACTAATTTAACTCAAACCTTCACTTCTCAGTGTTATGCGATGTGATTATAGTAAAAACAAAACAAACAAACACAAAACTTCGTTTTTGTTTTGTATGCATGTTTTTAAAGTTTGAACGAGTGCGTATTTTGATTATTATATGTAACTTTTGTGGTTTAAACCGTCGAACGTCTAATAATTACATAAAGCTATATCATGTGAAAATACGATATGAATTGTTGACTTCATCGATAAACATGTATACAATACAATTTTCAAGGCTCGAAATAAATATGACTATGTCCACCATTTTCAGGTAATATCCCCAATTAAACACCACTCTCCATCACTTCCGTGGTGGGAAGGTGATAAGATGACAATGCTGCTATGAGATTCCATACGTTGACCCAATCTCCTATATAGACACCGCATGTGATACCGGACCAACACATCCAGCTGCGACCTTTCACCTCCCACTTACGTCATCCCAACTGTATCCTGCGAAATATTCTACCTCCCAGTAAAGATGCCCCCTTCCTCCCATATTCGATATCAATGTATTTTAAATCTAAAGAAGACACAAAACAGAGGAAAAACCAACTAAAGAGTAAGAAGAGACAGAAAACGAGAGAAAACGAGGAGGATGGATTGTGTAAAAGCGAAAAAAAAAAAACACATTAAAAAGAAAGCAACACACATAAAGACAGTACAACATGGACTGATGAAAAGAAAGGTGACAAATTAAACATGCATAATTCAATCAAAATGCTTGTTGGAATAAAGACAAGGTAAACAAATTACAACAAAAAAAATATATTCATGCCATTTTATGTTTGCGTGTGTGGGTGTGTGTGTATGTGTGTGTGTGTTTGTAATGCAACTAACTAATATATATATATATATATATATATATATATATATATATATATATATATATATATATATATATATATATATATATTCATGGCATTTTATGTTTGCGTGTGTGGGTGTGTGTATATGTGTGTGTGTGTTTGTAATGCAACTAACTTAACTTAACATCACATTTAACATCCGTAACAATCATAAATGAAAGCACTGTATCAAAAAGACGTAATAGATCGAAGTAAAATTCTGTGGACTATTATAGAGGTAACGAATTTCAATGCATAAGTTTAATTCTAGAGTTCATATCTTCACCTGATCAGGGGGGCGTTTCATGAAAGGACTTGTCGGACGTTTTATCCGACAAGATTGCTCTCAGCCAATTAGATGCAAGAATCTCACTAGCTTATAACAGTGGTCAGTGAGAATCAGTGAATATTTGTTTCATGAAATGCTCCTCAGGTAAAGCGAGTTCCAGGTACCGCGGGATCTATAGAGAACGAGGTCTGTTTTTAATCGAGACACCTCATCTCGCAAATTCCGCGGTAGTGATGCAATACAAGCACCTCCCGTAGGATACAGTATCATAGTCACTCTACATGATACATCTATGGCTATTTCTATACGAGAAATTAGGGAAATGCCCATTTTTGGGAAACATATCCCGATAGTTGAGACGTTTTAGTGGTTAGAGGCGCTTAGGATAAGGGATATATTGTGTGTGGATTCGTATGCATGATTCAATCAACCGTTATGATCAAGTTGATTATTATAGGCGGGTGGGCATGATACCTAGTGGTTAGTGGTCAGAATGGTTTACAAGTGAGGTCAGTTTGCATGCAGTATATGGTAGAAAACCCACAAAGCCAATTATAATCCAACGGGTTCCTTGAAAACCAGATAATAAGGAATAAAGTGACATTGTAAAAATTGTATTTCTAAGTATTATTGGTCTCTGCTTTCATTTCCAACTATATATAAAATGAAATAGTACCAATTGCTGCAGCTGCTGTTACTGTAATTGGAAAGCGCTTGAAAAGATGATATAGATGAAATTGTTTCATATTAGGAGCAACATAAATAGCGCAAGTATTATGAACGGTATTATAGTGTTATTATTCTATGAATACACCAATTTTGCTACTAAATAAAGAAAAAGAGACAAAACAAAAACATTACCTAACAGTCGCCATTTAAAACACATGTACATTGGTTGGGCAAATTGGGGATTTTCAGCTCATTTTGAACTACTATATACAGTATAACATAAATATGACCCGATGGTTTTCGTTACATCATTCATATAATTCTTAAAAAAAAACTTATTAAACATTTTTTTGAATCACTAAGAAGCTCAAGGATTATGTACTATTAGATATGAGGATGAGCGTTTTGGCACGAGCGTCTATGTACATACATTCCTCAACTTGGGCAGGTGTCTTTGAGAGCGGGTTTGCTCACCAAAATTCATAACCAAACCTCGGCACGTAAAGGTGCATTTCACTTCAACATTTAATGTGCAAACCTTGTACCATCTGTCCAGCGAAATTATGCATTTTGGGGAGCATTGTCAAGGCCGCCGGGTTATTTTTAGAAGTTCTTTTGCTGCCTGCCGTCATAATCGTTTCTCATCTAAGCTTTCCTATGAGACGAAGAAAACCCCCTGCAGAAAATGGGAGAGATAGCTATCTTCTGATTATTGAATTCGAGCATCGGGGCAAGAATAACTAACTAAATCATTTAATGTTTTCCTGAGTCACATGCTCTCGAGAAGTATTACATTAATATAACTGTCCGTCGCGACTTATAATTTAAAAGATGCTCATATTGCCAGCCTGGTGATATTTGTTTTTAAAATTAGGTTTTGTTTATTAGGTTTTTAATAATGTTTTCGTGAAACAGCCTGACAACTTAGACTGAAGAAATTTAGTTGAACAAAAAGGACCCGCGGATAAATTCAATGAAGATGAAAATACACTTACATTTGAGATGATGACATTTTTCCTTTCCCTTACATCCCCCAACATGTCTTCAGAATTTGATATTTTTCTTTGTTTTTGATTGCTTTGTGTATACATTTTTAACCGCTTTAATGTTTAAAATTTTTCGTGATCGAAGGAATTCGCCCTAAAAAAAGTAATCATAATACTTTTTTTTACAATCCCTCTCAAGTATAAAAGTAGAAATAAATTTAAAAAAAAGAAGACATTAAAAATAAAACATAAAACTCCGGTATTGAAATTGTAAATGGGGGTTGTTTCAAACAACGACATAATAACAACTTTTACGAAAACTTGCTAGAAAGTTACGTTTTGTTGAAAATCACAACTCTGCACACAATTACCATAAAACGTCCACACATTGGTAAAGAGTCTGTCTTAATTTACTTTTCGTATTTACCGATTACTCAGCTATCGTACTAAAACTGTTTGGCAGTCATTTTTGTTTGTTTTTATTTTGAAGTGTTCCCTTTCATTCAGTAAGAATATATTTATCGACGTCACCAGAACTTAAGATGTTGGAAAGTTATTTGCAAATCAATAAACGTTTCTGTTTCCTCCACAGCCCCCTTACCAGGCAAAACTATTTAAAAAGTTTTATTGATCGTTGTCCCCACTTTTTTTCTTTTATTTTCAGGTTGGTATCGTATCTCTCACCTTCCGCCGTGTCTTCTCAACTTTTGGTCAAGATGACATCATCGATGATTTCTTGTAAGTTTTTCGACAGCTATTTATCGTATCTATCTACAATGGAATGGATTTGATTTACTATTTCTATTTCATTTTTCATTTATAAATGTTCAATAACATAATATATAAACTTAATGTGTAGTACAATATATTGTAGAACATAGAATTAACATGGGAAGGGTATAGCATGAGCTTGGTGCTTGATGAGCTGGCAACCTTTAGTATTAAAAAAAAAATGCATGTTAGGGGAATATTTATAAAATATGTATATAGTTATGGTATGTTCAGATCTTTCAAAAAGATAGAAGTATAATAATTTGTCGGATTAATCTATTGTATGTACTTTAATCCGACAAACCTGACTGTTGTGTCATTATATTTCAAAACATCTATGCACGCCGCATTCAGTAAAAGTGGACGTTTTCGCGCTGTAGTAATTCGAAAAAAAACGAAAAAACAAAACAAAACAAAACAAAAACAGAAACAAAACAAAACAAAATTTCACAAATCCAATGTAATCGAGCAGACAAGTGCACTACGCGAATTTAAAAACGCGTGAATGTTTGTTGTTTTCCACTTTTACAGTGTGCATACACTATTCATCTTGTTTAATCATTTCGATTCATGCTCTCACAATCAATATCAAAAGTCTGGGTACATTCTGCATGGGTGTCATTGTAAAGAGGTTGTAGAGTCTGTTGTGATCATGATTTAAATATCATGATGCATTGGTCATGAAGCTTTAACATGGATGTAATATAAGCTTCTCCATTCTCCCGTCATCTTATCGATTCCATTTTGAAGAGGAAATGTCGCCAGATTTGACCGCACACCCTGCATGAATTCCGGGGTCTCTTTAACCCTTCTGATGTCTCCACCAATACCACCTACCACATTCTTCAGTGCGCCAAGTACCGTGTCTTGAAGGCTCCGCTGGTTATTCACAGACAATGTTTTACTTGTATAATACAAACTCCAATTAACCCATCCCCTCTGATTCCACCATGATCCCTATGGTTATTCCGTGCAGTTTAAGTGGTGATGGGAGCTGGAGGGTTAAACCGTGGTAGAAGATGATGATTGGTTGAGCATGAATCCTGTAGAGGGTTGACACGCCACCAATAAGGCGACACTTCACACCTTGTTTAGCACGTCATAACAGGTGTACATGATATTATCAGTCCCACGACGACCCATCCACACTCGAAATATGAAACTCATCTCAAATTCAAGACTTTTTTCTATTTTGAATTCTGGTAAATGATGAAAAGAACATAATCCATGTAGCTCAGTCATGTATTCTGGCTCCCAAATTTGATGGAAACTTCGAAGCATATATCAATGAGCATTTAGAACTTTTTGTACGTATTTTCCTTTCCATCCATTATAATATGTAAGTTGTTCTATGTAAGTAATAATACTTACTTATGATATTTTTGAAGATTAAAAAAAAAGGTATGTAAATACCTTACGATCATCTGAGTTATAACATGAGTAATTTATTTCATTAGTCATGTTAGTTGATAATTAATATCAACTAAAGAAATAAATTACTCATGTTATAAAATTCCTGTTATAAAATTCAAACATTCGTTCTCAATTTGCGGAGGAGACTTGTATTTTGATGATACTTGGGTACATGTTGTGGCATGAATGATGTACGATAAGCCGACAAGTTTGTAATCATTTTCGTATACAATGTGCATATATACTGTAAGACTACATGATCAGAATGATGATTGTTAGGTAAGGTAAACTGAACAATTCGAGAAGCTCAGGACTATGGTGATGCTAGTACACAGGGATGTTGGAATAAACCGGGTTTAAAGCACGGATCTCAGTTCTAGTACGATCCATGCTTTAAACAGCTATGGCGTAATGCCGTGGTTATAGGACAACTGTACTCGAATTTGACCCATGCGGATCATTCGTAACCCGAACTCTAGGTCCATTGGGGTCACACACTCTCTAGATTCCGTTTCGATTTGTTGATGACACTGGTGTCCGGGTCAATAAAAAAACTGAATATTTGACCCTTTACGTTTGAAAGTCTACCACCGGACAACAACCCCGCCATAAAAATTACTCCTAATCAACCACCTAACCCTAATTGAGATTAGGATGGGTTGTAGTTGCCCTGGAGGTCAATGTCTAGAAGGAATTTATGCTGATACATGACATCTCTTGTCAGACTTCATATAGTAAAAGGCTGCCATACTTGTATTGATACGTTGCATATACATCTATCATTCCTTTTTTTTCTTGCTGATTAGATTGAATGGTAACTATCATATTCCCTCCTCCATACTGTCCAGAGATAATTCGTTTTTAGTTGCCATGGTATCCAAGACAATGACTCTACCTCCAAGTGCAGAATCAAACACAGTTGCACACCGGTAATGTATCTCACTATTGGCATTGAAACATGACGTAAAAATCGATGGAAACAGTAGAGATTTGCCTAGGAAGTAGACATTTTTGTTCCGAGGTTAAATCCATTGATCAATTTATACCATTTAGGAGTTAACCATTTTCCAACAGAAATGTGCATAGACCTGTTTAGAATTAACTTTGTCCAATACCTACCTATAAGCCTGGTCGGCTAAACTGCCGAAGCCTAGTATGTCCTATACCAATAATAGATAAGTTACTGGTAGACAAACCAAAACAGTTTGTAAAGCAATATATCTAAAAAGTAATAAATAGAAAGATAAAAGAAACCAGAAAGATAATATGCTTTATAGTGAATTATTGTGCAGAAACTTTTGTAATGAGATTTTTTATTCTGAAACATGATGTGGAGAATGTGCAATTATTTTGGTGCCAAGTAGAATTAACGTTTAAAAATAGTAGAATAGAAAATGTTTGGCTATAGGGACAGGAGAAAAACTGTAACCTCAAAATCTTTATGGAAAAAAGCACATTGATATTTAAATATATTTGTATTGTACTGCAGGGAAAATGCGCATGTAAAAACTAAATATGCACTTGTTGAAACTATTTTTAATCAATTCGAAAATATTGCCACTTCTGTTTTAAGCTAAAACAAAATACATTGAGAACTTTTTGCGGTGTAGATGTTACATTTGGTAAGAAAAACACCATCTCTGCGGAGTTGTGTTTTCAATGTTATTGGAGCAGAATAGGAGAAACAACAATAGCACTTGGGCAATTGTGAGTTTTGACCAAATTAGGGTTTTTCTTTTCCGCTAGAGAAGGTGGAATCAATGACTCGTAACTGGCTAACGAGTGCAATCGATATGACGATATCCCAAACGCCTGTTGTAAGAAAACCCACTGCTAGCGACGAGGCTGAAAGATGAGATTGAATTATAAAAGGATTGTATGAATTGTGTCAGTGGCTGTTATTGCAACTTGCTTTGATTTCAGATGTTCTGAAAATATGAGCAACCGCTTGGAGTTGCCTGATATCACTTAGCCTTTTAAGCAAGATAACAAGGTATTCAATTAGTAATAAGTATCGAGTTTCGAGTCAGATGAGTCAAGTGCAGCGAGGCATAGTTTCTTGTAATGTGATTAGTCGTTATATGACACGGCTCTTCTACACATATAACGAAGTTAAACGAAGTTATGAAAAAAACAAAAAGGAAAAAACCGAGGATATTGGCTGGAAAGTAGAGACCTCCAGTTTGATCCTTCTGTCTACAAATTATTTTCAAACTGTGAAGCATTTTTATTGAAACAGCGGAACGTAAACTTGTTAAAAGTCGATTCATACATAACGTATATTTACTAATTGAAACTTGCATAATGATTCCTTGTCTAAATGCGTATTGTGCTGTAGGAATAGTAAGGTAAAGTCAAATACAGTGAATTTTCATTTTTGATTCAGATAAAAAATGTCAATAACGGTAAAAATTTTTTTTACCAAATTATAACTAATATCACTTTTTTCCTCTCCATAATATTGATAGTTACATGATTTATATTTTGCACTTTTATCTTTTTCAACGATGTTTCACTGTTAAATATTGATCGATGTTGATCAGTGAATTCTGTTGAAGTAATATTAATATGTATATAAGTATACCTTTAACCATTATTTTCCTAGGGATAATGAGGGTTTGGACAGTACATTCTCGTTCGTATCACTATCCAACTACTACGACTCCAGACCAAACTGCTGTCAGGAGGATCTCTTAATACACGTCACTACCAAAGGTGCCAAGATATTAGGTAAACTATACATATATAAAAATGATAAAATAAATGTTTATCTTTAATAATTTTTTTTAAATGTGAAGACTAGGTAACATATATTGCACAACATGATTTATTTGTATGTCAGTATTCGATTTAAATTTTTTTAAATGGCCTGAGGAGGGCTATCATATTAAATATTCGATCTTTTTGACATCGTATTAATAATATTAATGTATTTTTCATCGATCGATGTCAAAAGATCGTTCCTTTTCCACCGATGTTTCTATATCAAAGTTATAATAAATAATTTTCTGTCTGGACCTTCAATATTTTCAGTGGCATATATCCAAAATATGCCACCTAAAATGAGTACCAACATGGTCGAATTATTCCAGGTATAATTAGGTTGGGTAATATTATTCACGATTGGGTGGGATTTCATGTCTGAAGTGGGTTATGCAGTGACAACTACACCCAATCTCGTTATGATGACAATCATAGTAAAAAAAAACAAAAAAAAAAACAAAACAAAAACAAAACAAAAACGGTGGAGTATTAACACGCAACTAGTTTACCGATTGATTTTCCGTTTGATGTTACATAAACATGTTTCAGATTTATATATAACCTTTAAAAAAATGTTCTTATGTATATCCTGCATTAGACAGAATGAGAAAATTAATCACATATTGCCCCAATACCCTACAGTTATAAGCTCAGTAAGAAAAGAAAAAAATGCTAGTCGCCAAATTAGTTCTCTAAATTTCCCAATACGGCGAACTTACTTCTTTGATATGTTGTTTAGTCGCCAACAATCCTGAAGGGATTCTGGCAAACAATTGTTAGATGTCGATCATACTCCTCATCAAAACAGAATTGTTTAAAAAGCTGGAGCAAGAAATTTCACGCGGGCGGGCGGGGAGTAATAATTGGTCAGCTGCTCCTTCTCTGTCATAACCTCAACGGTTTGAGAAGGAAAGACCCTTTGCTTGTTTGCATGTCACTTCTGTTGTCGACAGTAACAATTTTCCTTCCCGTCATCAGTTATTTTAGCCAGGCACTGATAGCGATCGAGTTGTTATGAGGAGCAAAGATTCCAAACGTTTTATTCGGCGATGGATTCAGTTCAATGGGTCGAAATAAGATGGCATATCCTAATGCAGTGATGTTTCAGATCTATCAATTTTATGGGTCATGAAAAAAAAAAAAAAAAAAAAAAAAAAAAAAAAAACAAGACAATAATACCTATTCACCTCAACGTGTTTTATGAAAATTTAAGATCTCCAAAAGATCATTACAAAAAATATGATACCGCTTGAATGATAATTAAGAATGAAGTTATGATAAAAGAAGAGGGAAAGTACAGCGGAAGAGCAAGCATAAGAAGAGCAAACATGTGAAGTCTTGGGGTGTTTCACCAAGTTGTTCGTAAAGTTACGAATGAATTTACGAACGACTGTAACATGTGCTTGAGTGCTATACAAATTGCATTCTTGATCATTTAGCACAAGAACTGACCACCGGTTGTTCGTAAAGTTGTTCGTAGCTTACGAACGCCTTGGTGAAACACCTCCAAGATAATGTGATTGTCTTCAAGAGGTTGTATGACTGAGAAACACTTCAGACCTACTTCAAAGGGCGCCAAAAGCATTGAACTCTTCCCTCGTAAGACAATCTAGTGGAATTCATTGATGAAAACAAGCAAGTGGAAATTATGATAGGCAGTTGAAGTGTTTTGATAAACACCGCGGGATTTCATCCGTCAACAGAGAGAAATCTCCTTCACTGTTCAACGTCAGATTCTATTTACTGTTCCATTCAGCACAACGCCCAATTGCCATCCGAAATAATGGTTTTTATTACTCAAATTCAAGTAGAGGAAATCCAGTCGTGTTCAAGACAAAGCGACCCCAAATCCTTATCTCAAGGGGACTTTCACGAGAAGCACTCTCTCATGTTCTATTCCGAACTTGATTGGCGAAGTCTAATTGACACAAGGAGATTACGGCTTTATTCCACCCATATAATATGAAATCAATAGGCTTCCTATCATTTCTCACAATAAATATGCATTATTTCCATGTATTGTGTCCCTGTTGACTTAAGTGATAGTCTAGAGTTGGTTGAAGAGGAATGTCAATTTCTTGTGTTATGTCAATAATGGGTTAAAATAAATTATTGTCCAGTTCTTATAATCGAAACTCCAAAAGGTTAACGCCATTTAAATGAAATTATAAGCTTGAAGACATCGCCTAAATATCGAGGGATTTAACATTGACTGTTTAAAATCATTAATTTCTATGATATCGAGCATAATCATTACGAATGGGATATCATACGAAATATAATAAAATTTCACTTTTCATCATTACAATAACTCCATTTAAGTTTAATTGAGGAAAGACATGTTTCCTTACTTAAGAATCGCCCTCTTCAAATGTCCAAATTTTTAGGAAACATTAATACTAGGATGACACGATGGTTGCAAATGAGAATACTTTGCAATGTGGCAGGTCATGGTTGAATGTCAAATGTTAAATGTTAATGGCGACCATGAAAGATGAAGTTACCTGTATATTACATCGCAAATCTTAAACTTGAATTTTACGAATAGCTATGATAAATACCATACTTTGCATTCATAGTTTTGACATCATTAATAAAATGTCATGACTTGTTTATTATTTCTTTCTGTTAAATAATTAGGTTTAGAGTACACGGTATTTATGGAAAGGTTTGGCGAGGAGTTTTTCTGTCTGTGTTTTGAGCAATATGGCACATTTCTACAAGCTTTAGGCGGGTCACTTGTGGAATTCTATAGCAACATTGATGGCCTTCAGCAACACATCTCATCATTGAAGCTTACCAATTCTATTAGGGTAAGTACTCTCAATTAGCATCATTGTTTACATTGAGACGTAGGATCCTTTTGATTATGAACACGTAGGGGTACGTCCATAAATCAAATTAAATGTCCCTCACCTTTTTAAAAGATTTCATTTACCGACACCTCAGGGAAAAGTTATTATGGGTTGAGGGGAGGGGCGTTACAATTTCGTCAATATTATTTCTTTGTAAATTGATTAATGCTAGAGTGTATTTTGTTTCCACCTTGTCATTATTTTAGAAAATTGATAATGTTCAATGGCTTGTTGATTTTACTTTGCATGTTAATGTGATCTATATTCTAATTCTTAATGTGTGTATTGATCATTAGCTCATGAGCTAGCTAAAGGCTTCTCTCAAAATCCACCCAGATTGAAAGTATCTGGTATGTCCCGTATAATATGCTAAATGAATAAAATGTAATACCAATATTCATGTATATGGGTACATATCGATCCCAAGGGAAGCCCAAAACGCCTATAAAACTTGATTATTAAAATTATTACCCTGGTTTTTCTGCAAGGTGTTAAAAGCAATCAGGCATCTACCTCCCAGGTACGCAATTTCGATAAATATGTAAGAGTGAAAATGTAGGTTAATGTGTAGCCAAATGGCGTGTGCTTCGCAGGTGAGATTTGAATTCAGACCATCAACGGTTTGACATAATGTTAAGTTTTCAAGCATGAATCTACTTCGCTCTATATCTTTCAATCTAAGACAAAAAGAGAGTTTCCTTGTTTGTCCCTAAATGGGAAATGTTCTCCAAATGCATCGGGAATGGTCTTTATAACCATGTATAGCTTTCTTATGAACCTTTCACGGGTTTTGAAAATTTATATAACCCACTGTAAAACGATTTCTCATTGAGTTCTAAATACGAGACGATCTTCTTAAGATGGTGGGTAAGGTTAATGCTAAAATCAGGAGAATTTCTTTTGACGTTAGAAATACTTCATTAAGTAAGATAAATGTGATATCAATGCAATGTGTACGGTTTATACATGCCTATATTTATTTTAAAAATTCTACAATATAATAAAAGACAATTGAACAGAACTAGATAAAAAAAAACTACATATAAACGATATGGATTTTCGTAAGATATAAAAAAGGATAATGTCAAAGTCGGAATTTCAGGATACAAGGTTTTATCTGTTGTGTTCTGTATATTGCAGTTACATTTGGAAGACGAAGAAGGAAAAAAACCCACACAATATCGAATTCAAAGCAGCGATTCTGCAAAGGCGATTGAAAACGTATAAGATTATATTCCCCCGACCAGTCAATTTTGCTGCTGTTGATAAACTGATTTGATAACCGTATTGTCAGGGCTCAAGAGCCGACTTCCCTCCAATGTTTTCATACGAGAGACCACGAAGAAGCCTATTTTTCTGTCAAAATATTTTGGCTGCAGTGGGTAGAATGAGCCGTAGTGAAGCATGAAATTTGATTAGGAATTGATTAGGTAGGAAAAAGACCCTTTGAGAAGGTTCAGCGTGTCAGTATGTCTGCATGTGATACGCCATTTAGATGGAAACCTCTATTACGAGTATACCTACACATCTTATGCAGTCAAACTCGCTCCGTTTTTTATTATTATGTATTTTTATGCCTTTTTAAAGATAAAATGTTTACCACCGTTTTCAAAATTATTTTTATGCAGACATTTGTGTGGATGTTCATGAAGTACAATCATGGGTATTTATGTAATACATATTAGAATCAAAAGACTTTTATTTATAACTTTTGCGTTACAAAGTCCGAATTGATTTAATTGAATCCTTATTAATCTCTGATTAGTTCCCCAATAATACTGCATTACCTGATAACATTTTTATTTTTATCTTTGAAGGAAACAAATAATTGACTTACCGAAAGTTCCCCAGACCTACATTGCCTTGTTTTTTTCCTTCTCACTCTGCGGTCTCTTTGAGCCTTTGTAAATCTTTTCGGTCTCTTGGGACCTTTAGCGTTTTTGTAACGCTCATTGACGCCTTCGAATAACCAAAATAATTTATGTATTTCTGGGGTCTGGCCTGGATACTACATGATCCACAACGAAATGAAAAAAAAAGTATATAGGTAGATCCTTAAAAGCGTGTGTTAAGTGAAAAGGAAGGATTATGACGACGAGATTATCACAAAATTAGCGGATATGTCCTTATTTTATATGTAGTGAATCTTTAATATGTTTGGGATAAATTTTTACGATTATCTTTTAATTGACTCTTTTTTGTTCTAATGATTTTTTTTTCTTATCGTGATAGCCACCATCGTTTCGCTGCTCCACGAGGGACGAGGAACGACACATTCTACTTCACATGTATACAGAGAGCACATGCATCTCGCAAAGCATGGCGGGACAGATCAAAATGGCGTCCATTCTTTTGTTCAATGCTTTCGTCGACGTTCAAATGGGTGAACGCGTTGGGAACCATTCAGTGTACATTATCCAACCTCTTCTGGATGAAGCCCATCCCAAACCTGATACGGAACATCTCGGACATCCCATCCAGTCAATTACATGTATGTCCACCAGGAGGAAAGATGCCAAACTTTCAGTAGACACCTTTAGCTCAGCCTTTCCCTTCCATGTCATGTTCAACAGACAGCTTTTGATAAAGCAGCTTGGAGATACCATTGTCAGAATGATGGCCACAGCTTTAGCTGCAGATGGACTCAATTTTAATTCTTACTTCAAGGTGCTGTCTCCTCCATTGGAAAAGGTCACATTTGAAAGCATTTTGGCGAACATTAATTTGTGCTATGTTATCGCTACCACGTGTGTTTTGTCAGGACTGTCCAGCACCGAGAGCAAGTATTCGGTAAGTAGATACATTAATAAATTCTATCTTAAAGTTACCCTAGGTTATCTTTTTACAATCACTCTTTATATTATCATGAAGTATGAATGTATATATGAAGCATAGGATGTTTTAAGTTACATCACACATAAATCAACCTTGGGGTCTCCATTAGAACCGATGAGGTACTGGGTTGATGGGTTTCACGAAAGACAAGTCCCCCGGAGGACTGATCCCTAGGTAGAACGGGCTCTGGTCGTTAAAAACGTTCACCTTTCTCTATTGACTCGACCTTCTCACCATTTCTCTGTCCATCACAAATCCAATTCCCCAAACCATGGACGTATCTACTACATCCATGCCAAAACCAACATGCTGAGAGTCCCTGATCATGCTGATGTGCTAAAATATTACTGTGTGTACATATGTATGGTGTTTTGAGGGTTGATATGAAAATACAGGATGTCCAGGCAGTGGACTACTCCCTGGGAGGAACGCTCCTCCAGAGGACATCTTCCCTAGAGGTATGTTCCCCAATAAGGATGCAACTCCGGGGGCAACTCCCTCAGAGGACAGCTCGAACAAAGGGCAACCCCGCTATGGACAACTCCATAGAGTACAGCTCCACGTAGGATGCGGGTAGACGTATTGTAGGCTATTGTGGATGTAGCATATTGTTTGTCTGGAATTGCCCTTCGAGAGAGTTGACCTCCGGAGGATTTACCCCTCAGGGAGCATTCCTCAGAGGGACTTGCTGGGTAGGAGTAGTCCTTGGGGAGTTAACCTCGTGGTCGATGTGATACTTACTACACCTAACATTGTTATTGTACGGTTTTAGGAGAGCCACCCCCATACATATAATCACGCTGAAAATCCCCTAATTCAACGCAACGGGCAGTTGCCCTGATACGTATCCCGGTACTTGCACTTTTCATCGTGGCTGTGGTGCTTACACAGGATGGTGGCGGTGGTACTTACACCCTCCATGTTGGCTGAAGTGCTTACACCTTTACATGGTGTATGTAGTGCTTACACGTTCCATGGCGGCTGTGGGGCTTACACCTTCCATGTTGGCTGTGGTGTTAACACCTTCCATGCTGGCTGTGGTGCTTACACCTGTCATGGTGGCTGTAGTGCTTACACCTGCCATGGTGGCTGTGGTGCTTTCACCTGTCATACTAGCTGTGGTACTTACACCTTCCATGGTGGATGTGGGGCTAACACCTTCCATGGTGCCTGTGGGACTAACACCTTCTATGGTGCCTGTGGGGCTTACACCATCTATATTTTTGCTGTGGTACTTTTAACCTCCTTTAAGGATGTGGTGCTTAAAGTTCTTTCGGAAAGCACGGTATAATTACTTTTATGGGCCATAGTTCTTGAGCTGTGTCCAATTATAATTGGTTGAACATTGGGTACTTCCCATTCCAGCAACAATGATAATAAATGTATTATCATGTATTATTTTTGACGGCCAAGCACGTGCGTTGTATAAATTGCATTGAGTTTACATGGACCATCTTTTTAAAATACATTTTTCAGGTCTTGTTTTTATAATCGATTTGCCCATATTAAACTAAAAATGAAGAAGGAATATTAAAAATAAAGTCAATGATATCATGTTATTAAATTGCTGTTGAAACATTTAAAGTAGTAAAACTATAAGTGAAAGTAGAGGTTGATAAATATAAATGTCATGAAGGTTAAGCCGGTCATATGTAGCATTTCCTTGTGCCCTTAAACGGCCTCTAATTCGTTTTCCAAATGTTTGGCCAGACCACTCCATTTAAGCTCAATTTATTTATCTTTATTCATTGGAATTATGGAGACATCCCTAGTGGCGAGGTAACTCACGGCTTTAGATTAACAGCTGCCTTTGATATGCTGTGAATGTCAAGTCGCAGTGACATTAATGTACCTTTTACAGGGTATTTTTTTCTGTTGTGTGTTTCCAAACTAAGTAAATTAAATGAAATTTGTTATTTTTCCAATTGCTGAACCTAGAATTTACTGATTAATCAAGAAAGGTGTGAAAATGACCTCAATGTTCAGCAAAGACTTCGTGGCAGAGAAAGGTCGTTAGCTAAATTATAGACAATAAAGAAGAGTGAAGTGGTTTGTCATAGTTGATAATTTGGCCGTTGATTAGTTGATTGAGACACACATTGAGTATAATCATGTTATGATTTTACATCAGATTATTATGCTTACTTGGTCTGGCTTAGTCAGGCATGACGGTTCACCATGATAATATGATGTCATCATCTTCATTATGTCAGGCCATCTGTTGTAGAAATAAGATACCATGATGAGAATGGAAAATGGTTATACATAAGATATGGATGTAAGAGAGTATTTATGTAAAAATGTGAATACCAATAATCGGTTTTCTCATAAAGTTAGTTTATGGTTTTAACTAATGCCGAATGAATTAAAATGTAAAAGTCTATGCACATTCATTTTTGTTTACAGCAATAAGTCCATGCTGTCGTATCAATCATCCATAGATCTAGAAATCGTTGATCTAATCAGACTGCTCTAATCTGACGTACAGACTTACATTTTTCCTATTTATCACAAGAGATGTTGGTTATGTCATATTGGGGGCATTTTTTGTATGAGATTATTATAATACAATTTGCAATACAATGTTTACTACATGTATAAAGAACTTGACTTAAATATGTGTCTAATGGATTTCAATTTCATTCCATTTCATTTCAAGACGGTATAACCTACTTGAATCAGCTAAAGGGTGTTCTTCTGCGGGTCCGCAGAGGGCATGCATAGTATTCGCTTGAAAATATGACATCATGAATAATTTGTGATATAATATTGGACATTGTACTGTATTTCATTAAAAAAGAATAATGTTCACTCTGTTTTGTGATAGGTTTGATTATCAGGTCTCAGAGAAACCAGAGGGACTATGGCACTCTCTACAATATTATTAAATATATGATAAGCGTACATTTGTGACTGGTATACTTCTTTCCTTTAAGGGTGTACTATTTATATGAGAAGCTTACAAAAGTTGATATAGGACCTACACTATACGTACTTAAATGAATAGCGATAAAAATGATTTTCGTGAAAACTTGAGATTATTTAAGAAAGTTACACTTTGAGAATACTCTCCTACATGGATGATCGGATCTGGGATCTACGACAATTGCTCCGCCGAGAAAGGCTCCGTTCCGTGGTCAATTACTAACATTAATCGAATGAATAACTTTAAATAAACTTTGACATTACCCTACCACAGACCTTCACCAAAGTGTAATGTAAATCCCTATCGCACCCATGACCTTGAAACCCGATATCTTAGACGAAATAAAGCCCGGAGTATTTCTCGTCGGACAAAATGTCGTATCACAAACGTCAACTCGGCCTTCTGTTTATTTAACATATAGTTCAAGGGCACGCTAATATTGATCTAAATTTTCTTTAGAAGAGCTGCTATTTATTTCTTGGAAGGAGTTTCTGGAAACTGCTCGAATCCTGTGATACATTAATAACATCTAGAGAAGATATGAAGTGATTGCATAAACGTTGACATGGATTGGTTGACTTACGCTTGTCTGCACTCATTTGGGCGAGGAAGGGAGGTCGAACGTGCCTTAATCTAGGCGCACACGATCGATAAATATTCCCTCATTTTCAACCAGAGAGAATGTTTAACAAAATGTTTTGTAGCCCGCCTTGTGGAGGGACGTATTAGGGGTAGGGTAATCTGAAGACAGCCCGGGCGGCAGCGGCGGGATGGGCTTTGGGGAAACGCGAAGGAGGGCAATAGAACTCCCATCCTTGAGATTGTATTAAGCGCTAATTCACTCGATTATGTACTGGTAAGTTATGTCAGGAGGAATGTGGGAATCTGCTCTCTCATTGCTATCGCAGGTGTTGTGAGGCGAGGGTTAATTCAATCAATAACCCTCTGACTGGGAGAAGATTTAGAAGTGAACAGAGACATACCAACGGTAAGGGCCGCATCAAACATCACATCCTACCGTAGCCACACCGATGAGACCGACTCTAAACCGACACCAGACCGACCAAACAATTACATTGCCATGAATGGAAAGCTAGAGGTCGGTTTGGAGTCGGGCTCTTCGGTGTGACCTCGGTACATATTTGTGTCTTCCCTACATCTCTCTCTACAACGTAGGCTGTGATTGTACGCAGTATCACCCCTCCAGAATTAAAGGCTAGGTAATATTCTGGATGAATGTTTTCCCCTTTCCCCATGGTTTCCCTGTATGACTAAGAAATGTGTCTCCGTGGAGATTGATCAAGCAGTCCCATCAATCTAAACCTACTAAATATACTTTTTGCCTTGATACACGTGTTTGTATATTTAGGGGCGATCTAAAAAAAAATAAAATAACATTGGCCTTTGGGGTCAGCGTTCAATATCAATCCATCAAAATGTCTACCCACAAAGTACGGTCCTAGACCAAACAAAGTCGACCCTGTTCTCTGCAGTAGCAATCCTTTTAAAGGGAATGGATTTAATAGCAATGCCAGCCGGCATAAGCCCTTTAAATGTTAGCTATCCATCGCTTGGCATTAGACCCTCCGTATGCTCACACTACTCTAATAGGCCTTAATCTATCTCCTATTCACGATAATGAAACAGAAGTGATACATTAATTGTCACTCGGCCTCGTGTGGATTACATTGCTTTGGCATTTAGGGACCGTCTCAACAAAGCGGCTTTATGATAATGACAAATCGTATTTACAGATGTATTGCAGCATTTAGAACTATGATTTAAAAATGAAATTGGGAATCTATTATTGAATTAAATCATATAAAGTCAAACGGGCATGTGCTACATAATATTTACCTTGTAAACAATATTGAAAGCAGTCGAGATTGCACATAAACCAATATCTTGAATATCTAAGGTACTCGTGAGACCTGCAGAAGTTAAAATCAATTTTGAAAACGACTTCAACTGCTGCAAAATGCATAGGATCGATTTATGCTAGGAAATGCCTGCAAGACACAGCAGTATTTTTGTTTTAACATTTAAACTTTTGTATCAGATATTTTTTTGTTCCTAATGATATACGCAACAAATAACATAGGAAAATTGACATTTTATTTGTTGCTTTACAAACCATTGCATAGTATGGCTGGCTACAGATGATGTATTAATTAAGTACAAATAACGCCAATATTGTATATCTAGTTTCCTAGTTTTTTTCCTAAAAAAATAAATAAAGAGAAACCAAATGAGACCGAAGGAACATCTGCATCCGATTTACTTGGGAAATACTGGATCACTCTTTAGTTTTCTATGCATGTTTGAATAGGTATAGGTTAGTGTTTTAAGCTGAGATTTAAAAGTAATAATCAGATCAATCAAATGAAATCCTCAACTTTGGGGCAGTAAAAGTGTATGATCTTAAATTGGCAGCAATCATTCTTTTTAATCGAGAGGATGCCCCCATATCTCCGAATATGCTTTTAGGCTCAGAATATTTATAAAACTTTAACATTTCTGACACATATTTTATCAAATGAAAACTGTTTTCAATCGTCCAAAATACAATTAATCTAAAGGAGATCTTAACCTACTACTTCGCAATAAAACTTCGATTCTAGATCTTCAAGGAAAGGGCAAAACTGCACAAAAGTTGGTTGTTTTCAGACTTGCATGCGATTGGTATTAGAGGTGCGGACGTTTTCCTATGTGTCCTCTTTAGCCCGCAACTGCAATTCACCGTGAAACTTGTAACATTATTGATGCCAAAAGTAATCTCATTGTCTGTCAACCATGTTGGTCATGCACATAAACTCATTCCCAATACAAAGTCTTCAATTTTCACTCCAATTGGCCATCGAAATTGATTGTACATATAGCAACTGTAAACAAATATTTCATTCTGTTTTCCTAAGTATAGGTTTCGCACTATGCAAGACCAACTTTAGATGATTGACTTGACGGTGTATTTCCAGGCAGTCATCGGGTGAAATGGGTGAAGCAAGTCAGATTCATATAATCAAATAACTGTACAACTCTGCCCTTGACCTTGTATGGCTGAACGTATGTTAACCCGGTTTGTGATGGCAACCTAGTTAGGACCATCACGGATTGGAGTACCTAACTGAAGACCGTTCTGCAATATTTAAGTGGACTGTCCTTCCATATAATATGAATGTTTATGATGTGCACTAAGCAGATAGTTAGAGTCACGGTTGGCTAATTGGATTTGGAAAACAATTGATATTATATAAATCATGTTAAACTGTATTAAAGTATTTGAAAATGAACGTATACTTCGGAATGGAGCTCGATAAGTCATGCCTTACTTATTACAGTAATTAAAGTAATTATATTAGGACTATATATATATATATATACATATATATATATATATATATATATATATATATATATATATATATATATATATATATATATATATATATAATCATTACATGAAATTCATAAATATGAATACTGAAAAAAAGATATAAATTATATCAACACAAAAATCTGTTTAGCTACATATATATATATATATATATATATATATATATATATATATATACTTTATGAAACCTTTTGCCATAGAATATGATAAACAACTTCTAAACGCCTAAAAGGGTGTTTTTAAGGTAGTTACCAACCAAAAAAGATATCCGGGACAGACTGTAAACTTGCCAAACTTTGAAAAGGAAGATTCTGTTGTAAAGCTTAGAGAGGATACGTGCTAATAACTAGGAAGGTTTACCAGACAGGTTTAGATAGAAGCAATTGTCTGCGCCACAAATCAACGTGGTATCGGATGTCGGCTTTAGGCTTAGTCAAATCAATTAGCTGAAATTCTCAACTTGAAAGAACAAGAAGGAAAACGAATAAACGGACAGTGGTTCTTTCAGCATTGCCGCATTTTTTTTCTTATATTAATCACTGGGGGCATTGGAAACCCAAAATAGCTCAATGAATGAAATGCGCACAGTAGAGGAAGTTAAATTCTGGTGAACAGTAAAACCGCTTTTCTAGTCAGGGG
The DNA here is from genome assembly GCA_940671915.1 of Paracentrotus lividus. Taxonomy (NCBI): domain Eukaryota; kingdom Metazoa; phylum Echinodermata; class Echinoidea; order Camarodonta; family Echinidae; genus Paracentrotus; species Paracentrotus lividus. The sequence goes on from CALNVZ010003428.1 coordinate 31,889,891, forward strand.
CAAATGTTATTAGGGCCCAGGGCTGTGACGCGGTCACCAATGCCTCCATGCGTAAAATTGGCTTGTGTCGCTGACATATTGGCTACTGCCAAGAAGAATTGAAAAACATTCCTGAGAACTCAGGAAGCTTCTTATTTCCTCTGCTCTCAGGTTTTGAATTCATCCAAGCCCCTCGGTGTGGCGTCAACCTCTCTTTCAACCGCCATGGACGACATTATATACATTGACAACAAATAAATGTAATTGGAAACCATTTCAGCTAAACAGCCAAGTGACATTACGCGTTGCTAACTCATTTGACTCTAACACTGATAGCGCGTCAAGAATTTCTATAGGCTTCCCCAGATGTAAATATTGGATGTTATGGCCCGTTCAAATGTCCTTTTTTAATTAGAAGTGGATTCAAGTCACGATTAAAGTTAACTTTCCAATCCATCTCCAGGACAAGAACGTACAATTGCAAGAATGTCTACAGTTTAAAATATCCACAGTTCAACACAATGCACTTCGCGACATCATAATATTTTGGACCAAAGATAATTAGAAAGAGGCAGTGGCAGTCAATTTGGTGGTCTTTAACGTAGATCATTTCAGAGAGGCATATACGTAAATGCTTTTCGCAGAAACAAATTTGCTCCTCTATATATTGATTTAAGTGGAGCATTGACCTGTAAAATTCGCTGCAAAATAAAAGATACGAGTAATTATGCAATATGTACTTAAGTTGGGAAAAATGTCCCGTTACGTGATGCTTTTCTTTTCGACTGGAGTTATATAATTTTAATTTACTGTTTTTTTCCCCTTTCGTGTCTCTTGTTGAAAACTTATCATTATTCGTTTAAAAAGACTACAACGAAATGATAGTTTAACAATCATTCTATGCTCTCTCTCTTCTGCTTAGAGTGTCTCTTGGTGACATAATTTGTCACTATACTTGATTAATGTAGTATTTTCTCCACTTTACTTAGCCGTTTCAGTCATATTAGCGGAGCGAGTTCTTGTTCACTCATCTCCATGTACCGTTACTTGTCGTCTCCTAAGAAATGTAAATAGTCACCATAACCTCGCGATTATCAATCATTCTTAATGCTGCGTTACGGCACGCATACATGTATAATGTTGAGTGTAATCACCAAGCACGGGTTTTCTAAATGCACCTAAGTTGACCATTAAAAACGTTTATCAGTTAGACAAGGGCGCATTCTATAAACCTCAAAAGAATTTCAATCTTTCCCTTCTCAAACGGGAACCTTGAAATCGTTTTATGTTTTTTTTTACATCTTCACCTTCTTAAAATAAGTTTCAATTTTTCCTGTTTGACTATTAATATTTTTCTACAAATTTTAATCATTAGAATGTTGGCTTTATCATAAATTCATAATATTGTTAATCATTACTATCATTATGCTTCAACACAACCTTACATTGAATTTTTAATACATCTAAAAATTGCTCGAAAAAAATTGCGTTTTTAATAATCTTTGACAATCTTTTATACATATACATGTATCTGGTAGTTTAAAAACAGTATAAAAAGCTCCTGTTGGGTAGACTTTCTTTTCTTTTCTTTTTTCTCATAGGAAAGCTTTTTTATACGTTTTTGGTACCCCTCTTGCCCTTAACATATCCCATGGTTTATCTAAAGTGGACTACTGGTGGGTCGGAGGGAGGGTGTGTATAAGCGTGTGTGTGTGAGTGTGTATGCGCGCTCGAAATCTATGAGGTATTTAATATGCTCGTTCAAAGAGGCTGAGCTTGGGTTCATCTCTTCAAAGAAAAACAAAACGGAGATATAAAAACAAAATACATTTTGAAGTATTCAAAGTTTTATATTGGCCAACTGTTGACTGATAACTGCGTAGGTCTCTTGTCAAAGTCGCGGTATATTAAGGGTGAATACGGTACTATGGGTCTCATAACAGAATGATGAGTAGCGTAAAATCCTCCCACATTACCCACACAAATTATTAACGGTTGTCTTCGGGTATTGCGGTTCTTCAAGTGTACGAGGGGCACACGGTCTAGGCACTCGGCGTGTCTAATTCCTTTCCAATATGTTGTTATTTGACAGAATAATTCTTTAGACGAAAGCCGAATCACCTCTCACAAACAAAAGTCGGTGTAGGTATTTTGTTAACGCTTAGAGACTATAAACATAATTTTATTTAGCGACTGTCAAATTAGGATGAGTGTAGTTTTTCTTTGCACAAGATCGTGTTCAAACAATTATTGAATGTATAGGTTCGATGTCACCCATGAATCAAGTATCGCCAAATCATTTTCATTTCATATTGATCCTATGTCAACCTTCTTATTTTTGGAGAAAGATTTAAAGTAAAATTTAGTTAGCTTAACCAAGGTTTGGACTGCAGTTGTAAGCTTGAATGTTCTTTCGTTTTATGAATGTATGACTGTTATGTGCCCTGTAACATAACATATACGATCAGTCTTACGATTTATATAAATCGTAAGTCGATCGTATCTCTTTTATGTTACAGGGCAATGGTAGCTGCGAATCCAGGGAAGTGTTTTCATAACCTGACATCCTGACACCCCTGGCACCCGAACCTTTACCCAATCTCTAATTATAATCCTAATACTACACCTAACACTAACCTAATCATAACCCTATTTTTAACCATTCCCCTAACGATAATGCTACAGGTTAGGGTGTCATAAACTGGCAGAGATGTCATGTTTTGGAAAGATCCAATCAAGGGAGTTTCTTGAGGAATGGTAAAAAGGCCGTAATTGTGTCCTCGATATAAATATATTTATAGGAGTAAGCTTCCATGCGTTTGTAGGACAGCACGGTTGAAAGAACTGATGGGAACATGTCATGAGTAGTTTAGCTGGTTGGCTTCGTGCGTTATTACCCTCTGTGATGAAGCCAGTCAACCAACCATCCTTACTCCTCCTAGGCTGTAGTCTAACTTCATTCAGACCTATTCCTTTAAACCTGTTCTTTGTTTGCAGTCAATGCATTGTTATATTGATAGCGGAAATTGCTTTGATTCTCTCCCGGGTGCTTGTATAAGAATCATTATGTGGATGATTATTTGGATGTCCATTTCAAAATCTATTTTGTCATGAAATATTTAACTAACTCCTCGACGGTGTGAAGAATTGCGCACCAGTTATTGCCTAATAATCGGCTACTAGGATTTCGTCAAGTATAAGGCGTTAGGCGTATATGAAAACCTGATATTACTTTCAACAAAAATGTAAGCTACTAAATACATACAAATAATTACCGGCCACCAAAAGATGAGGTCAGTGATGATGCGTTTGGTAGTATAGACTAGTTTGAGATGGAGCGGATGCCGCCAAGCAGAAGCTGTGTCGGATGAGGAATCTAGTGATGATGAGGTGCTGTCTTCTCCTCAAGGACAAGTCAAGTCAAGTAGAAAGAGATATACAGAGATAGGCGCAAAGCATATGCAATTTACCTTGCTACCTGCACAGCAGACGACGACGGTTAATCCCTCCGAACTAAGAATGTGATAGAACTTTGGAGGAATTCATGCGCTAAAGTCTCTATTCATCCTTCGGTCATTTATTTTCATTCAACGCCCCGGGTGAATACCTCTCTAGATGGTGTTGTCCTTTTAATGACTGTTTCATCATCCGGCTACTTGGTCAAAGATCAGTCAAGGTGAAGAGTTTACTCACCAACGGTGAAAGAACACAGAGAAATGCTGAAAATGCTCGTGCGAACAGATGCTTCCATATACGTTCAGAAGCTAAGTTAGTTTGACATGGTCATTGCACATAACCACACACCAAATACACATATTGGAATATGAAAAATGCAAAGGCTCTGGTATAATTCTTTTGGCACTTCGCTTTTATAATTTCTTAAAAATATAGTGCTTCATAATTGTTTTCTGTTTATATTAAAAACTAAAAACTAAATAAGGACATAAATACTATAAACTTCTGCCGTTATGTTTTAATCTATCATTACACTTTCATTGATTCGTTGGTCCACTCTCTTTCTCTCTGACTATCCTGATATTTAGAGTTATGCATGCTTGTGAGATTCCTTTGAAATAAGATTTTTCCCTTCTAAAATGAGTTTATGAAAAAAAACTGTGGGACATCAAACGTCTAAGAAGTATGCAAAAAGTGTTTCAGTTAGTTGAGGTTTTGCCGATTCGTTGTCCACTTTTGCATTTTTGGTTTAATATCAAATGTGTTATAATATATATAATGTACAAAGAAATGTGTATACATGTATTTGGTAATCTATGGGAAAAATCATAATCATGGGCCGTAAAAACTATCTTGTATATTGTATTCCTTTGTTTTAAGGCAGACGTTGACAAATGAGATAATTTTACCAAACTCATTTTTTTCTGAAACATTTTTTCTATACCGAGTCTGTCAAAAAGAAACTTTACACCGAGAAAATGTCAATCAAAAGAAAACCAATTTATAAATCCTAAATTATTTTACATATTCTGAAAGAGTAACTCCTCCCGCATCTTCTGATACCATTTTTGAGTGGTATGTCTTTACGTTTGGATGAACACGACACATTGATTGCGAACATGCAAATTTCGAATTGTGCCAGGGTGGGGATGAATTTAATACAACAAAAGCTGACAAAAAAGCAACACCATAATGAATTAAATAGCATAACTTTTTTAACGAAAATGTCTTCCGCTTAATAATTTGGCAGGGTTGTTGTTACACATATTGACTACATTTTGTAAGAAAATAAGATAAATCTGTATAGTCAGGCATGAGTGAGCACACGTCATAGACAAAATGATCTCTTTTCAAAAGTATTAGGAGGCCTTTTTAGGTCTGTCAGTAGCAATTTACTCTTTCATGTGTACCCCTGCCAAGTTATTAAGCGGAAGACATTTTCGCTAAAAAGTTATGCTATTTCATTCATGATGGAGTTGCTTTTTTGTCAGCTTTTGTTGTTTCAATTTCATCCCCAAATTGGCACAGTTAAAAATTTGCATGTTCGCAAACAATGCGTCGTGTTCATCCAAGCGTAAAGACATACCACACAAAAGTGGTACCAGAAGATGCGGGAGGAGTTACTCTTTTAGATTATGTAAAATAATTAGGGGTTTATAAATTGGTTTTTCTTTTTATTGACATTTTTCTAGGTGTAAAGTGTTTTTTTTTTTACTCACTCGGTAGATTACATATCTTTCCAAAAATCGCAATCACCAAATCCGTCTTTCCTGAAATGTATTTCACTTGGTAATCCGTCATGAATATTCTATCTATTTTTTTTTTATTGCATCATATTACTGCTGTCACCTTTGTCGTTCAGAGATGAGGGGTCTTTGTTATAACACCATCTTGGCAAAAAAAAAAAAAAAGTATAAATGTGTGTATTAAATGGGTAACCCCCCCCCCCTTTGCGAGGAGAAAAGGCTAATACACGACCCTTTGATAAACCTGTGTGCATCAGATTGTCACATACTATATTTCTATACACAAACTTACCTCGGAGTTCAATCTCTGTATGTGTCTTTAAATTTATGAAATTCGATCTCAACAGTGTGTTTACATCTACTTTAGATCGCTATCTTGTAAATGGATTTATCTTGCGAAGGAGATACACTCATTTTGTGTTTAATAGCATGTTAAAAAAAAAAAAACGAATTAGATAATGATTGTGGGGTAATTGCTTCCCTACACTAAAAAAAAAAAAGCGACGGGTCAGATTGACCCCTCTTCGGGTCCATTGGGACTATTCGCGGATTATGACGATAATTTCCCCGACAAAATGGGGTTAATTTGACCATTTATTTATAGTGTAACTGATCATAGTATTTATTTATAGTGATATTTAATTGTTCCCTTTCATACCATACTTTTTTAGTTCAGGTTTGTTTGGCAGGAAAGGTACAGTTCTAGAAAAACGAATAAAAATTGTTTGTGAACAGCTGTCCGACCAATTATATTAAACTAAAGCATTTCTCATTTGATTGGTATTGTGAAAATGTTTTCCTCCCAAAAGAACGTAGGATCTAGGAGCATGCATGTTTGCAGAGCATCCAGGAAAGGGATATTTTTGATTTTTAAAAATTATTTTGCGACCTTTTCCAGCTATTGTGAAAAACAGTGTAGAGAAATGACAGAACTGCTGATTGATGATGCATGTTGGCAGTCTCTGGAGATAACACCATGTTTTCCTGAAGTATGATGCTCCTACTCAGTATGCTACGCCAAGGATACTCCACCAGTGATTTATCTTATAAGGCAGACATGGTGTGAACGAGCACCATTTCAAGATTGCACTTTTCTTCTCTTATTACCTTACCCTCTCCTGATTTTACTGCATTTTTTTTTCTTTCTTATTTACCTCCTTTTTCTAATGTTTTTCTCAGTATTCACCAGATTTTTACAGCTCTGATTTGGAATTGGAATGCGAGTCAGTCGTTGGGTTTCTCAGCCATGAATCAAAAATTGCTGTGATTTTCACTCCCTGTCCAATGATTTATGTTTGAGCATAAAAACATTTCTTTGAATGGGATTCGAGAATATTTTTCTAAGATCTAAACAAAAAATCTATATATATTCGTCACGCTGATGAGTTCAATCTCGTCATTTATTCAAGGAAATAAAACCCTTATACCCTTTTTGGGATACCCTATATGGTAATTTAAAGAGATCCAAGATATTGTAATACTTAGACCGTGCAAGATATTTTTACGTATGATTTATGTAGGTATTATTAGCAATACTATTTCCGTTCCCTGTTAAATTAATTTAAATCCCTGGACACATATAATGTAATCAAATATGGTGAGTATTTTTGTAAATGATACCACACAACCACCCAAATTGGGTATTCAATGACGAGTAAATTATCTTGCTCTCATCAACCTAAGTAAACGTGTGATATGCGAGTGCTAAATGGACGCATGATCATTATATTGGTTAGAAGGTGAGTGCTATATGGATGCCTGATTATGGTATTGGTTAGAAGGTGGACAACCAAGCAGAACCCTTAGGGGAATCGGACTCCAAACACTTGGTATTTCATCTATCTAATTTTGATTCGGTTTAACACCCTACTTAGATTCCTCGACCTACGATCTGCTCGCTTCAGCTTCAAGCACCCGACATTTGAAGTGCTTGATTTAAATTGACGCTGCTGATTTTTTTTTTCTGCGAGGGTGGGGGTGAAAATTATCAGCATCTGCAATTACAAGTGACCATCCTGATGGTCTCGATGACATGTCAGCTATCACCCTGTATTATCTAAAGGCTCTTATGACGCCATACCCACTCAAAATCTACTTCTAATGAGATTAATCACAGTCTCTTAAAGGGTTAAGCGTCTTTGTTATCTCCAAATTTGGCACAATTTGCTTAAATATCAGTCATTACGACAGATGTTTGCCCGCAGAGCCAAGCTGAAGTCATACGAAAACGTTTTCTTCTTTTTTTCTTCTCAATCTTGACGAGGCTTCTCAAAGCTATATACTCTTAAAGATTTATGTCCTAGAATTTTGTCATGTATTGTGGTAGTGCTCTTGGCCTGGCATGCACACGTGCCGATCTGCAGTTTCTTCATACTAAATCTACTCCCTTTATACGTAAACATTGTGATCGAACTTGGCGCTCTTAAATAACCTCAATGTTTGACATTTACTGGCCAGTAATCTAAACTGTTTCGTCTACTTTTCAATCCATCCGCAGTCGACAGTAATAGGGCAGATGCTTTCAAATTTCTGTCGTTTCCTTTTCTTACATTTGGTCCATTATTCTGTCCAAGTGTGGTTGAGACGAAAATGACCACTCTCTCTATTTTGCAGCTGTGTCAGAACTTGATGCAACTGTCCATGCGAGAAATGACGTTTTGTTTCAAATGTCAAAACTTGCAGCATTGCAGCTTTTCTGTTTAATACCGAATACAAATCAAGTAAACTGAAAACAAAAGGTGTCGTGCAAATATGTAGGCCAATTTCTATTAATTTATCAAACAGAATGGTTGAAGCATTAAAAATTATATGAATAAATAAGTTGACAGCAATAAAGGAAATATAGAGAAAAGTATTTCCTCGTTTATTTGGCAGTTTGCAGGTGCAGTATATTTTGTACATATATTATGAATGCAGGACTCTTTTGAAGAGCAGGTCCAGATATGAAATTAAAATTACACTTCCCTGTTTAATATAACTCACAAACACACACACACACACACACACGCACACACACATACACACACCTCAGATATATATATATATATATATATATATATATATAAAACCCCATGTTTGCATTTACCATTTGCCAAACTATCATTAGCATTATTGACTGATTTCGATAAACAAGGACTCTCGGTAAACCCATAAATACTTAACCCCTGCCAATTTGTGGACCTGCAAAATCCTAATTTTGTGCATTTCGGTTGAAGCATCGTATCTGTTCTGACACACCGCAGCAGCAGTAGGTGGCTTAACCAATCATACTCCAGACCTTTCTCAACTGAGATGTAATCAGTGAGCTAACCTTTCGGTGAGAAGGCTCTTAAGTATCGGACAAGGTCTTAGGTGTAAATGACCTTAACATTATGGCGGGAATAGTTATTGATGTGTCGTCTGTCAGAAGACACGTGGACTAAAGCGAGTTGTAATCCCATGCGGCATTGATCGGTCGATGTCCTACTATCCAGACCAATTTGCATCTAAAAGAGGTTTCAAAGTGTCAATTTGACAATTACCATTTTTTTCCTCTCTCTAATTTTCCACGATGCACGAGGGAGAAAATGGAAAGAGAAGATGCCCATACTGTCTGCCTCTGTGGTCTTTATCAGGTTTGATTTGTTTTGATGGCTATATAAAAAGCAAGGTGTCTTGGGCCAGATTTCCTTGTTGTTTTTCGTTTTCGGTAGTTGGAAAAGCTATGAATATGGATAATCAATTTCCCACATGTGTTGATATTCATTGCTGGATTCAAAGAAAGATTTAAAAAGAAATTTGCACAGATTATTTTACTTATGATTGAATCATAAAACAGGGGTTAAGTTGCGATTTCACGATAAACTATACAATTTTGAAATAATATAACTGTAATGAGATATTAAATTTATAATTATGCTAATATGGTAATATCTGCAACTACCCTTTTACATTAACATTATATATTCATCACGAAATATTTTTCCTTTAGTTCAACGTTATGATCACATGTACAAAATTAAAGGCCGTTTCAAATTATCCACAAGTTTATGGGATCTGTTTAATAAGAAATGTACTGTTAGTCGATCATGAAAATCTTATAGATGTATCTTGGACAAATTTTGCAGTGAGTATTAAAGGGCAAGGGTCACATACTGAGAGGGAAAAAAAATAATGTCAGGCGTACAACAGGGAAAGTTAACTCTGAATGATATTCACATCGTTTTTAATGAAAATATCTTTGTATTATTTTTTAATCGCCCTTTTAAAAAGTCAATATCTTTCTCAGTATTTTAAGTGGAATTGTAATAGTAAAAGAACACATACAGGAAGCATATTGATAAATATTATGTTTATTTTCTGCATTCATTCTGTTTCCTTAAGAGTGAATATACCATACAATAATTTTACAGTATAAGATACTTTACTATTGATAAAAATCCAAGAGTTCATTCAAGCTTTATCCTAATTTGATGCCTGTTTGTGAATATTCTACAAACGAGATCCAGGACATGACATCAGATGAGCAGAAGATACGCATAATGTCATTCATAGATGAGCTAGGGAAATTCTGAGTTCTCCTGAGACCGGAAGGGTTTAGAGACCTTGATCAATAGCAGGTCAATTTGTCTTTGCCGTGAAACTCGATCCAGAAAAGGAAACACCTCCCTAAACGCCCGTACATCCATTCTAATGTATTTCTGTGTCATATGAAAGATAGAATAGGGCTACACTTAAATGTGTTCGGAGGTTTAAAGAAAGAACAAATAAACAAATATAAAATAAACAAATTTAAAAAAAAAAGAAAAGTTGAACGTTTCCTCAGTAAGCAGGTCAAAGGTCAAGGGTTAATTGGAAAAGTGAACATTTAATGTGTTGTGTGCAACAGGGAGAATTCCCCTCTGTATAGTATTATCATCATTGTTAATTTGAGGATTCATGTATCCTTACCGATTATAACTTCAAAAATATTATAATCTACCTCAATTATTCTGATTAGGTGAAACTTTGACAGTAAAAGACCTGCATTCATTTTGTTCCCTTATAAGGGAATATGCAATACGATAATTGTACAGTATAAAATAATTTTTGATGAAAATACAAACGTTCATTTAGGCTTTGTCCTTATTGCATTCATGGTTTTGAAAATATTCCTCAATCGTGAAGATGGTGAAATAGAAGATACGCATTATGTCATTCGTGAATGAGCTGGGGAAGCATTCTGAGTTCTCCTGAGACCAAGAGGGTTTAGAGACCTTGATCGATGTCAGATCAATTTGTCTTTCCCGTGAACCTCAATCTAGAAAAGGCAACACCTCCCTAAACGCCCGTTTATCCATTCTAATTTATTTCCGTGTCGTATGAACGAGAGAATAGGGCTACATATATTAGTGTTGAGGTTTACACTTTCAGGTCTAAATGGTTTCCACCTCGAATTTCATTGAAAGGGGGTATTTTAGAGCTTGCAATCATTTTTTTGAGTCAACGTAGATTTGAAATTCGCCGTTAAGTTTCATTTTGATGTATGTATTTTCAGTTCTTATTCAAAACAGCACGACATCGCTGCATATGAATCAGCGTGTGTCAATTCTTGGTTGATCGACATATACGATAATACTGAGTAACGATTAATTAAAGGGGGGATTTGTTATTTTTTTCCCCCCTTTTTTTTTCTTTGGTAATTACTCGCATGCTCACAAACAAGTTAGAAATTTAATGTAAGTGTCAGTTCAATGACCGCTTACTTCTGTTGAAAATATTTCATTTCTCTTTCCATCAGTTGCTTGCAAATATTGACAAGACATAGAATAATGAGTAACAGCTGTTGATGTTAGCAACAACAAAAAAACCCTGCTAAAGCGTTTAATCTTTTACCGAAAAGCAATTAGGATCAATCATAAAGCTTATCAATTTGGCATATTTTGACAATTTTGCAAAATTAATCTATTATTTACTGATTATATTCATATTTCAAATATTATATTTCTCAATAAACAACAATTTTAGTGTTCATAAGTCATCATCCGTATGCTCTTTGAAGTTTATGTTGCCTAATTACCCTAATTGTTCAATGTCTACCATACTATGATAACTTCATGATTACTCAATACGACTCGGTAATTCACCGTGGGATTTAATGAACTTAAAAGGATTTCTCAATTTTGCCAAAAGGTCTGAATACATTTTACATTATTGTATACCAAATCACTTGTAAATGTGCAATATCAGGAAGCTTCGACAGCAGGTATGAATCCAGGGACGCAACAAGTTGAGCCGCCATTTATTTTCGCTAATCTCTTTTTTTTTTTTTTTTTTCATTTTCCCCGAAATTTTCTTTCTTAAAAAAAAAATGTATTTATGACATAAATAAATGTCGATATTTATACATTATAATCGTTGTGAAGTGCAAATAAAGATTCACTTTTCGACCGACAATCACTTCTGCTTTTATGAATCGAAAACATTTATAACGTGTCCATATTTGGTACACTATTAGTAAAATAGATTCTTTTCTTGGCAGATAATGTTCTGACTGATGTCAGAGGAGTGGAAAAGAAGGGTTGAGCTGTCCCTCTGTTTTCTTTTATTTTTAATACTTTAATATCTTACATAACTTCACATTATATTATGTATTTGATATATGTTTTCCACAAAATTTACTAAATGATCGTATCCGATTAAATCCATTTACATAATTATATACATAATTAATTGTTTACTCAATGTCTGATATATCTTTTTTTGTCAATTCTAATCCTCTTCAGTCAATAGAGGTAACAGGACAGATGATCTACGTGTCAGAGAGTGATTGTATTCTGTTCCTTGGCTCTCCTAGAGTGGGTAAGCTGGAGGAGTTGACTGGACGTGGTCTTTACCTTGCTGATATCCCCATCCATGATGCCACCAGGGATCTGATCCTGGTAGGAGAGGAGAGCAGGGCCCAAGATGGTCTCAAACAGAGGATGGACAAACTGAAATCCCAGGTGGAGGAGGCAAGTGGTAACCTGGACTCCGAGAGACAGAAGAATGTCGATCTCCTCAATCTCATCTTCCCAGAAGCGGTGGCGAAGAAGCTCTGGAGAGGCGAACCAGTACCAGCTCAGACCATTGAGAGTGTGACCATGCTGTTCTCAGACATTGTCGGTTTCACTGCTATCTGTTCAACGGCTACTCCTTTCATGGTTGTCAACATGCTCAACTCCCTCTATACCGAGTTTGATTCATTCTGTGGGATCCTTGATGTCTACAAGGTAAGCTTTTAATCTTCCTTTTAAAAAATCATAGACATTTTAAATGTATACCGAAACAGCTGCTAATGCTGCGACCCCTTTCACTGCTCACTGGCAAAGCATTGTAGTGGCACAAGCAAAAACACAATAGATCCAATATTATCCCCAATTGGGCTGATAAAATCATTTGTCAGAGCCAAAGCTGGATCCGTGCCTGGTTATACAATTCTTGCTCTTCGATCCTACCTAATTTTACCAAATAATGTTTTTACCGATATTACACCCATCATTACACTCAGTATTTAAGAGTGTATGTGAAAAGAATAGTAAACTCACCGATGCTTCATGTTTACTATGCTGTCTAGCCTTCTGGTTAGTCATTGTATCGATTACACACCATTGAGTCATTTGGACCATCGAGGGAGCACTTACCCGGGATTAAACCAATTCATTCTTGACACGTATTACGTGAAAGAGCTTCACTGTAATCGATACTCTGCGGTGCGCAATTGAATGTACTTTCAGCTCCTAATGATACACCCACATATTCCCATTTCTCATCGGAACATACCCAAATTCAGCAATCAGCCTATCGATCACGAATGCCCATCGTAAAACCCGATTGAAACATCAATTACAAACCAAAATGTTGTGCCGAGGTTCTTTAATGTGTTGTTTTGGTAAGGTGAGGTCTCACTGAGATGTGAACTTTTGTAAATATAACGAATTGGGGGGGGGGGGTTTGCCAGAGTTAGTCAAGGTTTAATACAAAATTTAAAAGCTTGATGGAAGTTTTTACAATTTACAATAAAATTAACTTATTTTGCAAGCGTTTGCAAACTGTTTTGGGCAATTTGGGAGGAAAATCAAGGTTCGCCTCTGTCATTACCGAAGTTCTGGCCAGTAGCATTGTTGAAAGAAACAAACTAAGTAAGCGAACCAATTACAACCTGCTTCTACAAAAGTTGACAAACGCTTGTGAACGTCGAAAATGTATTTTCCACAATACAAAAAGAATCTGGATGATGTTTAATTAAAAAAAAAAAAAAAAAAGCGTTTGCAAATGTTTGCAACTCTTTCAGATAAGAGCTCTGCCAAAATCTAAACAATTTCCCAAATTTGCCTGGCCCACAACCATTTTTTGTTTGTTTGTTTGTTTTTTTTTTTTTGGGGGGGGGGAGTTCGCGGGTAATTTCCCCCCCCCCCTTTTTTTTGCAAGCGTTCGTCGCTTCATTCAGTGGCATGCACGTTGCATGTAGCCGTCGTGGGTCAATTTCTGCGATCCCTTCGTTTCTGTAGTTAGGGTATTGTAAAATCTTCTTGCACGTCGTACATGCAACGTGCCTGCAGGCACGTGCGACTCAGAATTTTTCTACGAAATCTGTTGTAGGGAGTTGCACGTCAAACGTACGTCGAGTTGTGACCGCCGCATGAATTGAGATTCAATGGAACTCAGGATGCCCAGCCATGCCAGGCATCAATGTGAACTGCCTCAAAATGATACTCATGGTTACGGATTAATCTGTAATTGGACATAGAATGGACTGATTACTTCTGACAGCACTTTTATCTCAACTTCTATGAATAAATTATCACCTTTTAGTTCGTGCATTCGTGTGACTGAGGGTGTGCGGTGGTGTCAGGATGTCTGCGTAATTTTGTGAGGGCTTAAGGGTCTGGTGTGTGTGGGAATATTTACATTTTCATTTACCATATTTAATATATTGTTATAATTGAATGACGAACTAGAATCCTATTTCGATGAATGTAAATGTAATTATCATTGTTGACATTAGTTTAATGTTGCTATAAAAAAAATAAGACAGTGTTTGTGTATCTCAATAACTCAGTTATGGATATTTAAAAAAAAAAATTAAATAAAGGAATAGCTATTTACATGTATAGTCAGCATAAATTCCCATAGTTTAATAAACAAAAAGATACTGTATCCCAAAGCTCTCTCTCTGTACTCTTCCGTTTCCATTTCCTCTGATCGATTCATGTCTTTGCATGTTCCTATGTTTTTAATTCTTTATCTCCCTCCATACACAATTTTCACATGTCAGTCAAGTTCGCTGTTTTCATGTCGGATTATGGAGATAAGTAGGAACATTTATTGTTCGAACCCTTGCCTAGGGTGTGACAGTTTCTTCAGCTTTTCGCTTAATTAACTACCCAGGCTAGACGCTTATCAACTTTAGTCATGGTTTTAAATTTAGCATACAATTCGTGATTGTAATTTATAATTCAAACGACTACGTGGTTACATATTTAAACCTACTTTAGAAAGTCCCAACGTCATTAAGCAATTATCTTGTAATTTCGAAATGGATTATGTATCTAAGAGATGTTAACAGATGTCAAGTAAAATATCCTTATTGTCTAGTCATATAATGCAATGATTTTATTATGAGGATGTTATCCGCGGATTCATGGGTAATTTACAAGTGAGGAAAATGCAAAATGCAACCGATTGAGCAATCTGAAATGATATGTATTAAACAGAAGGCTGAAATAGATCAAACAGATATCTCACTACCATCTCTAATTACTTTTGAATAATACACCTTAAGACCTAAATTATCATTTATTTGGTATAATAAGATGTATATATGCATTGAGATCATGTTATTTATACAAGTTATTGTGGTAAGAAACAATTTATTCACTTTTGTATTACATTTTGTAAAGTTGTTCTGTTCAAGTCACGAAAATTGATTGAACTGATGAACTGCTATTCAAAAAAGCTATCAAAACTTTATTTATACATCCATCCATCTTTGTACAAAATGTAAATGATTTTTTTTTACATACAGCAATAAAAGAAAATACAACAGCAAACTAATATATTGATTAAAACAAACTCAAATAAACAATTAAGGACGTTGCACAGTTGAAACGAAGTCCATGTCATTTTCACCAAATTTTGCACAGGGTTACTTTGGTATTTATGTATGCCAAAAATGCAAAAAATAATACAGGTTCATGTGCTTGATTTTTTGCTACGGGACTTTGAAGTTGCCATATTTGGATGGCATG